>OX377202.1:18650326-19301646 GCA_947396885.1 Heligmosomoides polygyrus polygyrus
CTCGCGCATTCGATAGCGCGAGAATTTAAACGGGAACTAGCCGCTGGAGCCTTTTCATGCGTTTATGACTAGATTTTTTCAATGACCAGCTACGTGACCGGCTTTTGTACAGGTAGGCATCAGATAAGCACTTTTATATGTTATATTGCTGAGCTTATCTTCAAATACTAATACTTACAAGTGACTATGGAGTGCCCCTCCCCTGGCTTGGGACTGCACCTCTTTCCCATCCAGCATCCGCTTCAAAACAAGCTGAACAACAGATTGGAAGGTCAAAACGGCTGGTAAGCGGAGTTTGAAACACAAATCCTGCCTTCGAAATAGAGGATCCGGCACAATGGCTCTGCCAGTCGCGTGCTTAAAGGACAGATCTATTAGGGTGGACCAAAAGTAATGAGACAAATTCAAAAAATTTCTTTATCTCTTTATAACTCAATTACAACTCAACGTTACCGACGAATTTATTCGTCAATTAAGGATCCCATCCTTCCAGAACTGCTTAGGCCTGGTGCTGATCCACTGCTCGTTATGGTTGTCGAGGTCTGCTTGGGTCCTTGTGTCCCTTCCGACCATGAAGTCCTATAGGCTCAAGTAGTGGTAGTCGCATGGAGAGATGTCCGGCGAATACGGTGCGTGAAACGTAGGTGAACGTAGCCCAGCCGAGCTAGCTTATCCGTGGTCACTTTTGCTCGATGGAGTGCGGCGTTGTCGAAGAGGAGGACCTTCTTGAAGCGCTGAGACCGAATAAGTGCAAGTCGCCGCTCCATCTCTTCTATTTCGTACACCTGGGCCTTGGAGTTATTCGTCGTGCTTTTGAAAATAGCTTCCAGTACACCGGCCCATGGGTGCAGACTCAAAAGCTCAGAAGGTGCTTCTCGCCGTGAACATCCCGCCGAACGAAGGTCGGTAACCCAGGCCTCACCCAGACTGGCTGCTTGGCAGGGTTAACGTAGAAGACGTACTTCTCATCTCGCGTGACTATGGAGTCCGGGCTGGTCGCGGTTGGGAATTGGGCGAGATTTGCGCGACACAGGTCGACTCGTCAGACTGGGGTTTTGACACGCTTCCGGAGAGCGCGAAAGTGGACACTTCTCAGGTGGCCTTCAGTAAGTAGCTAACAAACATACAAATACGAGAAGCACGAAGCTGGACTCCAGTCACGACATATATGGGCACGGCGTGGAGAGTCCCATTACTTTTGCCCCCCCCCCCCCCCCTAATTGCTCATCCCACATTCCACAGCCAACTAAATTTCTGTAGATTTTCTAAAAGATTCCTTCTACTCCCTTTTATTATAAGTAACAAATGCAGGGACACTGTTCGGCTAACCAAATGCCAACCTTTGTACTTTTTATGACTCATTTCATGGCCAATCACAGATTTGTTCCCTGACTACCTTGTTGAGTTATGGCACCGACTGTCATTGACATAAACAGTTTCAGCCTCAAATCCGTATACAGGGTACGCCATAAATATGGTCACTTTTTCGTGCGTCATTTTTTGTATTTGTTTGTGAACGTTTTTATGTTTCCATTGTTCCTTCGGATTCTACGTCTCATCTTAACCGTATATAGTGTTTTTTGCATCTCCACACTGCTTCAAGTCAGAAATGGTAAAGTCTTGTTGTCAAAGAGGCGCAATCTTGGATCCGAGAAGGGCAGGAGTTTCTGTTCCCAACATCGCTCGTCTGCTGAAGCTGCACAAGATGACAGTCTATCGCTGTGTGGAGCGTAACTCTCTCGTTGATCGTTCCCGACCTGGCTATCCGGTCTCCGTAGCTACGAGCAGTCTTTAAAAAATCGTGAAAGAACAATTCAAGTGGAATCCAGGATGCAGCATGAGAAAGATGGCATCCGACCTCAACGTATCGGCTACGACGATGAAGCGAGTTGCTAAGAATGAACTTGGACTATACCCCTACAAGTTCCGTCAACTGCACGGACAAACCCCTGCACAGATGGAAGGAAGAAGAAAAAAATGTCCGAGACTCCTCGAGCAGCACGACCACTGCACGACGCTCTTCACTGATAAGAAACTTTTCTCAATTGAGCAGCCTTTTGACCGCCAAAGCTCGCGGTTATTGGCTGAAGGCGGTGAGGATGCACTGTTAACAGCAACTCTCATGCAGCTTCCCTGATGGTTTGGGCCGGAGTTTGCGCCACAGGAGAACACGATTGGTTTTCGTTGAAAAAGGAGCCAAGGTCAACACCAATGTCTACGTGAACGACATTGTGATGAGGAGTTGCTTCCCTAAGCTCAAGAACACTCTGGAAATACAACATGGACCTTTCAACAGAACGGCGCACCCGCTCATAAGTCCAAAAAGACTCAAGAGTGGTGCGCAAGGAATCTCACCAACTTCATCCCTGTTTCTGAATGACCGACAACTCGTAAGATATGAGTGTTATGGATTACTGCGTTGGTTCATTCTAGAGGGTGAAGCCTGCGGCTAAAAGGCGCACTACGATTCGAGGATTGAAATCTTCACGGGAAAAAGCATGGAAGGAAAATCCGCAAGCAACCCAGCGTGCCGCCACTGAGTCGTACTCCAAGCGTCTGAAGGTTGTCATTTATGCCAAGGAAGATCATATTAGATGACATCCATTTTGCGTGTTGACTAGATTGTTAGTAAATTGTTGAGGACGTTTCGCTATTCCCTGACAAATTCTCCGTGAGTAATTCGCTTTTTATTGAGTGACCATATCTATGGCGCACCCTGTATATGACTCTCCCTTGTAGACAAGGATAGTCGTCAGGCAATGACAGGGCTATACAGCGAATCTTTATCTTCGTGTATGTTGTACACTCAACTCTGTTGACGAAAATCAAGTTATCAACAACGCTTATTGCAATCCAAGTGATGCTGGTTGCAGTGATATATAATCTATATGTAAATACGGAAGGCATTTAAATTACATCTGATAGATAGTGACGACGACGATGATGAAAAAAGCTGCAATTTGACGAAAGGACACAGTAACTGAAAAACTGTGGGTGGGATGATGGGCTCGATCGCAGTAGGGAAAGAGGGCGCGACATCATGTGAAATTGTACAGGAACAAGCTAGACAGAGAGACGGTTGAACGAACGTATTAACATTGAAACAGCGAGAGACGAGATTAGGAATCGCCCGCCCTGCGCGGGAGGGCGTACACGTTCAACGTCAGTAGACAGACAGATGAGCTTCGTCGGAGTGAATGAATACACGGCGTCCGTCCCGCCCGAGAACCGCCGCGCGCTGCACACGAGCATTTGGTCCTCAGGACGAGACTGTTGCGAATGGCAGTGCTGAGAAAGGCCCGCGGCGAGCGTTCAGCGGCTGCTCAGTGGGAGCGACGACGATGATGATGATGTGATGAATGGATGAATGGCGGAACCGTTCAGAACACTACCTAGCAGCTATTAGAAGGAGACAAATGAGCGATGAGAGAAGACCGCTTGCTAAGCGCTGACAGCACACTACTAAATCGTCATTTTCGATATCACTCGCACCAGAGCGCCGTTCTCTTCTTCAGACGTTGATTCTCCATGCGAAGCTGACTCAAGCCCTGAAACACAAACCAGATCTTCGGCTGCCTCACAACTTCTCTCAACACATTTACACTGCAAGCAATAATCGACCCAACAGCAAAGCCTCTCCAACTACGGCGGGGAGTCTACATCCGTCGCCGCGGGCAGACTGGCGTTATGAAATGATCAATATCGATTGTGACACGCAGGTAATCGATACCGGCAGCTATCATAACGTCACGTTGCCAGACGAATGATGAATAAACCCCGCCTGAGGCCTCACTTATGTCATTTTCACGTCAATTGGACACTCAAGCATGACACCTTTGAAATAGAACTCAACTGAACATCTTCCAGATACTAGATTGGCAACTAAATTCGTGGACTCTCAAGCATGTTTGTTGTGAATACCCAACCAGGGTTTACATCAACATATATTATGTATTAGTGTATTATAATATAATAGGACATCTTGCCTTGAATGGTAAGACTTAAGATGCTTAGCTAAGAATAAGATAAGATAAACACTATTGAATATCATCCACAGGCATAACCTGGCGAAACCGTAAGTAGGCACTCATGAACGTAATCTCTCGCGGTGCTCGAGTGCGGCACCGTCTTCTAGGTTTACACTTGTGATACCGATGCGACCAGAATGTCGCCAATATCGTGGCTACGCCCACCGAAATTGTGTATATATACGACGCGTGAACCACTATTGTGGGTTCTACTATAAAATCGTGAGAATAAACCTTTGTTCCACTGAATAGTAAAGCCAACCCATTGGTTATCCACCAAACTGGTGCATCGACCGTGGAAAAACCCCAAAGTCTGAGCTAGTTCTCCTCAGTGAGAAACAGAACGGGTTTTTTATCAGCTTTCTTTGCGAATTTTCTTCGGAGAAACCAGAAAGCACTCCTAAATCCTTCGCGAGTTCTCTTCAGAGAAGCCAGGACTTGATTGGACGCTCCCAGTCAAATCTTCGATTTTTGAAAAGTTCGGTTCGCAACGTGTAGTCTGGCGTTATCTTGCTGAAGTATAATGCCATTCCTGAAGAGCTGCCGGAACCGATTCTAGAGGAGTTCAGCATGCACGCGGTCAAGTTGAGAAGAGTAGACCTCGGCGTCAATGTTGGAACCGCTCTCGATGAGTTCCCAGAAGATAACACCTCCCCGACACCACCAAACGAAGAGCATTACCTTCTTCTGGTGAGGACCAGGCTTAGCCATTGGCAGCGGCTTCTGTTTTGCTCAAGCCACTAGTTAGAACGCTGGCGATTATCCAGTGGAACCTACTTTTCATCACATCTTGCGAGTCGATGGAGAAATGGTTCCTGTTTGTGAGGGTCCAACAATTCTTTCGCGGCATCCACATGCTTCTCACTCTGGGATAGGGTCAAGTCGTGGAGCACCCATCTACCGGGCTTTCCAAAAAAGCCAAAGCTGAACAAAGTCTTTTCAAGAGGTATGTGAGCACCTGAAGTCGAGTGCCAACAATTTAGTTGTCAAGCTCAGATTTCCTTCGATGTTGCTAATTACAGCTCGACGATAGGGGGCAATCAGTTGTCCGGTGCGTTGCTTGTCTACCGCTTCGACATTGCCCTCACGGAACCTCTTGAACCACTTGAACGCTCTCGATCGTTGGACAACTTCATCTCCTACAGCTGCACTTATATTCTGTCGGGATTAGGTTGCAGAGTGGCCGAGCTGATACTCATGAAGAACGCGTTCGCGAATAGTGACTCTATGTCCTTTTATTTCAGACTGGAAAACTTCCACGTAAATCGGAATGGCAGGACAAAAAAGTAGTTTCGAGAAGTACATACTAATTCGTTTCAAATAGTGGAAGGAGCAGGAGAATTATGGACAAATGGTCTGATATTCTCTACTAGAAGAAGTGACTACGAATGAGTCTACCAATTTAGTTGCCAACCTAATAAGATAAGAAACAAGCATTTTTCACGTTACACCAGAGACCGTCCGAGAAGGTTAGAATAATTTTTATCCACGGAGAATTTAGCACTACTTTCTCGACATTTTTCTTTTGCATCAACTGCCGCAATAAGTGAACACGTATTGTTTAAAACTTTATAAAAATTTGTTTTTCAACGAAAAATTGTACTTTTGTTTTAACAGTACAGAAAGGCAGAAATTTCACCAGCGTGTTAAAAGGAGAGTTCGCACTATTCACTCGCCTAGACCGCAGCGATTTTTCCTTGAACCAATGCAATTTGCATGAAAAACGCGAAACAACCATATGCGTGTTCCTAATGATTGCTTTCGTTGTACTGTTGACAAGTGTGCAACTTCATGCAAACATAATTTTTGCTATTAATCAAACCAAATTAAATGAAACTGCTTCCCCTCCGCACTCTAGAAAAAACTTTGAACTACAAATTTTCTTCAAAAATAAATACTGGACAATTTGACAGTGCGTTTATTTATTCAGGCAGCTGGGTTAAAAATCTCTAAACAATTCGCACTTATTTTTTCTCCGGCAAAAATCATTCTTTAAAAACTTTTTTGGAGGTCTCTATAGTGACGTAGAGGAGTCTGGTTTTGATTTGAAAAATGTTCTGCTTGGTTTCAAAAGCGTCAGGTTTGCTCGTAGTGTCCAATTTGACGTAAAAATGCTACATACTCCAATCGCCGCGCGACGTGACATAGTTAGAACTACCAAAACCGACTAGGCTCCGCGGCCTAAATAACAGAGGTAATTTTCAGTATGAAGCGCCGTGCGATGATTGGAGCATAAACGAGACGTAGGACTCCCATAACTAATGAGGCTCGTTAATCCAATCTCCACTCTAACGCGTTCCACACATTTGTGTTATTCTGTAGACTTCAGATGGAGCTTAGTTATGGTGTTTTCCAGACCGCTTTCATTTCTGGACTTCAATCTTACAACAGAAGGATACAAAACAGCAGTGGCACTTTGAGAAGAGAACTTAACCGAAATACCGCGGTGGGGTGGGCAGTGGTGACGCACAACTCTACCAGATTCCTAAAAAATTACAGGATGTTCCAAAATAACGTGATGAAGGTTTGACGCCCTCCCAAGCGAATGTATTTATCAGCATCATGGCGGCAATAGAGCCGTTTTTTTTTGTGCGTATCTGTCCGTGTTATAATTTTTGAAGTTGTATTTTGCACCTGTTACGGTTTTTCTCAAGATATCAAACCATCACACTGCGATTTTGGAGCTCCATCGTCAAGGAAAGCAGCAATGTGACATCGTTAACACGTTCTCAGTCAACTTTCCACAGAAACTCGTTGAAACAAGGAGCTTGGCCATGAAGGTGATCGTCCAACACAAGCAAGAAATCGCACTGTCAATACGCCGCAGATCCGGAATATCATCGAGAAGCGAAAAATCCCAAAAGCGAGGGTTTCCTGAGAAAAATCGCCCGTGATGTCGGTGTCAGTCTCGCGTCGGTGCATCGAATAGCCAGAAAGGAACCTGGACTGAAGCCCTACAAGTTCCATAGAGTCCAGCTGCTGATGGACAAGAATAAGCGCGAACAGCTTCATTGAGCCGACAGCTCAGGTCGCGGGTGGGAGCGAACACTTTTCACGGACGAGCTGTTCCCCGTGAAGTAGGCTCACAAGCCCCAAAACGCCAAGATCTGATCTTGAGAAGCTCCAGCCACCTATGCCATCGCCAGACATTGTAAAAATCCGCAGGCGCTCATGGTTTGGGGAGGAATCTACAGCAACGGAAGGGCCCCCTGGTTTTTGAGGACTAAGAAGTAAAAAATAGATGAAAATGTGTACCGACGGGACATCTTCGAGGCTATTGTACTTTTCTGGTTCCAGTAGCACCTCACCAATGCGCAGTGGACCCCTAACAAGACTCAATCCCTGCATACAGGGCGAAAAGCACGCCAGCATTGTGCAAGGCCAATTTTCCGGACGTCATGCCTGCGGAATGGCCACCGCAATTCTCGGATCTGAATCCAGCGGACTAAAGCGCGTGGTCCATTTTGAAGGCCAGGGTCCGTGCCAAACGCCACCACAGCCTGGAAGCCCAGGAGGAATCTCTGCATCGGGAGTGAGAACGGCTGTCTCCAGATGACCTACGGCCCATCGCCAAAGACTCCACCAAGCGTTTTGACTTCTGTATTCGCGCCAAAGGGGTCCACCTCGAATCCGGCCGAATATAGTGTTGCCTAGTGTCTATGTTGCTGTTATTTATGTAATAATTTGTAAACTTCTCAGTTGTTTCATAGTTATAGTTAAAAACCTTCATCGCGTTATTTGGAACACCCTGTACATGCCACGCGTCGCTCAACGTCTGAAGAATAAACTGGGCCTAACTGTGTCCTGACCATTAGCACGGTGCCGTGAAGGTTTCCTTCTTTTACGAACTTAAGCTCAGAGTTAATCCCTGAAGCGCTGGTGGTTCCGACTGGAATGCCTGTGCCGCGCCGTCTAGTGACAGTGATTGTATTCAAAGTTGCAGCGCGGAAAAATGGGGATGGGTTACCCGCCTTATTTTTGTAGCAGCACCCTATTTAGTCATATGTTCGGCGTCCCTTTGGCGCAAATGTGCACGCTCTTTACTGTACGCCTCACTATGCATTACAATCCTACAAACACCTAATGGGCTGTTCATACTTCGAGCAACAAGAGCGACTGGAGCGACTGCAGCGACTGAGGCGACGAACGAAGTGTGGAGTACGTAACTAATTGCGTACTCCACTCTACGTTCGTCGCGGACGGATTATGGAGTACGTAATTATTAAGGTACACCACACCACGTCCGTCGCTCCAGTCGCTCCTCTCGCTCGAAGTATGAACAGGCCCTATATGTCAGTGCAACTGAACACCTTGAAGCTTCCATATTTGTAAAACGACGTCTTCAAACGCTACAAGACTCTTATAATCTGGGCACTGAGTTTCCTACTTCAACATGTCCAAGAATACAGGCTAATTGGAACAATGTTAGAACGCTTAAGAGTTAAGTAACCGCAAAACGAAATCTCGCTAGTTTCGAACGAAAAACCAAAACCAAATCGAAACCGATAGACGACGACTGCAGTGATACATAGTAGTAGGTTAGTGAGAAAATCGATCGAGTCACTCAGATTCAGATTGATTACGATCTAACCGGCTCGTAGGAAGACTGAGCTTAGCGAGAACGCGCATCATGGCCGCATTTTCGGCTCGAAGTTGCAAATTGGCCGCAGTCAGATCGTCCAGCTCCTGCATGCAACAAACCGATCTATTAGCGTATGACTAGGGGCACCGTTTACACTTCCCAATAGAAGCGCCCAGTCGTTCGTGTAATCAATGCAAATCGATTGGTCGCGTAACAGCAATCGATTTGCGCTGATTACATGACGGCTCGAACTGCGCGAAGTATAAACGGATTCTAAAATGTAGCCCTACTAGAGCAGGATCAAGCGTGCAACTGGGATCTGAACACTAAGGAACGAATCTTCCTCAGCGTCAAGAAAGAGCTTTTGCCTTTAATTCAATTTGAATTCAATTTCGGCAGCAAGGTCTTGCCCGTCTTTTTCTACCGTTTCTCGATTTTAATGACTACTTCACCCTCAAACGACCAGAACTTTCTCAACTATTGTCCCAGTGTAAAGCTTGACCCTGCGCTGCGAAACGCAACTCCACTTCAGTCAGCTCACGAAGGCCTATTGCAGTAGTACTGCCCGGATTAAACACTCACCTTGAGCTGAATCTCGAGATCAGCTATCTTTCGTTCTAATGTTCGACGTTCGGCATCATCTATGGAATTTCCCGACGCCGACTTTGTAATCGGAGTCGGTCCACCAGCAGGAGAACCGATACGAAACCGAGACGGCGTCGTACGTATTGAAGCCACCGAACTACTCTGAAACAAATTTATTGCACTGAAGATAAGATATATATCCATACATACGCAGTTTCGAAAAAAGTGGAAAACTTATTGCACTTCTGCATAGAACGAAAGGGTTCAACGCGGACAGTGACATTCGTGACAATATTAGGAACTTGATTCTTTGTGAACCGTGTGAGTTTTGTGTATAAAACATATGAAACGAAGATGAGGGAAGTAATGCAATATGATAGCCACACCACCCGGCCTTATTTACGACCAATCGCCTTCTACCGTTCGAATTGTGAATTGATGTGCAGGCTTGCGGGATACTTTAGCGTACGATTGCTGCCGTTGCATCATGGATCACGTCGGCGTCCACGTGGACATTCGATCGATGCGTAATCCCCACTGAGCAACGAGGCGGTTTGAGCACGAGCAGCTTCGATGCCTCACACCTCGTAGACCCTTCCTTAGCCTGGCTCTTCAAGCGCAGAACTCCCCTTTGAGCGACGATAGCGGTTTAAGCACAAGCAGCTTGGATGGGTATTATCCTTCCTAGAGGTGTTTGTAGGTTTGCGCGCTCAATAACAAAATCGAGCTCTGATGACAACGGTTTGGGTGATGTGCAGATTAGGGATACTGCAGCAGGCGCGGGAATATTCAAACGGCGGTAGGCGATTGGTTACAATTGCTATCATACCACCCCCACAGTTCTTCCCGGCCACAATAATTGTGGCTAAGAGCCAGCCTCACTGAAAACCCTTCACACAGTGAATAGCTACTGCAAAACAAAACATACATGTTCATTGAGTCGTTTTAGTTCCTCGACCTCCTTTCGTAGCCGCTCGCATTCCAGCTTCTCCTTCTCGTATAGTGCTTTGTAGTTCAGATTCATCTCAGCAGGACGTGCATTAATTGTGTACTGAAAACCGAATACATTTCAACCTCAGCCAACAGCATTTCTTAAGGCAGCCATGTACAAAACCTTGAATCTGTCCAAAATTCTCTTCAACGCAACCAAAGTGGTTAAGCACATCTTCAAAATACAAAAGTGATAGCACTAACTGAGATCAAAAAGTAGTCGACCTAGCACCTAAGGGACAAGACTGTTGAAGAGATGGCCTATCACACAAGGCGAGCTCTGTTTGTACGAGATGTGGCGTAGTCTGTAGATCGAGCCAATCTCGCACCGACTACTTTCGATTTAAGATTTGATCAACCCCTACATTGCCAATAGCTTTGAGGGAACGACATCAAACAGTAGGACTTCTGTTATGATAAAGTGCTAGAGGGGCTAACCAGGAGACTAGTTCAACGGATAGAACGGACTCAATAGATCGGAACGGCCCAAATGTTGTATATGGGCAGAATCGCCTCTCTGGGAAACAACAAAACAAGAAAATGCAACTATCTCGACCCCAACACAACTCTGCGCAGAGTTAGGGACGACGGAAGTTGGGCCGTTGGCGGTGTTAGCCCTCTGCCTGCACCGCAGGGCAGGCTCAAGTTGGCTGGAAGCAGCGAACATGGGAATTACGCCGCCCCTCTACCCACCTCGCCGCCACTACTCGCTCATCATCGCTGTTTCCAGCCAACTTGGGCGCGCCCCTCGCGCGCAGGCAAAGGGTTAACGCCACCAACGGCCCAGCTTCCGTTGTCCCTAACTCTGCGCAAAGTTGTACTGGGGTCGAGATATTTGCTTTTGTTGCTTCCCAGAGAGAGGCGATTTGCCCATACACAACACTTAGGCCGCTCCGGTCTACCGTTTAGATAGCCTCCTGGTAGGTAAACATTCAGTGCCTCCAGTGTCCACATGATATCACACGAGAGCAGAATTCGATGAGCTACCAGAAATGGATCAACGGCAAAAGCGAGTGTTATTGATCACCCAGAACTTCCCTAATCCTCTGATCCAAGAAAATTTAAATTTTACAGCGCAAGAAAAGGAAAATGTTATAACGAGTCTAACATCTCATGATGTTTACTTTTCAGGGAATGTAAACACCACTTAACTCGGGTTTTTCAGAACTACATGGGGTCCTGCACTGAACCTTCAAATATATCACCAATATTTCATGCCCACTATTACTTATATGGGAATGCGCAAGTCCTAAACGGAGGGATCACCCATGCTACTTTGCTTTTACATAGAACCAGGAAGGGAAAGATAAGCTTTAGGATGTGGCTCAAGTAAATTCACTCCTATTAAGGCTGGCTACATCCAGGAGCCAGATTCATCAACGACTTACATAACTTTAACAGAGAATTCACCGCGGAAAATTCAGAAAACGCGGCTTATCGCTCACCATAGTGCTTGATAAGCCGCATTATCTGAGCTTTCCGCTTTGAATTCTCTGTTAAAGTTATGTGAGTCGTTGATGAATCCGACCCTTGGAGCCCTTCCCCTGCTGATCTTCTCAGCTAGGATTTCACCACGGAACAATTTAGCCCTTTCACGACATTCACTTCTTTCTCGTCGCGTGGGACAATGTCCGACGATGTAGCCGGACACCATCATAAAAACAGACCATGGAAAGTTATCTAACGTTCAATAGTACAATATTAATCACTGAGTCCACGAAAATCTACGGTCAAGATGCTCCATGGGAAACTTCGTTGGTTACTGTTTTATTCATATCTAACAAATAATGATAACAAATACCAATAACAAGTAATGGAAAAACTTTCTGCAGTTCTTGGTAGTATGACACGTTGCCACCTGTCATTGACATGTGACACGTGACAACGTGTCATACACACACTTGTGTTCGTAACGAATGGCAGCGTTTCTCTAAATTAAGTGTATTTTTGAAATTTTCAATGCTTTTTTAGTTTGATGATTTTTTTTGTTTCTAACATGTTCCTAGCTCTGCATTTTCCATGTTACGCTGTTTTGGTTTTTTCTTTCTTTTCTTTTTTTCATAAGGACACATGCTCCCCCCCCCCCCATCACGCATTGCGCCTAGCGCTGTCTACCTGATGCCCCACACTCGGATTTCACTTTCGACGGGCCGAACAACCACTTGCTATTGGGGTGAGAACCTGTCCCAATGCATATACATGCATATACATAGTATATACCTACTTATATACGTACACACATATCTATGTACGTATGAGCTGGATATACGTGGATATATGGCTGCGCAACCACCCTCCAATAGGAGCCGACCCTTAAACTCAACGGTATACTGTGACATGAGCGACAACGGAGTGAAGGTAATCGCGCCGGGACCCCTTACCTGGCCAATTGGCGCAGCCCGCCACGCCCACTGCAACAAGTTCTCACCCCAATAGCAAGTGGTTGTTCGGCCCATCGAAAGCGAATATCCAGCATGTTCTTCAGTTATTCTTAGCAGCCGCTAATGAAAAACCAAAGTTACACGAACTGCCGCCTTCACTCAAACCTACCGAAGCAGTAGTGTAAGTATTGTTGCCGATCGTTTGTCCTGGAAGCCGCGGTTGAACTCTCCCAACGGCCACTGTCGGAGGAACATTTCGAGTTGCAGGAACAGACTGGGTCTGGAAATTGAAAAATGGTCCATTTTTGAACAAAGCACCCGAAGCCTTGAAAAAGAAAAGGTGAAGCACAATCTCCGACGCTTTCTGCTAGATACGTTTAAACGACAATGGAAGAATGATCTACAGCAGAAGACACCGTACCACAGCATTAACGGCAGACGTCGGTTCGACGGCGTTCACACTTGCACCACGCCCAGCGGGTGTGGAAGCGGCAGAAGGACGAGAAAACACCGAAGTCACACTTCCCGAAGAACGAGGCGGGGCGACCGGTTCAGAGCCAGCACGAGCGCTGGCGGCAGTGTTGCTGCCGGTGTCCGTCGGAGTCTGCCGTACGGAAACTGCCGCGTGGATATCCTCCGGCAGCACTGGACCCGTTCCTCGGCGATTCGCTCGCGACACAGTCAAGCCCTACACAAGCACAATCTACGTGACACAACGCAATCGAGATCGACCGCCAAACACGTCACTAGCACATATGCACACACGGCATTCAGCACTGCAGATACCAAGCCGATTCGACACACTTACCTGACTCTTCCGCCGCATTCCGACCACCGCTGGACTGGACGGCGTCGTTGTGGTGGCAGACGACAGGGAGAGAGGCACTGTGGATGCCGATGAGGCCGTCACTGGTTGAGCCGATTCCGAGCTGGACCCACGCTCCGCCATGGCGCCGAATTCTAAGAAAACATCTTCATGCTAGGAGAAGAGAAAGAAGATGAAAAGGTCTATGCGAGGGTAATGGTAATGGTAATGAGCAAATTTACTCCCGAGCCCGTTCTCGTCTTTACAGGGACTAGATTAGTGTCGAAATGATCCGCTAATAGAGAACGTTGACTTTCAACGAATTAATATTATAGATCGGGTGCATGGTAGCGCGTCAGAGGAGGAAACGACCGTTGAGTGCACCCCGAATCAAGTTCTTGGCTCTAGTTTCCCCAGAACGAGTAAGACCTCCTCCACCTCTCCATGGTCGGTGAAATCGTACCGAATACGTCTGATAAGGGGGAAATTCTGACTAGTCATGGACCTGCCGTCGCAACTCATTACATAGGCAGGCACACATTCAAACTGCCTCCACGACATCCCGTTAAGGAATAATGAGTTGCACATTTCGAAAAGGGTAGATCAACGCCGATCTTTGTCTTTTTATTTTCGAACTAGATGGTGAAGAGCTGTGGAACTCAATTCATTTTGGCATGCGTCACGCATCCTGCTTCTACGGGGTGTCGTGGAGGTAATTTGAATGCGTATTTGGCCTAAAGAATGACTTGCGGTGGCACCAATGTAGAAGTCAGCGTTACATCTTTTTCCAGACAAGTCTGGTAGCAATACACGGACACCCGAGGGATGGAAGGTTTAGATAACTTGAGCGTGAAACCCGGTTCGAAACAATCGACCCGAGATACAGGCGAAATCCGACGCCTTCTTCGCCTGCACTATAACGCGTCTGTTAAACACCTCTCGGCCTTTTGCCTCACTAGGTTGTACCATAAGTCCCCGCCGTTGTTTTTTTCAGCGATTCATTGCGGATCTCGCCGGCGATCTCTTGCATAGCGCTCAACAGCGTTCGAACGAAAATGATTTGCTCTACCAAAGCATCTATTGCATTTCTTTCCTCATCCTGTATTTTGTCAATTTTTAGGTCGTTAAAGTGAAAAGTGTAAAAGTGACCATCTGCGCAGTCGCTTCTCTCCGCTTAGGCCTGGAATTTTTTGCGCAGCTTTTTATAGTATTTGGAAGACAATGTTCTGTACTACAAAAATACGTGTTGGGCCTATTTGCTCATTTGTCCTTTATTGATGTTTAGGTCATCAGATTGGGACGTCCGACTTTTCTGTCCGAATTTTTACCGACAGCTCGGTTCTATGGTTGGAATTTTTTGCTTGATGTTATATGTTGTTCGGAAGAGGATGCCTTGCTCAATAAGAATTTGTGTCGCGTTTATTGGCTCATGCTGAATTCTGTCGAATATCAACAACTGGAAATACAACACAAGGAGAAGTCGTTGTTGGTGAAGACGATTTTTCTCTTTTTGGAATTTTATTGATATTCGCCAGAAATCAGCATGAGCCAATAAACGCGACACAAATTCTTATAGAGCAAGACATTCTTTTTCGACCGACATATAACATCGAGCAAAAAAGTTCCACCACAGAGCAGGAGCTGTCGGTAAAAATAAATCCTTCTTTTTACGTCTTAATTTGATGGCCTAAAATCAACAAAGGACGCTGAGCAAATAGGACCAACACGTATTCTTGTAGAACAGGACATTATCCTTCAAATCCGATGAAAACTTTCGCAAAAAATTCTAAACCTAAGCGGAGAGAAGGAACTGTCGGCGTTGGCTACTTTTCACTTTTCACTCTAACGTCCTAAATATTGACACAATTCAGGATGGAAAAAGAAACGGAATACATGTTCTGATAAAGCAAACCATTACCTTTCGAAAGCTGTACAGCGCTAAGCAATATGCCGCCGGCAAAATCCGCAATGAATCTTTAAAAAAAACGGCGGGGACTTATGGGACAACCTAATACCAGGCTGTCCAATAATTCTTGTCCGAAAATTTCACCATTTTTAATTTTTTTTTCAACTTTATTGAAAAACAAGTCTAATCAACAATATGATCACCACAGTTATCCACAACAGCGGCCCATCGATTGCGCAGGTCACCGATGCCCTTCGCCCAGAACTCCGGGGGCTGCGACTCGAAGAAGTCCGCGATGTCGGATTTGAGGTTGTCGTAGTTGGTGAATTTTCTTCCGGCCAAATGGTGCTTCAGCGGGCGGAACAAGCGGTAGTCGGAGGGGGCGAGGTCCAGGGAATACGGCGGATGGGCAACCGTCTCCCGGCCGAGCGTCGCCAACTTCTGCTGGGTCTCCTTCGCCACGTGGGGGCACGCGTTGTCGTGCAGCAGGTGGACCGAGGCCCGTCCTGGACGCTTTTCTCGGATGGCGGCGGCTAGCTTCTCGAGCTGATCGGTGTAGATGGAGGCGGTGACCGCCCTGCCTTGCGGGAGCAGCTCGAAGTACAGCATGCCCTTGGCGTCCCACCAGCAGCAGAGCATGATCTTCAGCGGGTGTTCCCTGTCCTCGAGGCTCGTGTCGCCGCTCCCGAAACGATTGAACCAGCGCCTGACTGTGCGTTGGGACACTGCATCCTCCTTGCACGCTCTGCAGATGCTGCCGACCGCGGTGGCCGTGTCCTTGCCCAGCAGCCACTCGTAGTACAGGAACGTACGAATTCGACCTTGGTCCATTTTAGCTTGTACTGGTAGCTAGACGCGGCGACTGCACCTATATACCCCTAGCGTGGAACTCTGGAGAACCTTCTAGAAGGTTTTTACACTTGCCTGGTATTATAACACTTCTAAGGAAAATTATAGAATTTTGAAAGTTTTCGGACAGGAATTATTGGATAGCCTGGTACTTAAATCAAAGTTCAGTTTAGTTAAAATTATAAACTGTAAAACACACTTAGAATCCAGAATCAAGATATGTGCATTGTTAGGATGACTAAAAAATCTGCAACCTTTCGGTCACAGCGAAGTATTGCAGCTTATTTCGAAAACCAAAGAAGCAAAAATCTTCCGCGATGTTTAATGTCGAGATTGTACGCCCCCGCTCGAGGCACTGCCCCCCCCCAGGCCATTTCCTCTTACAGAAATAAACAAAAAACAATCTGTTTGTTTTTGTACGGTAAAAATCTAGGCGAACAGCCACATCAAATCGCAACTTCAATACAAAGCAAAATCAAGGTGTACGATTACCACTACTCACTGCCAGATGCCGACTAGTGATAAAGACCGAGAAGTTCAATCTAGGAGGGAGTCCAACGGGGTGCGGTTGGGAGGGGTCTACCTTACGTTCTCATAAAAATCAATTGATTCACCTAAGCCTTCGCGTCAGCACTCCCAGTCATGTCAAGTCATGTCACTACGCGTCTCCTGCCCAGCAGACGGAAGTTGTTCGGATTTGTTCCAGGGGCCGGATTCATCAACAACTTACAGTAATTTAACAGAGAAAATACAGCCGAAATCCCTGATAGCGCCGCGAAATGTTTCACCATGTCGCTTGATAAGCCGCGCTATCAGGGAGTTCGGCTGCATTTTCCCTGTTGAATTGTCGTTAAGTCGTTGATGAATCCGGTCCCAGGTTTCCATAGTTTGCAGATCCGAGTTGGGTGGGGCAGAGATTTCGAAAGTCACTTAGGATGTGGTAAACCGTATCCTCGTAAAGTCCTGGGATCTCTACTAGTCGGGAGGGAGTAACCCAGGTGCATGCTTCATCCTATAGCACACCACCACATCCCCTAAATTTAAATAAAAAGCTCGCATGATATGAAAGCAGTTGAAGCTTTCGAGGAAACCCACGGAAGGATTTAGATATGCAAATCACTACATGCCGATTAGTATAGATTCGAGTCCTGTTTTGTTTCGGCCAAAAAATTGCCGAATGGCCGAACCCACTCACTTCGCGCGTCGTTGCGTGCCCCCGCGTGATAGGACCCGTATGCTATAGGGTGGTTGAGTCCTTTAAGTCGAAGCCAAGTCCTCCTGCAGATGCTTGTTGGTGAATGTTTTCCCTTCTATTTTGTATTAGATGTTTTTCGGATGTCATTTTTGCATTCTAGGTCCACCTAGAAAGTTATCTATCAGATTCTAGGTGGAGCATTGAAATTCTCTGCACCCACCCAACTGGGATAACGCCAGAATGTCAGGTGCAGCCCCCTCCCCTGGCGGACTACAGCGGGTGCGGTTCGATAAACCCAGAGGCGTAGCGGGCGTCCAGGCGCTAAAGGATGT
Organism: Heligmosomoides polygyrus polygyrus; assembly: GCA_947396885.1. NCBI lineage: Eukaryota > Metazoa > Nematoda > Chromadorea > Rhabditida > Heligmosomidae > Heligmosomoides > Heligmosomoides polygyrus. Next base: position 18,667,980 of record OX377202.1, read on the forward strand.
GTCACTCTAACGCTGTAGCCGAGGCTGCAAAATCCTCCACGCCAATTTAACAAACATTTTGCCAGGCTGCGACATTATACAAGCTGAGAGCGCAATGCGTTTTAGGGGGAGGGCACTGTTGTGACGACAGTCTAATGTCGTCTAATCCATTTTTCTTAGTACAATTTCATGTTCCAACGGAATCCTAGAGTTGAGGAGGACCACGGTTAGGAAACTGCACCATATTTTCCTACTCTGTGTTACATATCGAAGAAACCTACTCCTAACTATAAAAGGGAGAATTGAAAAATCTCAGAAAAATCGGACCAAACATTCGTTGGACAACAAAGTTATTCTAACATTATCGGAGAGCTTATAGCTCAAGCTGCGAGACGTGCATTGTGATCGTTTAATTCAGAAGCGTCACCAAGCTCGCTTAACAGTATTCAATTTGAATTGAAAAGTATCCAATATGACGAAAAAGTAGAGTATATGGTTACAGCTCGGAGAGAAACCCGCAAATTGGCTGAACTTCAGTCGTGATGACTCAGAAACAGACCATGCATAGCAAAACGATCAGGAACAGCGACCATAGAAACAATAATTTTGTAAACGTTGCATTAGTGAAATTCTTGGCATGCCTCCCCATGCTGCAGAAAAGCGAAAGATGGCAGCAGACGGAAACTTCATCAAATATGAGTCTACATTATGCAGTGAGTCACAGCTTCGACAGGCGCCCCCGTGATGTCTCATCGAAGTCACAGTCATATGAACAGAGAAAGAAGCAAACTTCTCACCGCGAGGAGCACTGTTCGGTCGGCTGCCGACCGAGCCATCTTGCGAGCCTTTCTCCGTGCTGACTGACGAACTTCGATCCGAACACATAGACGTCGTGTCACGTTCTTCAGAAGCAAGGCGAACCAAACCCTACGAATAGACCATGAATAGCAACGCTAGTCGGTGAACATGGAGAAGATGAGCAGAGTGGATGAAAGAACACCTTACCACTTCCCTTGGAGTTGAGACACTGGAGACGGTACTGGTCGCATTTTGCGTTGTAGCCGTCCCACGTCGTCGAGCATTCTCCGCCATAGCGATTCGACTAGCCTCTTCGAGGTGTTCCTGAACACATACAGCATATTCAGCAGGAGCATCGAAACCCTGGCATACTATTAGCGATAAAAATGCTGTGAGAAGAGAAAGTTGTGAACTAAACACAGTTGTTCTTGAACCAATGTCCCCGGGTAATGAAACGGGTAACAACCTTGGCTCAACAGCAGACCGTGATCCAAATTCTGGACTGAAATCTCACTCCCAAACTCATTAGAAGGCATAAAATCATCCGCTAAGAGAGTGCAGCGCAGTCGATACAGGAGCGGAATCGATTTAAAGCTCACGCTCCGCTCAGACCAACAAAGCCTTCCATTTCTCCGCTGTGTTATCAAGCATGTCTCGGAAGGATGAAACACCATTGTCCTCATGGTCACCACAGGTCATTGCATTGGACCACATAAAGAATAAACAATAACTTTGTCGCTAATCAATCCTTTCTTCGAGAAAGTGGAGGGCCCGCCAGACTCTCTACTTCTATAGGAAATCGCCGAGGCAATCTGAACGCGTATTTAGCCTAAAGAATGACTTTAAGTCAACTACCGAAGGAAAAAGTCAGCGTCTCACCCCTCCAAGGATCAAACCACCAACCCCTCCTTCAGAGATGGAAGATTTGGACTGGATCCGAACCTGGATTCAATTTTGGGTGGGAGCGAACGCCTTCTCAGACCGTGCCACACGCTCTTCATAGACAAAGGTAGCAGATTCTGGTCGTGAGGGGAGGACCGTAAAGTGTCACCTCTATGCCAGTTATCCACATCCCTTGAATATAACTGAAGACCATTCTCGTGTAATGGAACAACAGCTCAAGCTCTCGTTGAAACTCAAGCAAGGGATTCGAACTGCAAATCACTACTATGCGCCCCTTCCGATTAGGATAAGAAGGATAAAGGACGGCGTTACTCAATCCCTGGGATGCGCCACGTATTCTACTTCTATGGATGTTGTGGATGCAATTTGAATGCGTATTTGGCTATAAGTGGCCTGTGGTGGCCGGCCAATGGACAAGTCAGTGCTTTATCCTTCGCAGACAAGTCTGGTACCAATTCACTGCCCCCGGGGGGCATGTGAGGCTTGGTGGGCCGGGAAGGGAAATCCGAACCAGTAACCCAGTTTTAACTGTATGCGACAGCGAACTCGTCCCCCAATTGCGCCTCACGCGCCACCGATCAGGATAGATCCGATTATTCTTTGCATCTGGCCGGCCGAGACATGAAAGGCATAAGAGGCACAAATGCGGTTGTGGTCTCCCCAATTTAACAAGTTAGAATAAATGGTCTCCACACATAGTGGAGGACAATTAATCAATGGACAATCATCAACAATGTCACGCTGGGGTCTTCTGATGATACATTTGGAGCAGAGTTCTGTGCGGAACCCACAAGACGACAACAACTCGCTATGCACTGGGGTGTATCTGACACACAAACAGATTCCCTCATTGTCCTGGGAAAGTTAGTCTTCTTAAAAAAGCCCTATACGCACCTAAACTATATTATTAAAGGATAAAAAGATAAAGGACGGCGTTAGCCAATCTCTTTTTGTGCCACGCATTCTACTTCTCAGCATATCGTGGAGGCGTTTGAATGCATATTTAGACCATACAAAGATTCGCGGTGACCAGACGATAGACAAAACAATGTTTTATTCTCGCAGACAAGCCTGGTACCAACTCCTTCCCGGAGGGATGGAAGATTTGGTTGGCCTGAGGCGGAAAATCTGAACCACGAACCAGGAATCGGTTCGTACGCTACCACGCTTCAATCTATATTAATACTTAAACATAAGTCAATTTACTACATACCCCCCCCCCCCCACAGTGGAACAAAGATGGCCATGCGCAACCCCATCCAACGGAATCGTTGCTAACTTTACAATTTTAAAAACAGACCGTAGACACTGCTTGACAGCCCTTTCATTTTTGGATATCATTCAGGGCTTGCCTGAGGAGTTGCTTTGAAGCGCATTAACCAAGAGGAAAGAGACTGTAAAACTGATCGCAACCGCCTCTCTTGGAGGCGGACGTTATCGGTATAATCTGTTGTCATGGTCACGCATGCTTAAGATCTATTGAGCACAACAGCTAACCATACCTTCGTCACACCCTGCGTTGACCGTCGATGTTGCCGTTGCATTCTGGCCGTATTTCTCCTCTCTGCTTCGCTTTCAATCACCGCACTCGACTGCCATGGCCTTAATCATTTCACGGTAGAAGGAATAGAGGGTATATTTTAAGGAATCGTTTAGAGAGGGAAAAGGAGAGGGGAGTGGGAACGAGGGCAGAGCGTTTCTGAGAGGGGCACTTCGTTTAGTAGAACACACCAGGATCCTGCTCAACATCATGCTAAGGCATCTATTATACGATTGCGTCATTGTGTACCGTGTCAGCATAAGGCCTATGTTATGCCATCGCTCACCCCGTGCGAAGCCTAATGGCAAGGTCCATATCGATCGCACGACGCGATGGATCGATATTGGGGCTTATCATTAGGCTTCGCTCGGGGTGAGCGGTGGTATGACATAGGCCTAAAAGTAACCGATATCGATTGGTCAGCATTTGTAATCGATATCAGTGATTTCGAGCTTCAGCACCGGCATCCTAAGGCCTCGTGCATACCTCCTGTCGCCGCGATCGAATCGCTGCGATGAGTTTTGCGGAGCGACGCGAAAGGAGGTGGAGCTCCACGTGCTCGTCGTATCGCTCATCGCTCTGCAAGGGAGCGCGATGGCGATCCTCCCAGGACCAACGCTAAACACCGCACGCGGCGCGATAAAGTGTGCCATGTCCGCGATGGGCGCGGGAAGCCATCGCGCATGCCGACCGCCACTGTTGCGGCGGGTGCGGCGAAGTTCCCCTGACTATTCGGCCGCGCGCGGAGGAAGAGTCATGAACTTAGCGCCGCAATGGCATCGTGGCGATATAAGTATGCCCTCCACCTAAGGGATCGTTCAGAGCTCCATCTCGGTCCGACGGTACGAAATGATAAGCTTTCATATCGATTCGTCGCTTCGCGCAATCGATATAGGAGTTTATCATTACATCGCCTCGCGCCGCGATAGAGCTCTGAACGCTGCCTAATGGCATGTTCCTAGTCTGGGACGGCGGCGAATGATGCAAAACATGGAAACTGGAGCTCGACAAAAATCAATTTTCATGCTTAGAGTACATCTCGCGGACTACGAAAGTAGTTGCAAGGATAGCTCTTTATCTTCAGACGTCCATAACTTTTCAGAGTGTAAAGACTAACGTTAAGAGTTGCTGTTAGGCTTCATCGCAGAAAATTCAAGGAGAAAACAGGGAAGGTTCAGCCAGACGGGAAAACAGCATGCAGGAGGACCGCATCGACATGGACTGTTCTTGCTGGTTAAGGGAACCATCTAAGAGGTTAGCTACGGAACTGTTATCTTAAGCGGCGCCTTTTGTACTTCAGCCGCGCGTTCGGCGGCACAAAAGCCATCGATATGGATCCATCTCGTTGATCATACTTCACACGCAGCAAAACAGTGTCGTTCCCACGAATTGATACTTGTCAGGGACGTTTAAAACGCATGTCCGCTCGTCGAGAGTGATGTTAACGAGCTCTGATCGAGAATGAATTTACGCATCGATCGCTTCCGTATCGTCATATTGCAACGCCGCTCAAGCAAAAAGTGTGGCCCGTTCATACTTCAATCGACGCGCCGCGCGTCCTAATCGATATTTGAAATTCTCATTGTGACGACGCAAAATGAGAATGGAGTATAAACGGGCCTATGCCTTGGAGAATCTGCATAGTCCACGATGGCGGCGAGTGTTCTCCTGGCTGAGGCATGGAAATCGATTTGAAGAACATCTCGTCATTAATCGATTTGCTGCCTCGCCCCAACGATCAATCGTTGCTGTAGCGCGGACTGTTAGGAAGCCCTTATGGCGCGTTTAATACCTCAATCGCCTGGCTAGTCGGACTTACAGGAGACACCAATATCGACTATACGGAACAGATTTTTGGAACTGACAGCTTCTAACGCCGTGCCCCTTGGCGACTGAAGTATAAACTCTGCCTTACGGGCGTTTTATCTAATATTTCATCGACTGGTTAGGCAGCACGAAAGTTATCGATATCGATCTTTCTTGTGATCTAATCGATATCGATGCTTCCCACATCGCACTGCGGGTCTACTTGTTAAATACTGTTTCCACGTCAAACTGGACAAGCTCGAAAGAAGTATGACGCTTTTGAGATCAAACTGAACATCTCTCAAATCTAAATGAACATCTTTCAGGTTAAACTAGAAGGGTAGAATAATTTCTTGTGTGAAGAAAATGTGGCGAAACTGTTTCGATTTTTTAAAATTCACCTACCCTCAATAAGTGAATACATTGTAAGTTTTTTTCATTTTTCAATGAAAAACAATGATTTAAAGCTTTCTAGTGTGCAAAAAATAGCAATTTTTAACGTGTTAGAAAAGATGTTAGAAAAGATCGCGCCATGCACTCGTCTAGCTCGTGATTTTCATTTGATTGGTAGTGTAAGTGCTGCTTACATGAAACAGCAGAGTGAATAGTGTACTTACTAATAACTTTTCTACATTTGTTAGACCATAGCAATTGTGTAACTTCGCGCCAACAGAGGTTTTGCTACCAATCAAGCGAAAATCGCGAGTCCTCAACAAGTGCGTGGCGCAATCTTTTCTTTGAGTACGCTAAAAATTTGCTGCTTTTTTGTACTCTAGGACAAGCTCCTAACGGTTCTTTTTTTCAAAAAAAATTATATATTCAAAGTGTTTGTTCACTTTTTGGACAGGTGGATTTCAAAAAAAAATTCAAAAATATTATACAGAACTGTATTTGAACGAAAAATGGTTTAATATTCTTGGAGAGTCTCAAGTTTAGTCTGGAAAACGCTCATTTTGATTTGGAAGATGTTTACTTGGATTTCAAAAGCATGAAGCTGCGTAGAAGCCCGAATTTGATTGGAAAACTGTCCAACTTGGTTGAAAAGTGCCCAGTTTGACGTAGAAATTGTACAGACAGACTAGTACGCTTGCACACAGGGAGGTTGAGCATAAGCATTCGAAAATCGGCTGCACCTCATCTTATTCGGACTGAGCTGATGTGGATGAAGTCCGCGTGGCAGCTCGCCGCACACTACGGGAGGAGCGGCTTCACTATGGTTTGTGATGGGACGGAACGCCGACACCTTGCTCTGGGCAAACGGAGGGTGTGGCGTTGCAGCCAACGATGGCCCATTCGAATCACTAGGTGGTGCCGCCTCTGGGTTCTTCGAGGCTCGTAACAGGGACGCCCACGGCAAATTCGACGGTGTCGATTTCGATCGCTGCATCGGCACCGGAACCAGGCTGGAATACGTCCCAACTCGACACTATACGATTACAGGCCATATCAAGCAGACTCAACAACACAGAAAGCAGACACATGAACGGTAAGCGATGAACGACGCGGCAACATCAGCGGAAGCAAGCGAACCGCAAGCAAACTCACGGTGGTTTCGAAAGCACGGCAGGGCTTGTCCCTGTGAATGGCACACTACTTCCGGATGATGTCGCCAGCGACATGGACATGGGTGAGGAGGTGTCAGACGAACCAGTTGCCGACGAGCGAACTGACGAATTCGAGGAACTACTGGATCTGAAACTTGAACGTACATCATGAGAATGAGTCACGCAAGGGTGTAAATGTCTGGAATTTCGAAGAATTCCTTATGAATGAGTTGAAAACCCTTATTCATTCGGGGATTATCCGTCAGGATGAGAGGGCGCTGTTCAATAAGCACGTTCGAAAGATCGAATATTAAGTAGTCCTAGCATCAGACACAGATTCCCTCAGAGTATTTACCCATCAGAGCCATGGAGCGGGGAGCGAACAGAAGTTTCCATTTTACTCATTCCTCATCCATTTCTATAACTCAAGGCTTCTCATATGACTGCCATGATGCGTTCTCGAGGACCTTGTCTTCCAAAAAACAACTGCCTCTACCAGTTCTGTCATCGGTACCTTCACTGATAGTTGATTAACAGTAACATCTTGTTCCACTCATGTCTCGTGCCAATGTAACCCTGCACGCCCTACTTGATAAAGGTAACACCTTTATACTTTTGGTCAGACTATATGAATAACTCCGAAGTCCGGCCAACTTGTAGGTGGGATGCTGCTGTTCTAGTGACATCTCTAGTCACTTACCCAACCCCAATTCACATTACACTAACGATCACATGATCACGTGGGGGAGGATAGTAAATATTGATAGCAGTATGTTTGGCGAACAAGAAAACTAAGACGCCCAAAAGGCGTTAGCCGAACTTCTTAATGAAAATTCTAAACGGATGACGTGAAGCTCCTATAGGTGGTCCCACTCGAGTTGATAGCGGCACTGCGCCACTTTAACACGCGTTAGGGACGAGTGGAGCAACTGCTGGTGATGGCCTGATCACGTGTATCCCCTGTGGTTACTTCGTTTACCGACTTATTCAAACGGACGTCAGCAAAGTCCTCATTGTCCCCTGTTACGCGCCCGAGTAGCCCATTGGTCCTCCATGTTCAAAGGTAACGAAGAATCTCTCACCGAAATCCAAGAGTTCTACCCAAGGGTTGATGGTGGATCGGGTGTTACTTCGACATCCCTCGGTATCTATTAGGTTCCGGCTCTCGAGCACCAGGTGTTCGCGAAGCACATCTAATTTTTGGCTAGTTGGCCCGTGCGATAGTGTCTTGGATCCTCGAACGCCGACGAAGCTCGGAACTTTGCAAGCCTTTTATCACTTGAGTGAATCGTGTCACACCGAGCACCGGCCCAGCCGCTCCTCGGCGCTCCTTTGCGAGGCTGATCGCATGTTTAATCCGTTCTCATTCAGGGGCCAGATTCATCAACCGTCCTCTAGGGCCTATGTTATCCTACGACTCATCTCGTCGCGCGATCGATATGAGAGCTTATCATTGGGCTTCCCTCGGGGTGAGCCATAGCATAACATTTGGCGGTATTTTCACCGTTAGAGAGCGGTGAGCGGTTGGTGAATCCGGTTCCAGGGGCGAGATTCATCAGCGACTTACATAACTTTAACTGAGAATCCACAGCGGAAAACTCAGATAACGCGGCTTATCGCCCACCGTATCGCTTGATAAGCTGTGCATCAGGGATTTCGGTTGTAAGTTTCTCTGTTAAATTGCTGTAAGTCGTTGATGAATTCGGCCCTAGGTCTTCGGGGCACATATTCGCGCAGGAAGGGTGGCTAAGTCGAAAAGACGGTTTTCCGGGCGTTTCTCGTCTCCTTCACTGATTCTTCGACGCTCTTGCAAACTTCCCAAGTCGAGCGTTTCTTTCCATCCAGCTCCGGCACTATCTCCTTGGCCATGTTGACTTCTCAAAGTAGCTAAGCATAGCTCGTGTATTCAAAGATATTCGTACCGTTGGACGTGCATGTGACCCCAAAAACACTTCCTTCCCTCATTATCACTGTCTACGTGAGGTCCACAATGTGGTCCTATTCTTCCACATCTACAACCAAAATCGGCCAGCATTATTCGCTCCACTTGACTGATCCTCCGCATTATAAGCACTACATCGTCAGCAAGACCTATACACTGCAATTCTTTGCCGTTTCGGGACGTTTTCTATCGTGATGCCGAAAAGCTTCATGGCATAACCTCTTGGCCAACCCCTGCAGCTGAGCCGTTTTCGCTCAGTGTACTGTTCGCAGTTGACGGCCAACATCGTCAGCATTGCTAGGAACTACTGCTGCGTAAATGTACGAGATTTGCATAGTTAACCAGCATACTGAAGCGGACGTTTCCTCCATTCAACGTGTAGAACAAGCCCTACACCCCCTGCTGCCCTGAGCACAGCTGTCTCAAGCTGTCTTGCAGATGACTCCACTGTTCCTCAGCAAACCGCCAGGCTGCATGCAACGAAAGGCCATTCAAAAGACGTCATCAGCACAAATGGAAGCCAGTTTGAACGGAACTTTCCACCTAACACAATTGAACAATAGCATGTGAAGCTAACAAGAAGACGTCAACGCCGCCTTTACATTCTCTTCTGAGACTCTGACTATTGAACTATAATACCACACTTCCCGGACTGCTGTTTTCTGGTCCACACTCTTCTATGTACAGCATATGTAAGACGAGAGCTAGTGGCACAAGAGGGAGCATCGTAACCCGAGAGGGCAAAGGATGCTTGTTCGAATGTGAATGTCCTCCTAGTTATAGCTCAATATCACTATATTACTAGGCCACTGAGTAACACTAATCAACCCCTAAGAGAAAAAATAAAATCAACAAAAAGTCTCCATGTTAGCGAACACTTGACGCTCCACGCACCTCGTAACGAGCTGAACACCCCTGTTGATCCACGAGTTCGGCTGCTGAAGTGGTCGCGTTGGAATTGAGACTGTCGCCGACACATGCTGATCGCCACTGTGGAATGAAGACGACGAACTATCCTATAATTAACATCGTCTATTCATAACGTTCAAAATAGCAAAGAATAAGCGATACACTTACCGAGATTTTCGCAGACTCAGACACGGGGATCGGTGCGTTCCCAGCAGAGCGACTCGAGCTAAGTGACTTCCCAGAAGATATCGACCTGTCCGCAGAAACAGTAGATCGAGTGGATTGAGGTTCCTGGCTTGGCCTGGAAAGGTTTCGATTATTGTAGCGTTTACTTTGTACAACAACGAGTTCAGCCAGTCATCTACCGAAGACAGCACGTAGTACAATCCCACAATCAGCAAATTTTTTGGAGAGAGGAAGGGGGAGTGAAACAGAAAACGGAATAATGAAGAAATGACAGACTTGGAAGATAGTTTGGGAATCATACAAGCTGTCGCCCTGACCTTTATATCATCAGATGTTATATGAACAAAATAACACCCAAAGCTGTCAACGAATATCTTCGTCTACACTATAGACGAAAGATATGACCCTCTTCATGTCCTTCAGGGAACAAGAAACCAATGGGCCACCCACTTTGCCAACGTACACTTCAGCAAATCCACGGCCAATTGAGCAAGTTAAGAAGTCAGAGCCAATACAAGCGAATGCGATAATCTTCGATAATCCATCTAGCCACAGCTACTATAATCATTTCAGCATTTTGAAATCCTGGGGTTCGTGTTGTGCAGTCGGAGATGCCGGCTGTTGTGTGCACCCGATACCATGTTCTTGGTTCGGATTTCCCGCGCAGACCAACCAAGCCTTCCATCCCTCCGGGTCGGTGAAATGATGCCTGACCTGCCAGGAAAGGATAAAGCACAGACTTCGGCGGCTGGCCACCGCAAGTGATTGCATGGCCAAATACGCATTCAAATCACTTCCACGACATTCCGTAGAAGTGGAATGCGTGGCGCATCCCAAAAAGAGATTGAACAACGCCGTCCTTTCTCTTCATCATTTTTTATACTTTGAATTCCTCGTTGGCTACCATGAAAGAATAAAGGATGAAGTATAAAGAACGACGGCAATCGATTCCTTTCGGAATACACCACGCATTCTACTTCTCCTGGATGTTGCGGAGGCGATTTGAAAGCGTAGCGTCAATCCTCTGAATTAAGTTGGCCAATGGATGAACAAATCTGTGAATCATCCTTTCCAGACAAATTCAATAGCAATTCTGCGATCCCGGAAGTATGGAAGTCTTGGTTGGCCTTGGAGATAAAAAGCGAAAGCAAGAACCCAGAGCTGGGTTCACGCGACACTCGGCGGCTCCTCCGATTGCGCTGCCAAAACGCCCATCCATATAATCACCTACATCACCTGTCCTCTCGCTAACCTTGATTTGGTCGCGCGGCAACGTCTTCAACCCTTCCAAAGGCGTAGCATAGAAGATCACTCGGTCTACCTTGCTCGAGGAACTCTCTATATACGCGAAAACCGCAAATTTCTCGCTCATGCTTATACAAGGACGTTCGACTAGACTACTGGATGCGCGCTCTGAGGTTCCTTGACACAACGTGGAATCCTGTCGGCTACGTTCTTCGATTATCAGAAAAACACTTTTATTTACTTCACCAGCCCACCTATTTCTAGACGATATGGCCTGAATATCTGCGTATCTCATCCTTGGATAACCACTATCAGAACTATGAATTCCCTACATTGATATTCTTGTTATTTCATAAGGAAATACCATGTGTGATCGTTTTGTACAAACTAATGGAATATACTAGACACCATGAAGCTTCATTAACCGCTAAAACTTAGCAACTGAACTGCAAAGATTTCCTTTAAAATGTCCCAACTTTGAAGCCACCGAGGCGTTATAAATAACATACTTCTTCTAAAGGGAGGTGACGAAACGAAACAATAGGGTTTGCGTTTATTACTATTATTTTTACATGATATTCAAGTATATCCTTTTCAAAGGAACAGAACTAAAACTAATGATGACGATGACTACCGCAACAAGCAGGCATACCTACCTAGGCAAGGATGGCGGCTCGCTGGCACTTCTCTCCACTGAAGAGATCTTCTCATCGACCGCCGCAGGAGGAGAACACGACTGACTCTCACTGCTTGAAATCTCCTGAGATGATGGCGAGTCGGACGCCGTTGACGGCGACTTGTCCTCGATTTTTCTCAACTTCACCGATGAGTGCAACAATTCGTTCTCGCTGAAAATGAAAGTATCAAGAGGTAAGGTAATAGCATAAGCGGGTGGCATCAGAGCAAACAACCATACCTCGTTTGATCCTTGTGTTTCAACTCTCGCTTGTGCTCCGTAGAAAGGGTGTGAGTATGCTCCTCGTGCGATAGTCTATGGTTCTTCTCCTGAAACAAAGTACATTTAGGTCTCTTGGTTTTCGTATGTCCTAACAAAACCAACACAGATGCTGGCTGTGACCACAGAATCTCAACCTAGAAGATAAAGAGTGGGGCAAGCATATAATATTTACACGTTGAAACGGACACTCGTTTAACACTGTCGAATTTAAACTGAATAAAATAAATAATGGTTTCGAGCTTACTTCAGAGTGAACAAAAGCGGCAATAATCGAGCGGGACATCATTTCATGGATTCGTATAGTGAGCAGCGATTTTGAATTAATTGACATAAAAATTCTTTCCGTGCGGGAATACCTGCTGCTCAGTGGTACAACAGAAACAATTCCAATAACGAAACGCCTCCACTGGGAAGCTTAAAGTGAGCAACACTCACACAACCAATCACATTAACAGAGGGACATACTGGACGAGCGCATTTTCTCTTCTTGTGGCACACTCAAAATTTACTACACCCTTGTACCAAAAAATGCTTAAAACCATACATTCCCTTCAAAAAATGAAAAATTCAAACATTTTTGAGGCGCGTGAACTATAATTTTATTAGATAACAAAAAAGTCACGGCAAATTTTCTTTTTGAATTTCGAGTCTTACTAAATTTAAACGTAAAGGCTTATTCATTTTGATTTCGAACACGGATGGTTTATCTCCAAATAGACTTTGATTCCAAAAGTGTCCAATCTGAGATGAAAATGGCATAGTGCCCGCCTCCGTCAAATTATTGGTCATTACTTCCCCATTTTTTCTTAACCCATAAGAAAATTTAATCAATGGCTGCCATATTCGACGGATATTCTAATAGTACATTTACTACAAGCCAAGTCTAATTTTGTAGCTCCGCCTAACTACTCCAAATTCCTTGATATGCTGGAGCAACAGATATGAACTAGAATACTCCCAGTTGATGTGAATCAGCTAAAAACTACAATGAAGTATAACCTGGGACCAGATTCATTAACCGCTTACCGGCCGGTAAGCGGTTAAATGTACCGCTAAGCCCCCTGGCATTTATCAGCATCAGGTTTGGCGGTACTTTTCACCGTTGCCATCCAGTGAGCGGTTAATGAATCTGTTCCCTAATTGCCTAACTAATGGCAGATAACATCACTTCGCAGATTTTATAAAAAGTAAAAAGGAAAGTTCTAGCGAAAAGGTTCAGTATTTTATTCTCTGGTCATATAAAACGTATATTTGTTGACGTACTACAAACCACAAAAAAGTATTAAAAATATGGAACAGTGTGTAAAACGCATACCTGCAATATGCTAGCAGGAGCAGATGGTGGAGATTTCCGTTTGTCAACTGATCGTTCCAAATCCTCCAAATACTCCACCACGTCCTTGTCAGCAACAGCTAACACGTTTTGGCCCTAGAAGAAGACATATCATATTTTGGATCTATCCTAGTAGGGGGACCACAGACTCCTTAACTACGGCGACAAAACTGAAAGCGGCCTTTCTCACAAGAACAACACCATGAATTGACCTACGATAGGACCTTTTCTTACAATGTTTACATTAGTTTCACCTTTGTAGCGCTGTCTCCATCCGTCTAGGATATATTCCATTTTTTTACTGTTGTTTTATTTAACACACCTTGCCTTCGCACAAATTTTGTCACATGTCAGGAGAGTGAACCCCCGGTCTAGATTTGCACCACAATGCGCTTCTTTCTTCTAATTCCGAAAGCAAATAAAGGAGCAGCCGTTCATATGGTTAAAAATCGCTGTGGTAAATGGTTAGGACCCTGAAGTAGCACAACGTCCGAGAAGGTTGAACCTGTGACGAGATATTCTATTATAACAGAGCAGCAAGAGCAGCACAAGTTGAGGCGCAATACGAGTCCGGGGGGGGGGGGGGGGAGTGCAGTGACCGGTAGGCTTGCATAATTTCGATATAGAGCCCGTGGAGGTAGGAAGGAACACATCGCCTTCCCAGTGGAAAGCTACCATCAACTAATATAAAAAATAGAACAAAAAATTGATCGAAAAAGCCCCACCCCCTTCAACTTGTATTGCGTTTAAGTTTAAATAGGTTCGTTACAGCTAACTGCAAAGTCAGAATCCATCCTAGTCGGGGGGGGGGGGGCATGCGGTCTTTCGCCTCTCCAACCTTTTCTTTGCAGTTGTCCCAGAGGTTCAGATACTGCCTAGTGATACGATAGCGGTCATGAGAACCCAAAGAATGTGGTTTCGTGTTACTGGATGGAGGGTGGAACCGTCATATTAGCGATGCCCCCTCCCACTAGGGTAGATCCTAAAGTCATACCGATTCTCCGCACCACCCAACCTGAACTAGGCCCAAGTATTCAATTTGACTTACCGCATAATTGGTGTCCATTATGCTAGCACCGTGTTCCATCAGAATCTTGCACGAGTCCCTCTCGGCCCAGTGGGCTGCCGCATGTAACGGCGTCCATCCATCCTAAACAAATCACGCATATGGCGATGATAACTATCTATCTATCTCTCAACTCGGCCATTATACAATTGAATCCGTCTGTAGCTAGCGATTAGGAAATATTTAGAACGAATAGCGCATGCAGGTCGGCTGTTCCCTTGAAGTTAATCAAAAGCGGCTATCACTGAATTGGTAAGCCATCACTGTTTCACAACCACAAACACCGCTCAGGTAGCTTTCGAGAAAAGAATGGAAAGGAAACACAGGCCCTACTGACCATGAGTGTTTTCTACCGAAGCTTTTGAAAGGTAGTTCCAAGCGACCAAGTAGAAACTTATGGAAGACATAGGCTTTTCAAGTACTAATAACGAATAGAACTATGGAAGAAGGGGTCGCTGCTAGCCATTGCAAATTAGTAGCTCTTCCCCGAAGAAGCTCGGGGACCATACAGCGCTGAGCAACATGGAAAAGCGACATCAGCATACAGCCTCAATAGGCTGACGAAGCTAAACACGGGCTGAGCGGGCTGAGGGACCTGATATTTTTAATATGAAACTGCATAGTCGTGCTACTGGCATTCGGCAGAAGGTTAGCCTAAAACTGGCTTGTAGAAGCAGTGGATATATCAGTGACGCCGTGTACCAGTGCTTTATAGAAAAGCGCAAAGGTACACACAATGCTCAACGCCATTTTACTAGTGTTCAGCCATCAATTTTGCCTACGTCAGACGGTTCAAATGCCAAACGAAGCACGGCTTCAGCTCCCACAAAGCCCACAAGCTACTCGTTTGGAAGCAAACTACGTGTTCACCTACAAATTGGTACGCTGTTGACCGAACTCGATAGATAACTTAACCACATAGGTCTTTCAGGAAGCAGTCGGACGAGAAAGATGGGATTAAAAACAGCAGCATGGTAGCACGACAACCAACTTCATCGGCGAGACACAACAAGGCACCAATATCGATATCTTTTGCTAAAGTCCAACTTTGTCATATTACTGAACTGTAACAAGAGATTGAGACATTAGGACACTGATATTAACTCTCGCGCCGATGAGCCAATTGCGGTGGCTTGCATTTTACAATACCAAGTGGCGAAGGAAGTATAAACACCATCTTAGACTAACAAAAAACGAAGAGAATAGAACAAAGACGTTGAAGAGACTCGACCTACGAGGCACTTAAATACAACGGCCTTCAGACACAATATTTAGGTCCTAAGCGGTCGACCGAACAATTCTGCACATTGGTGGCTTCATATACCTTATTCAACTTTAAAGCTTTAAACACTCATAGTGGTCGGCTTTTAACACAACTCCTCCTTACGAACTCCTAACGTGACCTAGGGATAGCATGTGAGAATGCAAGGCCAAAAACATCCACCTTAGGAGTAACGATAAGTTAGCGTAATTGGCGTAACCCTATGATCACAACGGGATCTATGACAGTGGTGATAATGGTGCTGACCTATAAAGGCTTTGATTAAGACTTCTAGAAATTGCATCAAAATATGGTAAAGCCGACCTAATGACTAATACACTCTCATAACAAACTTAGAAAGCAGATAACAATAAGACACCAAGACGGTAAAATTTCACGAAAATGCGGTACATTGAATTGCCACCAGTGCACTAGTGACATAAAAGCGTAGTCAGCAAGGAAGAAAACACTCGTTGAATAGAAGAACACACCTTATCAGCCGCCTTTATATTTCCTCCGGCTTTGATGAGGAGCTCTAGCAGTTGCGTGTAACCCTTGGCAGCTGCCACGTGAAGTGCCGTCGCTCCTGTTCGTCGATGCGGTTGATCACTAAATGAAGAAGGCGATTGGATGGAATAAATACCGAGCGGAAGGCTACAAATTGCATTGGTGAAAGACCGTAGCAGTGCTCAGCTCACCCATTTGGGCGATTATACAGGGTGCGTCATAAATATAGTCCCTCAATAGAAATCGAATTGTTCACGAGGATTTTATAAGGAAACTGCGAAACTTCGTCCACAATTTAATAACAATCTAATTAGCAAACAGAATGGATATCATTCAATGTAACCTCCCTTGGCACGAATGACAGCCTGCAGACACTTAGGGTACGACTCAATGGCGGCACGCAGGGCTGCTTGCGGAATTTCTTTTCATGCTTTTTCCAATGAGGATTTCAGTCCTTGAATCGTAGTGTACCTTTTAGCTCAGGCTTTCTCCTCAAGAATAGACCCGACGCAGTAGTCCATAACATCCGAATCTGGCGGGTTTACCGGCCATTCAGAAGCGGGTTGAAGCTGGATAGATTCCTCGTTCACCACTCGTAAGTCTTCTTGGACTTATGAGCGAGTGCGCCGTCCTGTTGAAAGGTCCATGTTGTATCTCCAAAGTGTTCTTGAGCCCAGGGAAGCAATTCCTTCTTCAAAATGTCATTTAGGTAGAAATCGGTGTTGATCTTGGCTCCTTTTTCAAAAAAAAACCAATGTTGTCCGTCCTATGGCGCAAACTCCGGCCCAAACCATAAGAAAAGCCGTATGAGAGTTTCTGTGAACGATTCTTCCCTTCGTGTCTGCATCCTCACCACTTTCGACCAATAACCGCGAGTTTTGGCGATTGAAAGACTTCTCAATCGAGAAAAGTTTCTCATCGGTGAAGAGCGTCGAACAGTGGTCGTGCCGAGTAGGGGTATAGTTCAAGCTCTCTCTTAACAACTCGCTTCATTGTCGTAGCCGATACGTTGAGCTCCGCTGCCATCTTTTCCATGCAGCGTCCTGGATTCCGTTTGAATCGCTTTTAAGATTTTTCGAAGACTGCTCGTAGCCACGGATACCGGGCGGCCAGGTCGGGGACGATCAACGAGAGAGTTACGTTCCACACAGCGATAGACTGTCTTCTTGTGCAGCTTCAGCATACGAGCGATGTTGGGAACAGAAGGCCCTGCCCTTCTTGGACCCAAGGTTGCGCTTCATTGACAACAAGACTATACCATTTCTGATAGATGCAGTATGAAGATGCAAAAAAACACTATATATGTTTAAGATAATACGTAGAATCCGAAAAAAAACAATCAAAGCACAAAAACGTTCAAAAAGAAATACAAGAAATGACGCGCGAAAAAAGTGACCATATTTATGGCGCACCCTGTAAAGGACAAATGACGGTGTTAGTCAATCCCACTTGGGAAACTCCCATATTCTATTTTTACGGGATATCGTGGAGCCAATTTGAACGCGTACTAGGCATATACAATGGCTTACGGAGGCGAGCCGATAAACAAGTGAGTGCTTTACCCTTCCCAGATAGCTTGGGCATCAATTCGCCTACGACAGAGAGTTGGAAGGATTGGTAGGCTTGCGCGAGAAATCCGAACCAAGAACTTGAAATGGGGTGCTTGCGAGAACCGGCGCCTTCTCCGACTGCACTACCACGCTCTAAATGGGTGCCCACAGGAAGAGTACTGTGGAAAATGTAAACGAAAACGAACTTTAAAGTGATGAACCCTGTCCGATAAACGAAATCTCACCGATACTCTCCATCACGCAACCATTGCTGCGCGTCCCTCATCATGATCGTCAGCTCCTGATCACGACACTGTTCAGGAACTACGCCTTGACTACGGTAATCGTGTTCGAGATATTCCCTACAGGACTCGTCGTCGGCTAAGTCCAACGCTAACTCCTTATCACTGAAAATACCAGCTATAGTTGCGCAAAAAGTTGACCAGAATCAAGGTTCTGAAGAATGACAGCTCGTACCTGTTAATTACATTAAGTTGAGCTCCGTTTTGGCATAAATACTTTACAATTGCCAAGTTTCCACAACACGCCGCGGCGTGCAGCGGTGTCCAACCCTCATTGTCCTGAGCGTTGACGTCGGCACCTTTTTCGCAGAGAAACCGAACCATTTCCGGTTTACTGTCAATAACCGACTGGAACAGGCACAGGTTAATTGACTTGAAAATCGCAGCGCATAGCACCAGCACTCTACCTGATGTAAGGCTGTTAAGCCGTCAACAGTGGCAGTGTTTATGTCAGCACCATTAGCCAGCAATTCTTCTACTTCTTCTTCATCACCGGACATACACGCACTCAGGAAAACGTCGCTGTCCTGAAAATTGCGCAGTAAGCCGAATAAGCCCCAGGGTAGCATTTTCTTAAAAGAAAAAAACGACGCTTACGTCCATCTAGGACATAAAAATAGAGTGGGCTGAAGTTACCAATTTTGGTAATCGCCAAGCTACACCACATAGCAAGTTTGAATAATATCTATTTAGCCCTTGACATGCAAAGGAAGATCAGACTCTAACTTAGGGTGTTGATGACGAATATGACAACCGTTTATAAAATTTCGACCGATTACGGTAAGTTACGGCAGGTAAGGGCGGCTAAGGTTGTCGAGCTCAGCATCTCCGATTTCGCCCAAACTTCAGCTAGAAAGGAGGGAAGAGGCGGTTATTTGGAGTACTTATCACGAAAAGGACATCTATTATTCGTATTATGCTGGAGTACGGTAGGATACTGCAGGTACGGGTGACTAAGATCATAATCATATTTAGATATTCTAAAGCAAAGCGTTCCTTACCCGCATTTACCGTTTTCCAGCGTAATAACAAAAAGAGATGTCAGATTCGTGATCAGCACCCCCAGACAACACTCCTGGGCGAAATTTGGGCGAAATCTGTGACCATGACCTTAGTCACCCGAAACTACCGTAGCCTACCGTGTTCCAGCGTAATACGAAGAATGCATGTCAGATTCATGATTAGCGCACCCCCCCCCTAGGGGAGATTTCGGCGGCGAAAAAATCTCCCTCCTCGATCTCTGGAGTTCTAAAAGTGCAAAAGTGCACTCTTTTCTCAAGTCCATCAAAAGGTTTCGAGATGGTGGGTTCTGTTGGCTTATTGAACCTACAGGCTCTAATCAGCGCCCTCTTCCAAATGTGCCACGCCATTTTAGGCGACGTTTTTCTGACCAGAGGAAAGCTGCCTTGTTCGTAAGTTTGGTAGCTAAGATAAACGTCAATGAATTTTCCAGTGGGATACGCCACGGGTTATATTTCTACGGTACACAAGTCAGAGAGGCTGTCTGACAGCATATTTGGGCTCTCCAGTGAGTTCCTGGACAACAGTCGATGAAAAAACCAAAGTTCTTTCTTTTCGTGACACTTCTGACATAAAAATAACCTCTCCTGAGGAATGGGCTTGGTTCTTTGATAGTTTGGGCATGAACCGAACCAGTCACGAATTGATATTTTCATGAATCGTATGAAGCGTCAAAGAGAATAAAAAGTCAGTAAATGGCAAATGGACTAGCGATAGATGCTGCGCCTTAGTTCTTTTGTACATCTCTAATTGAAAGTACGGTACGCGCCTATGTCAACCAAGCCATCTCTGTCTTCGGGATCGGCGAATTGGAACCAGACTTCGCTAAGAAAGATAAAACCTTGACTTCACCCAGGGACGATACCCACAGTTTACTGAATAGACTAAATATTCGTTCAGAGAACCACAACAATACCACATAGAAGTTGAAAGCGCGACGTATCCCAAAGGGAATGGGATTGATTAACCCCAATTACTAAAGCTCCCAACTTCTTTCTTGAAATGTAGGCATTGTTAGCTGATGACGTTAGTAATGTAATGTGCCACACGAGCTTTTTTGCAGATGGAATCCTCCATTCATCAGTTCCTGACGTCTCGACATACCGTCGTCTTCAGAGGAATAGGCCCACTACTTAAGGCTGATGACCTCCCTGTGCTTGAAGACAAGTAGGGTCGAATCAAGATTCAAACGAAGAGATTCAAGATCAGATTCAAGCACAGGGTGGTCGCCATCCCTCAATGGTAGATCTATACATCTGTGGACGACGGAACGTCGAAACATCAGGCCCCTGCTGAATAAAGTATTCCACCTAAAAACCTCGTCTGCCACAATACATCACTTACGTCAACAATCTAATCGATATCTTTTATCTTCTAGAAATTTATGTACTGGCGGATAAAACCCATTCTGCAGAGGAATATCCTCAACAAACTCTCTCTCTCTCATAGTCACATAACGAACTCACAAGATGATCTTCTCATTCAGCCGTCCCGTCAGATGGGGCTATCAAATCCATGAACTTAAGCTGCCAGCAATCACCATCTTCGTATTACAAATAATGAAATGATCAAAACTCCCACTACTGAAGTGAAACCCCCGACATTTCCTTCCCCTGCTTTGAAACGCAGATACGTGACACCCCAATGTCTCCTCAAATTGCACTTGCTGCCAATTTCCTGCTGTCGTTGCTCCGAGGCAATTGTCAGTCCACTTCGCGGAACCCGTTCCTTCTTTAGGTAATGACAATCAATTTCTGTGGCAGGCTGCAGTGGGGAAAAAGGCGCTCATGAATCAAGACACGTTCTTTCAATTTACCATGGTGAACGCTCCTCTTTCCACAAACTTTTCCACCTAACACAGCTCCCTAAAGGTTTTAGCAAAGATACTAAGCCTAAGAGGAACTCTGGAAAATTCGCCAAATGCAAAGAAAACAGTGTTGGAAACTTGTAACAATAATAGAAACTACCCATACCAAAGTCATATTTGGAAGAAAGAAGTTCCATAGGCAATGCCACTGATACTATGACAACCCAGCACGCTTTTGTCTATTCTTTTATGTTGAAAATTATTCGCTGATTGTATCCGCCCATTCTGTCACCTGCCCTTCCCGATCGCTCCATTTTACTGAACACTTGTTCACTTCAAGCTAAGTACCTGTTTTATGCCATGCCTTTCAAGCAATTTGACTTCATTTCACAAGCAGTTCTTCTAAAAGCTACTTGCTGCAACGCTGAGCCAGGCCGCGATAACTGAGAAGCCGAGGGTTCCATTTCAACATTATCGCATATGCCGCCTACCACATCACCCGATTTCAGACCACTAAAGTGGTGACCCTAGGACAATTCTAAAACGTGAGCACAGACGACGTAGACATCAAGAGCTGAACCATCTTAAACATGGACCTGCGAATCAGGCTACAGAAGTAAAAATTTAGTAAAAACCGCACTCGAGGAACCAAAAATAGAGACGAACTAGCGGGTGGACTGGCTTCACCCACCATAATAGAGTTCTGAAAACGAAGTTACTGCGGAGGGTGGACGCTGATTTGATTTAGTCGACTAGCTGGACGAAGAAAGGCTATATTACTCATCAGATCCAAGTACATGTTGCGGCCAAATTGGGCATAACCCAAAATAGCCTCTGGATGACAAAAAACGCAGTTTCCCATAGACATATCGGCAACAGTAAACTTAGAATCTTAACAAAATGTTTCATCTTAACGACAGCTCTTAGCTAAATGAAATCACCATCCTCCCAGTTTCTGGATACTATCAGCTTTCCAGCAATGACCGCAGAGGACTTGGATGGAGGCAGACCTAACCGACTGATAAGAACTTGAGGAGGCTACATACAATCTTCTGGGACACTTCTATGGAGTAGTTCGTCTCAAAACAATGATTAAGGGCGCAAATGATAGTCAGCATTAATCAATACCTTTGTGGCAAGACACCGCGTTTCACATCTAGTGTATACGGTGGAGAGAATTTGAACAAGTACTTAACTTGTACAGTTAAACCTATGTTATACTTCGGCGACGCTGTTGTCGGCAACGTCGGCGGCAGTGTTGAGCGGGTGCTACACAGTGCGTAGCAGCCCGCGTAACACTGTCGCCGACAGCAGCGTCGCCAAAGTATAACATAGGCCTTACTTGATCGTATACGTAAACAAGGGTTTTCCCTCCCAAACATAGCATTTGGTAGCAATTAATGGACCACAGAGGAATGGAAGGCTTGATTGGCCCTGAAGGATACGAACAAGACCTATTGAGACAGAGCGCTTGGCCATCTGGACTGCTCGATAATTCCCAATAATGGTTGAACGCGGTTAAGACCATGCTACAGCGATAAGTTCCGAAGAAAACTGAAGCCATCTATGAAATCCCTTACACCTTTATCAGGGAACAAGACGCATGAGCGGAAAATTTGGGTAAAACATCTAGATCTATAGTAAGCATTTGCCTGCCAACACCTATTACCGTTAAATAACAACGCGTGTCACTAACATTTCGTGAACAACCTAATCAAGTAACCAAATAAGTACGGCGCCACCAGAATGTTCCTCAAAGCAGTAAAAAAAAGAACACCAGCAATGAAGTTCATCCACTGACCTGAAATTTAACGCGTGTGTTCCTTCGCCTATGAACAGGCTCGGCGTTCATCTCGCTGCTCTCCCAGCGCTGTAGTTGTTCCTGAAAGTCAATGCTTAAAAGGGCACTATCAGAGCATAGCACTCAAAACAGCACCGTGAGAAGAGGAGAGGAGAGCAAAGTGAAACCTGATACAACCTGACTTCGCTATTCAAACAAAGTTCCACTACTCATAGACGAGTGCGCTGTGACGTAAAAATGACCAAATCGCACCTTCAAAACGCCTCGGCGCTTCACTGCTAGACTAGTACAGCGTGTTCAATTGAGATGTTGCCCAGATTGTTAAAGGACAAAAAAGATAAAAGACGACGTTGGTCAATCACATTTGCAATGCGCCACGCATTCCACTTCTACAGGGTGTTGTGGAAGTAATTCTAATGCGCATTTAGCCCATACAATAACTTGCGGTCACCAGCCGATAGATAGATCAGCGCTTAAGGGCCTGTTCATACTTCGCAACAAGACGACAACAGCGACAAGAGCGACATGAGTGACAAGAGCGACTGGAGCGACTGGAGGCACTGGGCGACGGATGTAGTGTGGTGTACGTAAATAATTACGCATTTCACACTATCGTCGCGGACGGAGTGTGGAGTACGCAATTATTTACGTACACCACACTATGTCCGTCGCCCCAGTCGCCCTTATCGCTCTTGTCGCGAAGTATGAGCAGATCCTAACCCTTCCTAAAAAAGCCTTGTGGAATTCATCGATCCCGAAGGGATGGAAGCTTGGTTGGCCTGGGTGGGAAGTGCGACCCAGAAACCGGAAATAGGGTGCACACGCCAGCCGGCACCACATTCGACTGCACGAAATAACGGCCGTAAATGGACGACTAACCAAAGACAGATAGCGAGAAAGGCCATTATTCACTAGCAGGTTAGCCTAACGTGTATGAATGAATTTCGAAGTCCTCGAAACAACCCTAGTTGAATTCCATGGTCTCCAAGGAGCCCAAATCAAGTGAAAGGAGAGTGCTATGTGGTAGTGCAAGAAATGATACCCCTCGCTGGGTTTCCTGGTTCTGATCTATGCTATCCGAGCAGTGGGAAACATGAGATGAAGTCACTTGAGGATGAAACTCTCAAGGTAAGCTGCCAAGCGCCAATATGCACGTGAGTTGTTATTGTTATTGTTATAACTAGGCTTGGTTTGCTCCTTTTCACCTCAACCAACTGCCTACCAATCCTTTTTCCTTTTCCACTCTCTTCCCCATGGTAGCCCCTTCCCTTGCCGATGACCATAGGGCTAAGAATACCCTGTCTGTTTGGCTTTTGTGTAAGGGCCCGTGCGAAACGAAAACCAAACTAATTTTTTGTTCACCACACTTTTAGAAATAAAGCTATTATCACACTTATATGGCTATACTCTTTTATAATTTGTCTACAATTTTCAGGAACAGTATTCCAGAAATTGAAGTGGCTTTGACGAAGCGAGTCGGAAATGAAGGGCGCCGAAACAACAGCTCTGGTAAGGTACTTAACAGCCATGGACAACAACCACAGAAAAGCGCCCGAGGTCTATTTTCGCGCATTCTATCACGGTCTTTGAACAAGCAAAGAAAAATCCCACGATCAATTGTTGTTAAATCTTAGCATGGCGTCGACGGTAACAGACAACTTCGAGTTGCGGAGTTAAGATTGTTGTCCACACTTTATTCAGCTGACACTGGCATAACTACCTTGTTCAGAACCTGGAGAACACAGGCAGGGATTGACAGGTTACTCCTCCAGTCACTGTTTCAATTTCAATTTCACGGCTGCTTCAAAAGTTAGTATTAGAAGGATACGAAGAGGGAGCGAAATAACCCAACTTTATGGAAGGAGCCGAGAGGTTGGTAAGACACCCTCCCGTGGAGGCTGCTTCCATATGGACTTTTGGATTGTCTCACTCCCAATTCGTCTCTGCCTCCTATTGATTTCTGAAACCGCTGTGACCGAAATAGTTCTGGGACAAGTAATCTTTCAGAACCCGCCTGCCTTTTCCAGGCCCTGAAGAAAGCGATTACGCCGAAGTGTCAGCCGAAGAAAGCGTGCTTAACAATGTCGGCCCCTCAGCTCGAAGTTTCCTGTCACTAAATAATTAAACACTGTTAAGTGAGGATGACCTAAAGCAGCGACTGAATTATCCCAGCCAATGAGGACGCTTTGAAGTGTTGTTGTCCGCACGCAGCATCCATCCAGTTTCATGCAGTGGCAAGACAAGTGCTTAAACACGCAACGTCACCGCCACCATCCGCCATTGTTGACCGCGACGCTTACGATGCACAGGACATAATCGCCGAGGAGGCTAAGCGAGTGCTCAGAGGACGCAAACCAGCTCCACCCAACCACTCAAGAAGCAGATGGCATTTGCACGGTGATTGCGAAAGAACGATAAAGTACAGCATCCTTATCATCGCCGTCATCATCATCATGATCATCATCAGCGACAACGATCGAAACAATGCTGTGAATCATGGCGAATAACATGCAAATAATGCCGATCGATCGATGCTGCATAGAAGGGAATGAAGAAGCGAAGCCTGAGGTGCATTTTGGAGAAACTCGAACCAAAACTAGCAATGGCGAAGAGTTTCGAGGTGATAAACCTTTTGAAACTCTCCGCGGAAAACTGGCAGGCTTATGGAACCAGATTCTTGCATTCGAATTTGCCTCCGATAACTTTCCGCTGGCACAATTTCCTTGCTTCAACATTCAACCTCCGTTTCTATAGCCTCTTCATATACATTGTCTAGTTTTTCGCTCCTTTATTAGCCTTCGATTCTTCTTTTGGAATAGAGCCATTTCTGCCTCTTTTTAATAACATTTCACCATCTAATCAAGGGAACGGGGTAAAAAACTTCTCAAGCTTCATATTAACAACGCCGACGGATGCAAAACGCGTAGGGCGTACTAATACGAACATTTAGCGCGATAGAATACTCTAGTTTCAAGGAAAAAAAAAACGGTGAAAAACCGAAAGCGAAACATCACGGCACCTCTGCGTAGCCGCATTAAAATGGCAACTGGCGAAACTGTCCACGCCTGCCCGAATTATGTCATCGCACCAATGTGTCTTCTAATACCATCCATTATGACTGACAGTACACAAATAAATTCAGGAAAAAAGGATAAAGTACCGTGTCAGTAGATCAATTTTGGGATGCGCTACACACTATACTTCACTGGGATGTCGTGGAGGCAATTCGAATGTGTAACTGGCCAGTACAACGAATTGGCCAGTCGATGAACAAGTCAGTTTTTCCCCTTCGCAGACAAGTCTGGTACCAATTCACCTACCTCGGAGCGGAGGGTTTGGTAGGCATTCACTTAAATTTGGGAAGAAGAAAAAATACGAAAACGAAAACTGAAAGCAATATTCTAGCTGTTACCTACAGCGTAAGTCTGTTACCTTACCCTCAACGATTCTTTACAAGACCTACATGTACTTCTAACAAAACTAACAAGGAGCACAGGGGTGAACTCTGTATTTGTTGAGAGCCAGCGGTTGGTCCAAAAACGACATCAAATTTGTCGCTTAACATCTTATTTACGGGAGGTCGGTGGTACGTATCCTCCCTGTACTGGTCATTTTACCGCACTCACTTTAAACCGAAATCGTGTAAGCTTTTCAAATTTGGCCCAGATGTGGGCCAGATTTTCTTTAGCACAAGGATTAACTCGATGGTCTGCATTTCCTTACGAGCCCGTTGTAAATCCAAACGGTCTTATTAGGCGGCGACAATTTTCTGTCATTTTTGGAACGCCTAGGAGCCCGCAGCAAAATGAACTCCACCCCTATGCTCCTTGTGAGATGCCAAGAACATATAGGTATAGGTATAGGTCTTGTTGAGAGTCGTTGGAAGTAGGTTCACAGACGTCTCTTATTAAAAAGATCCAAGACGAGGGACTAGCGAGCTGATAGTCCATCCTGTATTCAGAAAAGGAAAATACACTAGTAAGCGCAAAATAATCCTGGAAATACACCCAATCAGCAGTTAGAAGGTAACAGACGTCTACCGTCTAGAGACTCAACTTTATTCACGAGAAAGCAAAATTCCTAACGGACAGCCCAGAGTTTACAACGGCAGCGATCGGTAGCCTTGACACAGTATAGACGGATCTATCAGTGGGGAAGGGGACGGCTTCAGTCCTCCTGTTCGATAACGACGATACAATAGAAAGCAAATTATTATACCAAGGAAACAGGCTAAACTAGCGTTTGCGCTTGCATTTATGCAGTTTGTCACTGAGAGGACTTCATGCGGCGCTTAGATGGGCTTTTCTAGGAGTGCCCCCTTCCACTAGAATATATTCGCCTAGACATCAATTTTTGCAAAGCAATCGCTCAGACGGACGAACCTGTTCGGAGAGAGGAAGGTGCGAATACCAGATCTCAGGGCCTGCTCATACTTCGCAACAAGAGCGACAAGAGCGACAAGAGTGAGTGGAGCTACTGGGGCGACGGATGTAGTGTGGTGTACGTAAATAATTACGCATTTCACACTCCATTCGTCGCGGATGGAGTGAGCACGCAATTATTTACGTACACCACACTACATCCGTCGCCCCAGTCGCTCTTGTCGCTTTTGTCGCTCTTGTCGCGAAGTATGAACAGGCCCTTAGCACCCCACTAACTGTGAGCACGCAAATCACGACTTGGCTACAAGCAGAATGCCTGGCCCAAACCGAAAATTAGTCAACAACCTGTTCAACTATTCTTTCTTGCACAACCATTCCTTCATCAAGGAGCTGTTAGTCAATGACTGCAGGCCAACCCCTGTTTCGAGGTATTCGGGCAAATGTAAACGCAATGATGCAGCGCGGCCGCTCCACCGCAATCAACTGACAATGATGAGTCAGCCTTTCCGGCTCATGATGCTTCACATCACCGGTATGCGAAATGTGCCGAAATGAAACGAAAATGAGCTTCAAAGAAGAGCATCGGAAAACCAATAAATGAAGCGGTTTCGAGCACAGAAGAAGCACAAAGCTTCATAAATCACTCGGCAAAAGGAGCCATGGCTCCACCTTGACAAGGTCGTATACTACCAGATTTTGTGAGGTAATTCACGCGAGTCACTTTACATTCTCTTAACGGCAAGACGTCTTATGCTCGGAAATAACGTCAAAGCCCGTCCCCGACTTCGTGACGAAAGGACGGAAATACGGCAGCAACACTGGCAAACGGAAACCCGCTCTTATATCAACACTGGGAGAAGCCAGCTGGTAAACGCTGAACTCCGCGTCGAGTCAGTCAGTCGGTCCATCCTCGCGACTCGGTCAGCTCGGCTAATCGATTCGGCACCACCAGCCGATAAAGCAAATGAAATGGAGCAGCCTAATCTTCTCTGAGGCCTACTGTTTAATTAAAAAGCGAAAAACATGAATGGGGGATTGTATGCACATGACGACCGCTAGCGTTCAGTAATCTACAGCTTTGAGCAATCAAGTGGCAACCATAAGACAGGTGTTCTAATTTTATCTGAGCTTTTTACTGCCCAATACTGGAGAGGTGTGGCGCAGAAATCGCCGAACAACCACAACAAACACTAGCAGCTGCTAATGCAAAAATTACTGAGCGGCGACTGCCTCGAGTTTAAAGACTATGCAAGGGTCAACGACGAGCTTCAAGATATAGACTTCTGAAGCAATTTTTTGCCTACCCGCCTTACAAACCCATAACATTACGAGCAGAGGTAAAAAGCCACAAGACGGATATGGAAGAACATGAAGTATACTAGGTATAGTAGCGAACCAAGAGCCGAAACGTGGGGCACATGAGATCGGCGCTTCCTATCCACTCTACCAGGCAACCATCAAAGGAATTCTAATATCCTATCCTGGATATTCAAATCCACTGATCATCACCCTCCACTGATCACTATGTATAAAGAAATGCTGGGTCTCGCGTCCACATTGAGCGGATTGAAAACTTGGATCCCGTCCAGCCCAGCGAATCCTCCCTGTCGTTGTCGGCTGATTAGTACGGCTTTATTCCAAGCGATAAAACACTAATTTGCTCATCGGCTATGCACCAGAATCCATTTCATAGATCAAATCGCCTTTATTTTTCGTCATCCATTCATCCCGAATGATTCAGGGCGTGACAAGGGACTCAACGTTGAATATGCTCGTAGAAGTGGAGGGTGCTCTCACTCAAATTCAGCAGATTAGTTCAAAATCAAACCCGAATCGTTCAAATCGCCCTCACGAAATCTCCAATAATATGAATGCATGGGTGGCGGACCCTAGAACTGGCGCACTCCGCTATAACCTCTTTACTAGAAATGAAGAAGCAGGTGGCAGTGCTTGTTCATCTCACGAGAAAACTAGAATCAGGGAGCATCTTTGCGCCTCACTCTCGCAAGCGCCCAGGAGATTGCAGCGCTACTAAGTTGGCTGGTCTCACCTTGTACGCCCACCACTCTCGTTTATGCGGCTGCTTCATAGTGTTACGATGTTCAACTTCAGCGGAGGACAAATCAAATCCCAATAAGACTCCACCCTGTCAAGCTAGAATGGAAGGTGAAAGCCAAGAGCGGCAGTCCAACACATCTTTTCTTCATAAAATCCGAGGAACTTCTCCAGAAACTTTCAAAACAAAAACGTTATGCACCGTTGCGTATACATGATAACTGAGCGGGATACCCAGGCATGTTGCCGCTAGGCTAAAGCCATATCAGTTGTGAAAGATACAAGGTGGATCCCCTTGCTCTAGACTTGCACTTAGGATTGCAGCGGATGCAGCATCAAGAATGAAGGAAAAATTTTTAAAGATGGAGTGATGGCTAAGATTTTAGCAGTGACGTGACGTGAGCGTAAGGTCTGCAGCTGCACAACTCACCACACAACGCACACGTTTGCAGCTTTCGTCTCCAACTAGGGCCGAGGAAAATGACCGATCTTCGACACAGCAGACATCACAGATGGAACAACTGAGAGGTTCGTAGCTTCGAGTAGTAAACTAGGCAGTAATTCTAAGAGAAACCTAGTTTTGTAGCTACAAAACACACATTGTCGTCATGTGTGTTGAGCGACATGTTTACTTGACTATCGTCTAGCACTCATTTCCACTTACTCGCTCAATATGGGTCCAGCTTATGGTTAGAAAAAAGCTGAAATAATTACTAAAGTCGTTTATCGTCTCAATAGACGGCAAAGCTCGTTAAAAAAGTGGAGATCTGATCAGCTACCTCAAAAAACCGCAGCCACATCAATCAGGTTTGAAAAACTTTAGATTTTTGATAGTTATCGCGTTATGTTCCAGCGCTGTTTAAGCTGGGTGGATCCACCTTGCATGTTCCTGCACCCAGTTCATCGTTCAGAAATCTCTGTACGTTTTTGATGGCGCATCACAGACCCAACAATCCAGTGAGAGCAGAGAAAAATGGAATAGTGACAGAAAGGAAAACGTTAGAAGAATGACATGATGCGGAAGATTTCGGCAATGACGCTATCTACAGTTGTTAATCACACATTCTCGAATCCGCCTGAATGTTCTACTAGAACAACTGATTACGAGGTATGTTTGGGTTATGGCCGCAATTATTTGAGCAGCATAGATACTTGTTGCGTAAAAATGCACTCGAAATGAGGTGAAAATTGATCGCCATGAACAGAAACTATAAGCCTATTGACTATTCGTAGCAATGTCGAACCTCTAGGAAGGATAAAGGGCGATGCTAGTCAGTCCCTATTTGGAATGCGCCAGGCATCTTACTTTTATGCGATATCGTAGATGCAATTTGAACAAGAACACAGAATAGCATGTGACGGTCTGCTGGCGGACAATTTTGTGTTTTAGCCTTTCCAGATAGATGTGGGACTAAATTACCGACTCCGTGTGGAATGACGCCTTAGTTGGCCAGGCCTGGAAATCGAACCAGGAACCTGGTAACGGGTGCATGCGACAGCCGGCGCCCCCTCCGACTGCGCTGCACGCCTTCCACTACTCTTGTGCACCTGATCCAGTTATAATATCACGGCTGTGTTGTACCATGTTTGACCAGAGACTTCAGGGACATGAAGCATGCTCGATTGCAATGAATAGCAACATTTCATTAGGAAGCACACCGCTTGCTAATGTGCAGCATAGAAGCTCTACATCTTTTCCCTGATAAAAGATCCTATGACGAGCTTATTCAAAACTTGGAAAAATGTGAGATGCTCATGATCAAAATAAGATGGATAAATAAGACAAGAATTTGTTGAATCACATAAAAAACCAGAAGAAACAGAAACAGCAGAACAATGAGTGTGAATGGCACCGATGTCAACGCCGCAGAAAGAGGAGTCGAAGCGACAGAACGAGTCGCTCGCACACTCATTCGCGCAAACGTACACGAATAAATCGCGACTGAAACAAGAAGTGGATCGGGGAGAACGCGCCCAAACTGGAATCGTGCGTGAAGAAAAAGCTCAGCAAAAGATCGCACGATCAATACACAGCAGAGTGACAAGTAATGCAGCCAGAAAAACAAAATACTACCCGCAAACCCAACGAACTCGTCATATTTTTTAGAATGAAATACGGACGTTTCGAGCGCGGAACGAAAGGAACTAGACAACTGTGCTTCCACTCACACCTATTGAACTTTTCAACGACTTTACAATAAGCAAATGCGTTGGAGAAATGGTGCGTCAACAAGTATTTTATGACAAAGCGCTCAAAAATACCTGAAGACCTTGGGTCGCGATTCCATCCGCTTACAAAATATGCTGCATAATAACACTACGCTATACGGAGCCCATACACCTGTGGTGATGAATTAATGAGCACTCGAACGGCTTCACAGCGTATACACAGAAAGAAGCTAAAATCGATTAATGACGATGTGCCGTACACTAAATAGCCTCCTTTGGAAAGGAGCAATATCGCACAACGAATTACCGATCGGGCAGATTAAGGGCCTGTTCATAGATTACGACAAGAGCGACAAGAGCGACTGGAGCGACTGGGGCAACGGATGTAATGTGGTGTACATAAATAATTACGCATTTCACACTACATTCGTCGCGGACGGAGTGTGGAGTACGCAGTTATTTACGCACACCACACTATGTCCGTCGCTCCAGTCGCTCTTGTCGCTTTTGTCGCTCTTGTCGCGAAGTATGAACAGCCCTAATATCGATCGAGCTTATCGATTTTATGCAGACTTCACCACTTCACGTAGAAATCAAGCGAGTAAACCAAGTATGATGACCCGTGGATCGGCTTCATAGCAGTCGAACATTAACGATCTACCAATAGGCATTGAAGGACTGCAACAAAATTCTAGGGCGAAAACCCAAACAGTAGTGAGATCGCAAGCAGGATTGAAATTTGGAAGCAAAGCACTTCTGATTTTAGCGCCTTAAAATGGGGAAAGCGCTCAAACTTTGCCCGAAAGAGGGAAGTTTCTTTAAATGCTGGGCAAAAACTAATGAACCCTTATTTATTTAATTCCTCTAGCGCACAGTCAATTCGATGTTAACAGCAGAAAGCTTGTCAGACATTGCTCAATAAAATATTCTCCTTTCCACTCAAATTACAGCGTTTTCACGTTACTCTGAGGCTAAAGCCAGCGTTCTTGTCCTTTCGAATTCCACGATTTGTGACTGATTCTACTGTTAATTGAAGCTTCAGTGAAGAAACCTATATTTATAAATTTGTTTTATTTTCTAGCGCGAGCAGGCATAGTGGTCAAGATAAGTAACGTAAAAGATAGAAATTTGGTCCATATTTAGCAACAAAGGACTAAAAGAAGGAAAACGAGAGAACGGGTTCACAGTCAAACAAAGCACGAACAAAGATTTTAATGAAACATCAGGTCGAAATGGAGAGAAGGCAACACCTGACCAAATTTATCTCTACAAAAAATTCTATCGAAATTGAATTAAGTAGAGATGAAAATGAAGACCCACAGTGTAATCATGACATCAGCAAGAGTTGTCGTTTGTATCGCACAAAATGACGTTAAGTACGCGCAAAAGGCTGCATAAGAGCCAGGGAATACTAGAGTGGCACAAAGACAGCCTCACTTTCGCAATAGATCGAGCCTTCGCTGCGCCAGAGTGGCGCCAAAAAAAGTTATGGCAACTCGTAAACGCAGCTACTCCTCGTAAAATGGTCAATATTGACTGGAAAATACGACATAAAGAGAGATGATGGAGCATCGACCCAAGCCTTAGCGCGGACCTTAAAAGGAACCGGTGCTAGCCATGCACTTGAACCACCCAACTATTACATTCATTACTTGCGTAAGTTTGAACGCTTTCGCCTTCTTTCGACGTAATAAAAATAGAGACTATAATATCCAAACTTTCTAAAATGCAGGCTACAATAACTTAAATGTTCCAAATAGGCGGCCAGTGCTGGCGTCATTGTCCTTAGATAGCAATGGTGCATCGTTCCAGAGCCACGTTAAAGCTCTGAAACGACGCTCCGCCGTTATCCAGGGTACCATTAGACCCTTCTCTGACAACACCTTTGGTGATGTTTGGGCAATTCTCCGTCGAGGGGAATGATGGCTAAGCTTTGTATCCTTTTTGAAGGCGGTGTCACATTCCCTTAGATAGGTAAAACTCTGATCGATCCAAGGCGGAGGTGCCGGATGCCATTATATCACTTGCAATACCCTCGCAATAATTAACTATTTTCAAATTAAAAAAAATACAATCACCAGGTCACCACCAAATTCATGATAGTTGCTACTATCATGAATTTGGTGGTGACCTGACCATCAGCAAAATAACGTTCAGCCGTTCTTCTTGCTCCAGCACTTTTTATGGCAGCCTGGCTAGAATGGGTCCGAAAGGACCTGTGATACATCGTTCATTCGAATAAGCATTCCACTATCAGGAAGTCTATGACAGTCAAATTTTTCACAGAGACTGGAAATAAATCCATAGGTTTGAGCATGCAATCGAAAAGAGTGATATAGGTGGGTTCCATAGATAAACTGAACTTCATCCCAAACAATTCGTTAAACCTTCACGGAGTCCAAGTAATCCGCACAAAGTTGGTAACAACCATGATGGACAAATAACGATATGCTCCAAGTTCATCAACCAAACTAACCAGCTCGATTTCAAGAAATGGCTTAGTTCAAACAAACTGAAGGAGCAGAGTAACCTTTAGCCTCCGTGGATGCGCTTGGACTCACGAACCTCCAGGCGTAGGTAATCATTTCCACAGTTGTTTGGAGGAATCTTTTTTGAAGGTTTCCCATGAGACATATCAATCAAGCACTTATCTGCTTAAAGAGCACCGCTAAAATCATGACATAACAACCACATGCTGTAACACTTGTTGTAACCGGATCAATGCAACAATAACAGGCACAGCACCGTATAAGTGAAGCCACTCTGAACAAATAGCACATCGTCAACAAAGGAGAAAGGACGGTGATAACAAACCACTTCTGGAATGCGCCATGCATTCTGCTTCGGGAGGCAACATGGATAAGGATATTTGGCCTATACAATGACTTGCGGTGGTCAGCCGATGAAGAATTCTGTTTTATTTTTTCCAGGCAAATCTGCCACCAATTTGCCGACCTCGTAACTATAAAAGGCTTGATTAGCATGGGTGAAACCCGAACCTTTGGGGGTGACTCAAACTTCTTACAAGAAGAGGGTCCCTTCTCCTGCATAAAACTGTAAGCATTTGATGCGTCTTTTTTTTCTGCCACTATCCTCCCCTCCCCCTCCCGCCCGAATGAAAAGAGTACATCAAAAATACTGGCAGTCATTTGCGAAAATACTCAGGTTTGAATGCATGGCTACTTGCAATGTTTCAGATATTTGGTGCATATGCTCCACGGTTTTGCTGTTGTATTCACCCAACCAGTAACGAACGTTGTGAGTTGGAGTCTGGAGGTGTACCACTTTTTTGAAGCGAACGGTTGCTTTTTACTGACGAGTTTAAAGCTGTGCAAGGCTCGTAAAAGTCCTTTGGATGGGAAGCTTTGATAAAACATCAGAAATCACACCTACTTCAGACAATGTTTCAATACGTACTAGTATATTTCAGTTTATATAACCTCACATTTCTCACATCAAAGCGGACGTCCTTCAAGTTAAATGAACACGCTTAAAGAAGACCGCGGTATATGTTTATTGGAAAAAATGTGACCTACTATAGTGGTGGAGGGCTCTTTGAGAAAGGGCCTGTTCATACTTCGCGACAAGAGCGACAAGAGCGACTGGAGCGACTGGGGCAACGGATGTAGTGTGGTGTACGTAAATAACTGCGTACTCTATACTCCATCCGCGACGAATGTAGTGTGAAATGCGTAATTATTTACGTACACCACACTACATCCGTTGCCCCTGTCGCTCATGTCGCTCTTGTCGCGAGGTATAAACAGGACCAAAGCGAGCAAAACGAAGCAAGTTAATTAAAGAAGACAACAAAATGAGCTGGCCCAAGAGAATAACTTTCTTTGCATTGTCTTAAAACTGGAAGCAACGTAGTTTAAAAGGAGAAAGAAGGGAACTAGCTAAAGAAAGGACCTTTCTTTGCAGTGTCCTAGCCGAGAAGGAGCAGGCTGTTTATATTTGTTTCGCTTTTCTAACGATGCCCCTCCGACTAGAATAAATTCAAAGTCTATAATAAAAACTCGGATCTATCATAGTGGGGGGAGGCTGCAATTCAAAGGCGGCAGTTGCGTCCGTCATTTCATGTCTCCGCTTTCCCTAAATTTGCATGACAGCCCTCGTATCACTCGACAACGGTTGAAAATCAGACTAAATCTAAGGAAGGGAGGGTACAGACAAACCACAAAACCTTAAATAACATTTCGGCTTCGGCCGAGATATATCAGAAAAGCTGATCTACATTCTTACTGACCTTTAGCTACAGGAACGTTTTCAAGCCCATTCTAAAAATATTATAGAAAAGCAAAAAGATAAGGCCCTGTTCACACCTCGGCGACGGACGTAGTGCGTCCTAATCGCTCTTGTCGCCGAAGTATGAACAGGCCCTAAGTTTGGGCTCTGTACTCCTCCAGCACGACAGGTTATTCATTTGGCAGATAGTCGATACTTTCAGTAAAACATGTTCAAATAACGGCGCCGGTGGTGTAATGGCGTACAGCATTCCCGCCCGGTTAGAGGGAGGTGCGGGTTCGAGTCCCGCCTGGCGCTAGAATTTTTGATTGCAACAAAGCATCGTTATGACAGCTCACAACCTCGATACCACCAACATGAGGCTTAAAGGAACTGATTTTAATCGTTTCCATCAAGACCATCAGCTTAACTGGTTTCATGCTGATACCAGCGGCCAGCTCATCCCGGATACGGGTGAGTGCTGATCGGTCCCGCGAGGTGTGGATGTTGCGTTCGATTAAACGGCGCCGGTGGTGTAATGGCGTAGAGCATTCCCGCCCGGTTAAAGGGAGGTCCGGGTTCGAGTCCCGCCTGGCGCTAGAAGTTTTGATCGCAACAAAACATCGCTATGACTGTTCAAATATTGTTTTTAGTCGTCGAGAACTGCGCATTTGTACGATATTCCTGTATAGACAGAACGTAAGCAGCAGCTGCGCTGTCAACCAAATAAGCAACTATCTGAACTAGTGCGCGGCCATTTTCTTTTTGTGCCATGCCATGCCGGAAAACTTTTGATTCTCAACACTTAAGAGGCCTAAGTAAATACGTTACCATTGGCGAGTTGTCAAGAATGTTACCACGCTCAAACAGTTCTGTATTTTGTCGAGACTCAATACAAAGACGATCTTCTAGAAGGCGAAACGTTTTAAAAAGTTAGGTTTGCGCTATGTACTCGTCCAGTAGTACGCTTTACGTATTTGGCAGATAGCAAAATACGGTTCAAATACGGTTTGGAGTTGCCCAGCGAAGAGTTGCGTGTGTACAATAGTTTCGTCGAAGGAGGAGATTTATACTCAATTGTACGTAAGGAAATGAGAGACTGACTCTTAAATCGTGTCCTTTCGATATAGAAGACGTTTGAGTTGATTTCAAAATCGTCCACTTTAAGCTTGAGATGATCGCAGTAAGAAACCTAAGGGACAGGAACAATTAATTTAGCACCACAATCTTGGAGACGCGCTCTTACTCGAACAGTCCTCAGCAACCCCAAAAAGTTCTTTAGTCAGACTGCGATCGAGAGATTCTCCCAGCCGACCCAACACCTATAAGAAGACCTCATTTGTCTTTTATACCAGCGAAGTTTTTTGTAAGAAGCACTACTCCGGACTCATCCATCAATCAAATGATTATATCCTCAAGAAGCTGCAAGAAAAGCATGGTTTAACAACTGCTTGGTGTAAAACGTTTTTCCGAAATGAATCGACGCGGCAGCAGGTGCTCAGTACCTCATCAGGCCACTCACAGGAAAGCATGCATCCGGTACAATTAGCACAGTGGTACGACTAAAAACACTGGTACGATTAAGCCAAGGCGCCTCGGCAGTCGGAGCGAAATACAGCATGCAAAGACGGCGATGCAGTAAAGCGTCAGGGCCCTGCACACATGTTTCGAATGAGTCTTGACTTCGTTCAGAGATTGTTTATGCGCGTTCCTCAATTTTAGACGAACGACTAGCCCCTCATCTTTTTGGTAGAAAAGATGGTCCTACTTTGCAAACCAGATCATATCGGCAGTGTGGGACACGTGAAGAATCGCCACGAGGTGTAGCTTGTAAAAATCGATTTGCTCAAAAACAACACAACAGAGCCTGACGAATCGGATGTACGAATTCATAAAGTTTGAAAAGACGTTTCCTTAACAAGTTCAAAGCCTTTCATTTCAAGAGAAAACTGTAATAGACGAGCAGTTTCAGGATTGGTTCAAGTTTTTAATGAGGCTTACGTTTCGGCGTTGTCGCCTTCTTCAGAGCCTGGAAATGTCGAACCCATTTGAGAAACTACCTTCCCAAGTGTCATTTCATCCTGCAGGAACCCATCCAAAAGGCTAAGAGAGCACGAAAACGACGACGTAAGCAGCCGAGAAAGGGGTAACCTTATAGGTGGGCTGAAGAATCCACCGTCACCCTAGCTAGAGGGAAGATCGGTGAATGAGCTTAGAGCCCTTGGGACCACCCTCCTTGTGAAAGTAACGAGTCATAACTCAGAGGTCAGAGCCTGCAGAGAGCGACATACAGCGTCAGCAGTGGGTTTTGACCGACGAAAGATGCGTGAATGAGGACACTGGGCTCTAAACTCGTTCACCGATCTTTCTACCAGCTAGGGTGACCGTGGACTCTTCTGTCCACATCTAAGGTTAGCCTTTCCACTTCTTACGGTGTTGTTTTAGTGGTCTCTTAGCCTTTTCGATGGGTTCCAGCAGAATGAAATGGAATTTGGGAGGGTAGTTTCTCAAATACCTTCGACTTTTCCAGGCTTTGAAGAAGGCGACAACGTGGGAACGTAAGCCTCAATAAAGACTTGTACCAATCTTGGCTACAGTGAAGAAACTGCTCCTTTATTACAACGTCAATTATGCCAAGTCTTACCTAAAGTCGTCGGACATGGAATGTACTGCAAGAGAAAGAGAAAAGTATTCTGTCGAAAAATGATAACCAAAAAATGGCTTCTACGGTCCAAATGTTTATGTTGCCGGCTTCATGTTTTTGATCTGAATTTTTTAAACAAAGTTATGAAAATAAAAAGAGTGGACCCCTCAATCTAGACTTCTAGCCATTACGAATGCATATACGAAAAGTATTCTTTAAACATTTTAGTTAAACGCAAAGGTGGATAAAACAGTAGGGTTAAAAATTAACAAACACGTCCTACTTCCACGGGCTGAAGGAAGATAATACATTTATGCCGATTTTTTCCCGTTCTATATTGTTTCGCCCCGTGACAGCTTCACGTGGCTGTGACCATGGCAGGTTATCTCCTCTGCTTTTCTTTGTGTTTATTTGTTGTTTTCCCGCCCACTTCGTGTGATGTATTGTCACTTCATATCGCGATTATTTCCATGCTTCCTTCACTTGCTGAAATCTTACAGGATCACTCAAAACCAGGGATGTGCGAATTTCCGTTTCCGTGTTCTGGTTTCCGGTCATTTTTAAGCGTTTCTGGTCCGTGTTTCGTCTTCCGCTTTTTCCAGAAAATTTTCCGCAGATCCCTGCTCAAAACCTTGTGTCGTCTAGTGTCCAATTATGCTTCTAGCAGCGTATTTCTGCCAGCTGAAAGTAATCCAACCATGGTTCAATGGGCAGGAGAAAAATGCTTCCCGACAACAATACACCAGAATTTCTTCCACCCAAACCTCTGAGCACTTTTGATGTAATGACAGGCTCGCCAACTATCATATCAATCATCCTGGGACTGACTCAATAACCAGTCAAAACAAAGCGCAGCTTAAATTGCGGGGTGTAGGCGTTGTCAGAAAAGCTTTTAATTGAGACCATCGTTGTTGGTCTTCAGAATTTAGTCCAGTAGAGCGAGCAGAGCTTAAAAGAAGACAACAATCGGATCATCCATAACCCTAACCACAAGTATAGCCATCGCCTAAAGAATTCCAAGCAACAGCCTTCAGACTTCCCGTGAACAACTGCGCCAACTAAACGGGTATAGGTGTGTAGTTACGTCGCCCAATATTGAAGTTCGTTCATCAGTCCTTACCACCGCGGCGTCTCTGACCTCACGGCCATGATCAAGTCGCCAGTGCACTTTACCACCTGTTTTAAAACACCGTGGTAAAACACTTCGAATCTGCCACGTATTCTAACCATAAGTCTCCACTCTCTCCGTCTTGCCCTTGTAGAGAAAGTGTAGCATCGTACCGTTGGCACGACAAAGGGCTTAGAGCTTGAAACGCGATTGGAAACAAAAAACTGACAGCAACGAGCTCCAATCTTAGACAGCAAGATTACATACATAATGCTCGGAGAGCCTACGCTCTTCGGGTATTAGAGGTAGGTAAACGAGCACAGAAGAAAGCCCTGGACCACAAGAATTAGCCAAGCATGTTCCGTATTCATCTCAACGAAGGTTTTCGTGGAGTAAAATAGGTTCGCAGACTCACATACACATCAAATAAGAAGTCACTGCGAGCTACAGTAAAAACGCAGCTTGGGGCTGTATAGTTATCCTTTTTCTTTTTCTCGAATTCAAAACTTACAACGATAGGCAATAGTTTAATCGAAAATAAAATCAACTACACTGACGATCGCTGAAGGAACTCCAAGATGTGGCTAATTGTTACGCGGGTGCATAAAATGAACCACATTCGTTCTTCTGGCCTCTGGCCCGGTCCATGATTGGACCCCGCTGCTGTCAGGTTTCTATCTTCAACCGTGTTTCAAGCTCTAAGCCCTTCTTCATTCCAACGGTATGATGGTGCACGTTCTACTCAAGGACAAGACGGAGATACTACGGAGCAAAGCAAGTTTCGTATGCATCCTCACGAAGGCTTTTTCGGAATAAAAACTCATAGATTTGCGTACCCATCAAATGAGGGGTCCAGTGGGTTACCATAAAAACGCTGATTGAAACTATACAGCTGGTATGGCTAGAGCTATGTATTCAGAAGTTACAACGGTAGTCTGAGCTGTCTTCGTAGATAATTATCAACAACATAATTATCAACTATGGTAATGATCGGTGCGGCTAAACTTCACGGGGGTGCATGCGATGGGGCACATTCCGGAAGACCTTTCTTTGCCCAGTTCTGCCCGAGTATTGCTTCCCAGTTACAATATTGCATATTTCCCTTTAAATAATAGGATAAGGATAAAGGTCAGCAAAGGAGTCAACTCCTTTGCTCTATAAGCCACGCACTTTACATCCTCTGGATGTAGAGGAGGCATTCTACCGGACAGAAAAGCGCATTTGGGCTATGTTATGACCTGTGGTGGTCAGCCAATGAACAAGCCAGCGCTTTATCCTTCCCAGACAGGTAGCAATTCACCGACCCTGGAGGGATACAAGGCTTGGTTGGCCTGGAAGGAAATCCGAACCAAGAACCTGGTATCAGATGCACGCGACATCCGACACCTCTATCGACTGCGCTACATCGTATGGAGTGAAGAGGGAGGGTACGAGGGTGGAAGTGCTACATACAGGGTAGCACCCATGTAATAAGAAACTGCAAAACGCTGCCTTTTCGCCTTCCCATAGGTTAGCACAGTGTGCTGTCTTCGTCTTTGTAGATAGAGAAATGGTCATAGTGGGCAACGCAAACAGCCTTGAGACCGTGGAACTTTGAGGTCATCTTATAAAATTTCAATAACGCGGAGAAGGGTGCTAGCCAGACATGACATTAGCAACCAAGAAAAGTGCTATATTAGGATTACCAGCTCTTTTGTGGTGAAGGAAAGCATGGAACAGGTTCGGTGTGTGGCCCCACTAACGTACCTATGTTAAGGCCGGCCAGTTTTTCTTCCCTGTTCCCCAACATGGAGCCAAAACGGAACGGAAGCGGATGGGCGATCGAGATGAAGAGACAAGAGTACATCAAAATGCACTGTGTGTAGGCGTCACGAGATGCTGAGTGACCTCCTCAAAGTACCACAGCGGGAACCACGACTATTTTCACGAAGTGTTCTACACCTATCTTTTGAACAGAGAGAAACTGCAATAGTGATTTCAGCACAACATCAAAAGACTATATCGCTTGATAAGGGATCAAGTCACCTGAACAGGCAAGCACTTCTTTTTTGGCACGTTTTCCTTATTGCAGAGCATTACCTTACTTTTTTCTTCACAGCAGCATTAGGATTATTCTAATGATGAGTTATCCGGGTGCAACCCTATATTTTCGAGGGGTGGGGCAATACGGTGCCCCAAATCGCCTGCCCTGGATTTGATCAAGAACCCAATAGCTGCTTAATGGTGTAGGAAGGCTCTGCCAATTCCAAAAGAGGGGTGGTGTTGCATAAAAGGGAAGAAATTGTTCCGGCTGCCGTTGGCTCCCAAAGCTGAGACTGCGCAGTTCTCCGTATAAAGCTGCTTGGAGAGGAAAAGCAAGTAGTTATCAGGATGTTGGCCCATGCGCGTGCAAGGAATGCCTTGATTGGGTTCTGTAGGAGAGCACAGACTGAGCAAGGAAAGGAACTCAAGATATGGCCACTTTTGACAGAGGTGTGTGCGTTAGATAGATCATAACCAGCACCTTGTACGCCAACATCTCAGCAAGATGCTAAAAACACTACTAAGAAAACGAAAAAATTATTGATCGAAATAAAGGTGCAATAATATGTAGTTGGGTGAAGCAGCAGCCTTCTACAATATACGTGAACCAACGTAGCGCAAAGCGTAAAATGAAGCGCAGCGGTTAGTGATCCTTACATCCAACAATGGTGTAGAAACAATTATAAAGGATTATAGCTCCAAAGGTATGAAAAATCGAGAAAACAACCTTACCTTGCAGAAACTTCATAACGCTGTCGTAAGGATATACACACTGCACGCAGCCCGCTTTGCAGGTTGAGGCACGTTAAGACAGCGAACGGTCCAGCAGAAAGTTTCACTTATCATTTCTTTGTTGCTCACCGAAACTAAAATCTCGCGCAATAGAAGTTTGGAAGGGGTCGGTTCGTCATAGGCATGCGCATTTTCGATATACAAGTAGGGACAATTCAATTTCCTATCGGTAGCACAGCCCAAAACTAGGAATGAGCTAAAACAGGGTACTTTTTATTCATTTATTTCTGTGCGATGCATAATGTGTACGTGCTATAGGATGCGGTACAATAAGAAACTTACCAATAAAAGAACACGGAAACATAAACATTTGAAATCTAGAAATGCTTGTTCCTGGCCGGCTGAACAGCCGGTAATGCGCCGATGACCGAGGGATGCAGAAATTCAGCGAGATGAAGCTAAAACCAGCTGTACACGTAAAACTACATGATCCAGTATTCGTTTTGGGTTCACCGTAAGATATCTCTGAGCTATCCCTAGTTCTGACCATTATTATACGATAGAAATTTGAAGCGTCTACATCAACTGGGCCAGACAAGAGCTTGAAAACCACACAGAGATTAGCACATTTACGACGAGAAACTAAAAAATGCAGTTTATACTCGCTATTTCTAACTACAGGACGAGGAACTCTTGCAAACCTATTACTAGCTATCCTAAAAACTTGAAATAGAAAAGGCAAGAAAAACTCATCGCCCTGAAAGTGACCTCTCTTCCAAAAATTCGTCTATTTCTCTGGTGTAACCGCAGTTGGGATTAATCAGTAGCAAGGACGCTATAACATGCCATTTAGACATGGACGAAAGGAAGTTCAGGGGCCGGATTCATCAACGACTTTCAGCGATTCAACAGAGAAAATTCCAGTCGAAATCCCTTACAGCGCGGCTTATCAAGCGATATGGTGAGTGATAAGCCGCGTTATCTGAGTTTTCCGCCGTGAATTCTCTGTTAAAGTAATGTAAGTTGTTGAAGTATCCGGCCCAGGATGTAGCTATTCCAGCCACAACTTGGAGTTTCTCCCTTGCCTTCTTTTGAACGCGGTGAGCAGATAAGGACGCTGGAATTTACTTGCTCTCGTTACTTGTGCGCATTTTCATTTTGGCCGTGCGGTTTCCGTCACTAACAAGGCTGTGCACCCTGGCCCTCATCTAATTCGGATATCGTGTATGGATATTGGGCGCAATACGGGTTCGGGGGAAGGAGCGGAATTTCAGCGAAAAAGAGCACATTGGTGGTTTCGTAAACTAAATAAGGTACTTAGCGGGTTGATGCGAGCTCCGAGATTGCACGGTCGTGGAACACCGACATAAACGCGGTTTCTGTGTTCTTAGAACTAGGCAAGGAAAGGATCTCCGGGGTGTAGGTGATCTAGCTAACCCGTTTTAAGATACATTGCCGTTGTGCCTCGAACACCAGCCCGCTTAGAACCACAAATAACTCAAGAATACTAACCTATCCACAGAGGAAGTCCATGCGAATTCATAAAATTGTAACTGAACTGCCTAGCCTTTACGCGAACGCAAGAGTCTTGATACATAAAGCAGGAGCCAGATTCATCAACTGCTTACCGCCCTCTAACGGTGAAAATACCGCCAAACCCCTGATATGATATTCTCCAGCATCAGGTTTGGCGGTATTTCCACTGTTAGAGGGCGGTGAGCGGTTGATGAATCTGTACCCAGGTCTGCTCTAGGTCCTATTAAATATTCTTCTACCACCCTATCACCCTTCCACTTTCCATCCTCCCACTCCCGTTAGGTGTAAGGCGCATTACTGAAGAAACATTAAGCAGTCGCAGAAGAGCATCTATTGTCACAGCAGAGACCCTAGGCTCCTTCAACAATTCAGCACTCTCAAACCTGTATTGCGGCGGATATTGCTCCGTGGTGATTTTATTGAAGTGCTTTGTGTTAACGCATACTCATACTCATTGAAAAACACTCAGAACAGAACAAGAAAAACCAGAACAAGAACATACGTCATGTAGTCTGGCTTAATCTACAGTATTTGTTTTGTTTAATATTTATGGCGCACACATTGTGTAATAAATAAATAAATAATAAATAAATAAATACTCAGTTTTCCAGATACACGTACGTCGACGAAGAGGTATAGCAGCGCAAATAGTCAGGGGATCACAATAGAGGACAGCCCAACACAGCGTTTTTTTTTGTTGTTGAACGAAACTAAAAAAGATTGCAGCGCTTTTGTATTCTACACCAATTCTACACCAATCATGAACTAAGCTAGGCTACTTCTAATGTAATTGAACAAGCACATTCTTCCTATCAAGGCGAATATCCACTGAGTGCATAATGAGCAACTCACCAACGAATTATGTAACTTTAGCGGAGAATTGTAAGCGAAAAGCTCAGATAACGCGGTTTATCGCTCACCATATCGCTTGATAAGCCGCGTTATCTGAGCCTTTCGCTTACAATTCTCCATTAAAGTTGCGAAAGTTGTTGATGAATCCGGCCTCTGGTTTTGGTGCGTAAGCGAGACGCCGGAACGCTTTTGAGGTTGATAACGAGATACATTCGTCCCGGTACAACCATAATAAGCGATTACTGGC
Source organism: Heligmosomoides polygyrus polygyrus (assembly GCA_947396885.1). Taxonomy (NCBI): domain Eukaryota; kingdom Metazoa; phylum Nematoda; class Chromadorea; order Rhabditida; family Heligmosomidae; genus Heligmosomoides; species Heligmosomoides polygyrus. The sequence continues at coordinate 18,712,411 of OX377202.1, forward strand.
GCGCTTACAACCAAATTTTAGCTTTGCCGCAAGGTTACACCCATTTGACCGTGAGCCATCAGTTAAACTTCGCCGATCCCAATACAGGAACTCACGCTCAGAATACCGAGTCTCACGGGCAAAAGTTTGAATCGATGGCTAAGCGGAAGTATGGTATCAACAACCGTAGATATAGAAACTATTCGAGCGAGTTCCTCTGGAGGAGACAATTTGGGGATCGAAAAGAGGCAGTGTTCAATTTCTGGGATCAGGTTGCGTTATTGTATCCCTGCTAGCCTCCTTTTTTTTGGGTAGAGTATTCCTTGAGGTATTCCTTACTTGCCTTTTTATTCCCCCGCTGATACATTTCAGGTAGTTTTGGTCATTTTTAGGCCAATATTTATCAAAATAAAAGCTCGTCATTGTTTCATCCTCACTGCATCGTTCTCACCACCGTTCCTCTTCCAACTTTTCCTTCAAGGTAAGAAATGCTTTATATTATACTGACGATTACGAAACGGATGTCAGATTCGTGATCAGCACCCCAAATAACCCACTAGACAAAGTTTCAGTGAAAAAATTTTTTCGACCGTAGTCGTGTCGGTGGAGTTGGAACTTTTTAACTAGCGCCGTTGTTTCCCTACTTGTTTTGCTCTGTGTGACATGTGACATATATTCTGGTTGATAGAGGTAGAAAGCATATCCAAGTATCATTTGCCGGGTCTCAAAGAAAGACTGGCGATTGATACTGGCTCTCGTATCATTTGCTCTGCAAAAACAGCAGAGTAGCGAACGATGGGGATCAGAGCCAATGCTCTGACTCAAATGTTTGTATCAAATAAGCTCCGGCTATAATAAATACTGAAGGCAAATTGAGCAGAACAGACAGGGCGAAACCAAGCCCAGCGAGCTCAACCCCACGACAGGTTCGCCAGGCGCAAGTGAAGTGAGCAAGAACAGGAGCAGAATAAGGAACTTCAGCACCACACAATACAAGCCTGACTGACTGAATACGAAGCCCGGCTAGCAGAAAGGAGGCCGGTGACGGTGAAATGCGAAGCGTCGACGAGCAGAGCGGAATGGTGTGTCGAAAAGAGCACAATGGACGCGAAGAAGAGGAATCGAATGAACACAGCACCGAGCGGTGGGGCTGCGAAGGCCACCGGGCGAAAAAGTCGCTCTGGAACGTACCTTTCGCTTATTGATGACATTGTTGGTGATCAGCTGCTTGCTCTGGAGAATGCTGGCGTGGCGAGTGGCCTCCTCCACGTCGACGTCGTCGTCGTCTCGCACCACCATCTGCCGCTGCTGCTGCTGCTGCTGATCAGCACGCGCTCACACAGACACTACTGGCACCGGCCGCAGGGGACCGAGCGGGGGACCACGGGGACTGTGCGGGGAGCGCCGGCGGGGCTGGTGATCGCGCGCACCTCTCGAAACTTGCGCCCTCGTCCGCCGAGCGACCGACCGGGCGCCGCCGACACTCGCCGCTCTGCGTCCCTGCCCGCCGCGCCGCCGCGCGCGGCCACTCTCGCCGCCGCGCGCTCTCGCCCCCGCGCCCGCATCGATCGGATAATCGCGGTTGTCCGTAATCACTCTGGCCCTAATTTGCCCGGTCCGACGATCCCGCCGCGCGCCGTTCCGATTTCGTCGCACGGGTGGTCCCCGGGCCCCCTCGACCACCTCCCGCACCGTCTGGTTGCCGATCGCACTGTGCTTCCCCGACAAACTTTTCGGCAAATTTACTAGGGAAGGTATGCTAGTGCTAGTTGTCCGCCGTAGGTTCGAAGTGAGATTCAGGCCAATCGTTGCGAGACCGAGGGCGACAGTTAAGTGCAGTGATGTGCGGGAATTTTTTCGAGAAAAGCGGAACACGGAATGCGGAACAGAAGAGTTCAAAAATGAGCGGGAACCGGAATACGAAACATGGAACGGAAATGACTCAAAACTCATTACTTCATTTGATTTTTCACAAATATATATATGTATATATGTATATAGGCGCGTGTAGCGCAGTCGCAGGAGGCGCGACTGTCGCGTGCACCCGATACCAGGTTCCTGTTCGGATTTCCCGCCCAGGCCAACCAAGCCTTCCATCCCTCCGTGGTCGGTGAATTGGTACCAGACTTGTCTGGGAAGGATAAAGCACTGACTTGTACATCGGCCACCGCAAGTCATTGTATGGCCAAATACGCATTCGACACGCATCCACGACACCCCGTAGAAGTAGAATGCGTGGCGCATCGCAAAGGGGATTGAATAACGCCGTCCTTTATCTTTTTATCCTTATATATCCATAATGGTAGTAATGACTAAGTTACCATAATGGATTTTGCAAGCGGGCAACGCAGCATGCATGCTACTCTTTTCCAGCAACATAAGGATAAATGACGGCGTTACTCAATCCCTTTTGGGATGCGCCGCGCATTCTACTTCTACGGGATGTCGTGGAGGCGATATGAATGCGTATTTGGCCATACAATGACTTGCGCTGGCCAGCCGATGAAGAATTCAGCGCTTTATCATTCCCAGACAAGCCTGGTACCAATTCACCGACCCCGGAGGTACGGAAGGCTTGGTTGGCCTGGGCAGGAAATCCGAACCAGGAACCTGGTATTGGGTACAGGCGACAGTCGGCACCTCCTCCGACTGCGCCACACGCGCCCTCCAGCAACATATAACAAAAAATCCTTGTGTATTCGTATCATTATAAAGATGAATATTTAAACATTACTAATGTAACAAATCGAAGTGGATGCTAATTTTTTCTGTAAATTGAAGGAAAGTATTTTAAACACAATGAACCCAGCTAACGAGCAAGATGCTAGAGATCGCGCCACTCATAACTCTGAACCGGTCTTTCTGAATCTCCCAGATCTATCCTAATTGGGAGGGGCAGCGCTAAGGTTACGGTTGTTCAACATCCCAAGACACGACCCCCACTCTGAGTTCGCATGGGTACCCTACATAGAATCATTTGACAGTAGCTGAATCTCTGGGACAAAGTCAGATGAGGGGGTGGAGGGGAAGGCATGCCGTCCCCCGACTAGGATAGATCCAACTACGGAAAGTGTCCCCTACGGAAAGCAAAGCTAGTAATCTAAGAGTGCTTATAGATCGCTGATCTACATAGAATTTGTGTTAAAGGCCAGACCTAAGCGTAAGACCATGAGGGAAAACGATAAGTGTGCTCGGGATAAGGAATTTCATTCTTGATTCAAACACTCACGAAACCTTTGTGGCCTTGTACTGTTCGGCAATACATCGCTTCAAGAAAGGAAAAAGAAATTCAATTTGGTTGTCACACTGTCTCGACATCAGGATGTGACCACGGGCCTCAAAGCAGTACAATCACAGAAAAGGCGACGCATAGCTAATTTCGTTCTTTAGTCTTTCGTTTAAGCCTAAGAGGTAAATGAAGGCAGTGCAGAACAATCAATGAGTGATGAGTCCATCTCCGTTCCGTCTTCCGGCCCAAAAAGAGAGCAGACCACGGAACGGAATGGAAGGACTAAAAACGGCCGAAAACCGGAATTCGGAACACGGAAACGGAAATTCCGCACATCCCTGGTTAACTGCCATCGATCCAGGTGAAAGTGCAATCCAGTTGATGGTCGTGTCCGCTTTTAAACGGTTTCCCAACATAATGAAAAACAATGAATAGGCAGCAACATCACCGGCTGTCCCGTTAATCATTGAGATGCTCGCCCTGTCGCGTGCCAGAGTGCTCCAATTGATCCTCCTCGCTCGATAGGCACGAAGAGCGTCATATCGTTCGTTTGGGGCTTTCACCTAAAAGTCCTACCCGCGCGATTGTGTGCTTCCTGGGCCAGGTTCATAAACGAAACTTTCGATAAATCGTACCACAGATTTAGGATCTATCGTAATCGGGGCTGGGAGGGGGTGGGTCCACAGATCTAAAAAAAAAACGAAAAATACATTTTTTTTCGCTGTGGTTGTAAGTCGGCAAAGTTATGTGCATTCCTCACCATGTTAGATCCTGGTTATAACATGTCAGGCGGTGGTGAGCAGGCGGCATGCCCCACTGCGTCGCTCTTTGCCTGCCGAGACGGTCGTAAAACCGCGGCGATTTTTTGTTAGGCCCTCGTTTTTTAGGACCTGTAGTGTCCTCTAGGAGCCGCTTGGCAAGTCTCAAGTTAATTGGTTACATAATTTTTAATTCTGTGGACTCACTCCCCCTCCCCCGACTTCGATAGATTCCAGATTTACTTTACCGGTTCCTTGCTTGCCATTACTTCTTACTCATGATTCTGATTTCGGTTAATTTTGGCAAAGGGACGGACTCGCTACACTGGGTCAAGCAGTAATAGTGGGGCGCTACCGTTACTTCGCGGTAACGGTTACCAGCCGCGCTAGTGGGATAACCGTTACCGTTAACTTTCCCGGAAATTTATCACAGCGTGCGTTGATGGATCGCTGTAAGGCCTATGTTATACTTCGGCGACGTTGTTGTCGGCGACGTCGGTTACAGTGTACGCAGTGCGTAGCAGCCCGCGGAACACAGCGTCGCCGAAGTATAACATAGGGCTAAGTGGGAGGATGGCAGTAACCTTCAGTGTTACAGGCCGGTAAGTCGATGATGAGTCTGGGCCCTGGTGTTCGCTTGACATCCCGAGGAGTCCAGTCGGTGACGGCTCTCGTTCAGCGGGTGTCAGCAAAGCGCATTATGTGGCGCGCCTACCTAATTAATTCTCGACTTGGCCCGTGCGACAGCGTCTCTGGTCTTTGAACGTCGACAAAACTCGGAGCTTTGGAGGGCTTTTGAATTGCGCCGCTCCGGCATCGTGCTCACTATCGCCTGCTCATCCTGCTTTCGTATGCCCAGGTCTCTGAGGAGGGCAGGAAGAGCAGTGCAGTCGAATAGGTGGCATGGAGCCTGACGTTGTCCGTCTTCTTCACAACTTCTTCGACTCTCTTGAAAGCATTCCAATCCGCTGGTTTAGATAGTTGAAATGGAAATACATGCAACATAATGTACAATCCTTAAGCTTTCTGGTCAACCTTAAGCTTTCTGGTCCTCATAATTGCTTTAGTACCAAAGCTGTATTCCTAGTTAGGGGAAGGGTGGTGGAAAAACGCGGTTGTGGAGTGGCCGAGGTGCCGAATGTCTAAAGGCCCCCGCAGACTTCTGCGGCGAGCGGCGGGCGAAATCGCTGAGCGGCGCCGCTGAGCGGCGACGGCGAACGGCGAAACCGCTGAGCGGCGCCGCCGAGCGACGCCGCCCAGCGGCTTGACTCATCATCATTGGGAGCGGTGACGGCGAGGTACTGTACTGTTTCTAGTCGGGACCGACTGGTGCTTAACAATAACGCGCCCCGATGACGATCGCGCGCCCGCATCGACCGTCTCCGCTCTGGATCCCACCGCGAAAGGGCAGAGCGCAGAGCGCAGACAGACAGACGCTGGAGCGGCGCCGCCGGGTGGAATGATTGAAGTCATTTCCTCCGGCGACGCCGCCGGTGCCGCCGGTGCCGCCGGCCGGCCAGCGGCGCCGCCCAGCGGCGCCGTTGGCGGCGCCGCTGGCGGCGAGCTCTGCGTCTCTGCCCTATGGTTAAGCATAGGGCAGCGGCGACGCCGCAAAAGTCTGCGGGGGCCTTAAGTCGTTCTTCCAGGACTTTATTCGTGACCCCCCACTCGCGGTCCAGACAACCACTGAATGAATCTGCAACTATTGAGGACGCGCCTTTTATATATGCCTTTTTTATGCCTGGCACTGGGGTACGGTAAGGCGCGAGATTCATAATTACTTGCAAATAAGGGAATCGCTTCGAGACCTATGCAAGATATTACTAAATGAGAGACAATGACATAGAAACATATAAACATAGCACTACGGTTTCCTTAAGGCCCATGCACACTTCTGCGACAGCTCGGCGCGGCCATGATAAAGCATAGGGCCGCGACGGCCGCGGCGCGACACTGCGACACGTTCCGCAGGGAGGGGCATGCACACTCTTGCGACTGTCGCGGCGGCTATCGCAGGCGACGCCGCGCTGAGTGCCGCAGGCTGGAATGGTTCAAACCATTCCTCGCGGCCGGGGACGTCGGTCTCGTTGCCTGAAACGGTGCTCTAACGCGACCGTGCCGCGACCGTCGGATTTCGCGGAGGTAGCCGTCGCCCCACTTGCCGCGTCGCGGTGTCGCAGGAGTGTGCATGGGCCTTTACACGGTAAAGTGAAACAAAACGTGCAACACATTCAATATGTGTTTATAAAACATTAAATGACATAGATAACTAACCTTATATAAAACATTGAACTCATTTACAGTGTCATGGCAGGGATGGGGTGTTCCCCTAGATTGGAAATTGTTTAAATTTGTGTCCCACTTCCCCGATTGGAATTGGGATAGAGCATCAAGCGATAACAATTGGCCACCGTTGAACCAATTGGATTTAATGCTGGTCGTTGTGGGATAACGGGATCGTTAATCCCGCCCTGAGATACCGTTTGTACTTCCGACGCCAAGCGAAGCGATGGCACGTATCAGCGTCAGACTGATTGGATCGCGGTGCATTGGCGAACAACGTTACTGTTCAACTGGTTCATGGAAGAGTGAACCTGCGCTAGTTTTCACTTTTTGTGTACCTCTCTTTTTTATGGTCCGCGACAGAAGCTAGAGGAGTCTGTCATGCGTAACTGCACAACGAGAGCAGCCCTTAGGAATGAAGATCATATCCGGACCTTATGCACTTTATTACTGATTAGTAGGCATAGGATCCGACGCCGATTTGGACATTTCGATCCTGTGATATTCACAATCAGTGATTATATTTGTTCTCGTCGACTAGCAATCAGCCTATATTTTTACGTCATGTGAGGACAGCAGTTGTTTGAACAGCAGTAAAATAACGTCAACTACCAAACCGTTACGTTAAGAACAGTCGTGGCGGGACGACCATGGCGTTTGCGGATCAGTGCTGGCACCGTGCCGGCTTGATATCCCATAAGCGTTGTACGCCGTAACGTTGGATGAAAAGGAGTTGCGTACGAATCTGGACTGTTAAGGAAACAGACCTATCAGATCTTTATGTATCGAAAAAAAGAGGCCATACCCGACAGTTCCTTTTCTCCGCTTCGGTTTGGAATTTTTGCATTTCATAGCATTTGGAAGACAATGTTCTGTATTACAAGAATATGTGTTGGTCCCATTTGCTCATTTGTACTCTATTGATTTTTAGGTCATCAAAGTGAGACGGCCGAAGGAGAAGATTTATTTTTACCGACAGCTCCTGCTTTGCGATAGGACATTTTGCTTGGTTTTATATGTCGTTCGGAAGGGAATGACTTTCTCTATAAGGATTTGTGTCGCGTTTATTGCCTCATGCTGATTTCTGTCGAATATCAACAAAATGCCAAAAACAGAAGATTTATCTTCACCAACAACTCCTCCTTGTTCAGTCTGTCTGGCTCAGTTTTATATGACACGCGAGTGGATGCCTTGTTCTACCAGAATATATAATTTGTTCTTCGGCCATTTAAACTTTTGCTAATTTTCAGGTCATCAAAATGGAGTGTCAGGTCAACAAGTCGCTTTGCAAAACCCATCGCCGCGGTGGAATCGTGGCGATGGGTTTTGCAGAGCGACGCGAAAGAATTTGAATTTCTCAGTGCTCGTCGCGTTGCCCATCGCTCTGCAAGGGAGCGCGACGGCGATCAGTCCAGGACCAACGCTAAACACCGCGCGCGGCGCAAAAAAGTATGCCATGCCAGCGATGGGCGCGGGAAGCCATCGCGGAGGGGCGGTCTTTATGTACGAACGGTCGCCGCGCCCGCGACGACGACTGCCGCGTGCGCCATGAGCTCCGCTGCGGTCGTGGGAGGTGTGCCTCATGACTTGCTGCAGACGCTAGGTTTGAGTTGTTGATATCCCTTTCTGCTGTTACAGGAGCTGAGGGAAAACATGCTCTGGTTCAGAAATCGAGTTCGAGTTATAAAACTAAGCAACGTTCTAATGCTCAATTTTATATGATGCTTCTTCAGGAAAAGCTGAAAATATGACACACTATCGCAGTGAAACTGACTTTGTATACACTTTCCAACAGTTGATGTGCAAGTTTTGATGCAGGTCTAGATACCACTGGCCGCTGAAGTCACCCAATTGCGACGTCTTCTGCCGCGCTCGCCGCGCGACTCGCCGCGTCCGCGGCGACCATTCGTACATAATGTCCCGCAGCCGCCATCGCGCATGCCGACCGCCACTGTTGCGGCGGCCGCGGCGAAGTTTCTTTGACTATTCGACGCGTTTACGGTGCTTCATGTGGGCATGCATACGTACAAACACAATTTTTCATCGCCAGTTACAATTCTGTGCATAAATCGTTGAATATGTCCGTGTGATGAATGACGACGGGCAAGCTAGCCAGCAGCAATCGTTAGTCGCTGGTTCCTGACATATTCCTTACATATTCAACGATTTTTGCACAGAATTGTAACTGGCGACGAAAAATGGTGTTTGTGTGTATGTATGTGAACATGAGGCACCGTAATGAATAGCTCAGCACTGGTCAGCAAGCGATGCACACAATACTTATTTGATTGATAGTGTTAATGCCTTTTTACCTAAAATTATGAAGTGGAGAATGATGCTGTATTTCTTCTATTCTGTTCGCTTTTGCACCTTCTATCTTGATACACATGTAAACAGCAATAACAATTAATTAACAAGCAATTTCACTGCAATACACAATTGAGTGAATAGAACGAGTGCGCGGCACAACCTCTTCCTTTAACACACCAGTAAATTCATTGATCCTTAGTTCGCTAGGATTAAAAATGTTGTTTGCTGTCGAACGATAAGAAATCTGTGCATATTCAAGCGGGATAATTATTGTTCCCTAAGACACTCTGCAAAGGTAAGTTTTTCAAAATGCATTTTTAAATTCGTTGGGCAATGTCTGTTCAAGGTATAGATACATCTATCTGACTTGGTTTGGCAAATGTCCACTTTAATTCTGAAGGCGTCCTGTTTGAAGCTAAAATGTCCGGTTTAAAATGAACGTCCAATTTGAAGTGGAAAAGGCATATACGTATTCAATAGTTTTTAGCACATACTACGTGAAACATGTTACACTTGAAGTCAATTCTGGAACCCTGGAACCGTGTACGTATCTCAGCGACGTGAAAAGTGTTATACGGTAGAGGGAGTGGACTACAGTCCAAATGAAGAAGGCATTGAACGGGTCAATCTTGAATTCCCACCGTATCACCCCTTGAATTTCCGCGGCATCTCTGGCGAAGTCATATTTCTGTCATCGAGGCCAACGAGCGCAGTTTTCCTGCGGTGCGTAGAAGGCGGAGGATCAGTTTCACTGCACGGGTCAGCAAGAACAGCTGCAGGGTGATCCTACAACAGTCTCAGCTCCAACCGTAGGAAATGATTCCTCACGCTGTGTGCGGAAGCGGGGCGATCTAGAGTGAGTCCCCGACTTCTTCGTAGAATCTGGTGAGTGTAGGGTATTCCGCGTACAAAACATGTCGATGTGCCCAGAAAATTTTCGAGACGAGATCAACTTGATGGATTTTGTTCCAGCTGCACAAAACATTCCACAAGCTGCACCTATTAATATAGCGGTAAAGACAAAAAGTCTCGTGGATATCCGCAATGACCGTCGAGCATTCTCCACGCAGCGGTACATCCCCAGGGGCCGGATTTGTGAACGCGACCTGAGGTAAATCCTACCCCCATTTACCTCTACAGCCACTTACCCCTCCCCCCCCCCACTTTCCCTGAACTTGCCCCTGTTTCTGATTAATGACGACCAAAGCAAGGGTTTTGCTTCACTGCCAATTTCTGACCCAGTGCGTCCCTCCTCTGAGTTGGCAACGGGCCAGCGGAGGGATGCATTGTGTCAGAAATTGGCAGTGGAGCAAAACCCTCGCCTTGAAATGCTTCCCTAATCGCTGACGAGGTAGCATTTACCTCGACACTTACCTCGGGTTTTCCCCGTCGCACGTTGATGAATCGCGCGTAAGTGGGGAGTGGGGGTAAATCTTGCAGTTACCCGCAGGTAAGTCTTTCATGAATCCGGCCCAAAATCGGTGTGTATGATATACGGTGCGTATCACATCTTGAGAATGTTTATCCCTTCTTACCCGGTATACGCTCGGTGTGTGATCGCTGATCAATCTGGCTCCACATCATTGAGATTTCCAGGCGCGTTTGCATGTCTGTGGAACTGGGATCGCTTCTACCATGCCATCCTGTTAAGTAATTTTGCGAGACAATTCTAAATATCAGATCGATCTGACGAACCTGTGGACCCTTTTTGTTGCGTACGGCTAACTCTCTAGAGCCAATGTTTTTCATCAAATTTTGCTGTCCAAGGTGCTATAGAAAGTAATTGATGACCCTGTTAGAAGGATGCTTAGTTGCGATCAAATCTTTTGCACCAGGCGGACTCGAACCCACACCTTCTCCTTTCCGGGCAGTGATGCTACGTCTTACACTACCAGCGCTGTTTGACCGAACACTGGAATTTCGTTACCCTGTGCCTTCAAATGAGCCACAAACATCTTCAAAAGCTTCACTAGCAGCAATGCTAGAATCTTTCAAATATTACCTGCATTTTTTGCAAGCTGTCATGTGTTGACAAGTTTTAAGCCTTAAAAGAAGCCCAAATTAATCGATACGGCCACTTTGTGAAAAAATTATAGCAAGTGTTCAAGTGAACCACAATCAATCGAGTGTAAAATGCATAATTTCAGACAAGTGCATGGCGCAATCTACACGCTCATATCTTAGAAGTTTTCCATTTTCTTAAGCTTCCATATGAGCTCTTAGCTTCTTTAGTATCTTTACTGCTGGAAAAGTTGTCCCCTCTCAAACAGAGTATACAATTTTTGAGACACCCTGTACAGGATCTTATTTGCAGAAAATTCGATCAAAGCGATCGGCATTTTCAGGTCAATCGATAATGTTCATCGTTCGACGGCCACTATAATTGCATGATTCTCACAGTAGGAGCTTTTTCCTCCACACCCTTTATCTGTGCCAACACACGGTACATAGGACCGACGGACAGACACACAGACGGCTGGTCAGTCTGCCGATTAGGTTTACCGTTCGATGGCTATAATACTCGAGTCATTCCCATGATTGTAATCCTTCCCCATGCTTCCTCTATATGACGACAGACGAATCGACGAATGGACAGACAGACATACAGACAGACAGACAAACAGACAGACAGACAGACAGACAGACAGACAGACAGACAGAAAGACAGACGGACAAATGAACAGACAAACAGATAGTCGCATGCCGCGGCCGCTTGTTGGATGTTCGTTGGCTACAATACACGAGTGATTCCTATGACAGCAATTCTTCCTCTGCCCTATATCTAAGTTTCGAGAGATGGGTCGACGAACGGTCGGACAGACAGACAGACAGAAAGACGCCTTAGTAGCCTACCATTAGTACCTTATGCCATTTGAGTTCTGTGGACGATTCGCAGATTCACGCGTAAGTCACGGACAGGTTAGGAGCAGTCAGTCCGGACGCTTTAAAGGCGTATGAATGCGTTCCAATCACCTCTTAGTGTCGCGGAACAGAAGATTGTTCTCGTTTCACGTGGTTGACCTCCAAAAGTGTCCTGACCCCATACAGATGCCCGCTGAGAACGACGTCGTCGACATCGTTTCGTCTTAAAGTACGCCGTCGGAACCCTAAGTACAGCTGAGGTGTAGATGTCCTGTTCCCGAACTCGAGAATGCGTGAAGTTCCCACCCCATGGAACTTCCCCGGAATCCCGCGGATCCGGGATCAGATCCGGGTCGGCTGTACTGAATGATGTTCTCGGCGCCACCGGGCGACCGCATGATGAGAGATATGTGTGCGCTGGCTGTGTCGCAGCCGCAATTGTCTCACTCAGTCGTCGGGATGGGGATGATCTCGTCGGGCGAGGGGAAAGAAGGGGTCGACGGGGGGACGACAGCCAACGCACGTCATTGCCGGCAACAGGCCGGCGCTACGTTGCACCTTTCCGCGATGTCCTCAGCAACTGACGTCGATCTAACCAGCTGTGTGATCACCTCAGTGAGAGAGTAGTTCCCCAGGGGCTGCTCGAAGTTGAAGCTCAGCTCGGAAGGCCTTTCCCACCGACGAATCACCCCAGCTTCTGCGTAATCGCTCTGATGACACATAATCGCAAGGGATCACTGCAGTCCGCCGTTGGTCGAACATCTGGAGAAACTCGAGCGTGGCATACGCGCTCTCAGACGAGGTTTTACAGGGTTCCGTTGTAAACAGTTGAACATCCTGTCTTGAAACACAGATGTAACCCTGCAAGCTCTAGCGCCCTCAGCTGGCAATGCAGGGATTTCGTGCTAATGGCTGATGGATTGCTGGGCCGCTTTTTACTGACGTTTCCGGCCTCTTTCCTCTACCGCGCTCCAATTAGTAGGCCTAGGTACTTGGATTCTGCAAGCATAGATTTTCTGTATAATGGACCAGAATTACCAGCTTAAACGCCTTCTTGGAAGCATAAGGGCTTTTCTTTTCCTATGGAAGGAAGAGAAAGTGAGCAAGTTTTCTGTACTTCAACGATCCCCCTATATTAAAATATAAAGGAGAGGTGGATCTATGCTAGTCCGGGGGGGCCACATAACTAAAGCGTATGTAAAAAATCGACTTGGGACTTACCGAGCGACTCCTACAGAGCACGATAGAACCTAAATCAGAAAAATTCACGAGCAAAAAAAAAACGAAAAAAATGTTTCGTCGCGGTTGTAACCGGGTGAAGTTATGTGCCCTCCTCACCATGTCAGATCCTGGTTATAACATGTCAGGCGGCGGTCAGCACGCGCTAGGTGGCGTTATGCGCCCTCCTCCCATGTTATATCCTGGTTCTAACATGTCAAGCGGTGGTTAGCACGCGGCACGACTCCATTGCGTCGCTCTTTGCCCGCCGATACGGTTGTCAAACCGCGGAGATTTTTATTTTATTTATGTGTTCGTTTGTTTTCCTTTGTTTTAGGTTCTGTCGTGCCCCTTAGGAGTCGCTCGGTAAGTCCCAAGTCGATTTTTACATACTTTTTAGTTATGTGGCCCCCGGACTAGGATAGATCCGAAGAGGTTACTAAATCCATTTTGGGATGCGCCACGCATTCCACTTCTATGGGGTCTCGTGGAGGTGATTTTAATGCGTATTTGGCCATGCGGTGCCCAGCCGATGAGAAAAGCAGTGCTTTATCCTTCCCAACCCGAGCCAGGAACATGGTATCGGGTGCACGCGACAGCCGGCACCTACTCCGACTGCATTATACGCGTCTTTCTGTACTTTAGAATCCTTAAAGATATTGTTAAATAAAGCTGAACTACAGCGATTCACTAAGCAGTGGTAGAATAGTCGTAGAAGGCGCCGGCCGTCGGGTACACTCCGATGCCAAGTCCCTGGTTCGTGTCCCGCCAAAGCCAACGAAGTCTCCATTCCTGTGTGATCATTGAATTGCTAGAAGACTTGTCTGGTGAAACACTGACTTCGTCATCGGCTGCACACAGAAACTTATTGTATAGCCCAAACCCCCTATACATTCAAGTCACTTTCACATCTTGTTGAAGTAGAATGCGTGGCTCATTCTGTGTAGAGTTGACTATCGCCGTCATCTATTCTTTATCCTTTGTCCTTAGGCTTTTACTGATTTTTTATTAAGGGTACACTCAGGTTGCTCTCCCTTGGAATTGTTTGTGGACGAGCAATATGTAATTACTGGCGGATTATGACGTTGATAATTAGAACACCTGTTTTAATCATTAGTAAGAAAGGTTAGTAAACAAATAAGTGATTAGTTGTGTAGTTTATAAATAAACAATAAATAAAGGTACATTTTGTTTATATTGCTTAGATCAACATCTTCACGATAGCTGTGAATTTCTGGAAAAATTACAACAGAGGTGGTACGTAAAACAGCTGGTTGTTCCCATCGATCATTTCTGACATCATTTGACGCTGACCGCAATTAAGCCTGCCATCTAGCTGTGTGAGGGCGAAACCTAGTCCGAGCACGACAAATCACTAAGCTGTGTATCCATTGGGCCCATTAAGCAGTCGAAACGACTTCAAGATAACATGGAGGTATTAGGCCAGACAGAACGTTTCTTTCCAACGCTCTCTTCCTTTCCTCTTCTTTTCTTTTCAATGCTTTCGAATGTTGTCGCATTTATTAAAGTTTCGCAAACCATGGGGTGATAGAAAGTTTAGTAACATTACACTAGAGAGAGAGGTATAATTTTATAAGTGTAGAATATATAAGATATTAGAGTGTCCCATAATTTTCGGGGCTATTTCAAGCAGTGCTTGGCGAGTTACAACTTCTTTATACAAGGTCCAAACGGGATGTTCTCTTGGCACAGCAAGGCGATTCGAATATATTTCGCAAGAGCATATCGATTACCACTATCCGCCTACTGCCCGCACTTCGGCAATTTCTTGAAAATCAAATTGCCGACTGCCGAAATCGCGACGCTTCTTCATCACTTTCGCTCTGGACTGTCTGCGTAGCTATCGTTGCTTTGTTTAGCCCAGACGTCTGGAGCAAGCCAACGTGTGAAACTTGGTTCAGTCGTTTCCGGAAGGGGATGTATAGCATTTTGCTGCCCAAAGAAGATTTTGCTTTCATTTTGGTTCACGAGTCGGGAAGCCGTGCATTACTTCCTTTTACCAGATGAACAGGCGACTACAGCAGACCTGTTCATTGAAGATATGCTGGTAATAGAGCGTAAGGCCTGAGTTATACTCCCGCGGGAGCATATGCGGAAGGGCGGGAATCGCGCCGAGACTCCTCACCTGGCCAATCGCCGCGCCTCGCCACGCCTGCCTCCGCCGTGCACCATTGGTCCGCGGACGTTCCGCGGATGCTCCCGCGGGAGTATAACAGAGGCCTAAGTTGCTTGAGAAGTACTCAAGATACGGTACCACTCGTGTGTTAATGGATAGTGCACTACCGCATCGAGGGAAACGAGCGCAGTAGACGATGAGGAAGGAGTCTATCGAAATTGGGTGCATCCTGCGTATTCATCAGATATCAGCCCTTGTGGCTATGCAGCATCCGAAAGTCTTGCTCCTTTTTCCATGAGCGAACGATGCTCGCAACGTCAAGAGGTTCAGTGCGCAATCGACGAATGGATCGGCAGCAGGCCAGCTTCCTTCTGGGAGAATGCAATCAACTCTCTGCCCATTCGCTGGAGAAAGGTTGTGGCCACAGATGGAGAATATATCGATTGACTACCCTTTGACATTATCTTGTTGTAATAAATTTTAATAAAAATGGTATGATAGCCCCGAAAAATATGGGACACCCTACTATCTCCTAAAAGTTGAAGGGTTTAGCACATCTTTCGTGGGAGCTCAGTGCCACGATTTTTGGCATGGTGTCATGGCTTAAACCACGGAAATAGTAGTAGATATATGTAGGTAGTTGCATCTAAAATGAATTTTAGATGCTACATTAGTTTGATAAGGATTTACCTGAAAAATCAGCGGTAGCAGTACTGACGTAGTACTGTTCGAACTAGAGGTATAGATCCCTAAAATGACAGAGAGATTTACTCAAAATAGGAGCAGTCCAAATAAATTTTCCATAATATGAGCAAGGGCGTGAGGTATCAAGAATGATCTGCTGAGTAACACATTCTTGCATAGTGAAAAGAAAGGAGCTCATTTATTCTGTATTCTATGATCTGGCGCCGAAATCGGGTGACGGCTAGTTTCTCTGGATTCTTTCTTTATTCTACAAAAAGCGAAAATTTTTATAAAGGCTAGCTAAGTATTATGAGAAACGGTTTATGCCCTAAATGCTGAACTGGTTGGAAAGAATGTTAGAAAAGGACTAGCCTTGCAGAACCGCCATGAAACTTCTAGGTCACTTTCAATGGTTCACTTTAGCATTCTATGTCTGACCTAATACAGGAACGGAGCATGTAGAGCAGTCGAAGGAGGTGCCAGCTGTCGCATGCACCCGATACCAGGTTCCTGGTCGGATTTCCCGCCCAGGCCAACCAAGCCTACCATTCCTCCGGGGTAGACGAATTGGTACCAGACTGTTCTGGAAAGGATAAAGTAGTGACTCTATCGGTTGGCCACCGCATGGCATTGTATGGCCACGTCCGCATCCAAATTGCCTCCACCACATCGCGTATAAGTAGAATGCGTGGCGCATCCCAGAAAGAATAGAGAGGCACTGTCTTTTATCCCTTATTGCAGGAACAATTAGAAATGAAATCTAGAATATCTATGAAGACAGAGCAGAATATTCTTAACAGAATCCAATGATAAAAAGATATAAAAATCCGTCAAAAATTTATGTTGTTGGCATAGAAAGTGGCCCTTTGTTCCGTACCAAAACAGAACAATTAGGATTTGAAAGCCACAAGTTTATTCTGCCTAATCTACAGGAGGGTTGCCTTCACAACAATAGCAGTCCAAATCTGCTTGACGTTTTTGCGTTTATGAGGGCCTTCATCTTGGAGGCACTTAGAGCATGGTGGATATCCTTTTGGATATGTCGTTGCGTTTGAAAGTCGTCGAGCGGAAGCACTATTGCTTTTTGCCGCCATGCTGGGAATGCTCAGAAATTGTGCTCTCAAGTAGAACGCTTTTGAGAAAGAGAAGGTCAGGCAGGCATTCGAGCTGTTACGTTAGAACTTGTCGTAGGTTCCAGAGAGAAAAGATAGCCAGGGATGGGGTGGCATGTGCTACCCTAAAATTTGAAATGTTGAATTTTTCCGAACATCATCATTTTCAGTAGCGTCTGTCCCGCTTGGTGGCGGGGTTCGCTCTTCTGGTGTGGTGACGCCATTTCTTCCGATCAAATGCTTGATCGGGATGCACACCAGCTATCTTTAAGTCCAAGTGCAACGTGTCTAGCCAACGTTGTTTCGGGCGTCCTCTAGGCCGTCTTCCAGGGACTTCAAGATTCAGGCCAATCTTACAGACGGTGTCGTCGTTAGCGCGAAGGACGTGGCCATACCATCGCAGACGCAGACGAGCTTCGCGCAACTTGTCGGCTATCGGGACGACACCGAACCTCTGTCTTATGGTGTCACTGCGAACGCGGTTCAATCGCGTTACTCCAGCCGTCCACCTTAACATCTTCGTCTCCATTACACTGAGGCGGCTTTCAATTTCCCTCGTCACGGGCCAGCACTCAGCACCGTACGTCGCTACTGGGCGGACGACTGTTCTATAAGCTTTCGACTTGAGGTACTCGGGTATTGTCTTATCGCAGAGAACTCCAGTCAACGGCCGGATATCGCCACCTGAATTTTTCCGAACAACTGAGCAAAATTTTGTTAAAGTGGACTAAATAGGCCAAGTTGTTCGGGAATATATACTATTTTCACTTTAAACTAAGTGCTCGTTATTTTAAAGCAAACTCTCATTTTAGAAAAATTGTTTTAAAAACCCTATACATGGTGTCTTGAGAAAATCAAAAGCGTGCGCTTTTTTAATGAGCATAAACCTTCTCTTCTCAGGGAAAAACAACGAAAAAATGGTTGGCAATTTTCTTGAGTTTATTCTGATGTAATGTGATACAAGGAATTTCACACGTGAGTCGGTTGTGCCGTGCACTCATCCACAACATTGCAATATTTATTTGATTGATAGTGTCAATGTTGTTTATATAAAGTTCAGCAGTGGAGAATGATAGTGTAGACGCGTCTGCGATTGTGACAAGTTTTGCTATTCCTAGCTTTATACTTTTATGTAAAAAAAAACCTTTACACTATCAATCCAATAGGCAGTGCTATATCACCTGTATCACCTGTCGTCCCGTTGATCATCGACTTGCTCGAGCGGGCGCCAGCAGCGTCTCCATTCGTCCCTGTCGCGTGCCAGAGTGGTCCAATGGATCTTCCTCGCTCGAGGGACACGAAGAGCGTCATATCGGTCGTTCAGGGCTTTCACGAAGAAGTCCGACCAACGCGTTGGTGGGCGTCCTGGTGTTCTCTTGACATTCCGCGGAATCCAGCCTTTGACGGCTCTCGTCCAGCGGGTGTCTGCGAATCGCATTACGTGGCCGGCCCACCTAATTTTCAACGACTTGGTCCATGCGACAGCGTCTCTGATCTTCGAACGTCGGCGAAGCTCGGAACTCCGGAGGCCTTCTCTCACTTGCGTGAGTCGTGTCACTCCGAGCATCGTCCTCTCGATTCCACGCTGCGCGACGCTGATCGCGTGTTCATCCTGCTTTCGTATAGCCCAGGTCTCTGAGGCGTATGTTAGGGCAGGAAGAACAGTGGAGTCGAATAGGTGGGCACGGAGTCGGACGTTCTTCGTTTTCTTCACGACTTCTTCGACGCTCTTGAAAGCTCCCCAAGCCGCTCGTTTCCTTCTGCTCAGCTCTGGTGTTAGGTCGTTGGTCATGTTGACTTCGCGACCCAGATACACATAGCTGGAGCATTCGGAGATGTTCGTTCCGTTGAGCGAGAATGGGGCATCAGAAACCCATCCGTTCTTCATGAACATCGTCTTCGTAAGATTCAGCTGCAGTCCAACGCTTCCACATACACGATCGAAGTCGGCCAGCATTCGTTCCACCTGACTGATGCTCGGGGTTATGAGCACGATGTCGTCAGCGAAGCGAAGATGGTGCAGTTGCCGGCCGTCGACCTTCACTCCCATGTCTTCCCATTCAAGTTCGCGCATGACGTTTTCGAGGGTGGCGCTGAAGAGCTTCGGGGATATGGTATCCCCTTGTCGTACCCCTCTCTTCACGTCAATGACGACGTCGTTGTAGAATGGTGAGATCTTGGTCGTGAATCCACTGTACAACTCTCGAAGGACTCTGATGTACTGAGTAGGAACGCCCTGGGTGAGCAGGGCTTCCATGACCGCTTCAGTCTCGACGGAGTCGAATGCCTTCTTCAGGTCGATGAACGTAAGGCACAGCGGCAGCTTGTACTCTCGCGACACTTCGATGAGCTTCGTAATGGTGTGTATGTGGTCGATCGTGCTGAATCCTCTCCGAAATCCTGCTTGTTCGCATGGCTGTCCTTCGTCCAGCGTTCTACTAATCTTATTCAGGATGACTCGAGTGAACAGCTTGTAGACTACGGACAACAGGCAGATCGGGCGATAGTTGCCAATGTCGTGCACGTCTCTCTTCTTGTACAGTAAAACGGTCTTGCTGGTCTTCAACGAGATGGAACCTTGCATTCGGACAGGTGCGTGTGAAGAGCCGCGCCAAGGTGTTGATGGGCGCTGGCGGGAGGTTCTTCAGGTGTTCAGCTCCGATCCTGTCAGAACCGGGTGCTGTACGTTTCTTCACCGACAAGATGGCGTGTCGGATTTCGGAAGAGAGAACAGAGGGGACGACGTATCCATCCTGCGGAAGATGGCATGGGGGCAGGTGGACGTGGCTATCGAAGAGATCGGAGTAGAAGTCGTGGATGACCCTCTCCATGGTCCTTCTGGAAGAGGTGACGGTTCCGTCGGGACGTCGGAGAGCTGTCATCTTGGTCTTGAAGTTGGCGAAGTTCCGGCGGGCATTGCGGATGCTCAACCCTGCCTCTGCAGCTTCAGCCAACACTTCCGCCCTTCTCTCCTTAAGATCCTCCTTTATGCATAGCTTCGCAAGCTCGGACGTCAGTTGGTAGTTGCCTGACGCTCGTGCTGCTCCACGCTGGCGTATCAGCTCGAGAGTTTCCGGAGACAGGCGTCTCTTGGTGGTCTTCAAGCTCTCGGCTCCCTTAGCACTATCGTGGTGATGGTGCACGAAGCGATCGTATTCCTCGTCGACGTTGTCCATGACGGCATCTTCTCAAAGGCCGGCAAGAGAGGTGTAGAGGTCCCAGTTGATGGTCGTTCTGGGACTCCTCTTCTTGAACTTCGCGGCCTTCTCTCCTTGACGCGAAAAGCGGAACCTCGCGCGAAGGAGGCGGTGGTCCGATCCCGTGTAGAACTTGGGGACAACAGAGACATCGGTCAGGCAATACTTGCGATTGAAGATGATGTGGTCGATCTCGTTGTGGAACTGGCCACCGGGGGATTCCCAGGTCCATCGTAGGGAGGGAGGCTTCTGGAACTGCGAGTTTCCATGGATGGTCTTGGTCGACATGATAAACTCAGACAGCCTTTCACCTTGCTCGTTCCACTCCAAACCGTGGGTTCCGATGTGAAGTTCTTCCGGCGACCTTCGTGGCCCGATCTTGGCGTTGAAGTCGCCGACGATCACCTTGTAGAAGGTGTGATCTTCCTTATAGAACTTCTCCAGCTCCACGTAGAAGGCCTTCGTCGTCGTAGTCGGATGTTGGGGCATACGCGACGAACACAGTCAAGGCTGGCACGGAGCCACATCGCTTCAGTCGCAGACGTCCGATTCGGAGACTCGTACGAATCGATGTTCATGGCCAAGTGCGTGTTGACGAGGACACCAACGCCGCCTACTCCCCTGCTGTCGCATGTTCCGAGGAACAGTTCTTCTCCGGACTCGTAGGCGGCGTGTAGGGGGTGGTGTCTTCTCGTCTCGGTCAGTCCGATGACGTCGTACTTGATCTTCCTGGCTTGCATCATCAGGTCCTCGATGGATGCTTCCGACGCAAGCGTGCGGGCGTTGTAAGTACAGATCGTCATCCTAGTCCTTCTCAGTTTGCGCAGCCTGGTTAGGCCCTGAGATTTTAGCAGCCTCTCCGTACTCGTCCTTCCCATCGCTGCAGAAATGGGGGCTCTTTCGGGGTCAGGGGAATGAGGCCCTTTAGTGCTGCTGTGTTTGACTGGAATACAACACGGGTAGCTCTGTCGTGGGTACTCCGGGCAGCCAGCCAGACTGCCCGAAGGGACGGGGCGAGACTTAAGGCGGCCTCGAATCGCCTTACATGTACTCCCAGTCTACCGAGTGCAAGCTTTTGGCCGAGCCGACACAGTTACAATCCGCACAGTCACGGACACATCCAAGCACACTGTGCACGAACATGCCGCTCCCACGCACAAGGAACGCGTCGACCCGACACAGCAGGAGCAAGGAGTCCATCCCCTGCATCCCACCTGCGTCTCTGAGCAGTACACGGTCGCATTTGGTTCGCGTTTAATTCCCCTATCCACCACCCGGGGACGCGCCACGTGGCCCTGCGACAAGCGGCCCGAGATCCCTCTTAACAAGAGAGCCCGAAGGAATATTTTAAAGTTAAAGCACCAAGAATATTCGGTCTATTCAGGCAGTTTAGGCATTTTATCTAAAGACCCTCACAAAGGGGGCTCCTTATAGAAATTTTCTTTAAAAAATCAATTTGACTTTATTAAAGCATGACTTCTTCTTCTTCTTCAGCGTCTGTCCCGCTTCGTAGCGGGGTCCGCTATTCTGGTGTCATGACGCCACCTCTCCCGATCCAGCGCTAGATCAGGGTAGACACCAGCAACCTTCAAGTCCATATGTAACGTGTCAGACCAGCGCTGCTTCGGACGCCCTCTAGGCCGCTTTCCTACCACCTCGAACTTAAGGCCTATCTTGCGGACGCTATCTTCCTTTCCACGCAGAACGTGGCCGTACCATCGTAAGCGAGCTTCGCGCATCTTGTCAGTTATCGGCGCGACACCGAACTTCTGCCGAATAGCATCGTTTCGGATGCGGTCCAGGCGCGTGACTCCAGCCGTCCAGCGCAGCATCTTCGTCTCCATGACGCTGAGGCGCGTTTCAACCTCCTTGGTCGCAGGCCAACACTCAGCACCGTACATCGCTACCGGCCGGACGACAGTTCTATATATTTTTGACTTCAAGCGCTCTGGCATCTTCCTATCGCAGAGCACGCCAGTCAACGAGCGCCACTTGGACCAAGCTGCACTCACGCGTGAGTTCACTTCAATCATCAGATTGCCATCGGATGCTACTGCTGATCTTCTTTACGTTCAATCTGAGTCCAAAACACTCCAAGCGATCACACCAAGCTTGCACCTCTCGCTCGAGTTCACCTTTATTTTCGGTAGCGAGCATTACGTCATCAGCATAAAGCAGTGTCCAGGGGACTGGCTTCTGAAGATCTCGTGTAATGGCGTCCATCACGACAACAAAAAGGAGTGGGGAAAGCGCAGAACCCTGGTGTACCCCGACAGAGATGGGGAACTCCATCGAGATTCCGGCTGCAGCTTGAACTCTACTCTTTGGGCAAGAGTAGAGGATTCGCACCCACTCTATGAGCTCTTCAGGAACTCCATGTCGTCGCAGGGCGTACCATATCACTTCACGCGGTACGCGGTCAAAGGCCTTCTCCAAGTCGAGGAAGGCGATATGCACTGGCTTCTGTTTCTCGCGATGCTTCTCTAACAAGAGGCGGGCGGCATGTATGGCATCAATGGTGCCACAGCCAGCTACGAAACCGCACTGATTGCTGGAAAGCTGGACGATGTCACGAATTCGACCATCGACAATTCGCTCAAAGATCTTCATGCTGTGCGAGAGCAAGCGAATCGGACGGTAATTGGAGCAGTCTGCAGGACTGCCCTTCTTCTTCCAAATCGGAATCGTCGTGCTTTGGCGCCAACACTCAGGCACCTTCTTCTCCGCCACAACCTGGTTAAAGAACTTCGCCAACCACTCAGCAGGGTACCACAGCTTTGACTTCCACAGATCAGCTGCTACCTCGTCGGGCCCAGTCGCTTTGCCTGACCTCATCTTCCTCACAGCCGCTTCTGTCTCCTCCACGGTGATCTTGAGTACGGGACCGTGAACAGAAGCCACAGAAGGGATGGCCGGGTGAGGAAATTCCATAGTGGAAACTTCCTCGAAGTAATCACGCCATCGCTTAAGCGCCTTTTTGCGGTCTGTCAGAAGATGGCCGCTCTCATCATTGATGCCAACGAACTTTTCAATATCCTCGGTTTGGCGATGGCGGCTCTTAGCAAGTCGGTATAGATACCGCTCCCCATCGCGTGACTCGAGCTTCTCGTTGACATCTTCATAATGAGTGGCTTTTGCAACAGCCACGGCCTTCTTTGCAGCTTTCTTCGCTTCTTGGTACTTCCGCCAGTTATCGGCTGTCTTGTCGCTGAGAAACATGTGATAGAGCGACTTCTTCTCTCGAACTTTTGCTTTCACATCATCTGTCCACAGCCACGCCTGCTTTTCGACCTTGCGTCGTCCAGGCACCGTGATGCCGAGCTCCAACCTTGCAGCTTCACGTATCGCGTCGGCAGCCTTCTTCCAAGTTTCGTCGACAGTTGTGACTGTCGGTAGCCGCACGCGAGAAATCACAGCTGCTTCCTTCTCTGTCATTCGCCACCACTTGATTCTTTGTGCACCGCTCGACCTGCTTCTGCCTTGGAGGGGCAATCTTTAGGGTGCAGATCAGCGGTCGGTGCTGTGGGGCGACCGTCTCATACGGCACGACCTTCGCATCTGTGACAAGACTTCGGTCGCGATCCTTCACAAGGACGAAATCTATCTGAGACTTGGAGCTCCCACTATAGTATGAGATGAGGTGGGAGTCGCGTTTACGAAATACGGTGTTTACTATGGTGAGGTTATGCGATTCCGCATATTCAAGGATACGCTCACCATCGGCGTTACGCGACCCGTAACCGAATCCACCATGACAGCTGTACCCGTCTTTCGTCGCGCCGATGTGCCCATTAAGGTCACCAGCGACTATGATGACATCTTTCGACGGCACCTCTGCTGTCTTCTCATCAAGCAGGCTCCAAAACTCTTCCTTGGCTTGATCCGAGCAGCCAGTCTGCGGAGCATACGCTGAGAAGAAGTGATAGAGTCGCTCCCTAGCGGCAACAACGATCTTCATCAATCGATCGTCAAAGCGTTCGACGCTTACAATCGAGTCACGAAATCGTTCGGAGACGATGACTCCAACTCCACTGGTGGTCCTGGGACTTCCACATAGAACGGCCTTGAAGCCTCGTCCTATGTCCCTAGACTTGCGGCAGGACCACCTCGTCTCCTGCACCGCACAGAAATCAACTCTTCTACGCTCCAGTGCTTCAACCAACTCGCACGAGCGGCCCGTCAACGTACCCACATTCAGCGTTGCCACGCGGGTCCTGCTTACGTTACGGGACTTTCGGACTAGCTTAGTTGCCCCCCGATGCCGCCCTCGCATCAGGGACCCTCGCATACTTCTCACACTCGCCGGGCTCTGCGAGTGCGCGTCGGCTCCCGCGGACGCCGTAGCACTATCTCGATACTCATGTAACGTCATCAACCATGTGATGTGACATGGTCTTCGTAGGCCGGCCTGTCACAAGGGCCTGTCGCCTGCATTCGAGTGTCCGTGCTTAGCTTAGCTCGCAGAGCGAGCAGTTTCCAGTGGCACCACGTGGAGGAACGGACATCGCCACCTTTATTAAAGCATGACTATTAAAAATTTAAATACGACTAAGTAGCTTTGAAGAACGTGCGTGTTATTTTAATGCTGTTTAGCTCCGAATTAACAACAGTGCAGCCTAAAAGGAAAAAAAACACTGTAGAAGTAAATGGTTACTTTGTACATGCAGTTACATGTTGTACCACTTTCCCGTGCCCTACCCATTACACCCGGGAAGCATTTGCGGTGCTCCAGCTACTTTTTTCATAATATTATTATATCCTGTATAGGGCGTAGAGGTGAACCAAAAGATAATCGAAAAGAAAAACGTGTAGCGTTAATAAATCGCTGTCTGGTATGCGCCACGCATTCTATGCATTATGTTATCGGGCTATAAATGTCGTTTATGCTCAAAAAAATTTGCTACAAGAAAGGAATGGCCATGCCTCATAACAAGGGGTAATCTCCATTACTATCAATGACATGTCGCCCCAACGTCTTCACGAAGAATGGATGCCTTTCTTGAAGAACTCCAGTGGCTGTGACTCGAAGAAGTTGGACACCCAAATTTCGACTTCGTCACGGTTTTTGAATTTTTCTCCGCCAAGGCGTGCTGCATCGAGCAGCAGTCCCGGACAATTCCGGAACCCATTCATGGACCAAGGAGGGATGTAGGACTTGGTTTAAGTGCTTACCCGGAAAGTTAGCCGAACCAAGTCTTGTTTAAGGAATGTGTACGGGAGCCGGTACCTTCCTCTCTCCGCAAGGGCGAGCCTAAATGAATAAATAAATACTTAAGACTAAGTTAATTTTGGCGTGTAGCTACTAATTCTGATTTGTGCCAAAAGTAAACAAAAGCTAATTTTTCAATTCTCTTCTTCTTTTAGTAATATTATTCTACTCTATTCTTGACTATAAGAAACGTACGGATGTTATTTATTTTGATTTTTCGAAAGCGTTCAATAAAGTTCCAATCACACATTTACTAAGAAAAATGAGAATGATTGGATTGCACCCCAGAACGGTCGAGTGGACTCAAGACTTCCTTTCACATAGGACGTACCAGGTAAAGATTGAGGGTCAGATCTCATTTGTGTTTAACGTTAATAGTGGCGTTCCTCAAGAAGATGTACATACTGTCCCCTCTTCTTTTCCTGATATATACTTAGGTAGAATGATAGAACGGTTCGGAGTGAGATTTAATATGTACGCTGATGATGTTAAGATATACAGTGCTGTAAAATTGATGAGGATTATCAAAAAACCTCAAAAAGCTATCGATTTCATAAGTGAATGGGATGACCAGAGGGCTACCGCTCGTTGCAGAAAAATCTTGCTACCTTTGCATTGGAACAAAATCAGGGAATAGGCCGCAATCCCATAGTCTTCGTGACACTGAGGTTAAATTGGTAGGGATGTGCGAGTTTTAGGCTTCATGATAACTACCAGTTTGGACTTCAGTAAACATTATAAGATGTTGGTAAACAAGGCGAATAATCCAATCTATAATCTTTTCAAAATTCTGAAATCCAGTGATCCCTAACTGTTGCTGCGTGCCTATAAAATTAGTTATGAGCTGCTACGGAACGGATTACTTCCATATCCCCGGAGGAAATGACAGGTCTAAAGTTCTTGGTCTCTCACCACTTTCCAAAAGGAGGAAACTAGCTGACCTCTTAATGATTTACAAATTCTCACAGGGAAATTATCCAATAACAGACCCAATAACATTTTTTGGTCATCCACTGTCGAGAAGTAGAAGTGGAAAAGCAATACTGTACGTCTCGGTTGCTATTACACGTATTGGATCATGTTTCATGACTTACAGGTGTCTGAATGTGATGATACTAGCCAAAAGTGACAACCTTCTCGGCATGTCGAAAAGTGCATTTAAATCGTTCGTTTCGATCCGCCTTGATCCTGTCATTTTTTTAAGTTTCATTTCGTACGGGATATTTGCATTGTATAACGTATTGTTGCGTGTGTAATACATGTTTCTAATAAATAAATAAATAAATAAATAAATAAATAAAATTCAGCAACAACTTTCATTCTTATAACAAGGCAAACAATTGTGCCACAAGAGCTGAAAGTTTCAAAAACTAGTCCAATTGGACGCTGGAAGCAGGAACTGGCTTCATGAAAGCAGGCGGTTTATCCAGCGCAGGCGGTTTTTACCTCGACGGCCACTTACCCGCTACTTTCCTTGAACCTACCTCTATTTTCTAATTCATGACGGCCAAGCCGAGGGTTCTGCTCCACTGCCAATTTCGAACCAACCCTATCTGCTGGTCCGTTGCCAGTTCTGAGCTGGCCGCTTGCTAAGCGTATCAGATAGCAGCGAAACCAAGCAGTCACATTTGCTGCTGGGAAGTCGCTGCCACCGACACTGGCAGCATTGTAGTTAAAAGAAATGAAGTGAAATATGAGGTAGGGGAGGGGGAGGGATAGCGGGGAGAGGGATGGAAACCAGTAGCATAGTAGGTAGTAGAGAAGCAATGGTAAAATAAGCCCTAACCTGGCTAATAATGGGTGTCATCCAGCACAGTAGCCTCCATAGACAACATATGCCAAGGGAGACTAAGGTGGCGGACGGGCATAGTCTACCCACGCAAATCGTAAATTGGTTTGCATGGTGGATTTGCAATACGATTTGCATGGTAGCATTTACCTCGACACTTACCTCCTATTTTTCCCTCCATGTATTCACGAATCGCGCGTAAGTGGGAGCGGGGGTAAATTTTGCACATTCCCGCCGGTAAATCGTTCATGAATCCGGCCGCAGTAGATCAGTCATGCTAATGTCGTTGGAACTTTACGGCTTTGTTTTTAAGTCGAGTGCAGGAGTGCTCTCAGATTTCCGGAAGTGTCATTACATTCCCGATCCTGATTTGGAATCGGAGCACTTGCTGAAACTCTAGCTTTTCGCCTTATCATTTACGCTCAAATTTCATTGAAGGAGGAGACTTGGTTGTTGGTTGCCACCGGTCATTCTTAATAACACTCGAAGAGAAATCTGAAATCTGAAAAAAAGGCTTCTTATCGCAATGACCCTTTGCAAACACCGAGACCATTCTCGACCGTTTATGTTTCTCCTTATTCAGTATACGTTTTCAATACGATTCCAATGTACCGTAAGTGAGATCAAACAAATTTTCCAGGGAAAGTGAACAAGTGGAGCTATCAGGAAGAATTCTGCTGCCAATGATGTTCCCTTCAAAGGTTTTCTGAAAAATATAGGTTGCCTTGCATCAAGGCAAGGACTAATTGTAAGGCGGAGCACCTCCAGGGGCGGAAACGAGGTTGCGATAGAATTATGAGGCGCTTAATGAAGCAATTATGTCAGCAACCTGGATGAGGATGAGGGATGAGGATGAGGGACGGCGTTACTCAATCCCTTTTGGGATGCGCTAGCACATTCTACTTCTACGGGATATCGTGGAGGCGATATGAATGCGTATTTGGCCATACAATGACTGGCGGTGGCCAGCCGATGAACAAGTTAGCGCTCTATCCTTTCCAGACACGTCTGGTACCAATTTGCCGACCCCGGAGGGATGGAAGGCTTGGTTGGCCCGGGTGTGAAATCCAAGAAACCTGATATCGGGTGCGCGCAACAGCCGGCGCCTCCTCCGACTGCGCTACCCGCGCCCGTCAGCAACCTACGATCAATAAAAATGCATTGAAAAAATGAAGGGTAAAATGAGGACTCACTTTAAGTTTTTGGGGACGCGCTTCCACATTGAAGGGATATTGTGAAGCAATTTGAATGCATTACGAATGTATAGCGAATAAAGAATAAAGAACGGTGCTAACCAATCCGCTCTTCATTTCTACGGGATGTCGTTGAGGCACTCTGAGTGCCCACTTGGAGTAATTAACGACTTGGGCTGGTCAGTCGATGAAGAATTCAGTGTAATATCCTTCTTAATCAAACCTGGTAGCAATTCAGCAAAACGAGCTTTAGAACGCTTAGTATACCAGGGAAAAACCCGAACTGCGAACTTGAAACCAAGGTCACAGGACAATCGACACCTCCTCTGCGCTACTATGCGCCTTGCCCTTGTTACATTCTCCATATTGAATTCGCCAATGACAACTATATTTACAACTACTCTATGATAGATGACTCTGGCATTTTTGATGAAACGCATGGTGTCAAGCCTGTACTGGATATCTATAGAAAAACTCTATTTGAATCTATTTGAATGCGGTTTGGGTTTCCCGATTTGCTTCCGTGGTTATAACAAGCATTTCGTACATATGAATAAAAACATCGTAAGCTCTGATTTTGTACGTTAGAAGAGTCATTCGAAAAACACATTGTTCGTGTAAACACTTCCTTTTCCGCTCCCAGATCTACCATCAGCGGAGTGCCCCAAGGGGTGTCCTTTCCCCTATTTTTTTCAACATTTACACGTATGATTTACTCAAACTTCTTAGCGAGAGTGATGTTGCGTTTTGTGTATTTCCTGACGATCTCAGAATCTATAAGCCAGTATCTAGTGCCGATGACATAGACGTTCTTCAGAAAGCGGTTACCAGTGTCTATCAATGGTCATTGGATTGGAACCTCCCTTTGTCTGAGGAAAAATCACGAGTATTCCAGTTAGGCAATAGAAACAAGAGGGATCGATACACTATTGACGGAACTTCGCTTAAATGTGTAAGTGAACTGCTGGACCTAGAGTTTCTTGTTCTCAATTTCGATAAGCATTTCACTATGATAGCCAACAAAGCTGCTCAAGTAATGTTAATTTGTTTGGAGCATTATCAACTAAGGATACCAATGTGTTTCTTCAAGTGTACAAAATATATGTCAGGCCTATATTGGATTATGGACTCCTGTTTTTAAACCACATAAAACGAAGACAATTGCTTTGCTAGAAAGAGTTCAGAATAGCTTCGCAAGGAAGCTCATGGTATATGACCGAATTTTTTCGCGTATGGAGAAGAAAGGGGCGCGTGTAGCGCAGTCGGAGGAGGCGCGACTGTCGCATACATCCGATACCAGGGCCCGGATTCATGAACGATTTACCGGCGGGTAAGTGCAAAATTTACCCCCACTCCCCACTTACGCGCGATTCATGAACGCGCGGCGGGAAAAATCCGAGGTAAGTGTCGAGGTAAATGCTACCCCGTCAGCGCGTCGGGGAACATTTACCTCCAAGGCGAGGGCTTTGCTCCGCGGCCAATTTCTGACCCAATGCATTCCTCCGCTGGCCCTTAGCCAGCTCTGAGCTGGCCGCCAGCCGCAAATTCAATGTCTGGCAGGGGCGCTTAGTTGCCGTCGCCATGCGCACGTCTTTCCCCGCACTTCGGTGAGTGGTTTACCTTTTGTTTTCCTCTATTAGGCTTCCATTCCATGATTTTTTGGGCTCTGTGGACCATGGCAGCCCACAATGCCACTTATTTTTAAGTGAATTGCTTCCTTTGGTGACATTGTGGGTCAGCTTGGGCCACCATGAGCATAGTCCACCACGCAAATCGTAATTTACGATTTGCGTGGGTGGACTATGCCCGTCCGCCACCTTAGCCTTCCTTGGCATATGTTTTCTATGGAGGCTACTGTAGTGGATGGCACCCATTATTAGTCATGTAGGCCCACATTCACCATTGTTTCTCTACTACCTGCTATGTTACTAGTTTCCACCCCTCCACCTCCCTTCCCCCTTGTCCAACCCCACATTTCACATTTTATTTCCCCTAAATACGATGCTGCTAGTGTCGGTGGCAGCGATGTCCCAGCAGCAAGTGTGACTGCTTGGTATAGCTGTTAGCTGATGCCAGCGGGCCAGCGGAGGCATGCACATTGGGTCAGAAAATGGCCGCGGAGCAAAACCCTCGCCTTGGCCGTCATGAATCTGAAAACGGAGGTAAGTTCGGGGAAAGTGGAGGGTAAATGACCGTCGAGGTAAGTGGGGCTAGAATTTACCCCCGGCCGCGTTCATGAATCCGGCCCCAGGTTCCTGGTTCGGATTTCCCGCCCAGGCCAACCAAGCCTTACAGCCCTCCGGGGTCGGTGAATTGGTACCAGACGTGTCTGGGAAGGATAAAGCGCTGACTTGTTCATCGGCTGGCCACCACAGTTCATTGTATGGCCAAATACGCACTCATGTCGCCTCCACGACATCCCGTAGAAGTAGAATGCGCTGGCGCATCCCAGAAGGGATTGAGTAACGCCGTCCTTTATCCTTTTTTATCCTTTATGGAGAAAAATCTCAATTTTGGATTGCCCACTCTGTCTATTTGAAGAAAGCGTAACGACCTCCTCCTTTTTCACAAAATCGTTCGTCGGGAAACTGGCATCAAACTCGAGGATCTTGTGACTGTGAGAGCAACAAACACTCGAGGTGGTCCAATTAATTATTATTCTGGTACTGCTACATAGACTAAATTGTAGACGTTTCTTTTTTACTCACAGGGCACATTCCTCGTTTGAGAAGCTTCGCAAGAAGCACGATCTACCACGGAGCTGCAATGCCTTTAAGGCATCAAACTACATCTCAGGCTATAATACCGTCGCAGCCTTAAATGTCGTCTGAAGACTCGGTCGCTGATTTTTATTTTCCTTTCTTTTTTAGGTTCGCTTAGTAGTTGCTTCTTCTACTGCTTATTTGGCGCTTATTAATAGATAATTTGCGGTCGGTGTCCTTACGATAGTTGGTTGTTCACGCGACATTTTTCGTGTAATAAATATGATATAATAAAAAATTAAAATTACAGGGCGCGTGGAGCGCAGTCGGAGGAGGTGCCGGCTATTGCCTGCACCCGATACCAGGTTCTTGGTTCAGATTTCCCGCCTAGGCCAACCAAGCCTTTCACCCCTCCGGGGTCGGTGAATTGATACCAGACTTGTCTGGGAAGGACAGAGTGCTGAATTGTTCATCGGCTGGCTCGCAAGTCATTGTATGGCCAAATACGCATTCAACTCGCCTCCACGACATTCCATAGAAGTAGAATGCGTGGCGCATCCCAAAGGGAATTGAATAACGCCGTCCTTTATCCTTATCCTAAAATTAGAGCAACGTTAATGATTTTCGGATAGCGTTTAGAACTTCGCTACAGGAAGACATGCGGTTGTAAATAACGCTTTTTCCTAGAGAGCTCAAGCATCTTCAGGCGAACGTAGAGCAGCAAAATCCGATGTTATTGTTGGACTGGCCTAATATAAACCAGCTATGAATTCAAACAGTCTCGAAGACGCCTACTTGATTCAGATGGTCACATTTTACTACCCTAAATTAGGAGCAGTGAATAACATAGGGTGCGTTGTGACGCAGTCGGAGGAGGCACCGGCTGTCGCGTGCACCTGATTGAAGGTGGTTCGTGTTTCGGGCTTCACGCGCAATCCAGCCATGCCTTCTATCATTACCTGGTCTGTGAATTGCAACCAGACTTGTCTTATAAGTGTAAAGTGCTCACTTGTTCATCGGCTGGCATCCGCAAGTTGTTGTTGTACAGGCCAAATACGCCTAATATTGATATTGCTTCCAGGACATCCCGTAGAAATAGAATGCGTGGCGCATCATAATAGAAACTGACTAACGCCATCTTTCATCCCTTTTCCCAATTGCTTGTAATTGAAGAACATAAAAAGAAAGCCTATGTACAGATGAGCTAATCCTTCCTTCCTTCCGCGCAAAATCAATGGTCAATTTTAGATGTTCACATCTTATCAGCGTTCTTCACCTCTAGTCCCTTCTAGTGGCCGGCGGACAGAAGAGTATGCCGTATCAATGGCTAAGTTATATCGATTTTTGATACGTGTCGGGAAGGCGCACCGCTGGGTGCGGGAACGCGCCGTTGCTCCTAACGTAATCGCGGTAGCCAATCGTGTGCCTTTCATGTGCGGCAAAGCCTGGCTGGCGCGGATATGCTAGGATGGGCATCATGTATTCGCACCCCTGCGGTGTCTTCGCGAGAAGTTCCCAATGTTTATTCAGAAATGGCAGTTTAAAGAGGAATGATGATGGACTACTCAACAAGCACAGCGCACCGATGGATCAATCAATGCCGATTACCATTATCAACATCTGGCCAGTAGTCAGAAGGTTGCAAAAGGTTGACTTGGCTGGTGCTTCCTACAGCATTGAGCAACCGACATTCAGAGTTCGTCGGAAAAACACCCCCTTACCCTATAAAACGCCCTTGCAGTCTGCAGAATGCAGTTGAAGAAGTGCACACTACTTGGGAAGAATGGCGAACCACTGCACTTTCCATGAAAACGACTGCATACAACGCTCCTAATTCCGTCGCTGAGGAACGACCTTTTCAGACGCAGTCATGTCCCTCATTAGCGATTGTCAGAGCTGATGCAAAGAAGCCTCTGCCCTTGCTGCAACTACGCATGCACCTACCACGTTGGTGCGGTACTAATGCTGCCCGATTTTAGGCAGCACATTCATATTAAAGTATTTTCGCTGGACAGCAAGTGCGACCGGATGCCACGGCTATAAATTCACCGGCAGTCGCCCATAGTTAAGCAGAAAGAAAGACCAGCTGGCATGTGTTGCAGTGTCAAAGGCACCCTTCCCCGTGGCTGACAACGAGACCTATGGATTAACTGGCTTATTTATTTGTTTGTACCATTTTCACTTCGAATTGGACACTTTTCATCTCAAATTGGACACTCTTCTATGCTTGCCTAAAGCTTTTGAAATCAAACCGAATTCTTCCAAATTTAAATGAGCTTCTTTTACATTAAACTAGAGATTATAAAAATGTTAGCATAATTTTTTGTTTAAGAGAAATTTTAGTATCACTTTCGTTGGCGTTTTAATTTTTTAAAATCTACCCAATAAGTGAACGCATTATTAAAAGTTGTATACAAAGTTTATTTTTTGAGAAAAACAATTATTCAAAACATGTTTTGAAGAACAGGAAGGTGGCTATTATCTGTAGCCGAAACAGAGATTGCGCCATGCCCGCGTCCGAAACTTCGCTATTTTTATTCGATTGATTGCAAAAATTCTGTTTGCATGCAGTTTCACTCTTGCAAGCGGTGCAACATAAAGAACTGTAAAAAACACGCATGTCCTTACTTTCTTGTTACATGTAAGCAGTATTTGAACCATCAATCAAATAAAAATTGCGACTCGCTTTTCGAGTGCATGGCACGATCCGGTTTTTAATAAGCTACATAACCGCAGCCCTGCTGCGCTTTAAGACAAAATGTAATTTATTATTTTTTCTCGAAAAATAATTTTTTATAAAATTATTGCACATCTTCGGGCAAGTGGACTATTATAAAAATTTCAAAAAAGTTATACCGAATTTTTCTTAAACAAAAAATTAGTCAAACTGTCTTAGTGAGTCTGTGGTTTAACCTGTCTAAAGGTAATTTGGATTTGGAAGAGTTCGCTTCGATTTCAGAAGTAATAGGCTGGCTTAGAAGAGTATCCAATTTGACGTGAAAGTGTCCAATTTGGTTTGAAAAGTCCAACTCGACGTGAAAATGGTATATTTATTTATAATTGCACCTTGAGTGCGCTCATAAAATCAGGATAAAAAAGCAATCCTGCACAAGTATAGTCGACAACGCTGATCAACTGATTAAAGATCTAGAACCATTATGCACTGCTATTTCGTATTTTTCAGTAATGAGCTACCATTAGAAACCTAAGTACAAGGAACCTGAATAAGAGTGGTCATGAAGCAATGAGAATCAGAGCAATATGTCCTTTCATTTAATATAATTAGATTAAGTAGTTTGATTTAATATAGTTATGAGTTATGTATGGTAAGATGGGCGCGTGTGGCACATTCGGAGGAGGCGCCGACTGTCGCCTGCACCCGATACCAGGTTCCTGGTTCTGATTTCCCGCCCAGGCCAACCAAGCCTTCCATCCCTCCGTGATCGGTGAATTGGTACCAGACTTGTCTGGGAAGGATAAAGCGCTCTATTCTGGCATGGCGGGCTCCTGAAGTGCGCAGTGCTCAGTGTATGTGGAATCGACAGAATCGATCAAGTATGTAAGCTATTCCCCTGTACTGCACTTCTGCGAAGAATAGTGAACTCTAGTATGAAAAAAAGGTAAGAAAATTCATCGGCATATGAATTCACCCCTTCACCCCGTATTCAGACGACAGAATTGAGAGCTAAGAAGCGAGCCTGGCTAAGTATTTATTTTAAAAAATATCTGCATTCTGATTCAGGCCAACTTGCCAGGGAACGAGGATGCGCTATCTTGACCTCTGGCTTACTAGCGCTTGCCGCTGTGTAGTCCAATAAAATTAGGTGTAAATCTATGCATAAAATTATTTAAATAATTGCTACATCATTATTCACCAAAATTAAAATTACTACCTTCATAGCTCTTCAACAATATAGAAACAACTACACTACAACGTTGGACTATGGACAATGACAATCAAAACAACAATAGTTAACAACAAATTAAACATGTTTTGTTTCGCCTCTACCTGCCTTCATACAAAACATGTTTAAAATTAGTTACCCCGAGCTACAGTATTAGTTACAAATTCAAGCTGCTTCCACGATATGCCACAGAACTGGAACGCGTGAGGCGTCCTAACAGGAATTGATTGCGTTTGTCCTTTGTTATTAGGTTCTTCTTCTTCTTCTTCTTCTTCTTCTTCTTCTTCTTCTTCTCCTGAGCGTTTAGTCCCGCGCAGTCGCAGGGTCCGCTGTTCTTGTGATCTGTCGCCACCTCATCCTATCAAGGGCTGCCGTGGCGCCGACTTCGGCGAGATCTCTCTTGATGACGTCCTTCCATCTTTTCCTTGGGGCTCCTCTCGGACGCTTTCCGGGTGCCTCGAAGTCTAGGGCCAACCTTGTGGGGTGATCCTCTGGTCTTCTGAGGACGTGTCCATACCACCACCTCAGGCGCTGCTCTCTCATCTTCAGCTGGATCGTGGCTGTCTTCATCACTGCCCTAACATCCTCGTTTCGCACCCTCTCCCGACGGGTCCATCCACATGCCCACCTCAGCATCCTCATCTCCGCCGCGTGCAGTTGCCGCTCCTGCGCCTTACCCAAGGCCCAGCACTCACTGCCGTAGAGGAGGGCAGGTCTCACAACTGTTCTATAGAGCTTGCCTTTGAGCGTCCTGGAGCATCTACGGTCGCAGAGGATCCCTGTGGACTCCCTCCACTTGAGCCAGGCTGCGTTTATCCGTCCCCTGTCCGCCTGGTCCACACTTCTTCCTCGGATAGGTCACTTCCGAGGTAGCGGAATTCTTCCACCTTCTCGATCGTTTCCCCTTGGCAGTCTAGGATCGATCCAGCGCACTGCTCAGAGCTGATGAACTTCGTCTTCTTCACGTTCGGCCGTAGGCCGTTGTCTGCGAGGGCTCTCTGCCACAGCTGCACCTTCTCCTCCAGCTCCTCCTGGTTGTCGGCTACTAGGGCGATGTCGTCTGCGTAGAGGATCGTTCTGAGAGGGCCTTCCTCACTATAGAGTCAAGTGTCAGCAGGAAGAGGAACGGGCTCAGAGCCGACCCTTGGTGTACCCCCACTGTGATGTCCACTTTCCTTGTCACCCCGTGCGAAGTTCGTATCGCCGCTTTCAAGCCCTCGTACATGTCCCTTATGATCGCCTGGTGGGTAGAGGTATGCTAGGCGGTCCGCTACCAAGGGTCTATGCTGTGATGCCACGTCTTCTCCCGAAATGACCTTCACATCCCGGACTGTTTTTAGGGCAGCCCTTCAAACCAGGATGTGGTCGACTTCCGTCCTTCTTCCTCCGCTAGCATAGGTCACCTTTTGGCTCTCCCTCTTCGCGAAGAAGGTGCTACAGACAGCCAGGTCGTGGGCGATAGCCAGATTCAGAATTCGTTCTCCATCCGGGTTTATCAGGTCGATCCCTTTACCTCCATGAACCCTTTCCACTCCTCTTCTGCCACTCCCCACATGCCCGTTCATGTCCCCTGCTATGCAGAGGTAGTCGCCTTCTGGTACGGACCTTATGGCTTCCTCGAGCGAGAGGTAGAAGTCATCCTTGTCGTGCTCGGAGCATCCGGTCTGCGGAGCGTAGACAGACATGATGGTCCAGTAACCCTCCTTCGTGTCCAGCCGCAGTGACATGATGCGGTCGTTTATTCTTTGGACAGCCGCTATTGAATCCTTGAGGGACTCCGCGACAGCTACCCCTACCCCGTTCCTCTTGGTGTCCTCTCCGTTGTAGTACGGCTTGACTCCTTCTCCGATCTCCCTGGCTTTCGCCCCTTTCCATCGCGTTTCCTGCAGACACAGGACTTGCATCCTTCTGCGCTTCATCAGGTCAGCCACTTCCCTAGATTTTCCGGTCAGCGTTCCCACATTCAGAGTCCCCAGTCGAACTAGCTTCTTTAGCGGAGGTCGTTCGGCCCTCGGTAGCCCTCGCATACTGACCACAGAACTCGAGCGGGGGTTCTGTGCGCCACTTCCGGGTGACGTCCTAGCCTTTACACTGATTCTATTGCGACTTGTGATCATGGTTTTGTGACGAGGTTTCTCCATCAGCCGGCCTGTCAACCTGGGCCTGACGCTGGAACCGTTGCCATTTTTGCAATTTTTGCAGGGCATGGCGTGCCGGAGCCGGGAGTCGAACCTGTGACCGTTTGTGCATGAAACTACACTACTAACCACTAGGCTAACTCGGCTAGGGTTCTTTGTTATTAGGTTGTAGGGGAGGTTTCCCTCCACCCACTTTGGTGTGCGGCTAAATTTTTGAAAAGTGTTCTGGAACATTCTCCCAATAACGCGTATATAGGCCTATAGCCTACAATTACCACTGTTGTCGTCATATTCCGTTACGACTATGGCAAGCAACATCGTTCTCAACTGCAAGCAAGTTCGACTGCTTCTGCTTCCAGAGTTCTGAAAGCAAAGCAGCGCAAAGGTCGAGGTGGACAACATAAGTGGAAAGATGGATCCCACCTGTCTCCTACGACACAGCGGAAGTATGGTTCCGGATTTAGAGAACGCAAATTTTTGCTTGGAGGACCAATCACGGTTTGGAAGACCAGCTGCAGTGAATGAGGAGCGCCTTCTGGAGCTGGTTCAGAGGGATCCCCGGCGTTGCACCCGTGATCTGGGAGAGGAACTCGAGTGCAGTCACACCACCATAGCTCACACCTTTGCGGCCTTGGGAAGGCACGTAGGTGCATGGATGCCGCATGAACTTAGGGCCTGTTCATGCTTCACGACAGCAGCGACAAGAGGGACGAGAGCGCAGCGTGCTTGACGTGCGCAGCGATCAGAAGTATGGACAGTCGACAAGAGCGACACCGCCGGCGCTCGAGTATGAACACTTTTCGACAGCGTGCACTCGGTTTTAATCGATATGCATGTTTTTCACGGGCGACGAGTCGCTCTTGTTGCGAAGTATGGACGGGCCCTTAGCAGCCACCAGCTACAGGCGTGCCAGGATGCGTGCATGAACTTCTTGACTTTTCGACGGAATTTTTCCTGGCTCGAAAGCCTGATCACTGGCGACGAAAAGTGGGTGGCCTACGTTAACCACACGCGAAAGCGTCGGTGGCTAAGTCGAGGGGAAGCAGGAATTCGAACGCCAAGACCAGAGCTTCTCCCAGAAAAGGTAACGCTCAGTGTCTGTGGAATTGCAAAGGAGTCACTCATTGGGAGCTGCTACCTGCGAACACCACTGTCACTAGCGACGTCTACTGCAGGCAGCTGGATCGCGTTGAAGCAGTTCTTTGTGGGAAACGAGACAAGATCTTTTTTCAAAACAATGGGGTTCCACACGTTGCAAGGGAGATTCAGAAAAAACTTCAGTGTTTCAGTCGGCATGTTCCGGTCCACCCACCGTATTCATCGGACGTTGCTGCATCGGACTACCATCTGTTTCTTTCCTTCTCCAGCCATTTACAGGAGAAAAGAATTGGTGACAGGAAGCAACTGCAACTTCAAAAGTGTCTCGCTGAGTGTTTTTGTCAAAACCCCAGGAATTCTATAGAAGCAGTATCTACAAATTACCTGACAAATGGTAATATGTTGTGGATAATAGCGGTGCATAAGTTCGTTAGTTGTTGTATGTATGGAACAAGGAAAATAAATTTGAAAAAATTGCACAAGTGGCAGGATACTTTCCTTACGACCTGATATTCTTCTAGATGATTCAGGGTAGAACAGCAAAACCCACAATTATTATTTCAAATGTCCATTACATTCGGAATCTAAAAATACAAAGAAGAATAACGATGAGGTATGTAAATGCAAGCAGAAATCTTTATTCAATCGAAATAAATTACGGCTACGAACAATTTTCCATTCACAAAACGTGAACACGTATGATATACAGAGGAATGAAAGCATAGAGCTTTACGTGATTTGATGTGCTAGTTATTTCGTCAGCGCAGATGCAGTGGTATTTTCGGACAAGGCCCTAACAGGAACGTTTGGATAGGAGGCAGGGACCTTCCCCTAACATTGAAAAATGCCTTTAGTTCTGAATAAACACAGATGGTGGATTCTGACATCTACCAAGCCGCGCGTGTATGAAGGTGGTCAGGCTGGAGCTCTTGGAAGATCCAGGTTAGGTAGGATTTCGAACGCATAGACAGATCCTCCGACAAGTCAGAATTTGATAAAAAAGCTTTACTTGTAAACTCTTTAGACGAGAAAACCATAGCAGGAGATATAGCAGGTCATCGAACCATTGTCCAGTGGGCCTATTTGGGTGTTCAAGAATATGATGTGTTTTTAGTATAACGGTGGATCACGGTAGGTTACGGTAGAAATGGGTGAGTAAGGCTGTCTACGCCAGTAAAATCGTTTTTTCACTTATTTCCCAGCCTTCTGCTTTAAGATTAAAATTAGTGCACAAAAAGTGCTAATTCAGAAGAAGAATAACAGACAACTTCACGGTTGGCGATTTGAATAATTCCCTCAGGCGAAGTATGTATGGCCGAAATTGATGATCACGGCCGTGCCATCTTTACTCACCCAGTACCCACCGTAACCTACCGTACCCCACCGTAATACTAGTCATAGGAACATATATTAAAATCGTGATCAG
Organism: Heligmosomoides polygyrus polygyrus; assembly: GCA_947396885.1. Taxonomy (NCBI): domain Eukaryota; kingdom Metazoa; phylum Nematoda; class Chromadorea; order Rhabditida; family Heligmosomidae; genus Heligmosomoides; species Heligmosomoides polygyrus. The sequence continues at coordinate 18,751,640 of OX377202.1, forward strand.
CACCCTAGAAGTCACACTAAGCAAAATTTGGGACAGATACGTGATCATGACCACGACAACCTTACTCACAGATACACGCCGCAACCTACCGTATTCCATTTCATTTAATATTAAAGACAAATATCATGTCGTGGTGAGCACTCCAAATAACCCTCCAGGCGATGTTTGTGCAATTTTTTTCGTCCTCCCTCGACGTCTGGAGTCATGAAAGTGCAAAGGCGACCTTATTCTGTGTATAGAGAGAAAAACAACTCACACCACATTAGAATTCCGCATTCGCAGACAGAATAACCACACTTTCTTCAAACAGAATTTCAACTAACAGCACCTTTCATCCTACGATGATCATAGAAGAGGTTACGACGCAACTGGACAGACGTGTATCTAATTAGAAGGTGTAAAACATTGAAATGGTCAGCAGAAATGAAAGAGAATAGCTCCTTACGGCGAAAGCACTACTGAAGCGATTTCGTAGAATCAGCGAAATCTAGTACGTTCTGGCACCACTTTCGAGCAGATGAATTTCCCTGGCGATATTCTCCCTGGCTCGCGCCTCGAAATCCGCTCGCAACTCCTTCGTCGCGTAGATGTTCGGTATTTGCAGGAAAAATCGAAGCACCTGAAAGCGAGTCATTGTGTAAGAATCATACATCATAATATACCTTCTTATCCTCTATGATAACGCGCTAAGCTATGAGTCATACTGTCGATCGGCGAGGTCGCTGAACACGAATCTGAAGTTCGCTTTTGTTGTATCGATGGCCATCAATCGATATTGACCAAATTATCAATTTTTTGTGGATGTCGTTGTCGTTTCGATCGGCGAAAATAGGGAGAAATAGGGGAAATTACGAGGTGCAAAAATAGCGGAAAATATCCAGACGTCTTCTGTATGTATGTACGTACTGGGAAATCAGAAGACGTGCCGAAGACGTCTTCCAATGTCTTCTTCTGTATGTATGTACGTACTGGGAAATCAGAAGACGTGCCGAAAACGTCTTCCAATGTGCGTGGGGGTTCAGAAAACGTGCCGAACATGTCAGTCAACGTGCCTGGGATTCAGAAAAGATTCAATAACACGTCGTCCGCCAAGGGGGGATGGGCAGTAGTGGAGAAACAGTTCCAGAAAGGAGACCAGTTATGGGGAGCAGTACTAGTAACGGGGACGAGTTTCACTAAAGACGGAAGAGCAGTGGGGAACAGTTCCGGTAAGGTAGGACCTGTAGTGGGGTACAGTTCCAGTAAGAGGGGACCAGTAATGGGAGGCCAGCGCCAATAAGGGGACCAGTAATGAGGGATCAGTACCAGTAATGTAGGACCAGATCCAGTATTGGGGGACCAGTAGTGGATGACCAGACCACAAAAGTGTGGAAAGAAATATTCGTCCAGCGTAGTATTAGGAGCGGTGGGAATCTTCCGTTCTGAGAAAAAGACTTTTCGTCGTGTGACCAAAATCGAGTAGACGCTCAGTAAAGGATAAAAAAGGATAAAGGGCGGCGTTATTTAATACCTTTTGGGATGCGCCAGCGCATTCTACTTCTACGGGGTGTCCTGGAGGCGAGTTGAATGTGTATTTGGTCATGCAATGACTTGCGGTGGCAACCCGATGAAAAAGTCAGCGCTTTATCCTTCCCAGATAAGGCCGGTATCAATTCACCGACCCCGGAGGGATGGAAGGCTTGGTTGGCCTGGGCGGGAAATCCGAACCAGGAACTTGGTATCGGGTGCAGGCGACAGTCGGCGCCTCTTCCGACTGCGCTACACGCGCCCAGACGCTCAGTACTTATCGAAAATGTCGATTTTTGCCTGAGGTTCACTGTTTGAGGACGAGGCGTGAAGGTGCTTGTTCAACGTAGCGCCAGAGTGAGGTGGGGGACCGTGCTTTGGGACATCAGCAGGGTTGTCGTCGAAGAACTTAGTGGACGAAGGCACTGATTAGCAGAAGCGTCGCCATCACTCAACCGTCTGGAGATGATGCCGATGTTGAGCGTAGTGGTGGGGGAAGGAGTCTGGATGGCTTCATACCGCAAAACTACTCTACTGGAGTCAGGTTCATCAGTCGCTTGCTGGCGGGTAACCGTGAAAAGTACCGCCAAACCTGACGCTAATAAATCTCGATATCTGGACTTTGGCGGTACTTTTCACCTTACCGGCCGGTAAGCAGTTGATAAACCTGGCTCCTGATCTTAAGGAAGGTAGAGCAAGGTTGGAACATAACAGGCTGTATAAGCAGAGCAACTTGCTTGACGGGATTGTCCATCGCGCGAGGCACGCCGATAGGCGTGAAGAAGCACTTGTAAATGAATAAACAAAATAAATAATTAGGATAAGGATAAGGATAAAGGACGGCGTTATTCAATCCCTTCTGGGATGCGCCAGCGCATTCTACTTCTACGGTATGTCGTGGAGGCGACATGAATGCGTATTTGGCCATACAATGACTTGTGGTGGCCAGCCGATGAACAAGTCAGCGCTTTATCCTTCCCAGACAAATCTGGTACCAATTCACCGACCCCGGAGGGATGGAACGCTTGGTTGGTCTGGGCGGGAGATCCGAACCAGAAACCTGGTATCGGGTGCACGCGACAGTCGCGCCTCCTCCGACTGCGCTACACGCGCCCAAAATAAATAATTAAGTAAATAAATAATGACCTGCGGTGGCCAGCCGGTGGACATGTTAGTGTTTTATCCTTCTAAGACAAGACTGGTAAATTTGCACAGCAATTCGAAGAACACACTGAGAACGATATGAAGTACCTAGTTTTCCATGAAAACCCCGAATGAGTAATCCGATGTGGCCAGTTCGAAGGGTATGCATCTCGTTTTGAAGCACTAGCAGCGAATCAAACAGCTATTTCTTAGCACGAACCATTATTGTGGGCGCGTGGAGCACAGTCGGAGGAGGCGCCGGCTGTCGCCTGCACCCGATACCAGGTTCCTGGTTCGGATTTCCCACCCAGGCCAACCAAGCCCTCCATCCCTCCGGGGTCGGTGAATTGGTATCAGATTTGTCTGGGAAGGATAAAGCGCTTATTTGTTCATCGGCTGGCCACCGCAAGTCATTGTATGGCCAAATACGCATTCAACTCGCCTCCACGACATCCCGTAGAAGTAGAATGCGTGGCGCACCCCAAAGGAGATTGAATAACGCCGTTCTTTCTCCTTTATCCTTATCCTAACCATTATTGTCCTTTAACAATTAAAGGACAAAAATAAAGGTTGGTGTCAAGAGATAGCTGCATGGAATGCGCTGCGCATATTAATTCTAGAGAGTACCGTGGAGTCGATCAGTTTTTCGCATGCGGTTATTGCTGTTTTACCCTTCCCAGACAGCTTGGTGGGATTAGCGGGCAGCAGCGATGCAATTACACAAATAACCCCTGTCTCTCGCCGCAAAAAAGGCTATTTCTCTGATAATGAGGGCAATCACTCTTACCCCTAAGTGGGAGCAGAGATCAGTTACCTGGTCTCACCATCAGCCTATGAGCCTTGATTTCCAACGGCCAGACCCCGCAGATATTTCGCCAGGCTCTCAGTAGAACATCCTTCAACCAGTCAGCCGCTATATGCTTGCTCGCTCATTACAGACGGCAACATCCACTTGAATGAATAATGGAGGATATATTGGAATTACTGGCCAATGAATGATGAGCGCCCATGGGCTGTGCCAGGAAGTGCGTGTGGCGTGCAAGGGAGCCAACCGTTATCTAATTATTTGCAAGCTAGACAGGGGTGAAGGTGGACGGGAGTCGACTCCTGTAGACCTCTTCAAGGGTGCACCTCCATTAGTTGGTCTTGTCCATTAGTTGGTAACCACAAATACGCATTCAAATTGCCTCCTCGATATCCCGTGGAAGCGCTTCATGCAGAGGGGTTGACTAACGCCGAATTTAACCTTATCCTTATCGTAGAGGCGTTTTGAATGCGTGATATTGGTGTTTCGTCCATTCCAAATAGGTAAGGCATCAAATAAAAGCCTCCGTTGACAGCTCAACCGCACTACATTCAATTTACACACTTGTCCACATATTCGAGCTACACAATTCACATCTAAAAACCCGGCCTCTACTTTTCAATTGTTATAGCAGTTTGTTGTTTTGAACTGGTTGTTGTGGTTTCTGGTACCTAACTTGTTCTTATGTCTATCCCTGTACGCACTTCCATGTGTAATAAGTAAATAAATAAATAAGGGCAATGAACGGCGTTACTCAATCCCCTTGAGATGCGCCATGCATTCTACTTCCACGGAATGTGGTGGAGGCGATTTGAATGCGTATTTTGCCATGCAATGACTTGGCAGTCGATGAACAAATCAGCGCTTTATCATTTCCAGACAAGTCTGGTACCAATTCACCGACTCCAGAGGGAGTGAAGGTTCGGTTGGCCTGGGCGGTAAGCCGAACCAGGAACCTGGTATCGGGTGCACGCGACAGCCGGCACCTTTTCCGACTACGCTATGCGCTCCCAAAAAAAATAGGCCGGGAAGGAAGGGGGGGGGGGTCGGAAGGGTTAAACCTAAAATCGTGCTGCGATCACGTCTCCTACCCATTATCCCAAATTTAAAAGCTATTCAAAGCTTATTAAAGGAGCACTAGATAAGGGTTAAGAGGGCTACCAGTATTAGTCCACCTGCTTGTCAGCATGTTGATCAGAGCTTTTATGAGCATTTTATGAACTCTGTGCTCAGACGCTACTCTATCACAATGGAAATAATCGAATATCAGTCTCCTATGACTTCGGCCTCGAAAAACGAAAGAACAGAGTTCATGATTAGCCTTGTAGCAAAGGAATGGCTCGGTGCTTGTCATTGCTTGCCACTTCTTGCAGCATAATGCTAGTTTGTATGCAAATTTATTGCGCATATGCTACAGCATTCGGAGAAGGACAACTTTCCCTGAATGTTTGCTTTTAGCTTTAAGTAAAGCCATACCAACCGCTTGGAAGAGTTTTTCCAAAACTAGTTTTTCCAAATGGAGAATATTTTATAGACGTGTCCCCCTCCTGCAATTAATGGTTGACTTGACTTTAAGTCAAAAACTAGTTAGAGCAGTTCACAAAGTGGTCGCGAGGTAGGCTAACGATGGTGATGTTGCAGCTTTGATTTTTAGTAACTTCTGTTTTCAAACACAGTGCTAGCGCAGTCAGAGAACGCGCGTGCTGTGCCTCGAGTCAAGATTCTTCGTTCGAGTCCCCTACAGGCCAACCAAATCTCTCTTCTCTCCGGAGTAGGTAAACTGGTACGAGACTTGTCTGCGAAGGATAAAACACCGATCTGTCCATGGATTGACAGGGTGACTGACTCACCAGGGGTCATAGCATAATCCAAATCCGCATTCAAATTGCCTCCTGTATATTCCGTAGTGTTAAAAAAGTGATCAAGTGTGTTTCCCGTGTCGAGTATTGAGTTTTTCCCCGTCGTGTGTTGTATTTTCGCTATAGGTCCCTGCGCGAAGTCTTCGCACACTGCCGTGACTTCACACCTATAAAGGCCCCCACAGAGTTTTGCGGCAACGCCGCTCGCCGCTATGGTTAAGGATAGGGCAGGGACGCCGCCGGCGGCGAGCTCTGCGTCTCTGCCCTATGGTTAAGCATAAGGTCGCGGCGCTGCCGCAGAACTCTGTGGGAGCCTTAAAAGGCGAGTCAGCGGTTGTGAGTCATTCGTTCGTCGCGGGGTCGGTCGGGAGGTACGCCCGCCCCCTGCTGGGGTGGGGGGGGGGGCGGGCGTGCGATCTTCCCCTCATCCTCCTTGCTCACCCACCCCCAACCCCCCCCCCGCTAGGCTTCACCGAGAGTCTAACGGCTGCCTTACGAAACCTTTGACACGCAAAACAAAAGTTTCCGGTCCACAGAACAGTGGTGTACCTGCTGACGCCACGCCCCCCCCCAGTAGGGGGCGGGTGTACCTCCTGTCGCGCTACCGTTCGTCGTCTGTCCTGGCCGAGAGTGGCCTGAAATAAGCCTTCAGAGCGGACGCTGTTCTCCGGCCATCCCAACAGTCGGCGACATTGACTGTTGAAGTAGGGAGTGTGGCGCATATCGCAAAAGTGTTGACTAAGATGGCCCTTTCCCTTTTCTTGAAGGCATTTGGAATGCGTAAAGTTGGTGCTTTGTCCATTCCAAACATCTGAGGGCCCACATGTCATCCTAGCTAGCACATGCTATACACCCAATACGACCAATGAAAAATGTTAAAGCTATTTTTTAAGTTTCAGCGAACAGCATGTTAGTGCAAAACGTACCCTATGATCAGTAAAACGCTGCCACTTCCATACTGAATAGATAATGGATAAAGGACGGAGGACGGAATCTCTTTTGGGACGCGCCACGCATTCACTTCTGCGGGCTATTGTGGATCCAATTTAAACTTGTGTTTGGACTATACCACGAGCTACAACGGTCGGCCGATGAATAAGGCAATACTTCACCCATCCTCAATCGTGAGTCGAATACAAATTCACCGGTCCCAGGGGAATGGACGGCTTCGTTGACCTGGACGGGAGTAGAACAATGGCTCCATTCGTGACTCATGAGTTAAAGGAAAAGTGACAAGGCTCTGCAACAGACAATCACTCTGATATGCGCCGTACTGTCTACATAAGATATTTGTTGTTATCTACATCTGTTTCGTAAGATCCGGTGTTCTGAAATGTACACTGCTCGCTTTGTTCTGATGCTTTTAGTTGAGTTAAAGTCCCAATGCTTGTCCATAGCTCAGACGTTCATAAATAATACAGAGGGCACTCAAGGTGGTCCCATTTACTCTTTGAAAGATCAGGAGGACTACATTGATATGTTTCTCGCTGTCAAATAGTGGAGAGGTCTGCTCTAAAGTCTGTTTCCCCAGCCTGATCATCAGACAGTATCCTTGAATATATCGTAGCTGAGCGAAGTCCGAAGATCGCCGATACGCTTACCAGTTTTTCGACCCTAGAGAATCACATCGCACGTAGGCTCCTTGTCATTGTGTTTACTTTACAGCATTCGGAGTTTGCATGATACTAGCCGGGCGAGCACGAGTGAGATGAACTTCGAGACGGTGAAGGGCGTGACACAAGCCACGTCGTGCTGTCCCACTCGAGAGCCTCGGACGTCATCGCCGGCATCTCATTTCGTAGAGGTGAACGAAACGCCTCAAGTCTATTAAGGACGTCTTGCGACGGCACAAAAGGTCAGAGGAACAAAAAGGCTTCTAGCCATTCAACATTACACACATAGCTCCATAACTGAAAGCACAACTGAAAGTGTTTTTGAAGGGCAATCATGGGTATATTTTTCGTAGCATATTCAGAAAGGAAGATAAGGGATAAGGATAAAGGTGGGCGTAAGTCAGCCGCTTTTGGGAATGGGCCACGCACCTAGTTTCGATGCGACATCGCGGAGGCAGTTTGATTGATTATTTGGCCTATAGGATGACTTGTGGTGGTAAGTCGATGGATGTCTACCATACCTGGCAATGGTAGGAATTCTGTGAATTTTACCACGACAAGTATGGTTTTTATTGACCGACGCGAAAGGATGAAAGGCTTGGTTGGCCTTGGGTGGAAATCCGGGCCAAGAACCTTGAATCGGAGTGCACAAGAAAGTCAGTGCCTCCTCCATCTGTGCTAGCTCGTGCCCAAGGAATGGAGATACAGCTGTCTAACGAGGGAGAGGAGGCACTAATAGGACGACGACATGGAGAAGTTGTGCAAAAACAGAAAGAAGCCAGATGAAACCAATACGGAGCAAGAAAATTGTCGTATCCACATATTATTTTCGCATCAACTAAAGCCGGATACCTTTCGAGCCCAAATGGGTGCTCTCAAAATAAGCTAGACACGCTTCAAAAAAGAAAAAAAGAATTTTTATTGATAAAAATTATTTAGACTTTATTTCAAAATTTATTTTATTGCTTATATCTACATTGTTTTATATTAATAATAGCGCAGTGGTAGCGGAAGCGCAGTCGAAGGAGGCACGGCTGTCGTCTGCACCCCGAATCAGGGTCCTGGTTCTGATTTCACCTATGCCAACCAAGCCTTGTATCCCTCCGGGATCGGTGATTTGGTGTCAGATTTATCTTAGTAGAATAGAGCACTGAATTGTATATCGGCTGCCCATTGCAAGTCATTGTATGGGCGGAATACGTTTCAAATTGCTTCCATGACATTCCGTCTTGTGAAATGCGTCGCGCATCCCAAAGAGGGGTTGTTTAACGCAGCCATTTATTCTTTGTTCTCATGCAGTCGAAAGCATTTGAGGAAAATGTGATAGTATCAAGTAGAAAAGCACAAGCACAATATCAATGATGAAGTTTGGCCTTAATCAACATCAATGTGGAATGCGCCACGCATTCTACTTCTACAGCCGTGTCGTATATGGCGAATAGAGAACTTATATGGCTTTGTGATGTTTATCCGAAAAAAGCCAATGTTTTATACTTCCCAAACCAGTTTGCAACCAATTTGGTAGCCCAGGAGGGATGAAAGTCTAGGCTAACCCAGATGAAAAACGGGCCTGTCTCCCGAATCGATCGAGATTCGCGAAACGACCGCCGCCTCATCCGACTGCGCTACCTCGCCGGAATAAATCTTAAAGATTCACCGTTATAAAAGGCATCGAATAGGAAATATAGCGAAAGGTAAAGATAGACTTCCCGCAACTCTATATAATGGAGAAGACGGGGTGATGTTTATGAGAATGCAAAGAACTCCAGGTTGTGGCTCATCTAGCGCGCATATGTACCTCAAGGTTGGCCATATACTGCACAGGGCAATATCCCGAGAAGCACCGAAAATGGTAAATATGGATCAATTTAACGCAATGTCAAAAGCAAAGGAAAACAGATTTGAGTTCAATATCTACTTGTGGACACTGCAATCCTTTACAAATCAGAGAAGGACGAATTTGGACAAGGAATGTAGAGCACTCATTATTAGCTATTCCACCTATCTTAATGCCCAAGATTAGGCGCTTACACAGCCGAAGGGAGCCTGAGCCTCCTTCCGAAGTGCCCGAAAAGATTTTTTATTGAAAAATGCTAAAGACTGGAGGCTTTGACAACTAATCAAAATTAAAAATGATTAGTGAGAAAACCAATAACCAATAATAAACCAACAAGTTAAAGGAGCACTAGAAAAAGCGCGAAAAAAACCAGTTTGAAAAAGTAGACAGGAAGAACAAATATCAGTATTAAAAATTGTAGTGGGAAGAACTGGCGATTTAAATTCCGGATCTATCTTAGTCGGGAGGTGCAACACTAAGCGGTAGCTCCGTACGTCGTTCTTGCCACATCGCCACCTATCCTGAATTTGCATGAGAACCCTTGCATCACGCTAGGGCTGTCGGAAGAAACTGCCTATGAATCGGAAACAACAGCAGTTTGAAGAGCGCGGATGCTAGTCGCTAATGTGGGCAGCATGATTATGCAAGTCATAACGGACCAATGAGATCGTAGCGAATGGGCGTGCCAGTGGGTATGCGCGAGGAGGGTGGTGGGTTTGAGCATGCCCGTTTGCGATATGATTAACTGTCGATTGGCTAACACCTTCTCACCACCCCAAGATGATCTATTAACAACTTGAAAAAGGGTAGCTCTCGATGGGATGCGCCATGCATTTCGGTCGCGTTAGGAAATGCCAAGGACGAACATAAAGGAGACAAGGTGTGCAACGCTGGAGACAAGATGTGCAACGCCATACACTCCGAGGATGCCCATACCTCTATACAAGAGTATGAAAAACCCCAACAAACATGTGCTGGAGAGGGTCTGACGATGAGAGTAACCACGCTCACATACCTTCTCTCGCTGTTTCCTGTACTCGTCGTCGCTCAAATGGCTATACTCCTTCCGCTGGGCTTTCTCGTGTTCGGCGAACCTATGGAAATTTGCCATCACGGTACTACTTCATTGACAGCGCAACTATGGCAACTTACTGCTCCTCGTTGTCGCCCAGAAAGGCCATATCGAAGTCGATCAGGTAGTGAACGTCCTCGTCCCCAGAGACTCCCTGGGTCAGATGCGCATCGGTCGAATACGAGCCCGAGGCGACAACCAGATCCGCCACGTAATTCTCCTAAACGGTAGCCAATTGTTCTGCAACGACTGTGTACAATATGTATGTATGCCTCTATTTCCAACGGCTTTTAATATTGGTGGCAGGGGCTTGAATTTTGAGCAATCACGCAGAGATAGGACAGGATAAGCTAGGACATAAAGAAGGATCACGAGTTGTGAAGTCAGATGTTTATTGTTGTTCTTCTTTGTTCACTCGCCTTTCCTCACCATTTAAGTGTCCCCGTATTTTTCGCCAAGCGCACGTAATCCGGTTTTACAGCCGTACCGTCCCCTCCTGGTCAAAATGTCAACAGTCAACATGGCCAACGACCCGGCGCAGGAGCTGGGCAGGAGGAAACGAGCGGCCCAGGGAGCTTTCAAGAGCATCGAAGAAGTCGTAAAGAATATGAAGAACGTCCAGCTCCGTACCGACCTATTCGACTCCACTGCTTCTGCTGACCTAACATACTCCTCAGAGACCTGGGCTATACGAAAGCAGGATGAGCACGCAATCAGAGTCGCGCAGCGTGGAATGGAGAGGACGATGCTCGGAGTGAGACGATTCACGCAAGTGAGAGAAGGCCTACGCAGTTCCAAGCTCCGTCGACGTTCGAAGATCAGAGACGCTGGCGCATTGGCAAAGTCGTCGAAAATTAGGTGGGCCGACCGTGTAATGCGATTCGCAGACGCCCGCTGGACGACAGCCGTCACCGATTGGATTCCACGGGAAGTCAAGAAAACACCAGGACGCCCACCAACGCGTTGGTCACACTTCTTCGTGAAAGCCCTGAACGACCGATATGACGCTCTTCGTGTCCCTCGAACGAGCGGAATCCATTGGTGCACTCCGGCACGCGGGAGGGATGAATGGAGCACGCTCAAACAACTCGATGATCAATCGGACGACAGGTGATACATGTGATACCGTCCCCGCCCGGTATCAAGGAGTAGCTTAGTCGGCCGGTGATACCTAAGGACACCCTCCTCCGTTTATGGAGTGGATCAGGTTTTTGCGATGGAGCGCGCTTGCGCGGCGCACAGTGGAGCCGACGATACGGGACAGGGCGCTCCGCACGTATACATCGTTGGCTGGTAGGAAAGCTTTGAGAGGATGACAACACTTCCTGGCCCGGAACTCATGAGAAGACGAGACAGTAGCATTCGAAGGCTATACTGTAGTCTAAATTATATGCATAGACTAAAACTAGAATACCGGCCGTATCTTTTGGTCTTTGGGTAGAAAAAGTGCATAAAAAACGCATTTTCAGCCACTTTTTGATAAACAGCGTGCTTTGAAAAATAGATCCGATATTTGAAGTTAGCACTGAATATTCTACCCGATGAAGAGAAAAACTCCCAGTAAATGCTCAAAATGATGATTCTATGAGCTATAATATGGTATAATGTGTTCTGGTCGACGCGCCCAACGCCCTCCCTCTCGAGAGGTAATTACACCCAATGGTCACATTCTGAATACACTAAACTAACATTTTAAACATTTTCTAGGCACTTTCTCTTTTTCGGATAAATCATACGGTACCGACCTCATATATCGTATTTATTTTTCAACCACGCAGCTTGAAGAGCGCAATCAAAAAGAGGCACAAAAGGTGTTTTTTGCGCCTTTTCCACCCAAAGCCCAAAAGATACGGTCGGTGCGTTAGACTACACTGATGCATCTTATCCTTGCGTTGCGATCATACATATAGTCCCGTCTTGGCTCCATGCTCGAGCAGGGTAAGGGAAAGGGAGCCAGGTCAGTATTATAGCGACTGCATCAGATGATCCAGGTCCCAGAAACTTTCCATGTCCGGTTCTGTGCAGTGCTCAGCGCTAGTGAACGGGAACACAGAAGTCACGTACGCTAGTTGAACTCGTAAACTCATTAAATGTCTTGATGACGTCAAGCTCTGTATGCTGGCGACATGGATTCAAAGGGCGGGCGCGTGAAAAAATACCATACTTTGAACTGCACGGGGCAGTGTTTCTAAGCCCAAAGGTCCGCACCAAGGGTGTACGTTTCTGCTGAACCGCTAAAATTTCCTAGAAAGCATATATAGCTGCGAAGTATTGTTTCAATATCAAAATATCTGTGCGAACGTTTTGTACCACCTTTTTTATACGATCTACTGGAGAGGTGGGCACATTCAAATGAACCCTTTAAAACTGTTGAAGTTTTGTTTTTTATTTTAAATGTTTATTTTTTAAATTTTTTTAAACTTTCGAAATCAAACTCAACATCTAACAAATAAAAGCGAACACCTTCCAAATTAAATTATTAAACTTATTTTCAACAGCCTTTACTATTCTTTGGAAATTTTTCTAATATACTTTTTAATTTGCAATATAAAGTAGTACGAGAAGTCTGAAAGGCTGTTGAAACAATTCTTAATAATTTAATAATTTATGTCGGAAGGCGCTCGTTTTGACTTGAAAGATCTTCCGTTTGATTTCGAAAGTCGTCAAAATCCAACAAGTTTCAAAGTCTTCATTTGAATGTGCCCCCACCTGTCGAAAAGATAATATATACATATTCCATTATCACGTAAATGGTCACTTTTCAAATCGAATTGGACATTTTTCACGTCAAATTGGACACTCTTCTAAGCAAGCCTGCCCAAAGATGTGAAATAATTTTATAAAATCGTCATTTTTTGAGAAAAAAATAATAAATAAAATTTTGTGCTAAGGCGAGGCGAGGCAGCAATAATGTCAAGGGACTAAATCGCGCCATGCACTCGAAAAGCTCAAGGCAACGTTTATTTGATTGATAGTGTAAATACTGCTTACATGCAGCAAGAAAGTTAGGATATGTGTGTGTTTTTTACAACTGTTTATGTTGCACTATTTGCAGGAAAAACTGCATGCAAACAGAAATATTGCTATCAATCGAATAAAAACTGCGAAACTTCGGACGGGAGCATGGCGCAATCTCTATTTTGGCAATATAAAATGGCCGTCTTCCTGCTCTTCAAAACAGGCTTTAAATCACTGTTTTTCTCAAATAATAAAATTTTTATAAAATATCAAACAGTAAGTTCTGTAATTGTGAAGAAAATTAAAACTTCCAAGAAAGTTATAGCAAAATTTTGCCTAAACAAAAAATTATTCTAACATTTTTGGAGAGCATCTAATTTGATGATGATGATGTAAAAGGAGCTCATTTCGATTTAGAAGAGTTCGCTTTGATTTGAAAAGTCTTAGCTTAGCTTAGAAGAGTGTCCAATTTAACGTAAGAAGTGTTCAATTTGATTTGAAAAGTGTCCAAGTTGATTTACAAAATGTCCGATTCAACGTGAAAATGGTATAAATCGGTTTTCCACAGGCATTTCCTACTGAAACAATACTTCGCAGCTATCCATACTTTTTAACGATGGAGCGGAAGCACACACCTCTCTCACCTCTCACCTCTTTCCCCACCTGGGGCTAGAATTATCAACGTCTTACAGAGATTTAACAGGGAAATTGCAGCCAAAATTCCTGATAACACCAACATTTCACCATATCGCCTGTTGTTAAGCCGCGTAAATTCGCGTTTTTTTTTCAAGAACCTCGGCAGTAATTACTCCCGTATCACGGGTGGGTGCTGACAGGCCTCGAGGATATCGCGGATGTTACGTGCGGTCAAACAGCGCCGGTGGTGTAAGGCGAACATCGCTGCCCGGAAAGCAGAAGATGCGGGTTCGAGTCCCGCCTGGCGCAAGAGTTTTGATCGCAACAAAACATCCTGTAACAACATGTAATTTCTCCGTTAAATCTCTCTAAGTCTTTAATGAATCCGGCCCCTGAGAATTCACAGCGGAAAACTCAGATAACGCGTGAGCGATAAGCCGCGTTATCTGAGTTTTTCGCTCTGAATTCTCCGATGCATTGCTGCAAGTCGTTATGAATCCGACCACTGGTCGGTGCCACGGTAGACTCTTCCGTCAGCATCAAAGCCGGCCAGGTGGGGAAAGCCCTCTGGTAGGTCCATATTGATTTCGGTCCCTCTGATGGAGGTGGTCTACGCTGCAAAAACGTAATGGTTTCATTACGCTGTGGAATGGAAGCGGCAGAAAAATTTCTAGAAGAACCTAGAAGATGGCAGATCTATGGTGCTGAAAAATGTGTCCAAACGCTTCCAAATCAGCCTAGGAAGGCAGAGAATCACGCGGGGCTTCCAACGGAGCTCCTCTTCCATGTAAATAAATCATGTGGCCGGCGTTTCCAGCGCCGAGCACTTGGATTCAGTGTGATCACTGGCTAGCTTGTGTAAGCACGGATCACCGCAACACTTCGTCGTGACAGCTGCTCACATTAATCCAACAACGGGATCGACACAGACGTGAACGATGTCAAGCGGTGATGTTTTCAGACGCAATAAAATGTAACGAAAAAGCGGAGGACTCACTGAGTCGAGAGTAGTGTCCTGAGCAAATTGGTGTAGCAGCTGAGCGCTCCTTTCAGCATTATCGGATGCAATTGGATCGTAGACAGCGCTGAAAGATGAGCTTTCAAAGTTTGTGGCGCTTGAGATATTTTTTTAGTTTGGCTTTTTGTTCTCATAGGAATTTCTCTCCAATAAGGGATTTTTTTGCCTGAGACTATCACGAAGCTTAAGTGAGTACTACGCGTTCAACGGACCACAGAATTCAAAACACTGACGTCGTCGCAACAATGTTGGCGGTTCTTTCCCATAAAGATTTGCAATCCACCTCGAAGGGTAGCTGTACCGCGGATATCGGATCTTACTTCCACTGTTTTTCTCTAGTGTTTGATGAAATGGTTTCAAAAATGCTTCCGAGTTTTTCAGACTCTGAAGAAGGTGACTACGCCGTCAGCCGAAATAAAGTTGATGACAATCTTGTTCAACAGCTGAACGGAACTGATCTGCGAAGAATGACAATGAAACGAGAACATTTTGCAAAAACTGTAAAAAAAATTCAAAAATCTGCCATGAATTTTTTAGTCGTGGAGACGGATTTTCCCTATTTCATTTGTTTGTAGAAAAAAAAGAAAATCATCATCTTTGAAATCACTAAGAAAAAGTCGGTACAAAACAAAAGATGGAAGAATTTTCTTGTTCTTTTTATTGTTCTTAGTGGTAACTATTTTTCGTCTTTTGGTTAGCGTGGCTTAAGAGAGGTCATTTCCTATCGCCTCCATCGACTTCAAGAATTTGGTGGAAGATTGTGCCAAAACGTAGGACACAGTAGAGGTACAATCCTGGTACCGAATTCATCAACGACTTACATCAATTTAACAGAGAAATTACTGCCGAAATTCCTGATTGCGCGGCTTATTGCTCACCATATCGCTTGATAAGCCGCGCTATCAGGGATTTCGAATGTCATTTTCTCTGTTAAGTTGCGTAAGTCGTAGATGAATCTGACCTCTAGAAATTACTTTGACCATATATGTAGCAACCAATAACAAGAACATTCATTACGGTGTGATTTCTTTCTGGTCCTACGTGGTTATAGTTTTTCATTGTATGATCAATCCACGTTGCTCGAACTTAGTTTTAAATTCAGTGTTGTTCTTGATGTTGTTTTGGAGGTTTTCTGCAACCTTGAGTGCTAACGAATAAATAAAATAATGAAGGATCGCGTTAATCAACTCGTGCCTAGGAGGGGCCACGCACTGTACTTTTATGGGATGTCGCGGGGGCAATATGAATGCGAATTGGGTCTATAGTTGTGGTATGTAGTAGTCGATCACAAGTCACTGCTTTCACCCTTCCTAAAGCATGACACCAACCCCGGACGGAAGGAAGGCTCAGTTGGCCGGGTCGAGATCTAAACAAAGGTCCTCGATGCGGAGTGCAGATGACAGCCGGCCTCTTCTCCGACTACGCTACGTGAGGTAAAAAAGACCCTGTCTTGAAGTCGAATCCAATGCGGATTTGGGCATTACATTCACAACACTCTTAATCGAAATGAAAATGGATAGGACTTGGTTGAAAGCGATTAATAAAGATACTTTCACTTATGACGTTATTTTAAACAGTTCACGGTTGCTGAGTAGGTTCTTCTTTACCTTTGTTCAGAACGTGACGATAGGTTATGTTTTTTTAGGTTATCTGGGCTCTAAAATAATCTCAAATTCTATTTTAAAAAACCGTGCAAAAAATCTGAATAGCCACCACTCTTCTCAGTTTCAGAAGGCAATGTGCCGGTCAAATATGCACTTAAACCGCTCCAGGACACTCCATAAAAATAGAGTTCGTGGCGCTTCCCAAAAGGGAGAAACGAGTAATGCTGCCGTTTAGCGTTTTTATTAAAATAAAAAAAGATGTAGGCGTAAGGGGACAAGAGGGGGAGATAGGAGCAAAGCAGAGACAGGAAATTATATGGAAGCTGCATAGAAGAAGAGATGGAAGGCAATTGGCGGAAGGCAATTGGAGAAAAAGTTCGTTTCGTACCCATTTTCAGACGAATTCTCCCCGCATAAAGGGCTCGGAGGGGGGGGGGGGGAGGGGTCATCATGCAAGGCTTATACGACGTCCTGTGTTGGACAGATTTAAAATTTTTATCCAGCACTGCATTTAGGGAGCTTGTAGCGCAGTCGGAGGACGAGCCGGCTGTGGAGTGCACCCGATACCAGATTCCTGGTTCGGATTTCCCGCCCAGACCTACAAAGCCTTCCATCCCTTCGTTTTCAGTGAATTGGTATTCGGAAGGATAAAGACGTGTCTGGGAAGGATGAAGCGCTGACATGTTCATCGGCTGGCCATCTCAAGTCATTGTATGGCCAAATACGCATTCAACTAACCTCCACGACATCCCGTAGAAGTAGAATGCGTGACGCGTCCCAAAAGGGACTGAGCAACGTCGTCCTTTATCCTTTTCTCCTTATAAAAAGAAGTAATTCTAGGGAAATAAGAAGAACATAAGAGCAAAGAGGAGACAGAAAATTCATATAGGAGCTGCGCAAAGGAGAGAAATGAAGAAGCCATCAGGAGGAAGAAAATTGGAGAAAAAAATCGTTTGACAAGTATTTTCAGACGACTTCTCCCGTGGCTCTTCACTGAAGAAGAGGAGCATATAATGCCAGTTCGAATGGCGTCTGGCAAATCAAATCCTAGTCGTGCGAACGTCAAAATCAGCTGAACAGATGAACAGAAGAAGCCGGCCAAAGGCTCTCCAGCTTAAACACGGAAGGTGACATCAACGCTGAGAATTAGCTCGACAAAGTGAGTGGCCTCTACCTCTTGAAGAAGATTGCGAATGCAGTCGCGTATCGATCCTTGAGGTGATCTTTGTACTTGTCGAAGAGGGTGAACATGGCGCAGAGGTGTGGAACACCGCTGAAAATGGCTAGTCGACTGATGGGACGAGGAACAAGGCCGAAGCAGAAGGGGGTCATACCGGAAGGGACGCGGCCGATAGGCCTCGATGATCGTCTTCCACCACTTCTCCCTGGTCGCGTCGCAGAGGAAGGACGTCAGGTCGCGCCAGCGTGCCGCCAATTCCACCTCCATACCTGCAACGGGAGCGGCTCGGATTTCAGACGGAAGCGCGATGAGGACAGTGGCGAGGGGCACGTGGGTGGGTCGATAACGTGATTAGATGAAGACGCGCGAGCAACTGCAGCAAGTGCAGCGAATCGGCCCCGCCCCGACGGCGTCGTCGTCGTCGTCGGCGGCTGCGGCGACCACGACGACGACGGCGAATCGACCCGGGAGCGGCGGCGGTCCAGGGGGTGGCAGCGAGGAGGACGAGGCTACCCGACGGACGATCGCTCGCCGAGTGCGCTGTCCTTCCGACAACAAACAGTGGGGGACATGATCACTCAAGGCTGGCGACGGCGAACAGCGAGCAGAACGAGCTTCAGCGGCGAAAAAGAGCGTCGGCGACACATGTCGGCGGCGCAGGCGGCCAGCGCTCTGCCTTATGAGATCCATACAGCCTGATGCCAGTCGCGCCGTCGATCTGCCCTTCGTCTGCAGATTGAATTGCTGGTAATACTGAGCTCCACAGTGGTGCCATCTCAGAAACACAAAGGGCAGTGGTCTTCGCGTCACGGTGCGTTGGATGGCGACTTTAAATACAATTTGCTACTGAAGGCAACCCTTTTCACGGTAGATCACATACAAGGGACGACTTATGAGCGTTCTCCCAAGGATTCCAAGAATTCCTTCACGGTCTTGTATCCATGCATCCAACAGGGAGCACAGGGGTGGAGGGGTGGAGTTAGTTTTGCTGCAAGCCCGGGATTGGTCCAGAAATCCCAGAAAGTTGTCGCCAAATAAACTCATTTCGACTTGCACCGAGGGAGAGCACCGAGTGAACTTTAAGAAATTCTGGCCTTCTTCTCACCTGCATCACCTGTCGCTCAGTTGATCATCGAGTTGCTCGAGCGGGCGCCAGCAGTGTCTACTTTCGCGCCTGTCGCGTGCCAGAGTGCTCCAGTGGATCCTCCTCGCTCGAGTTACACAAAGACCGTCGTTCAGGGTTTTCACGAAGAAGTCAGACCAAAGAGTTATTGGGCGTCCTAGGGCCAGATTCATCAATCGCTTACCGTCCGGCAGCGATATATCGGTTGTCGTGTCCGTATCTCTGTATTTCTCTGTATTACATACTACGTAGGCCGGTATGGTGAATCTGCGATGAGATGATACCAGCGGCATCGTTGATGAATCTGACCCCTGGTGTTCTCTTGACATCCAGAGGAATCCAGTCGGTGACGGCTCTCGTCCAGGGGGTGCGAAGTGCATTACATGGTCGGCCCACCTAATTTTCGACCCACATCTGGCCCACATTTGGGTTAAAATTGAAAAACTTGCAGCTTACGAATTCGGTTTAAAGTGAAAGCAGCAAACTGACCAGCACTAGTTGCATGGGGGAGGATACGTACTCCTCACCTCACACTCGTGAGTTAGATACTAGGCGGAAATTGTTTGCAATTTTTGCGCACCCTCGAAACCAGAGTCTTCCGTTGGAGGTGCAACCAACAGCCGGCGCCTACTTCGACTGCGCTACCACGCGCCGATACTTTTACCTTAGTTATTTAGGTCATGAAGGCGCATCGCTAGCATTGCTCCCACCGTAACAGCAGCCAATCAGGCACCGGCTCAACTGCACATGCAGAACACATTACTGTAGGAGCGACGAAGAGTTCCCACACCCGGGTGCGTTTTGTACAGTTGCTTAAATAGCTGGTATGTAAGTTCTGATCTATCGGTGAGAGTTGAAGGGAGCGAATGGTGGGCGATGAAGTGACTAGCATATGAATAGTCTCAGATTCCGCCTCTAATTTTAGTCTGTAGATCTTTTGCGTTCTCGCTACAGATACGCAGTAATACTTAATTTACGTTGCCGAAGAACACTCAGCACTTTTAGACAAGGAAAAACAAGCGCGGAAAGACCTGAAAACTCAACAACAGTACATCTGCCGGTCAGGGCACCAAAAACCGGTCGGTCAGCTGCTATAGTGAGGTTTCATCAATCACTCGGGGCCTTCTGTACGGCTTAGTCAACGTGACCTTTAGAAAAACAAGACAGAACCACTTTAAAATTTATCTAAGAATTGGTAGCTCTCATCGTAGTAGCAGGAATCCCGGGTTTATTTTTTGGGGCTACCGAAAAGATGGTTTCAAGATTAAATGTTTAACGAATTCTGAGACCGGTACCTTACCTTCGAGTCGCAGGGAGACCCGCCTTTCGTTAGTCCTAATAAGTACTGGATTTTCGGCCCATGCAGGGAGAAAATCAGTAGATTTACAACGACTGTGAACACCCATCGGATATCGGGTAGATGCCATCGTCAAATTTTTAAGTACCAACTTTGTCGAGTTGCCAGATGGTTTCATCAGTCCCCTGTCGAACATTCTAGTGTGCAGTAAAGGATGTCGCAAGAAAATGTATACACTGTTTGAAAGGTTCTAACATTGCTGCTAGTGAAGCTTTTGAAGATGGTTGATACTCATATGAAAGCGCAGAACAGCGAAAATTCTGAGACGTGTGAATATCAAGACTGCGCCATTCCTACGCTTGATCATTCCACAGAATCCGCGTTTGAATGTGGGGGTCCTGTCCACATTTAAATTGTGCAATCAATAAACTTGCATCTCACGGCCCTTCACGTTATTTTCAAGTTTTAAATGTTAAAAGAAGCACAGCACAGGTGAATAGTCAAGATTGCGCCATTCCTACGCTTGAAATCTGCATTCCAGACTTGATTGATTGTGCATGGGCCAAATGCTGGTAACAATCTTGTTACTACATGGACAGATTAACCTGTGCTATGCTTCTTTTAACATTTAACACTTGAAAATCACGTGAAGGACACATGAGATGCAAGTTTATTGATTGCACAATTTAAATGTGGGCAGGACCCCCACATTTCACCGCGGATTCTGTGAACTGATCAAGCAAAATTCAAGCTGAATAGGAAGGTTAATCGGCATAATTGCAGCTACTTGGTGACGGAAAACAGTAAAAGAAGCACAGCACAGGTTAACGTGGCCAAGTTGGAACAAGATGGTAAAAAGCATTCAGCCCATGCACAATTAATTGAGTTTGAAATGCAATGTTTCAAGCGAGGCGTGGCGCAATCGTGACCATTTAGATCTTGTTATCCTGTGCTTTTATATAAGTCTCAAAATATCTTCAAAAGTTTCACCAGCAGCAATGCTGGAAACTTTCAAACAGTAACTGCATCTTTTTAGGATACTCTGCGTTTTTTGCAAGCCGTAGTGTGTTTTTAATCTGTAGCACAAACCAATCGACTCGGCCACTTTGCGAAGAAATTACAACAGGCAGTCAGCCTAACCACAATCAATCGAGTGTAAAATGCAAAATTTCATGCGAATGTATGGCGTATTCCATACCGTTCATGTGTAGAAAAATTTCTATTTTCTTAAGCTTTCATATGTGCCCTCAGCTTCTTCAGTACCTCTACTGTGAGCAAAGTTATCACCTTTCAAACATGGATATATTTTTTGAGACACCCTTCATAGTCTGATCTTCAAGGCAAGGTTGAAAAAGTAGATCTTTTGCTAGTTCTGGGAATTAGTAACATCTAATGATTATGAGCTTCGGTTTCCGGCCAATTTTCCACCTTCTTTCTTTCAGTTGTTCATTGGACACAGTGAGCTGTTCCAGTTGTTTTGCAATTCAATTTTTCAAGACAATACCAGTAGACCAGTGGAAACTAGCATTTGCGATCTTACGCTCGGCTATTGACCTTAATGATGGGATTGTTTTTTGAACCGTCATTACATTTATCAGCTCGTAGCAATGCCCATTGTCTTATCCCTCGATTCCTCATCTTGCTGCCACAACGTTCACGACACTTTTCTCTTCAATTGTTGTTAATGAGCCTGCAACAATTTAAGATTTTATACCGAAAGCTCCTCAATTTTTAGGCCTAATGGTTTGAAAATCACTCAAACAGAGCATAGGTCACGTATCGTCCCACGTCTTAACCAGAGCAGGAAACTTTGCTGTAGTTAAAGGGTCAAGAATATTCTGACCGTCTGACCAGTGTGTGCATTTCTGCGGCACAAACGTTTTTGGTGCTCTACATTTTCTCATAATTTTCGCTCTCATACTTGTTCCATTTTCCCCTCTTTCAATAGCAAAAAGGCCACATATTTGATCTGAACGTGAAGATGAAACCTCATTTTGTCAACTGCCATTATTCACTTCCGGCACAATTGTAAATACTTTCTTCAGCACACCAGAGGTCAAGGAAAGGTCAAAACAAAGTTTAGGACCAAACTTCACCCAAGGGGTTATTTGGGGTGCACATGACGAATCTGGCATTGGCTTTTGAAATTTCGACCGATTACGGTAGGTTATGGTAGTTACGGGTGACCAAGGCTGCCAGGGTTATAATCACCGATTTCGCCCAAACTTCGCCTAGGAGGGTTATTTGGGGTGCTGATCACGAATCTGTCATCCATTTTTTATATTACGCTGAAGTTTGTGTGAAATCGGTGACCCATGACCTTGCAACCCTGTTAGTCACCCGTACCTACCGTAACCTACCGTAATCAGCCGAAATTTTAAATACGGATGTCAGATTCGTGATCAGCACCCCAAATAACCCTCCTAGGCGAAGTTTGGGCGAAATCGGTGATTATGACATTGACGGCCTTAGTCACCCATACTTACCGTGCGTGACCTACCGTAATCGACCGAAATTTCAAAAACGCGAAGTTAGGGCGGAATTTTTTTCCGACCTCTCCTTGATCTCTGGAGTCCTGAAAGTGCATACAGTACTGCCTCACTTTCAATCGAAACAAAAATTGATCTATAAAATAGGAGATGAGGAGAGAAGGCCAAGCAACATGTTTAGCCGTCCGAGTTGAGGGTGGATGCCGATAGTGGCTTCAGGTGTTAGGTTGGCCGGGACGTTCTGGCGCTTTTACGCAACCCCTTTTCGTTCGTTTATTGAATCAATATCCAACTTACTTCGCGCTTTTATATGATATCTAATACGGAATTCTTCGCTATATCTGAATAATTTGTGTTTCACATATGCTTGTCAGTTGTCATTCTTCGAAGATTTAATGAAGTATGTCGAAAGAGCGATTCCGAACGGTATTGATTTAAGTCTGGGAGTACTAAAACCGCTGTTACAAATAGTTTGAAACGCCTCAAAAAGAAGAACAAGCTGGGGGCACTACATGAATAATAATGAATAATCGCCAGAAATTGTCGCGTTTCGAAATATGTTCTTCTTTGCATTTCCTGAATAAAAACGACCCGTCTTTGGATAGAGCCGTCAAACGTGGTGAAATACGACTACTGTACGATAACCGAAGACAAACAGGAGAGTGGGTTGATGTCGACGAACATGACACCAAGCACTTCCCAAAGTCGAAATCCCACCAGAAGAAGACGACAGTAACATGGAATTGTTCTACAATTGTCACGATGGAAAAAGTGTGCTGATTTGAATGGTGCTTATTTCGACTGAATCCGGTGAGTATGGAGGAAGTTATGATCGTTTGAATTGGATCGGATAAAACCGCCAGAAGTGTCCGGCCAACCTAGTACTTCATAAATGAAGGATGGCTGCACCAGATACATCGGCTCTTGCTCAGAAAATGAGTCTCATTGTGCAGAGGGTAAGTCACTGGAATCGATTCTTTCATTTTTACTGAACTGAAACGATTACTTTGCAGACTAATTTGAATGGTGCTTATTTCGACTGAATCGGGTGAGTATGGAGAAAGTTGGCGAAGAATTGATCACACTACAGGGTAAGAATTGATCACATTAGCAGAGAAAATCGGCTAGATCTGATAGACAAGAACTATGTTAGTAAACCTTTGAAGATTAGGTAACAGTTGTTGAAGCAATTTTATAAAATCTTAGCGAATTCGAAAATTGTAGTAGAAAAATCCAAAAATACTTTAAAAAATGCGCAGAAGAGTCACAATTCAGGCTAGAATCGCTAAAGCATGAACCATTACACGACATGACCAGTCATTTCATGAACTATGGGAAGTGCAAGTGAATCTAAGAAATAGTCGAAAGATTAGTACTTCAGCGTAGTGTGTAGAGAAACTGGTGGGGGAGACGGGCGGCGAATAACCGTGCGTAACGGCGAGCA
This sequence comes from Heligmosomoides polygyrus polygyrus, assembly GCA_947396885.1. NCBI lineage: Eukaryota > Metazoa > Nematoda > Chromadorea > Rhabditida > Heligmosomidae > Heligmosomoides > Heligmosomoides polygyrus. Next base: position 18,775,224 of record OX377202.1, read on the forward strand.
CCCTTGTGCATCGATGTCCGAGTGGTTAAGGAGTTGGACTTGAAATCCAATGGGCATTGCCCGCGTAGGTTCGAACCCTGCTCGATGCGATAGTTTTGCATTTACGCAAAATGTCTCTAGAAAGTGTACTGTGCACGGATTGTGGAACATATCGCGCCTATGTAGCTCTGAATGATCGCAGTGGAGCTTTGTATGAAGTGGAGGCGCAAGGACGTTGTCTTAAAGGTTGAGCAAATACTCCGCCCGAATCTTGTTGTCGGAAACGAGGGCTTTCGCACACACAAAGTGTTAGCATATTCTTTCAAGTTCTATGGGTATTAAGGCCTCAGATCTTCACTACGAAAAGGCTTTCGTTTTTTAGAAAACCTGCAGTTTTGTCCATTGAGGGAATAAACGAGCGCAACGGGTGCTACGTCGTGCATCGATGTCCGAGTGGTTAAGGAGTTGGACTTGAAATCCAATGGGCATTGCCCGCGTAGGTTCGAACCCTGCTCGATGCGATAGTTTTGCATTTATGCAAAATGCCCATTAAGGGAGTTTATTGAAATTGGTCACTCTGGTGATGAAAACAAAAGAAAAAGAATGTCGTTAAGCAATCTGTTTTGTAAAGCGCCACGCATTCTTCCTCGGGATGTCGTAGAGAGCATTTGAATGCGCGTTTGGCTTTTACAATGACTTACGCTGGCCAGCTGATGGACAAGTCAGTGTAATGTCCGCCACAGACCAATATTCCAACTCCTGAGGAATGGAAGGTTTGGTGTTGGCGGAAAACCCGAACCGAGAACCTGGTATCGGGTACACGCGACAGCTGGTACCTCCTCGACTGCGCTCCGCTTGCCCTCGTTGAAGAGATTAAGTTAGAAACCTTGGAGAAAAACTTGTACGTTACCTAAGCTACCACGAATAATCGGCTGATGTATTGCCTATTCAAATCGAGTGGCGAAACTCGACCGACCAGTGTTTGAAAGCTTGCAGAAAGGTCGAGAAAGAAATTAAAAAAGAAGAAGGAAGAGGAAAAAAGAAAAGAAGAAAGAAAAGGAATGAAGGTTTATCCAACGTGTAGTTATACCATTTTTAGGACAAGATCATGATTTGGATACTCTTCAAAGCAAACCAAACACTTTTGAAATCAAACTGAACATCTTCCGAGATAGAAGGCGAATGTCTCCCAACTGAAGCAGACACTCTTTGAGAAGGTCACAGTGAAGCAGACGCTCTCTAGGAATGTAAAGGTGACCATTTTGAAAAGATGAAAGACTTGTCGAGCGCAAGATCCGCATCTGGTTGCGATCATTTATTATCGCGGACTTCGTGACCAAGATCAGGATTCCTGAATGATGTACTTAAGATGCACTTGGATTACATAGCTCTATTTACATAACGACGGCATGTCTCCCCCTTCTCCAACAAAAAGCGTTGAGCTGCTCACCTAGCAAAAGTGCAGGAATGTCATCGTGCCACAGCCTGCTGACTTCTATCCTTTCAACTACATTCTACGGAACGTCTAAAAACACTCACAGTGAAGCTGTAATAAAGGCTTGAGCTCACAAGAAAGCACAAAAGGGGAAATTTTTAACGTGTTAAGGCTTGTGAACATTGATTCTGCCAGCACAGCAAGCGCTTCCTCAAATTTTCTCTAACCCTCGACAGATGGTGGCCAATTTCCACTAACAGTTCGACCGCTGAATGTTCATTTCAGTGGTAAACACTGTTTCATCTCTTGATCCTTCCAGAACTGCTTAGGACTGGTGCTGATCCATTGCTCGATATGGTGCTCAAGGTCTGCTTGGTTCCTTGTCTCCCTTCCGACCACGAAGCCCTATGACTCAAGAAGGGTAGTGGTAGTCGCATGAAGAGATGTCCGGCGAAGACGGTCGGTGAGGCATGTGAACGTAGCCCAGCTGAGCGAGCTTATCCGTGGTCACTTTTGCCCGATAGGGTGCGGCGTTGTCGAAGAGGAGGACCTTCTTGAAGCGCTGAGACCGAATAAGTGCGAGTCGCCGCTCCATCTCTTCTATTTCGTTCACCACGGCTTTGGAGTCCGTCGTCGTGCTTTTGGAAAACAGCTTCCAATATACCTGTCCATGGGTGCAGGCTCAAAAGCTCAGAAGGTGCTTCTCGCCGTCAACATCCCGCCGAACGAAGGTCGGTAGCAGGTCACCAGGCCTTACCCAGACTGGCTATGGCCGGGTTAACGTAGAAGACATAAATCTCATTCTGCTTGACAATTGAGTCCAGGCTCCTCGGGGTTGGAAATTGGGCGAGATTGGCGCGAGCGGATTGCTTTGCAGGGCAACGAGAAAAGGGGCGCGAATCCACCTTCACCGAACGACCTGATCTCGATCTGTCCGACACGTTTTCATCTCCTTCCTTGAATCGCACATACCATCCACTCACCGTCGCTTTTGAGGGAGCATAGCTGCCGTGACGTTCCTCCAGTTCACGATGTGCCGCAGCTGCAGATACGCCGGAATGGTAGAGATCCAGAATACTCATGCGTAGATGGCCTGAGACAAACTGGGGTTCCGGCATTCTTCTGAAAAAGGCGAAAGTACTAACTTCTTAGTTGGCCTTCATTAGCTAGCAGGGGAACATAGAAATACGAGAAGCACGAAACCGAACTCCAGTCACGAGATATATGGGCATGAAATGGAGAGTCTCATTACTTTTGCCCCCCCCCCCCTTATGACACTGTAGTGCGTCGGTACACATATACCACACTTGAAATACACTTTTTACATTCCTTCATCACTTAGCGAAGTATCACTCGATTTAATTATTTATTTATTCTGTACAAATATATTTATTCTAACAATGCAAAAGCAAAACAAAGCAAGGGAACATAAGTTAAAGTCATTCTAAGCAGGAAAAACAAAACAAGCAACAAAAATGAATCCAATAAAGAGGAAAACATCTTGAAGTGATCAATGAAGCAGTTTTTTCTATTGCCTTATAGTGTTAGGTGAAACTTTTTCCTGAATAATTTCAAAAACTCAAAGCCATCACGGCACGGAAAAAAAACTGAGACCTTATAGTGCTTTTTGCTCTGGGAAACTGGATCCTCCTCCGATCCCCCATTGTGCTCAATGAAGAAAGGGTTTAGAACTCCTAAAGCGGCATTCGAGTTTGTCGTCTTATATACCGTAGTTAAATCATAACTTCACCTAGGACATTCAAGGGTTTATATTAAGTTGAGCCACAACTTCTGCAACAAAATTTGTCTTCCAGCAAAAATAAGATTATACCACAAAGGAAAAAGGGCTGAATTAAACGAAGTATTTGTCATTATTCCCAATGAGTTTCTTCTGCTTTCCATGAACTGAGTGGATTTCACATATCTCTGTAGTATTTGGTAGGCTTCGACATGAAGAAGTCGTGTACCACAGCCGTGACCACATCGACTTCTGCGAAGCTCCTACAATGGAGGAAGTGGTCCATGGACGGAAGCAGGTGGCTGTCAGACAGCGCCGTGTCCGGGGTGTATGGTGGTTGCTTGGTTTTGGTCCAGCTCAATTCCTGGATTTTTGCAGGCGTCTAAAGTGCCCTAAGCGGTCGGTCGTTGCCCTGATGGAAGAAACATTGGCACGTATCGACTTCTTTCTCCACTAATTTTTGCTGGAGCTAGTCGTGTCGTTGGCAAAAGCGAGCGGTGAGGATGGTTTGGTTACATGGATCAGCTCCCGTGGTAATGGACCGCTACACATCCATCAAACGTACAGCAGGAGCTTCGTTCGGTGGATCTCCAGTTTTCACCTCAGAATCCCGGCTCGTTGCGTTTCAGCAATTGCTTTCCGGCTTTTTGGTTGTCATAAAGCATTGGCTTCTCACCGCTGGTAAACATTCGATCCAAACCCCCTCGCTTGAAGCGGTCTCGGTAGTCGGAAGCACAGCGACTTACTTTTGGGTTTCCGTCAACGCATGAGGCACTGACGAAGGATGTGATTTTGGCAACCTTCCACTCCACTACAGCCGACGAGCGGCGGTTCACTGGAAGATGTTAAGATCAGCGGTCAGCCCTAGTTGTAGTATGAGAAGAATCCGAGTTCATATGTTTGCGCAGGCGCCCTTTGTTTACAGCAGCTGGAGGGGTTTTCCTTGTTGCCCTTCTGGGCGGAAAGGAACTTCTGATACCATTGAGCCCCGTCCCTAGGTTGCTGCCGAGCTTGAACTAATTGAAAATGAAATCAAACATTATTTTACTTTGAGCGGTCATCGTTCTGGTTATTAGAACTTTTCAACAACACAAGGAAAATAAACGATTTATAACACAAAATGATTACTAGTAAACACTATTTGAACTCCAGAAAAAACAAGAATGTTGCAAGATTTGTGACTCAACCTTACAGATGAAAAATCTGTTTCGTGAAGTCGACACCAATGTACTCGTATCCAGAGTTTCCTTGAGAAGCTGTTTTGCACAGATTCCAACCTGGCGATTTCTCTCTTATTATTCGGGCTAAGAATTGTGGTACCATATTCTAGAATTGGTCGAATTCACATCATGTTTTGGGATCAGTAAGGCCCGAACAACTACTACTAATTGCAAGAGGTATAGGTTGTGGTATTATTTATTTATTTATAGCTTCTTGATGGGAGTATGGTAACGCAGTCGAAGGAATTGACGACCCGACTCCGCAGGTTCCTATTTCGGGATTCCCGTCGTCCAGTCCGGCCAGTCGTATCTCTTGTCATTTTTAGATGATTTGGCACCAGACCTAATCGGTAGGGAAAAACACTGACTTGTTCATTGTTTGGCCATCACAAGTCATTGTATAGACCTAATATCTTTTCAAATTGCCTCATTGACTACCCGTAAAACTGGAAAACGTTGCGTTTCCTGAAGGGGTTTATCAACGACGTCCTTCATATTTTTTGGCTATCTGATAGCATTCTACGTCAAGTGCTTGCTTTGTCGTTTACAGTTCAAGCTGAATGATGTGCCCTCTGCTACTTGTTTAAATTTAATCCATCATCTAAAAATCTATTCTTTTTAATCTAATGAAAAGGACAAGAAAAATCTAGATATTGCTTCTTTTTCCCACTACGCTGAAACTGGCTGGGGACCTACTGGTGTAGCCTCTCTCTCTGCTGGCTTATCAGTGAAGCAGGAAGACGTTACACAGAAAAGGAAGACAATAAAAAAGTTTTAAAAAAAGTTACCAAAAATAAAAATAAAGTAAAATGGTAGTTAACCTAAACCAAGTATTTGTTCAAACTTATTTTTTGTTTGTTTCAATTTGATTTAGTTTAATTTAATTTAATAAATATATAGAATAAAATTCACTTATTTACTTGACAATTAAAAAGTAATCCTCCCATATTGTATAATACAAAATTAAAGTAAAATAATTTAAATATAATAAACTAAAAGTAAAATTTATGACAAAGTTAAATGAAGTCTTATTTAATGCTCCTCTTCTTCACTGAAGAGCCACGGGAGAAGCATAAAACAAAAGTTCGTCGAAAGAAATTGGCGAAACGAACCTTTCTCCTACTTCTTCCTTAATCTTCTCCTCTCTCCTCTATTCTCACTCTTCTCTCTAGTTATTTTACAATTCCTTCCTTCCTTTCTTGTGTTTTCTATTAATAAAAGGTGATAAATAAAAAACATGAACCAAATGCCTTAATTGCTTGAGCTATGCACATTTTGTCTATCACACTCTATAATAACGCGCTAACGGCTGAGTCATAGTATCGATGGAGCGCCGCAGAAATTAGTAATAAAATAGGGAAAAAATCGGGGGAAAATCGGAGGGGGGGGGGGAAATTGGGGGAAATTGGGGGAAAATTACGACACGAGAATAGCAGAAAATACCCAGACTTCTTCTACCTGCCTGAAAACTTCAGCCGTGGAGTAATCGCGGTCGCTGAACACGAATCTGAAGTTCGTTTTTGTAGTATCGATTCCGTCAATCAACTCTGATCAAACTACGAGGAGCGAACATAGCGGAAAACAGCCAGACGTCTTCTACGTGTCAGAGGATTCAGAAGACGTGCGGAATACGTCGCATGACGTGCCTGGGACTCAGCAGACGTGCCAAAAACGTCGCTCAACGTGTTTGGGGATTTAGGTGGACGTGCCAAAGACGTCGTCCGATGTGCCCGGGGATTCAGAAGGTGTGCCGATAACGTTGTCCGGTAAGGGTGGATCATTGAGGGGGACCAGTACCAGTAATTAGGGACCGTTTCACTAGGGGAGGACTAGTAGTGAGGAACCAATAGATCACGCTATCATACTGTACACTACTGTACGTACTGCGAGCCTTTTGTACATACTCCTAGGTAGGAAAGAATGCTGTACAAGTAGAGCGGCTAGCTCGATGTGATTGTCCTTAGCTTAGTGATACTGCAACATCGCGCGAAGAGTACAAGTGCGAGGCACGCCGATAGTCGTGACGGAGCACTTGTGCATTAAATAAATAGGTGAACAATCCTATTTTCGTTCTTTGCGTTTCCTATTCTGCTATTTTTCTTTGCACAGCTCCATACAGTTGTTTTTTTCAAAACAAAAAATCAATAATGGGCAGTCGATAGCCATGATTAGTGGTTAAGGTGAACTTTGTTTAACTGAAAGCCACACCCAGTGTACGTACTTTTGTAGCACTCTGCATAAATATGAGAATTGGTTTGATGTCTTAGCTGCATTACAGGAGGGTGCGGCTTCTCAGCAGCAAAATAAAGAAGATGAACTGATTCTATCCTTACAAGGGCTAAATCGTTGTAACAGAATAAGCGTTCGATAGATGCGCAATGGTGACAGAAGGTGTTGATCGACATGGCGCACGCGCCGACGTTCACATTCGATTGTCACACGGCCGTAGCAATCAGGTTCCGCAGTGTTTCGGGATTGATGACCTGGTGCTATTCCTGTCTGCGAACGACATAACATACACGAGTCTGGCGTCACCTGTCTTTCCCGATACGTCTTTGTATAGCCAGACACGTATGCGAGATGATTGACGGTGTCTCATTCAACGAAAGTTCTAGGAATGCAATTCTAGTCAATCCTTTTTCAGATGCGCCACGAATTCTACTTCTACGTGATGTCGCGGAGGCAATTTGAGTGCGTATTCCGCCAAAAAGGTTTAGTGGTCAGACGATGGACAAGTCAGAGGTTTGTCCTTTTCGGGCATTTCTTGTTACACTGTGCACGTAAAAAGTATTGAAGCAGCTAATATCGTGGAAATAGCCATGCGCAGTAAGATTTAACATATTCACTTCCAAGGTATAGAAAATTATGTTACAAACACGATAGAATAACTCGTAATCGGTATTGGCTCCTCTGCTGTGAACTCAGGAGCGAGAACGACGGGATACCCATCGGTAGTGCGCCGCAAGTGCTCTACGTGGATTTCGTCCCGTGCTTTGAACAGGGTAGTTTTCAGCGACTGGTCACTTCTGTTGGAAGTAGCCCAGATCTTATTCTCCAAAATTCCCTTGAAAGAGTCATCTAGCGGATTCATATATAAACTTGGCTCGTCTTGGCAGCTGTTTACACCTGTGCTCCTTTGTCTGTTTGCTATCATCGGACAGAGATAGGTAATTTTGGAGTTGAACGTTATCGTGCTTGAACATCTTGTAAACATCTTCTGTTGTAACAGAGCCGTAGTTGACCTTTAGGTTATTGACCTGCTTCCTCACCGACCGCTTCGAACAGCGTTAAGTTCTTTCATCAATGAAGTATTAACTTCATTGGGTAACAGCCACGAAATGGTCACCGTAAGGCGAGACACCCAAAGTAGCACACGAAAACATTGAAATTAGAAAGAGAAGCTGGAACTGAAATTAAAAGAAGATGCGTCAATGCTTTTTACGCCCACTGTTACTAATCGAGGTCTTAGTTGGCTTGGACTCTGAATTCGGTCTCATCCCTACATCTCCTCAATAGTAGCGCTAGGACGCGGCCAAGGAAGGCTATAGAACGCGTAGATTTAGCGGACTATACGAAAACTCGCATAATTCAGCTTTGACCCGTTTAACTTTGAAAAAGTCCCAATCATACCATACTCTGAGCATCTTATTGTCGTGGAAGATCAAGGATCAAGGATGATGTTAACCAATCTCTTCTAAGATGCGCCACCCATTCATGTTCGACGCGATTTGGAGGCACTTTGAATACTTACTTGGCCTTTAGCACGACTAGAGGAGGCCAGCTGATGGATGAACAACGCAGTGTTTTGTCCTTCTCATACAACGCTGGCACCGATTTAGCAACCCTGGAGGAAATGTTGATACCAAGAACTCTCAAGCGGAGTGCAAGTGACAACCAGCGCCTACTCCGACTGTAGTACAAGGCGACAGTGTCGAGTAAATGCTGCATAATTAGGAATGTAGTCGATCTTCATGTTATCTTCAGAGAAAAGCGTGAACGGGATGTGGGCTCTCTTAGCCAATGGAGCTCCACATTTTAAGTTTTTCTTTTTCGCATTACCCTTGCAACATCCTGTCCTTGAACTCATTTCTCAACTACCGACAAAAATTCTCGTCTTGGAGTTGTCTGCTTTCCGTCTTGGAAACGTACACTGACGAAAATTCAATTTACAAGACGATCGCAAATTTTTAAGATTGTTGTGTGATACAGCCGATTATCGAATGCGTGGATGAGGGGTCAAAAATGTAGAAGCTACCGCTTGCGGCAGAAAAAATCCTGCAATTTTCACAGTCAGATCTAAAACTCAAGTTCCTCAATCAGAGTACAATCTAAGAGAATTGTCATTGAAGTCGGTGTCTGTAGTGCGAAATCTAAAAATCTCTTTTAACATCTAGTGATGTCAGATTTGACGAGCAGTACAGAGTGTTGGTCAAAAGAGCAAATTTCCGATTGTACAACTTATTTAGATGTTATAAACAAAACATGCTCTTGCGAGCTTACAAAATTTATTTAGTTATTTATTTATTGAACTGCGTCTCAAGGACACACTATGTGTGAGAACAATAACAGAATAGGTCATCCAACTAACAAGAAGGAAGAGAAGCGAAACGAGACAACAGTGTAAAATTGAAACGGCAATGGACGTTAGATATTAAAGCAGGATTTTCAGGAGCCATCCATCTAGGTTGCGAGAGCCTATATAATGATGGCATGCTCGAAAGGTAAGGAGGGCAAGTTAGAACGCTCAAAAGGTAAGGAGGGCAAGTTAAAACGAAATCCTCTCAGGTAGCCGGAAAAGCAGTTGCTTATTTGTTTACTACGCTTGTTTACTACTGAGCTATGTTAATCAAGCGAGCGATTAATGCATAATACCTTATAATCTATTACAGTAAGCATTTGAGTGGTTGTAGCCCATAAAGCCTGCCCGTCCGCGTCAGCCAGCCCTGAGTAAACACCGGAACTTCGGCACATGGGTACGCTGGCCGCCCCATGGAACCGGCAGCCGGGGCAGACAAACTTGTGGCTTTTATAGTGAAAATTCTAAAAACAGCTACCAAAAAAGAAAGCTGCACACTTTAGCTTAATAAAGACCCCCGCAACCCATACAAATTGGAGCGAGTATTGAGAAGAACAGAGAAATTACTAAGACTGAGCAGGAAGGTGTTAACTAAGCACTATGAAAAATACAGGAAAAATTCATTTGGAGAACACACTTAATCCTCAAACAAGAAAGGAGAAGGAACGTGAACCATGCTACCTGAAAGAAAATGAATCGGTGTAAGCTTGGCTAGGCTGATGGAAGGTTGACCACACAAAGCAGGCATAGAGGAGACGAGACAAGATACCAGGTTGGACTGAGACCAGAGCAGAACAATTAGTGGATAAGAGCTAGAAGTAATTCCATACTCCGGAACATCGACTGGTGAAGTGGATTCGAAACCGGCATGCAACGCTTGGACGAAGAAACAAGAGCTCTTATCGAAAAAGTACTTGACTGGATTTAATTCCAATAATTGGTTGCATCGAACCGGAGAAAGGAATTCGAACTCGTATGCTCGCTCTAGATGAACAAGCACATTCTGAACAAAAATTCGTTTCATACTACTAGTGAAATTCTGTATTTCCTAGACTCTCTAATACATTTACCTTTGTTAGATTCCTTTTGGATGCTTGGCTATTCTGAGATGCCATTAAATCTGCAGGCGACAAATGCAGGCATCTAGCAAATTGAAACAGCATGAAGTGGAACAACCTGATCGTCTACTTTTCTGCAGCCTCATATAATCAAGTCTAAACCCACCTTAACACCCATTAGTAGAGCATTAAATTTATGTGCGAGCCATGCAGAATTTATTTATTTATTTAAAACGTGCATTACACACATTATACAATGTAAATATCCGGAACAAAATAAAACTTGAAAAAAAAACGAGAGGTTCAAGGCGGATTCAAGGTGGCACTTCTCCTAGCGAACCTTTTAAATGCACCTTTCGACAAACAAAGAAGGTTACCACTTTTGGCTAGTAACGAATTCATCATACTGAGACACCTGTAAGTGATGAAACATGATCTAATACGTCTTCTAGCAACCGAGACGTAGAGCATTGTTATCCCTCTTCTACTTCTTGACAGTGAATGACCAAATAATGTTATTGGGTCCATTGACAGTTTCCCTGTGAGAATTTTGTAATAAGAGGTCAGCTAGTTTCCTTCTTTTGTAAAGTGGTGATGGACATATGTACGATGTGTTCTTGTTTCTTTTTATTTCTTTCTTGTTCTTGACCACGTGTATTGTATGACGCGCATTTGAATAAATAAATAAATCAACTTTAGTTGGCTTTTAGCACGGTCCATTGTTTTCTTATTGCACAGTCTTACGATTAATTACAGCCATCAGTATAACTCCTGGGATGACTGCGATGTGGACCTACGATGGTCATTGAATTTGTAGCAACTAATGTCCGCAATTGTGGAAGTAGGACCTAGAAGAAAGAATGAAGTAGAAGAAAGCAGAGCAGAAGTGCAGGCTGAATTTGCTAATGTAATGAAGGCCATCGGCCTAGAATGTGATTGCTTCGTTCATCAACTCCACGCTCGTGCCAAGGGGCCGAGAGCTTAAAGACCACCAAGAAGCTTCTGCCTCCGGAAACTCTCACGGTGATACGTGAGCATAGAGCAGCTTGAACCTCATGCAACCAAAAACTGACGTCTGAGGTTGTGAAGCTATGTACGCATAACAGGCGATAAAAGGGGATTTAGGGAGAGAGGGGATGCGTTGCTTATTTTACGTCTACAAGGCCTCGTTGAGGTCCTATTAGAGCAATTTGGCCCATAAAGTGAACTGAGGTGACCACCAGATAGACAAGCCCTTGTTCTGCCCTTACCAGAAAGGTTTCAGATTGGGATCTAACCACAGAGTCCTTACTTCCAACGGTGAAAGATTGTAAGGTACAACACAACATAGATTCCAGCAAAACGTACAACAAAGAAGATCGGTGAATATAGACGGGCAGGTACGAGTAGCATAAATTTAGTCCAAATCCGCTTTATTTCAAAAATGACGGGACACATATGGTTACGATGATTGGTGATGGTGAATGTTGAGAAGTGCTGCGAAATGTTTGAAAATGTACGTCATGAAAACTCGTAAAGGCAACTTCGGTAACAAATCTGATAGTAGCAGTAACAGAGAATATTCCGTCATTACTAACAAACAGAGACAGACACTTATGGTGGAGGAACCACCTTTTGTCCCGGCTGCGGCTGTCCTTTTTTGTTCGTCAGGTAGCGATGGCTATGAGGGATAACACCTCCTCCGGCAAAAGCGAAAAGTGGCTTAGAGAGGAGAGCCAATACAAATCGAATCGTAAATTAGAATTAGGTGTTCCTTGACCCTAGCATGTTGGGGTCGCGCCGTCTCACCGATATATTCCTTGCCACAGCTTTGGCAGGTAATGAGGTATACCAGTCCTGATACGGTGCGGTCATCTTCCCTGCCATGTGGGCACACGGCGCAACCAGGGGTGAGTGACACGGAGGCGATCGTAAGGACGATTCGTACGATCGCCTCCGTGTCACTCACCCCTGGTTGCGAATGAGAGCCCGAATCAGTTCGTCTCACACGTTATCCACGGGCATGAAAGTGGCTGGTGTTCACAAGCAGTCAACAGTTGTGCTCGAATGACCAACTCAAATAGGTATTCGAATGTTTTCCATTCAAATTCGAATATTGAATTAGAATTTCCAGGAAATCGCGTTTTTTTAATGCATTCGAATTCGAATATGCGAAATTTCTGGCATGCCAAACCATTCGAATATTCGATAAAATTTGGAGAGCATAACTATAAGGCAGACCCTGGAATTTCTTCCCTTTCCTAGTTTTCAAGCGGACCGTCTTATGTGAGTTTTCGACAAGCGTGTGATCCCCACTCTCGTTGCGGAAAGCAACCCGTTATGAACCGAAGGAACTGCGCAAATACATAGGCTGGGGGAATCCTTTGTACTTAGTGTATGAAAGCCTAGGCAGAAAGCCAAATCATTTCATCATTGAGATAGGACACAACGGTGATACGTATAACTTAATTTCGTACAACACATAACGTGCGAAAACTTTAGCAACACCGGGGACCGAACCATTGTATAGGGCTGTCGTACAAGGTGACTCCCTCGGAGCCTATTCGCGTCGAAGGAACTAATAAAAATACAAGTAAAAGCCTGCCAGTTGAACATTAGCGTCTAGGAAAATCAGCTTGCTAAACTTTTTTGTAATTAGCTTTTTTCGCAAATCAGTTAAAATACGTCCGGCTGCCGAAAACGTTCAATCCGTCTCGCCTGTTCCAGGTGACAAACAAAAGTATTTCAGGAAAGCAGTGCCAAATATTAGAGAGACCTTGCGAGGAGGCGGTCATTTAGAAACTTTTCTCTTTTCTAACTTCTAAATGCATTACTTCTAAAAATTTACGTGCGCCGTGGAAGGTATGAAAAACAGAATGGAAATAAAAATAGAGAAAATTTGCGCTGAGCCCGACGTCAAGGCAGCAAGCCCATAGTCCTAGGCATTGAAGCGCAACGTCCTCTCTCCATATACGGATTTGCTAGAACGGATTGTTTTTGTTTATTCTTGCTGATTTCAATAGATGCCCAGGGAGAGTGGGGCTTGAAATGCTTTTAAGAGGACTATGAGGAAAAGTGACAAACCTACTGAGAAAACAGTCCGTTAAAAATTTCTTTAAACTTTCAAAAATTTTAGTTGAATCGTTATGTCATATTTTATCGAAAACTGCCGTGAATTTGTTAAATTCTGCACATAGTTAACAGTTAAATGTCCATCCCTGGTGGCGTCGTCGCACAGAAAAGCAGACCCCTCTATGAAACGGAACGGGTGCAAAAGAAGAAGAAGAAAAAATGCATATGTTCGATGCACGACTCGAACTCAAAATTAATTTCTAATGAGAGAGAACTTCTTCTTCTTGGGACTGCACCGTATCGGGTGTAGTCTACCTGATCTCCTGCTAAGCTTGTGGCGAGGAGTACATCGGCGAAACCGGCCGTCCTCTGCACGTGAGGATAAAGGAGCATCTGGATGGTAAAGAGAAGCTAGGGCATCCACTGCCCTGGGCTACCACAGGACCAATTGTCATGGCGGGAGGGATTTTAGAATTGACGTGAGGATTCTGGGACAGGAGGTTCAAATGTCGGCGCGCAAAGCCCTTGAGGCGTTCTGGATCTATTCCAGGGGTCCCAAGGTCAACCGGAAGGAGGAATCCCTGTATATAACGCGCGAACTCAAGCCCTACCTTACTCTCGCATTCTAACGTGGGGTAGGTGCTGCCCCGTACCCCTGCTCTACCCTGTGAAGCTTCCTCTGGTCCTTCAGTGGACTGTGGTGAGTCACGGTACTTGGACTCTCTCCTTTGTTCAAGCTTCAAAAAATTTGACATTGAATTTTGTAAGGTTGAAGAGATGTTTGGTGGGGAACTCCTAATTGACTTGACCCTTTCAGGCTCTGAAGAATCCGATACAGCCGAAACGTTAGCCACCAATAAAGCCGTTTACCAACCTCGTGAAGAGCTTAGCAACTCTACAGACAGATACTACCTTGCCGAGGTTCAAGGAGAGTCGAACATGGCAACTTCTTCTTCATCACATACGCGTAGCCAGCATTGCTTTTTCGAGAAAGGATAGTACTACTGCTACTGGAATTAGCAACTTTCTTCGGGGCATTCAAATTTTTTAAACAGGTTCGGATTATATGAAACTTGCCAAAAACTCAGTTATTCCGTACAACCTGAAGCCATTTATTACGAATGCAAGTCGATTCATAAATAATTCTAGGACATAACGAGATCTTGTGGCAGAGTCCTTCTTGGTCTGTTCACCTTTCTGATCTTCATTCTCCGGGTGTTTGTTATCGCATGTACTTTCTAATCATTCTATTACACTTTGGTCTGATCGTTGGCCAATGTCGTGTGGATGTCGTTGTATACTGTTTCTAATTATATTGTTCTTCACATGGATTTTAGCCATGTAATAAATAATAATAAAAACCTTGAAATGCCAATATTTCGCATTGCATATTTATAAGAGCTATTCTCACACTTTGTTATGGATATAGGTGACTTATTAGGCAGGGGCCAACGAAAAAGAAGCGCTGAAGTCTCGGCGTGTGCGGGTCTCGGTTCCGCCCTTGTCTGTTCTCGTTCCGAGATCGCACAGTCGTGTTGTGCCATCACCACCACCACCACCACCTCCATCATCAGTGACACGCAATCACATCGCACGATCCCGCTCCCGGCGGCGTGCAGGGTTTCCTTCATCTGGCGCACTTCTCTTTCGTTCAACAATCACTTGTCCTTTCCTTTAGATGTTGACAGATGGTACACCTATTGGTCGCCACCCAGGTGGCCGAAGGCATAAAGCCCTGCCTTCTAATCCGACCTTAAGGCACTTTTCTTTGTTTCCAGATTCAGATTCTCTGCAGTATATGTAAATCAAGTAGGCGGGGGTAGCGCAGTCGGAGGAGGTGCCGGCTGTTGCGTGCACCAGATACCAGGTTCTTGGTTCTTATTTCCCGCCCAGGGCCACCAAGTCTTCAATCCCTTCGGGGATCGGTGAATTGGTACTGGACTTGTCTGGGAAGGATAAAGTGCTCACTTGTTTATAAGCTGGCCATCGCAAGTTATTGTATGGCCAAAAAAATCGAATCGACTTGATCATGATATCCCGTAGAAGTATAATAGAATGCGTGGCGCAACCCAAAAGAGATCGAGTTGCGCCGTCCTCTATCCATTATCCTTGTATGTAAAGTAAAAATGGGTGCGTGATAGCGTAGTTGGAGGAGCCGCCAGCTACCACGTGCACCCTGCAAATCCTCCGACTGCGCTACAACTCGTCATAGAACGAATACGCAAATAAAAATCAGGAAAAATTCAGGATTTTATGTATATATCTCAAAATGGATGCGCTGCAAGGACGGTTAAAAATGTCTTATCACTATAGCTTATGCAATGCATTACGGCTTGAATTAAAGAACAGAAACTGAAGATTCCCGTTTTGTGAAGCGTTCTGGTTACGCCATGCGCTTGTCCAGCATACCGCAATATTTACTTGATGCTGCCTGCTCTCGGTGTTTACTTTTACTATTTATAATGAAAACAGTGCACTTGAGTTAGGCTTGAAGTGGCTTCTGTCGTGGTTTTAAGCTTTCAAGGGAGAGGAAGGTCGTCGTCTTTCAGCAGTGCAGTTGTGTTCCTTAAGTATGTGATTTCCAAACTGAATTCCCATACATTATCGCTGTGGCTCCGACTGTCGCACGCCCCCCCCCCCCGATTCTAGGTTACTGGTTTGGATTTCACGCCCATGTCCAATCAATCCTTTCTTTCCTCCGAGAGCGCTAAATGCAGACCAAGGAATGAAGCAGTAACATGTCCATCAGCTAAACTCCACAAAACTTTCTGGAGGCCAAATACGCATTTAAAGTGTTTCCACGATATCCCGTAGAAGTAGAATGCGTGGCGCATCCCAAAAAAGATTGATCGAGCTTGACCTTTATCTTTTTACCGCTTTTGTGCAGAGTATCCGTGCTCTTCTAGAGGAGGATAAGAAAAAGGATAAAGGACGGCGTTGCTCAATTTCTTTTGAGATGTGCCCGTGGTTGGCCTGGGGGGGGGGGTGGAAATCCGAACCGAGAGCCTGGTATCGGTTGCACGCGACAGCCGGCGCCTCCTCCGACTGCGCCACAAGCGCCCAGAGAAGAGCAAGACGTGGTTTTCTCCTTCGTTCGTTACCTGTGTCCTGTTGCCTGCCACCGTAAATCCATGGCGACCGTTGCGACGTTTATAACCCCGACGTCTGCTACAGCTTCCATCTCTCACAAAACAAACCGCGGCAAATTCGGCATAAACGACTCTGGAATCAACAGAAAAACAGGTCCTGCAGTCCCCCCCCCCCCCCCAAGGAAGAGCAGTCATGTGAAGTCAGAGCCCTGTGCGCTGTCGGAGATTTGTTGCGTCGCACGGTGCTTAACACGTTCTTATTCCTGTGCCTTGGCTATCCCTCTCTTTTCGCTTTCGGGACCCATCGCAACATTCACGACCCATCTGTAGTTACATAGCGAAGAGCCGGATTAGTGTTCCTCCTTTTGTTTATAGAGCTGGAGAATAAAAAGGATCACGATGAAGGTCACTATAGAAGCTATGCCCCGAGAAGCTGCTTAAAAGTTTAATGAAGCCCCCGAAGCTAAATGTGTTCGCTCCTTTAACAGGTGAAGAAGGTGTCGTATTGCAGACGTATGTCGTTGTTTCTGAAACAAGTGAGCCATCTGTAGGAGACGCAGAGTAGCTTTTAGGTTGGCCCATAGAATTGGTCTAAAAATAATTGCAGAATTTGCCTGCAATGTTTGAAAAAGCAGGCTTGACTATAACAAGCGTCACACATCATTCAAAAATAGTTGACATTTCCCCAATTTTTAGAACGTTTTTTCTGATGAGACAGATCAGGGCGAATGGTGGTGATGCAACACCGATTCAAGGTTGTGGGTTCGGATTTCCCGTCCAGGCCAACGAAGCCTTCCATCCTTTCGCAGTCGGTGAATTGGTAACGGTCATGTTTGAGAAGGATAAAACGCTGACTTGTCAATCGACTTGCAAGCCGAATACGTCTTTAAACTGCTCTCGCGATGTTCTGCAGAAGTAGAATGCTTGGCGCATCCCGCAAAGGAATTGGTTAACCTATATCCTTATAGTTATCTTCCTTTATCTCCTCCTTTATCTTTAAAGAAACGAAGTCAACATCATTTTAAAATGCATGCTCGACTATAAGGTATCACACATCATTCAAGGGACAAATCGAGTAGCCGAAACCGCATTTGGACCATATGCCATTTTCAGTCGAATTGGACACTCATCTAAGCTAGCCTAAGAATTTTTCCAAAATTTTCAAATTTCCAAATTGAGAAGACTTCTTACAGGTTAAACTACAGACTCTCCAAGGATGTGGAATAATTTTTTGTTAGAGAAAAATTTAGTACAAATTTCTTTGCAATTTCTTACTACGGATGCCCGAAAGAGTATAACAATTTTATAAAAATTTATTTTCAAAAAATCAATAAGCTAAAAAAAATTTTAAAGCGCAACGAGGCAGAAGTCATTCAGTGCATTAAAAACCAGTTTGCGCCATGCACTCGGAAAGCTCGTCGCAATTTTTATTTGATTGCTAAGTGCTGCTCGCATGTAGCATCAAAATAAGAACTTGTGCGTTCCTTACAATTGTTGTTGTTGTATCATTTACAGGTGTGAAGCTATATGCAAACAGCAATTTCGCTATCATTCGAGTAAAAATCCTAAGGATTAGACGAGTGCGTGGGGCAGTCTCTCCTTTTGGCACCAAAAGTTGCCGACCTTCTGCTCTTTCAAACAAACAACAAGCCATTATTTTTCACAAAAATTAGAATTTTATACAAAATTTTAAACAAACAAAGTGTTCACTTATTGGGAAGTGAATTAAAACTTCAAAGAAATTATACTGAAATTTCCTTCATAAACAAAAAATTATTCTAACGTTTTTGGAGAGTATTGAGTTCAATTCAAAAGAAGTTTATTTCAATTTGGGCGACTTCGCTCTGATTTCGAAAGACTTAAGCTAGCTTAAAATAGTGTCCAGTTTGGCGTAAAAAATGTCCAATCTGATTCGAAAAGTGTGCAGTTCAACGTGAAAATGGTGCAAAAGATGGTACAAAACGTTCGCACTGATTTTTTTGTTGTTGATTGAAACAACACTACTCAGCCATATATGCTTCTTAAGTTTTTTTTCTTAAGCTTCTTAAGTTTCTTAAATTTAACGATTTAGCAGAAACGCACACCCTTGATGCCGGTCCAATTAGATTTGGAAGGTGTCCAATTCGACATGGAAATGGTATATACCAAGTTAATGTGTTGTTAATTAGAGTCTTTGATTACGGCAAAGTCGTAAGTGAGGGCAAACATGGAGGGTTTGGCAAAAATAAAGTCTAGATGGTAGCGAGGTGGTAGCGCAGTCGGGAAGGTGCCTGTAACCGATACCAGGTTCTTAGTTCTGATATCCTGTCTAAGCCCAATAGACCATCCGAGCCTTACATCCCTCCACTCCAGGATCGGTGAAATAGCGCCAGACTCGTCCGGAAGGGATAAAACACTGACTTGTCCCTCGGATAATCTGTCATTGTGTAGGCCAAAAACGCATTCAAATTGCCACCACTACATTCTGTAGAGGTATAATACGTTGCGCACTTCGAACTGGATTGGTTAACGCCGTTGTTTCTCCCTTATCCAACTGCTTCAACTTGAGGCTCATCGCCCAAGTAGGGGAGATGCTGTAAGACATGCAGCCACCCTTACCCTCACTGCAGAATCGCGTGCTGGTTGCCAATGTCGCTGTTCGTTGTAGTCAGAGACAACCGCATTAGTTCCTTTATCGGAGCGTTTTTTCATCGAAGGAGGAAACGTAGGGAGCAGTCTCGACGTAAGAGTGCCACTTTGTTCGACGTGACGTCAAATCGAGACAAATCGAGTTGAGAATGATCAGCTCCGCAGACATCAGCCACGCTACTACAGCGTGACTAACCTTTCGGGAACATCGCATTGTGACAACGTCTGGTGGCAGATTCTGTCATGGTTCTGACGTTCCCACGACGGCTTTATCTCGTCACATATCTTCTCTATCGGCAAGGCTACGATGGATTTGAGCCGAGCAAATCGCTGCCGACCCTGGCTTCACGCCAAACACAACTGGGGCAAAATGAATTGTTAACTAGAAAGAACTCCATAGGCCAGTTTTCCTCACTAGCTTAGTAGGTTTTTGTTTGGAGAAATAAGGATAAAGGACGGCGTTACTCAGCCCTTTTTGAGATGCGCCAGCGCATTCTACTTCTACGGGATATCGTGGAGGCGATATGAATGCGTATTTGGCCGTACAATGACTTGCGGTGGCCAGCCGATGAACAAGTCAACGCTTCAACCTTCCCAGACACGTCTGGTACCAATTCACCGACCCCGGAGGGATGGAAGGCTTGGTTGTCCAGGGCGGGAAATCCCACCCAGAAACCTGGAATCGTGTGCACGCAACAGTCGATGCTTCCTCCGACTGCGCTACACGCGCACCTGTTTGGAGAACTGCGCATACAATTGAAAAGTGGAGCAAGGAGGAACTTCTCCGCCCGGATACGCCACACACTCTGCTTCTGAGTAATATCGTCATTCCCTGAGCGCGGTAATGCAGTCAGAGAAGGCGCCGGCTGTCGCGTGCACTCGACTCCATGCTCTTGGTTCAGATTTTCCGCCTGAGCCAGTTAAAATTTCCGTCTCTGCGGGTCGACATGAATTGATACCAGACTTCTCTGGAAAGGAAAAGCGCGGATTTGTCCATCGGCTGGCCACCGCAAGTCATCATATAGGTCAACTACGCAATTAAATCACCTTCACGACACCCCATAGAATTAGAGTGCGCAGCGCATCCCAAAAATGACTGACTGACGCCGTGCTTTTAACTCATTTTCATCGTCATTTAAAGGAAGAATCTACCTTCACTTCTGGTGTGGTTGGCTGGAGGCGTTGGTTCTGCTGTGAAACTAAATTCATTTTAGCATTAAGTCACAGCAGACTGCGGCTGAACGCATTCTTCTAAAACGTAAAAGCAAAGTCTGGCGTTATTCAGCGCTTCTGTGGAAATCGCAACGCACTAAACGTACGCTGCTTACGTTGAAGGCAATTTGAATATCTGTATGGCCCACACAAAAACTAGCGATGGCGACCTGGTGAATAATTCGATGTTTTTCCTTAACCGGAGACATCTGGTATCAGTTCACCGACGGAAGGCTTGATTAATTTTCGCGTACTCGGATCGAAAACCTCCGTTCTGGGTGCATTCGGAGCTTTCTCCGACAGCGCCACATGTACCGCCCATTCCTGAGGGTAGGTATATTCTCCGGAAAGAACAGGTCAAGGGGCTTTCTGTCGGCTGGAGAGCAGATGTCGCTGATTCAGCAGACGTTCCAAATGAGTACTAACAACGTAGCGCAGAGTATGAGTGTGTGGCGCATTCCAAAAGAGACAGACCGCGACTAATTTTTGATCTCATTTCGATTCCTCGCCCAACAATCCTTTGTAAAGATTAGATTTGGGAAAAGGAAAATGAAAGGCGGAAGGACAACGTAGCTCCGACTTCCTAAAGTGCTTGTTTCACCTTTTTGTTTCACCTGTTTCACCTGATGAGCATCAAATTGCTGAAATTGGCGTCAGCTATTTCTCCACTCATCTTTGTCGTCATCCAGTGTATGATCGATCCACTCGGTTTTCGTCGAATTCTCCCGGTCTGGCGCTGGTTATCGGATTCTCGACTAGCGCAGAAGCACGGTGGAGCTGAACAGGTGAGCACCGAGCCGAACATTCTTCGACTTCTTCGTTTTAGGTTATCAGCAAAGCACTGCATTTTCGAAAGCTTCTATAGAGTCTAGCGGATATCCCGTGGCTTTGCTAACTTCTGTAAACTAACGATTAGTGACCCATTCAATCCTTGAAAATATATAAAAGTGCAGAAGAAGATAAAGACTCATATGAAAGATTGGGCGCGTGAAGCCCAGTCGGAGGATGCGCCGGCTGTCGCATGCACCCGATACCATGTTCCTGGTTCGGATTTCCCGCCCAGGCCAACCAAGCCCCCCATCCCTCCGGGTCGGTGAATTGGTACCAGACTTGTTTGGGAAGGATAAAGCGCTGACTTGTTCATCGGCTGACCTCCGCAAGTCATTGTATGGCCAAATACGCATTCAACTTGCCTTCACGGTATCCCGTAGAAGTAGAATGCGTGGCGCATCCCAAAGGGGATTGAATAACGCCGCCCTTTACTTTTTGCCCTTCATGATTAGGAAAATAAAAATTTTCTGACATATGGTAGGCATGGAATGCACCAGGCACTCGCCTGAAATTTAGCATTCTACACTCGATTGATTGCTTTTCGCTTGAATACTTTTTATAGTTTCTTCACAAAGTGGTATATTAATTGATTTATGCTTCTTTTAATGTTTAACATTTTGAAACACACTGCTGCCTGGGAATCCTAAAAAATGCAGGTTCTCTGTTCTTTCAAAGGTTCTAACGTTGCTGTTGGTCATGCTTTTGAAGATGCTTGTGAGTCGTAGAAAAGCACAGGATGACGAGATTTCTGTGGCGTGTAATTGATTAAGATTGCGCCATGCCTATGCCTAAATCCTTGCATTTCAGACTTGACTGATTGTGCATGGGCTGAATGATTGTTACAATCTTGTTAATACTTGGCCAGGTTACCCCTACTGTGGTTTTTTTTAATGCTAGGACTACAATTACTGGAAATAATTGTGACATTTGAGTTTATTGACTGCACAATTCAAATGTGAGCAGGAGCCCCATTTTCCAAAATGGATTCTATAGGCTGATGAAGCAACATTCAAGCTGAATGGAGAGGTTAATTATCATAACTGAGCTACTAGACAACGGAAAACCTTAAAAGAAACACAGCACAGGTTAACCTGGTCAATTAGTAGCAAGATTGTTACAAGCATTCAATAAATGCACAGTCAAACGAGTCGAAATCAAAGATTTCAGGCGGGGGCATGGCGCAGTGTTTGCTATTTACACGGATCAAAAGTTCTGCTACTCTATGCCTTCATATAAGTTTTAAGCATCTCTAAGAACTTCACTAGCAGCAGTGATAGAACCTTTCAAATAGTACCCGGAATTTGAGGATACTTTGCATTATTCGCAAGCCATAGTGTGTTCTTAAGTTTTAAACATTAGAAAGCACGAATCATTCGGCACGGCCACTTTGTGGAGAAATTATGACAAGCATTCTGGCGAAGCGCAATCAAACTAATGTAAAATGCAAAATTTCAGACGAGTGCATACCGCATTCCATACCGCTCCTATGTCAGAAAATTTCAGTTTTTCTATGCTTTCATATGAACCCTTAACGTTTCCGGTACCTTTACTGTGAGCAAAGTTATCATCTTCCAAACAGTGTATACATTTTTTAGAGACTCTCTGTATATTTCTAGCTCCTCTCAAAGGGTCATACTATATAATAATCCGCTAAGCGATGAGTCACACTATCAATCGGCGATGAGTCATAAAATAAGGGAAATTACGGGGCACAAATTAAGGCAAGAAGTTATCGGAAAATACCCAGACGGCTTCTATGCGCCTGGCGACTCAGGAGACGAGCAGAACATGTCGGCGACCGTGCATGGCGAGCCGTAGACGTGCCGAAGACGTCGGCAACCGTGCATGGGCATTTAGGTGATCATCGACAGAAGGCCTTCACAGCAGGGAGACAATCGATATCGATCGATATTATCGATTTTTTGCGGATGTCGTTCAAGCAGCACGAAACTTCAGCGCTGGGGCTAATCGAGGTCGCCGAACACGAATCGGAAGTCGACCAATCGATATCGATCAATATTATCGGTTTCTATGGGTGTCGTTCAAGCGGCACGGAACTTCAGCCCTGGGACTAATCGAGGTCCTGACCGGTGGTTTTCTCCCAGATTTAACCGACCAGGGTGGAGAGGGGGGAGGTGGGAGACACGCCGGTGGTTTTCTCCCAGTTTTAACTGATCGGGGGTAAGAGGGGGGGGGGGGGGGGGGGGGTTGGGAGACACGCGGGTACTATGGCCGAAGGAGTGCTACACAACAGTATGAGGACGAAAGCACTGATTAACGCAAACAGATTACGTTTCTGAACTGTCTGAAGATAGTGCCAACGTTGAAGAGATGTTGAGGATGGGAGGGAGAGCTGGACGGCTTCGAAGAACTACTCACTGATCTTAGAGAAGGTAGACCAAGGTTCAAAATTATTAAGGTTTTCAAATACCTCTTTTTACTACTAAGGTGTCGAGAAGGCTGCACAAGCAGATCAGCTACTTGAAGTGAGTGATCTTGGCTTAGTTCTCTAGGGTCGCGCGAAGCGCGCAAGTGCGAGACACGCCGACAGGCGTGCCGGAGCTTTTGTAAATATATAAATATATATATGTTTATTTCTAGCTCCTCTCAAGCTCCTGAATGGGCCACCAATGGTTAGTTTACAGAAATTAGCGAAGCCACGGGATATCCGCTAGCCTCTATAGAAGCCAGCGATGATTCAGTGCTGTGCTGTTAACCTCAAACGAAGAGGTCGAAGAATGTTCGGCTCGATGCTCACCTGTTCAGCTCCACCGGGCTTCTGCGACAGTCGGCTGTATAGACATGCATTCAGAGAGCAACGTCTAACTTGGGAGAATGGCTACCCAAAAAAAGGACTAAGGTAGTCATACCGACGAATTAAAACGCATATCGATCTTCCCTTTAAAAAGCTTTCCATCATCAGTGTTGTTACGCCCGACAAAGCGCTTTTTCTTGGTGCATGCGCGAGTATTTGCACAACTGACCTGTTTCAGTTGACTCGTTAATTCGTCGATTTTCATGAAGGTCGTCGTCATTTAGCAGTGCAGTCGTGTCCCTTATGACTGATTTCCCCAAAATCACTTCCAGCGCCATATAACTCCAAACTTCCGTTGGTAAGTAAACAAAGACCCCAGCAGTAAGTTGTTCTTCTGCGATACATCGACGGCTTCTTCATCACGTAAGTGCGGCCGATTCCCTTACCGACCCATTTCCTTTATGAGGATGATGTCGTCGTTGGGGAATGGTGAAATCTTGGTCGTGAATACACTGTATAGCTCTCGAAGTATAATCTTTTTCTGATGCGCCACGGATTTCACTTTTACAGGATATCGTGGAGGTAATTAAAATGCACATTCCACCTATACGGTGAGTTGCGCTAGCCCGTCGATGAACAAGTCAGCGCTCTGTCCTTCCTAGACAGGTCTGATACCAATTTCCCGACCCCAAAGAGATGATGGGCTTGGTTGGCCTGGGAGCGAAACCCGAACCACGAACCTGCAATGGGATGCACGTGACAACCGGCTTCATCCCCGTCTACACTGCCAAACTCCCTCCTACGGGATAGTGTGGGGGTAATATGGAATGGAAGGTCTTTGAAATGACTTCGCCACTGCTACTTGTCTTCACATTCTGGATCGCACATGACGTTTTCGAGGGTACACTGAAGAGCTTCGGGGATATGGCATTCCCTTGCCGAGCCCCTCTCTTCATGTGGATGACGACGTCGTTGTAGAATGGTGAGATCTTGGTCGTGAATCCACTGTACAGCTCTCGAAGGACTCTGATTTACTGAGTAGGAACGCCCTGAGTGAGCAGGGCGTCGATGACCGCTTCAGTTTCGACGGAGTCGAATGCCTTCTTCAGGTCGATGAACGTAAGGCACAGCGGCAGCTTGTACTCTCGCGCTACTTCGATGAACTTCGTAATGGAGTTTATGTGGTCGGTCGTGCTAAATCGTCAGATCGGGCGATAGTTGCCAATGTCGTGCACGTCTCCCTTCTTGTACAGCAAGACGGTCTTGCTGGTCTTCCACTGAGATGGAACCTTGCACTCCGACAGGTAGCGTGTGCAAAGCCGCGCCAGGGTGTTCGTGAACACCGACGAAATGTTCTTGAGGTGGTCCTTTCGGGACCGAGTGCTGTTCAAATCTTCATTGATGAAATGGTGCATCGGATCTCGGAAGGGAGGACAGGCACATCTATCCCGGGGAAGACGGTCTGGGGGCAGGTGGACGTGGCTATCAAAAAGGTCGGAGTATAAGTCGTGAATGACCTTCTCGATTGTCCTTCTGGAAGAGGTGATGGTTACGTCAGGACGTCGGAGAGCGGTCGTCTTGGTCTTGAAGTTGGAGAACTCCCGGCGGGCATTGCGGATGCTCAACCCTGCCTCTGCTGCTTCAGCCAACACTTCCGCCCTTCTCTCCTTAAGATTCTCCTTTATCGCCGCTCTGCATAGCTTCGCAAGCTCAGACGTTAGTTGGTAGTTGTCTGCCGCTCGTGCTGCTCCTCGCTAGCGTATCTGCTCGAGAGTTTCCAGAGAGAGAGACGGCTCTTGGTGGTCTTCAAACTCTCGGCTCCCTTAGCTCTATCGCGGAGATGTGCTCGAAACGGTAGATTCTTCGCCAATGTTGTTCATGATCGTGTCTTTCTAAAAGCCGACAAGAGATGTGTAAAGGTCCCTATTGGTGATCCTTCTGCTAGTCCTCTTCTTGAACTTCGCTTTCTCCCCTCCTTGACGCGAAAAGCGGAACCTCGCGCAAGGGGGACGGTGATCCGATCCCGTGAAGAACTTGAGAAGGAGACGTCGGTCAGGCAATACATGCGGTTGAAAATGATATAGTCGTTGTGGAACTGCCCAATGGGAGAGAGTAAAAAAAGGTGTCGGTTGGCCTCGTCAATTTTCTTGCAAAGGATTTTCTTGTATTCGATGTGCTTCTCTCCAAAGTTCAAAAAGGGGAAGCTTACCTTTCAGGCTCTTCGTAAAAGTGCTTTAACACAGTAGCTCCCTTTTCTGCTCGCCTGTGTCAGACTGGTCACGTAGAGGAAAACAGGTCCTCAGGAGAATCTTGTGATCACCATGGGAGGCAGGAACGCTGCAGCCGATCAAAGCTAATCAGACTATTGACCGAACATGAGCAGACCAATCAGGGCACCGGCCACATAGAGGCCACTTTTGGGTGGCATGCCAATCAATGAGCCGACCCTAGCACCTCCCTAGGTGGCGTACCTTTACGATGCGGCCTTAGTTGTCTGGAACGCTCACAGCTTCGTATCTAGGCTACATTATCACCACTAGGCCATTGTACCGAAGTCTAATGTTCCTCATCCGCTGTCTGTTGTTCTTGGCAGATGACTTCTCAACAACCATGCGGATAGAACGAAGCTCTACGACGGCACTATGCCGGTTAATCATCGAATGATCCGTGGCCGGCATAGTTCCGTCGTAGAAGTTCATGTTTTTGAAGTGAAACTTAGGAGAACGTCTAGGGTGGCAGGCGCTGGGTCAGAGATCCCCCGCTACAGGTAGTCCTAGTGAATCGCATGTAGAAACCGAATGCGCTTCCTAATGCACTAATCTTTGTCCAAAGCATTCGGAAGCCAGTACAACCGGTCCACCGTGATGTGGAAACAAGATCGGCTTTCACGAAATGCCCTTTCATGCTTTTTCGACTTGTCGCAGCCTGCTGAAATGATTTTACAGCCAATCGACTCTCTTTGTCGACTTGACGCCCATTATGTTGATTTTTATTTAAAGCTTTTCGAAAGCAAGTTGTGATTACCTTGCGATTGTCTATCAAGTGCTTAGCTCTCTTGGAGTTCGTCTTGTAGTGTTTTCTCCTAGTTCTGTGGATTCTTTAACACATTCATCAGCATTCGTTGTTTTAACTAACGGCAGAATCAGCTGAATATTTCTTTCCGATCTATTAGATTGTTGCATGCGAAACGGCCGACTTTGACTGAACAATTTGACAGATCATAACTTTGCTTGGAAGCAATTTTCAATAGAAACATGAACCATTACAATTAGTGCACTTTTCCCAATGTGACAATGGCTCAGACATTCTGTCTTTTTAAAAATCAGAACTACGAGAATTAATGAAACATAAGAAGTCATTTTCGACATCATCTTAGTTGCTGAGTTTTTGTCCTTCACACGAGGATCTGAACGCTTGAAAGAATGATAATCGGTTGGTGGCAGATCTGGGGAATCTGCTGGATGTGGCAGAGTTTCGTGTACCGTACACGGTTTCATCCAGTTTCTGGAGAACATGCAGTAGGATTGAGCCTTTTCGATTGACCCAAGCCAACTGTTTTTCGATCAACTTCTGGTGCATCATTTCAATTTCGGCGGAACAGTTCTCCGCTGTGATATTCTCTCCAGTCTCCATGAAATTGTAATGGACTGCCATAACAATGTTTTGTTGCGATCAAAACTTCTAGCACCAGGCTGGACTCGAACCCGCACCTCCCTCTGACCGGGCGGGACTATCTCAGCCGTTGTCCACCATACGGTCATCATGGCCCCCTTTGGATAGAGTCGTGGTTCGGCATTTCCTTTAGAACTCCCACTCTTTTCCAGCCATTGTGCAGAGCGACGACGATTGTCAGAGAGGCCCCATTTTTCGTCGTATGTCACGATTCTGACCAAAAAAGGCTCCCTTAGATTGCACAGCCTTAACGGAACACAGGTGCCGTGGTGCTTCAGCATCTCTCCGGCGGTCAGTTCGTGAGGGGGCCATTTATCCAATTCCTTCACTTTTTCGTGGCGACTGATAGTGCTGCCGTCAACGCCGAAATGCTGTTTTATCACTCGCACAGTTTGAAGCGGACCAGCTTCTACCATGACTTTAAGTTGGTCGTCGTTAAGGAGTGATGGCCGCCTGCTTCAGTCTTCGTCTTCGAGACTTTCATCTACAGTTCGATACCTTTCGAACCAGTGGTGAATTGTCTTTAGCGAAATCCTTTCTAATTCAAGTAGAACACCCTAATATTACGTTGATTCATACTGTAAAAACGACGTTCAGAAACTCGACAAGAGGCAATTATCTCACAAATCCACAAATGGTAAGAAGGCGTAGATGTTGCGTTTTCAGATACTATATACAATGCCTGAAAGTTGAACATTTGTAATCACAAAAAACCGACCAGAAGTTGAGGTAGCGAAATCGGCCATTTCATATGCAACGACCTAATATACATATAAGGCGTCATTTGAGGCATATTGTATGATAGGATAGAGGCCGATTTTCCCAGGATATTGGGATTGCCTGAGCGTGGTAGTGCAATCGGAAAAGGCGCCAGCTGTCGTATGCCCAGTTCCAGGCTCATGGTTCGGATTTCTCGCATAGGCAAACCAAGCCTTCCTCCGAGCTTGGTGAATTATACCAAATTTTTAGGGACGGATGAGACACTGACATGTCCATTTACTGACCACCGCAAGTGATTGCATAAGCCATCTGCAGACTCAAATTGCCTCCATTACATCCTGCAGAAGTAGAATGCTTGGCTCAGCCCAAGAGAGATAGACTGCGCCGTTTTTTTTAAGATCTATGGTATATCCGTTAAGTGCACATGCAACCCATTTAATGGCTTGTGAGGGCCACGAGATCAAGAAGTCGGGAAACTGTCCTCCACTATACCAATGGTGCCAATTTACCGATCGAACGGGGAATAAATGGATTTGCTTGCCTGGATAAGAACCGAACCATGGATCAATTCGAGGTGAGCGTGAGATCGGCGACCCCTTCGTTTGCACCACACGCGCTCAAGTTGAGCCAATTTTATAATCCATTCACTCAATCATTACCATGTTGTTAGAGTCATCCGTCTTTATGCAATTATTCTTAAATGAATGTGACTCCCATCGTCATATGCAATCTGGAACCGAGATTCATGGTTCGAGTCCTAGTCAAACAAAGCTTTGCATCGCTCCAGGGCGTGCGATTCTATAGCAGACTTCAGACTGGAGTAGAATAAGCGCTGAGTTCTTCATCGGATAAAGGGTGAAGATCGGTGTCATACAATCTCCTTGTGTGATTCGCCACGCATTCTACTTCGATGTGATACCGCGGAGGCGATGCGAATGGTCATTCGGCACATGCAGTGAGCTGCGGCGTCCGGCCGATGGACAGGACTGGACATATCTATAAAGGCTTCAAAAGGAATTCGATGTCCGACTACCGATGGAAACACACTCTAAAGCGTCATTGTTATTTGTATTTCTGCACAATAGCAGAGGGGATGCTGCATTAGAAGGTAGTGCTGGACAGTTCCTTCGAGGTGCCTTCGAGCTAACGTAGCCTCCGAAAGCTTATTTTGCAGCTGCAACTTCCCTCATCATGTGACCAGGAAGTCCTGAAGAACGACCAACTGTCCAGCTTGCGCCTCGCGTCTTCCCTACTTGCCACGAAAGGTGACAAAAGCCGGTAGAAGTAGCTCGTGTAGTTTGATGACACGCTTCGTTTAGCATAGCTCAGGGCATTACGACAAGTGCATGGATGGAATGAAATCGGATTGACAGCTTCCTAGACGAGGAGCTCTTCGTGAAAAGTTGCAGAATTTTCGCAGAATAAGACGATACAGTCGGACGAGGCGCTAGCTGTCGCGTGCCTATACCTATTTCCTGGTGCGGATTTCCCGTCCAGGTCAACCAAGCCTTCTGTCTCCTAAAGGTCGATGAGTTAGTGCTTGACTAGTCTGGGAAGCGCCGACTTGTTCATCGGCAAGCCACCGCAAGTCATTGTATGGCCAAATACGCATTCAAATCGCCTCCACGGCATTCCGTAAAAGTGGAATGCGTGGCGCATCTCAAAGGGGATTGGGTAACGCCGTCCTGTTTATTCTTCATAACGATGCAGCAAAGTGCTGTGGTGCAGTCGGAAAAGAGCACAGGTGGTGAGCGTTCCCCAAACCGAGTTTTATAGTTAGGGTTTAGCTCAAGCCAACCAAGCCAACCAAGCCATCCATTTTTTCGGGTTCGGCATATTGGTACCAAAATTTTTGGAAAGAATAAAAGCCAGACTTATCCATCGGATGGCCACCGCAAGTTATTGTGTAGAGCAAAGGCAGTGCCTTCAAACTCCCTCCATGATATACAGTGGAAGAAGAGGAGGATACGTGGCGCATCCCTAACAGTTATTGACCACGGCCGTCTTTTTTCTTATTTCTTATTTTTGCGATGCAACACTTGTGCACGACACCTATGTGATTCCTTCCCAGCATGTTACTCGTTTTGGTCCATGTCGTAAAGGTGGGCAGCACTGAGAGATGGTAGCGAGCCAGCCAATCATAATTAGCCAAAGCACCAATCGAACACACGCCAGCCAATTAGGATACCAGCCGTACATGCTACCTCTGAAAGGCACGCCCACTCTATGCAGCCTGATTTATTGGCGCGTTTACAACCTCCAATACTGCTCGCTTTCGCGATATGAACCCCAACCATCAACTTCTAGTGGATATCATGGGGAGAATTTACATGCGTGCCTTTGGTGAGCTTGCGTGAGAAACCCGAGCCAATTGCTGATTCGGAAAGCACGCCACAACCAGCGCCTCCTCCGACTGCGCCGCTATGCGCTGCTGGGAACACACGCAGTCGTAACCTGAGAATTATGTCAGTATGCATCTAAGCATCGCTCTATGGTACGATGTGTGCTTCATGCTAAATATGAACTTTGCCAGACAATTCTTTTTCTCACTGTGAACACGTCAAACTTAACTAAATGATAGAAATCAGCTTTATTCAGACCTTGTTCGGGGTGAGCCACACGTTCTACCGCAACGAGATATCGTGGAGACAATTTGAATGCGCGTTCGGAACATAGAGCATGACTTATTTCATTCATTTACGTGTTGTGCTATCATATTACGCACAACACATCACACAAAACGTGCGGTCGTCAGATTTAGAGAAACAAGACAATCTCGGAGGTTTTCAGAATTGCACGCAATCGTAGAAAGTGTCTGTTACTGTAACCAAAAAACGACTTCAAGAATACTCAGAAACACAGCTCTTTTCGAAAGAATTCTTAGAATAATAGGAAATGATTGAGATTTTTGTAATGGAATAAGTTTATGGAGTATCCTCCAGCTAGCGGTGTACCTACGAATGGGTTGGTAATGTACAGGGTGCGGCACCTAAATCCCGGCAAATTTGGGTTACAATTTCCCGCTCATACCGCCGGAGGTTGCGATTTGCGTCATTGAAGGCCATCTAGAGAATAGTCACAACCTCAAAATAACACGCAACAAAACATCGTTGTGACAGCTTACATCCTCGATACCAGCCAATTGAGGCTTAAAGAAACTGATTTGAATCATTTCTATCTAGGCCTACAGCTTAACTGGTTCCATGCTGATATCAGCGGCCGGCTCATCCATATACGGGTGAGTGCTGATGGGTCCCACGAGGTGTGGATGTTGCGTTCGATCAAACGCGCCGGTGGTGTAATGGCGTAGAGCATTCCCGCCCGGTCAGAGGGAGGTGCGGGTTCGAGTCCCGCCTGGCGCTAGAAGTTTTGATCGCAACAAAACATCGTTGTGACAGCTTACTTCCTCGGTACCAGCCAATTGAGGCTTAAAGAAACTGATTTGAACCTCAGAGTACCCTCGAGGGCACTCTGAGGTTGTGACCCGTACTTGTATGAACACCGATCGGTGACACAGCTGCGGAGTGCAGCCGATGTATCGACGGTATTCACACAGGCGTTCGCCGGCTGAAATAATTCAATTTTTCGGGTACCCGAAATCACCTTTACGATGCCTTGGCTAGGTACAACGCCTTTGAGGCATCTGAGAGAGGTTCCGCATACACGGCGAGGAAAACCTATCCGCGGAAACGCGTGTCAAGAATCAAGAACCGCGACAGTCGTGGAAAAGGCTCAATAGCCGATTCTGCATTCTGGAGCACATCTTCTTCGCGCACTGCGAGCAAGTCCAGGGGTCGGATTCATCAAAGTTACTGCAGTAACTTTAACGGAGAATTGTAAGCGAAAGCTCAGATAACGCGGCCTATCAAGCGATATGGTGGGCGATAAGCCGAGCTATCTGAGCTTTCGCTTACAATTCTCCGTTAAAGTTACTGCAGTAATTTTGATGAATCCGGCCCCAGTATGCCAACAGTGCACAAGTACACGAAAGCGCGACAACCACCCTTGAGAGTCACCAAATAAGTTTATCTGCAAGTTTTTCAGACTGTATTGGATAATGTCGTGGATAATGACTTGAGCCTGAGAAAGGCCATATATCTTCCAGCAGGACGGCCGCCGACTCACACGAGCCATTTAGTCCAAAACTGGCCCGGTAACTTGGACATGCTTTGATCTAACCAGGATACTATCTCAATGGTAGGTCGGAACGGCCCGAGTGTTGTATATGGCAGAACCTACTCTCCCTGGGAAGTAACAAACTACAGGTATCTCAACACCAATACAACTCTGCCCAGAGTTAGGGGCGACGGAAGTCGGATGTTGGCGGCATGTTGATTCACATGCTCCACAGCTGACGGGCGAGTGGGATGAGGTCTCGTGGAGGGCGCAGTGCACGGGTGGTGTAGTAGGGAAGCGCCCGGACTCGTGAGCGAGGGATCGGGGGGTTTGGATCCCGCAGACTGCATTTGTTTCGCACTTTTGCGAAATCCATGTTTATCATAGTTGATTCACCTAGGAGTATTATAGTATGTTGAAGAGCATGATTATATATAATATATGTTTCAAACTACAGATTAGCTAAAATGTAAGGAGTTCTGGCCCCCGAGTAGGTCAGATTTGAATCCCATGGACTATTATTTCTGGAGCGCAGTCGAAAGAGTGGCAACAAAACGAGGCACCTAATTACATCTCTTCGCACCGCTGTTGAATTTCACAAATATGGACAGCGCTCCTTTGGAGGATGCGTGCGAGCGCTTCAGGTCAGCGATGGAGGCGGTCACTGCGGCTTACGGAGATTATGTTGAATTTTATTTTACCCTTGAGATATTCCTATATTTGTGAGTGAAAAATATTATATTTCAATTGTATTCGTGTTAATAAATTAGTTTGAAAAAAGAAAATTTAGTTTGGATTTAACTGCAGCAGACTGTGTGTGATATTTGCACGTGGGTATGGTGGAGTATAGTGGATAGTGTACATTGGATCCGATCGAAAATCTTCAGATAATTTGACGAGTCGGATGACGCTAATTTTGCGGGCCCCGGATTTCTGAATGATTCGGATCGTGATACCTTAATCGAATATCCGAAAATGATTCATTCAAATACAATGGATATGCTTCTTCCTTCGACCCCAACTACATTCTAGGGCCGGGTTCATCAACGACTAACCCGCGGGTACAGGGGGTAGAGATACCCAAGATGAAGCCTGCGTCTCAGACTCTTTCCTTAACACTACCTTGCTCCTATCTTATCTCTCTCCTCATACCCCGCATACCCACTGGTTTAATTGATGATGAATCCGGCCCTGGTTTTATCGTTAAGAAACTCGGCCCTTGAAGAGCCTCAACTACACGAAGAAAATCCTATTTCGTCGTTGGTTCCAAGGAAAGCCTCTACCAGGGAAGGCTGAAGACCAGAAAGACACGATATGTACCCGATATCGCGTCGGTGTTGAAAAGCTTCACCTTGAACCCCATCCTCTGGTCAGAGTTGCTGTAAACCTCATCTGTCCGTGCGCAGCTGTAACGTTGACATATGAAGCGTGACCAACGATAGGACTGATTAGCCAACGGTTTTCGTTTAGAGGCGTTCGCCTTCTCCATCCCCAAGGCAGCGCTTCCAGTATTCTCTTAAGGCTAGGTAATTAAAGCGGAGCAGCGTTATTCTAAGCATCTGGAGAGTTGATGGCCTGGTAATGAATGAAGGTCGGCGTTAGTCAATTCCTATGCGGGATGCGTCATAAATTCTACTCCTTCGGAGTATCTTCATGGTGAAGTGAACACGTGTTTGGCCCATACAATGACTTGCGGTAGCCAGTTGATGGACAAGTCAGCGCCTAAACCGTCCCAAACAAGTCTGGTAGCAATTAACCAATCTTTGGGGGATGGAAGGCTCGGCCTGGATGGAAAATCCAACCAAGAACATGGAATCGGATGAACGCGGCAGCCGGTGTCTCTTTCGCCTGAGCTAATACGCGCCCAAGGAATTATGTAAATTCTAGTAATGTGATCGCCTTGTTCAGATGAGGAGAAGCCTTGCTGAACAGCTGGGTCTTTGATGTTCATCAAGTTATATGCTCGCACGACTGCTTTTTATATTGTTCCCAGAAGTCTATTCGTGTGTTACAATATACGGTTTTCATTACATAAATGTGTTAGCTGTAGGATACGATAAGGAGCGAGGAAGGAGACAACGATGGTACCACCTGTATCACCTGTCGTCCCATTGATCATCGACTTGATTGAGCGGGCGCCTGTACCGTCTCCATTCATCCCTGTCGCGTGCCAGAGTGCCCCAATGGATCCTCCGAGCATCGTTTTCTCGATTTCCCGCTGCGTGTTCATCCTGCTGTCGTATGGGCCAGATCTCAAAAGGGGAGGAGCGTATGTATGAAAGGGGAAAGCGGGTCATATAGGAAAATCTTTATCCTTCAATCAGTATAAAAATCTGATTCTTTTTTGCCTAGTCGTTAAATCCAGAAAGTAGGGGTCCTTGAAATTACTATGGAATCGGCGGGCAGTGCCCTCGTGAGCGCTGGAGAGTCTCTTGCACTCCCGCGATACCTACAAGCGGTACGGGGCGCAGTGGATAGGGGCGTACTTCCATGCGAGGGGCGTGAGGGGTTCAGTACTCCTGCGTTGAAGTATTTCTGCGCTTCATATGATCAGAATGAGGTTTGAAGGCTCTTGACGTCTACAATTTTCAAGCGTTTTCTACGCTTTTTCCAACTCTATGCTATGGAAAGTAACTTTCCTGCGACTGTATAACTACTGATTGGTTTTTGGAGCTGATCACAATACGGACAGCGTAAAAAGGTCAGCATCCTAAAGATAAGTGTCGAAGTAGGGAGTATAATATAGTCAGAGCGTCCTTGCTCCAACCCGTGCCACGCGGACTTTACTAGGCGAATACCTCAAACTTGGGTAATTAAACCTTTATTTTTAGTGAACTACAGCAGAAATACGAACATGTAATGAGGTGATAGCGAAGTGAATAAAATGAGGATAATAAGGCAACAAATAAGGCAGTTATGGCAACTGGAGTAAAGCAATCGCATCGAAAGAGAGTTGTCGCATCGCAGCCAGCGTCATCGCATCGCACATCAGGGCTCGCTGGACAGTACACTAACTCGTCGCTTGCTCATCGCGAGCCCCCTTTTAGGCCACGTGCATACTTCCCCTCGCGGCGACGGAATCGCGGCGATGAGTTTTGCAGAGCGACGCGTAAGAATTTAAAATTCTCAGTTCTTGTCGCATCGTTCATCGCTCTGCAAGGGAGCGTGACAGCGATCTGCTCAGGACCAACGCTAAACTGCGAGCGCGGCGCGAAAAAGTATGTCATGCCAGCGATGAGCGCGGGGAGCCATCGCGCATACCGACCGCCACTGTTGCGGCAGCCGCGGCAAAGTTTCCTTTGACTATTCGACCGCCTGCGGCGCGCCGCGATGACATCGCGGCGATGGAAGTATGCCCCCGGCCTTGTGCGATTGCACAGAGGCTTCTCACAACAACTTCTTTTCCGATTCCTTTTCTCCGCAGGTATCAAAATGTCAAATGTGGGAAGCTCAATGTTTCCAGCAGTTTGAATTTGCCTGCTACAATGCACTTTGGTCAGTTCGAATCGCTACTGTCTCCCTGAAGTTCCCTGAGGCGTTGTGAACTGTGTCCTCAGCCTCCAGCTCGAGATGCGCCAGTTCGGGCTCGATCTGAGACGTCCGGTCCGGGAGCTCGCAGACTGCAACATGGTGGTCTCCTACCTATCTGCAGTAGTGGAACATCTTTTTGCGCTTGCGACAACGTTGTTCCCTGTGCATCCGTACTCAAGACATTTTTTGCACCGATTGTTTCTCATGAGATAGGCTCGTAGCTGGTTCGCAATTGATTACAGGAGTCCGAGTAGTGAACTCTATCCTTGCGGCAGAAGGAGCGCTTCATTTTGCTCCCCTTCTGGCGGCTTATGCCTCCCTCGAATTCTCTCTTTTCGCATTTTGGCTCTTATTTCAGCTGGCCAATCCTATTCTAAACTCTGGCGTATTCCTGCTGGAGAGACTCGATTTCCTCTTGGGTCCTCGCTGAGTAAGCGAGTCAGTGTACTCTGTCCAGCGAGACATAATGGGCGATGCGATGACCCTAGCTGCGATGCACTTTGTATTTGTCGAATTTTTACTAGGAAAAATCGCGCAATCCGCGATAGGGTAGCTGAAAGAAAGATGAAAGATTTGTTAAAATCTTGTTATGGTAAAAGATCGCTCAGTAATAAACAAGTCGCAAGAGGGTTACTCTCCAGCTTGAAAATACGCAGAAAGGACCTGAAAATTGTAGACGTCAGAATCGCTCAAACCTCAACGAGTCAGTTGAAGTGCAAAACTGTTGCAACGCACAGGAACCAACCCTCCGACATCCCTCGCATGAACCTACGTCACTCCACCGCTCCAAACCGTTTCTCGGCATTGCAGGCGTAGAAAAGACCCCAGCGCTCGTGAGGGCAGTGCCCGCCGATTTCGTTGTAACCTCGAGAACCCTCTACTCCTTTAGCTTAACGACTTTTCAAAAAAGAAATACGTTTTGTATTAAATGAAGGTTGCAGATTCTTTCCATGCTACTTGTTTTCCCCGTTCAGACATGCGATTCAGACACTCCCCTTTTCAGAGACGTTCTATCGTAAAAAAGAGCGGAGTCGAAAAGGTGGGCACGGAGTCGGGCGTTCTTCGTCTTCCTCACGACACGCTCCTGAAAGCTCCCCAGGCCGTTCGTTTCCTCCTGCTCAGCTCTGGCGCTGCGTAGTTGGCCATGTTAACTTCGTAACCATGATACACGTAGCATCCGGAGATGTTCGTTCCGTAGAGCGAGAATGCAGCATCGGAAACTCGTCCACTTCTTCTTCATCTCTAGAATTGTATTTTCTTTAGAACCCACAGCTCAATGTTCCCAAGCCAACCCCACGATGAATTCCGTGAAGAGTGTCTGAATGAGCGCAAATGGCGCCGCATAATTTTTTGGGGTCAGAAGAAGTGCTACACGCCGACGGCGGCGGTCAAGGTTCGCCGCCGGACGATGTTTGACTGGAACGCTCAAAGCGACGAGGCCATCGACGTTCATATACTGAGACAAGCTTCTGTCAACAGCAGCATTTAGAATCCGTCGCCATCATAGGTTTGCATGAATGACATCCCCGCGACGGAGGTTACACACTCTTCCCCGTCGTCGTCGTCGTCACCGTCATCTTCGCGCAGTCGGCCACAGCGGCTGCTGCAGCCATCTCGACGACGACGTCGTCACCGTCATCTTCGCGCAGTCGGCCACAGCGGCTGCTGCAGCCATCACGACGACGACGTCGCCGCCGACGTCGTCAGTCTCCCGTCGTAGCCGTCTTTCATTCGCTCATTAACAAATCCTCTCGTCGAGCGCCCGCGGCCGCCGGAAGTCTACCGGAAAGAGTTTTGCAGGCGCGCGAAAAACCGTGTGCGCGCGTTGTGTCAACCGAGATGGGCGTCGTCGCCAAAGGAGAGTTGATGATGTGAAACCGCGCGGGACGTTTTTTCATCCGCAGCAGCACAGCCTCCTCCGCCGCCGTCGACGTCGTCGTCTTCGCCGTCACCGTCGCCGACGACGTCGTCTGCGCCCCCGCCATGCTCACCCCGCCCCGTTTGGTATTGACCTCGTTCCGACGGCGGTTCGTCCGCCGTCGCGTAAACCCATCGCCGTCAGCCCACCCCCTCATCATCCTCTACTTGTCCTCCTTAGCCTGTCATCGCTGCCGCCGCCGTGGTGCACGGTGCAGATCAGCAGCACGAAGACCGACGTCTTCGTCGCGCACGCGCGAGCGAGCGATTCTTTTCGGTTTTCATCGTCGTCGCCGTTGTCGCTCCGTTCGCCGCTATTGATCGGGATCATTGTCTCTTCTCATCCTACGCTGTCGTTCCGATTGATTTATCAGTGCAACGTTCGTTATCGCATCTCGGAGTCTCTCGGAGCCGAGTCACTTCTTCCTTTCCGGGAAATCGCCGCGCGCGGCAACATTCCTCAATGAGTTCGTCAGATCGTGACATGAAACGGCAAATCAGGTTCCTTCTTTGGTCACGTGCCAGCCGAATCTGCTTCAAGCCAGCCCACTATCGACCGAAAAGCCTTCGGAACGAAGCACTGGTGGCTCAGTGCTCACCTTCTTGAACAGGCTGCGCTGGCAGTGCTCAAGCTGAAGTAGCCGAGCCGGTTAGGTTCATTACGCTCTAGACTCTGGCACTTTGTGGCCTATGTTCTGAACATTTTCAAGCGGGAGAGGGCAGAAAAGTACATGATGAAGAGAATAAATTGTAAAGGTTGGCGGTAGCTAATGTTAGCGAAGTGCGCCACGCACTCAACTTCTACGGGATGTGGTGGAATTAACTTGGATGCACTTTCGGGCTTCTAGTGAAGTTTTTAATTCCGAACATCGCTAGCCGTCCTATTATATGTGAACACCGTTTGAAAGGTCATAACAAGACCCGATGTCTGAATCTGCTCTAAGCTAGCTCACTATCGACCGAACAGGTCTTCGGAATGAGGCAGGTGGTGTAGCGCTCACTTTCTTGCTCAATGTGCAGCTTCGAGTGCTCAGAGGGAAGCATCCCCTCCCGTGTAGGTTCGTTACGCTTTAAATAATCTGGCATATCAGACCTTTGCTGCTCATTTTTCAAACATTTTAAAAGAGGAAGGCAAAGAAAAACAAGAACATTGAGAACAAAGGATAAAGGTATGCGTTAGTCAATCTTTATAGGTATGCGCCACGCATTCTACTTCTACGGAATACCATGAAGGTAACTTAACTACGTATCCCTAAAAGGTCCACACCGTAATGGTGAGGAAATTCCTCAATGAGATAAGAGGTGAAAGGCTAAAGCAACTCAAGATATACACATAATATCTACCAAAGCTGGAAGACAGAGTCTGAAGAACGAAAAGCGTACAAGACTGCGTTCTTCTTTGGGGAAGCCCCACGCATTCCACTACTACGGGGAATCGTGAAGGCAGTTTGAATGCGTACTTGGCCTGTACTTGAGGTTGCCAGCCGATAAGCGATGAGTGTCTACTGTTCCCAAACAGGTCTACTCCCAATTCAACGACCCCAGAGGGATGGAAGACTTTGTTGGTCTGACCGTGAACTCCGAATCATGTTCCTTGAGTGCATGCTACAACCGGCGCCTCCCCGGCTGCGCTGACTCGTGCCCTAATGCGCTGATTAAAAACGAAAAAACGGTTTTCCAGCGGCTATAGTTTCAGAGGAGAGAGGCGGACTATAGGAGGGATGTGTAGCAACGACACCGGCGAAAGGGAGCACTGAAATGGACAAGGGAAGGAACTTGGGGATGTGACCCCAATTCTAACATTTGTAGGTTGGACATTCCACCTGTAAGTAGCATTGAGTTGGTCTCCTGCCCACCTGCCCCAGTTCCTCCGACCGCGACTACATTTCGAGGTACTACTAACACTACAGAATGCTGTAAAATTGAGATAGGATGGGTCCACTGGCTGCTGTGAATTTTGAATTTCACCGTATTTTGTTGCGCTAGAATCCTGCTATTTGTTCAGTCGACGTTAAGGCGCCGGCTATCGCGTGCACCCAACTCCACAAGTTCTTTGTTTGGATTTTCCCTTCAGACCAACCAAGCTCTTCATCCCTCCGGGGTCGGTGAATTAGTACCAGACTCGTCTAGAGAGTATAAAACACTGACTTGTTATTGCATGTCGTTGTATAGCTCAAATGCGCCTTCAAATCGCCTCCACAACATCCCGTAGAAGTAGAATGCGTGGCGTATCCCAAAAGAGTTTGACTAACGCCGTCCTCTATCCTTTACCTTTCACTTGTTGCTGTGAATTTTACCTTATTTTGAAGCGGTAGGATCCTTTCACTTGTTTGGTGTGGGGCTACGGACAATGTGGGTTACCTCACAGCATAGTGACGTTTACCTAGGGGAACCTATCTGGTGTGGGTTATCTTTGGGTTTGCCTTCTATGTTATTACATTTGTAAAATTCATACTTACTATTGCTGTAATTACTGCTACTAATCTGATGGTGAGGTGGGTAACAACTAAGGATGCGTAAGATGTGTATGGTGCTTGGTACAGAACTGCGTACTTTACACCTCACTGCACATCTCCTCCGCAGATGCGTTCCATCCAACCTCAACTGCGCCGGCAGTGGATTCCCGAGCCGTATTTCGCCAGCGTCTAGGCTGAAGGGCACAGGCAACCTTCCAGAAGTGTAACACTCAGATAGGCTAGCCATGAGTTTTGAACTGATATGAACCTCCGCTTCTCGATAAACCCACGGCGCCATCCGTTTAGCAGCGTCGCGAAGTTTTCCTCCGCTTTTGAAGATCACCCACACGGGGTCGTAACTTTCGGGGCGAACGCGCGCGGTCGTCTACCCGTAGCGAAGCACAGTTCCGAGTGCATTGGGGGTGGATGATGTTGATGAATGACAATGGGTCTGAGATCGAACATCGACACTTCCGGTATCCGTGCTTTTCTTTGGTCGTCGGTTCGCCAGGATCGGGGGAAGCGCGATCAGTTCTGCAAACTCTCGCGCTCATCAGCAGCACTTCAGCGGACGATTTGACGGCTGGTCCAGGGTTCAGAGCTCTTTGGTGCGGTACCCAGCAACGAACAGTCATCTCTCATGCTCTCGCCACGGACGGCTCTCTATGTGCCCTTGTAGAGTTCGAGATGCGATTTCTCTGATCAAGCGTGTTCAAAGACTCTTAATTACGCGAATGGCATGACTTCTGCCAACTCGGGCACCCACTGTGAGGGTTACTTCGGATCCTCTAGTGATCTGCCTTGGATCTCGTAACTTTAATTCAATTAATAATCTCAATCTAGGGCGCGTGAAGCGCAGTCGGGGGAGACGTCGGCTGTCGCCTGCACCCGATATCAGGTTCCTGGTTCGGATTTCCCACCCAGGCCAACCAAGCCTTCCATCCCTCCGCGGTCTTTGAATTGGTACCAGACGTGTCTGGGAAGGATAGAGCGCTGACTTGTTCATCGGCTGGCCACCGTAAGTCATTGTATGGCCAAATACGCCTTCAACTCGCCTCCACGACATCCCGTAGAAGTAGAATGCTCGGCGCATCCCAAAGGGATTGAATAACGCCGTTCTTTATCCTATGTCCTTTATTATAATCTTCGAGACGTTCCTTAAGGCTTCTCCGTCTCAATAATCCTTCTTATTGGGACTCATTCTTCATCTGCTCTAAAGGATACTACCTTTTTGTCACGACGAACTATGAAAATCCGTCATTTCAACGCGTATAAAATTTTGCCTGCTTCACATAACACCAGTCCTTCCATAAAGTCGTCATATCAACTTCATCGGCCATCTGCTCCAAGAAAGAATATACAACTTTGGAGATTTTTTTGTTCGAAACAGTCGCTACGTCAGCTGGTTTTGTACTTCTCGTCTCCTGTATAGGAAGCAGCGACACACGTGGTCAGA
Source organism: Heligmosomoides polygyrus polygyrus (assembly GCA_947396885.1). NCBI lineage: Eukaryota > Metazoa > Nematoda > Chromadorea > Rhabditida > Heligmosomidae > Heligmosomoides > Heligmosomoides polygyrus. The sequence goes on from OX377202.1 coordinate 18,816,664, forward strand.
AGTCATGAAGGGTCCCTACTTCGAGCTAAAAAAGCTAGAACCTCAACCTTCCTAAGCTTCTTTTACAGAAAACCTAGCATATATTCTGCAAGTACCTAGTGTTGCCAATTTGAACGGAAGGCTTATTTTACCCTTCTTTGAAAGCGCTATGATTTATCCTTTTACGCTGTGATTTCTGCCCATATTTACAGTTTGTAAGAATATATTACTGCAGTAATAACAACAATACTGTGGTAATACTTATAGTATAGTGTAGTAATTAAAGTTACATCTTAGTGATAGTTTGGCATATTATAGTAATAGTAATAAAGGGCAAAGGACGGTGTTACTAAATCGATTTTGGGATGCGCCACGCATTCTATTTCTACAGGATGTCGGGGAGGACATTTGAATGCGTATTGACCACACAATGACTTGCGGTGGCAAGCGATGTACATGGGAGCGTTTTATCCTTCCCACACAAACCTGGTATCAATTCACCGACTGCGGATAGGTGGAAGGCTTGGTTGACCTGGATGGAACCCGAGCCAGAAACGTCGATTCGTGTGGACGCGACAGTCGACGGTTCCTCCAACAACGCTACCATCCGATTTTGGTAGAGATTCTCAGTCCACTTCGACGACAGTCAAGGTTTATTGCGAGATGCCGGCAGACCATTGACGTCGAGCTTTGTCCCAACAGTTGACGATGTCAGCTGTTCTTTGACTCGCTCGGGATGCGCCACACACACTGTACTTTTCCGCGATTTCGTGGAGGCTATGTTCCGAACCGCTTGTTTAGTTCCATCCGATCTGGGCAAAAATCGTTCTCTCGAAATATCCTACTATATATAAGCGAGAACCGACGTTGGCCTGTCTGTCTGTGTGTTTGTTTGTTTGCACAGGAGTGCTGGAGGAGTGTGTTGAGGGAAAGTGTGGGGATGGGGAGGGGGGAGGGGGTTGTAGTTGTGCAACGTGCCTGGAGACTCAGTAGAAACACGTTGCCCAACGTGCATAGCGATTCAGTGGACATGCCGAACACGTCGCCAAACACGCCTGGAGATGCGGTGCTGGAGGAGTGTTTTACTAGAGCTGATTTCACTAGAGCCCTTCAGCCGCGTTTAGCCACACATGACATGTGGGGGATACCCTTAAGTTAATTGGTTTGGTAACCTCGGAACCGTTTTACGATGGGGGGGGGGGCGGTCCTCCTTAGGTGGTGGCCTCAGTACTAGTAGCACAGAGTCGGCCGACAGACCGTTGAACGGCTGGTTAAAGATAAAGTATTAAGGACGGCGTTCATCCCCTTGCGAGACGGGCCACGCATTCTACCTACATAAGGAGTAGCAGTGCCTAGCCTAGGGCAAGTCAGGAAAGAAAAGCGTCCATCTGAACACCCGCGTAATTCTCTACAGAAGCGTTTTGGTTTCTAGTGCGAGTTCAAGAGCACCAATGTGGTCGTCAGATGGGAAGAAGGAATCGAAAAATGACGCCTGAGCTCAATATCAGACTGTTCACTTTCCGTGGGGAAGTACCTATTGATTTAAGGCTCGTAATGTATACGAAGAGCACATGCTGTCGCAACCGGAGGAGGTGGCGGCTTTCGTCTGCACTCCGAATCAGAGTCTTGGTTCGGGTTTCCCGCCCCTGGCCAACCAAGTCTTCTATTCTTTTCGAGTCGGCGAATTGGTGCCAGACTCGGCCGGGAAGGATAAAACACCGGTTTTTCGATAAACAGACCAGCGTAAGTAACTGTATAGGCCAAATATGCTTCTATTAGTCTCCACGCTATTCCCGTATAAATAGAATGCTTGGTGCAGCCCAAGTAGCGGTTGATTAACGCTGCCTTAATCCTTTGTCTTTTGTAATTCACCCAAGACACAAAGACTATCAAGAGTAGACGTGAAGGCTGTTCTGCTACCTTGCTATTCGGGGTCACCCTATAGTTTACCAAGACCTCGGCTCGTTGACACAGACGGCAGGAGCAGATAAATCGTCGGCGTGCGGTTCCGCCGCCTAAAAGTTCGCTCAAAGTAAATCACTGAAATGAGCAGCGCGTCGCAGGCGAAGCACTTCGCTTCCGTTTCCCATCACTCGGCGTACGATTCACATCCGACTGAACTCTTCGTCTACAAATCAATCGGAGCGGTGTTCGCTGAACCGGTCAGCAGCAGCATCAGCAGTTCAGTCCCCACCCTTTTCATCTCAGTCAGCAAACGTGGCTCAAATAGAGCACCCTTATAGGACCATTTCATGCCCAGACTTCGTCCGAATAGCCACGTGGCCCACTTCTCACTCTCTCCTCTCCTACTATGTACAGTAAACGGCTAAAGTCATTTAGCCACTTCTGAAGCTGCTCTTCATGCTTAGTGTATCATACTGCTTTTTGATCGGTTTGAGAGTAATAAGTAGCCCTGATTTTGAAGGAAATACTTACTTCACTTCGTTTTAGTTAAGTCTCAAATAGCCGTTATCGAGCCTTCGCAAAAGTGCTTGGTTACGACGAACACTCCTGCACCAGGCTGGATTAGAACCCGCACCCCTGTCGCTATAGGAACACATGTAAATGGCGTGGCATCCAGCTCCGCAATGACAAGGACGCGAGCTCGAGTCCCGCCTGCCGCACGAGTTTTGATCGCAAACAGGCATCCTTGTGAACGCTTGTTGTACTCTCTTCATTCCCAACCCTGGCTTGGTGAACTAGAGGCAGAATCCAGCATTTCCTTCTTAAATATACGGAATGCTTTCGTACTCACTTCGTGTCGATTTTAATGCTCGGGTAACGCCCAAGTCAACCAGGGTACCCAACCCTTCGCTGTAGGTTTTAACGTGCCAGACCCATCTAGGAATATAAATGAGAAGGATCAAGGTAGGAATTGATCAATCATGCTTGGAATGCGTCACTCAGTCTACTTTTCCGGGATATCGTGGAGGCAAATTGAATGCGTATTTAGCTTATGCAGTAGCTTGATTTGCCGATGAACACGTCCGTGGTTCTTATCCTATTCAGGCAAGTCGGTTACTGACTTACCGATACCGGAGGGTTGGCAGGCTTGGTTAGCTTGGGCGGGAAATCCGAACCAGAAACCTGGAGTCAGGTGCGCTCGACAACTGGCACCTCTTCTGACTGCGCTACAGCAGTTCTTCTAGGAATATGTCCTGTAGAAGTAAATAGAAAACGAGACGCCCTCTGAAAGGGACCTTCTTACTCCTCTCTGTGTTTTCTTTCTTTCAGCTTGTTATTTGCTTGGTCAATGATGAATTGTCCACCATATTGCCGCGATTGAACGTCTCTCTTCGTCGTTGTTGTCCATTGCTTCCTCTCAGGAGTTATCAAGCTGTCTTGATCGTTGATATTTATTTACTTATTTATTTTGCCGATACGTGCTATGCAATGTAGCGAAGGAAGAGATGGGAAACGGAGATCAATTGGTTTGTAGTAAATGAAAGAAATATAAAAAAGTTTGCTGCGATAAGGTTGTTCATCGTAACGCAGTCGGAGGTGGCGCGCATCTCGACTAGAGATTCTTGGTTCGGTCCCTGCACTGACCAACCAAGCCTTTTCCCTTCGTGGGCTAGAGAATTTGTGTCAGATTTGACTGGGAAGGAATATAATGATTGATAATGATAATGCATGACTTTCTAATCGTCTAGCTTCCGAAAGTAATTGTATAGATGTGACAAGTACTTAAATTACAACCTTTATATCCCGAACGAGCATAATCTATGACGCATACTAAACGGAACTGATTAGCGCCAACCTTTATCCTTTATTTTTTTTATAATATGAGTGCGTTGCACGACCTAGGGCGCGCCAAGCGCAGTCGGAGGAGGTTCTGACTGTCGTGTGATTTTGATACCAGGTTTCTGGTTCGAATTTCCCGCCCATGCCAATCAAACCGTCCATCCTTCAGGGCTCGGCACCAAATGTTTCTTGAGAGGATAAAGCGCTTACTTATTCATCGGCTGGCCAACGCTGATCAAATATGCATTCCAATCGCCTCCATGACATCCCGTAGAAGTGGAATGCGTTGCGCATCCCAAATACGGATTGAATAACGCCGTCCTTTAATATGAATGCGTATTTGGCGTGTGCAGTGAAGGTGGCCGACCGATAGATTACTCGGCGTCTTGCATCTCCCAGACAAGCCTAGAACCGTGTCACTGACCCTGAATGAAGAGAAAGCTTGGGTGGTCTTGACATGGTTCGAGCCTAGAGTCGATTCGAGGTGCAGGTGAGAACCGATGACTTTGTGCACTGTACTGCGCTCATCTTCCGGTTTATATCACAACGCTGCCCCTTGACCTGGGTAGGTAAAGCGTCCAGGTGAAAACTTAAAAGCCTAAGGGGCTTCCGGAATGTGCCATGTATTCTACTTCTACGGTACATCGTGGAGGCAATTCGCATATGTTTGGTATATGCAATGAATCGCGGTGGCTAGCCGATGGACAAGTCAGTTTCTCCTTCCCAGACAGGTCTGTTACCTGGTACCAAGTCACCGATCCTGAAGGGATGGAAAACTTGGTTGGCACAGGCGGGAAACCCGAACCAGGAACCCTTACTCGGGTGCAACCTACAGTCAGCACCTAATCCGACTGCGCCGCCCACGTTCTGGACCTTGTACTTCAACATTCTAAATGTGACAGTGTACCTGGTGATTCGGCGAGACCACAGGGATCAGAATTCAGTTTCGGCTCATCAACGCCACTGCATGGACCTTCCGGGTCCAGAAGCGTCCTAGCGGACCCCCTCCTTCAGCCTTCCAACGCATTCATTCAACCTCAGCAGCCAGTCGCTCTCTATCCAGATATTCGTCCGATCTTCGTCGTTCGCTTTCATCGTCTGAATTCCTGTCCCATTCAATAAGTCCTCCCCCTTGAAAAAACGGCCTCTGAGAACCGGAAGACCGTGCGTTCAATGTGAATCAATGCGCGTCTGCGCGGCTTCTGTACAGTCCGACTGATTCTAGCCTCCCGTGTCACACCTCTGTCCTTTGTGGCGGCGGAGGGTGGTGTTGCATAAAAGTGCACCTGAACTGCTGCTGTCCTTGCGGCGTCGCCGGGTCGTCCGTCGACCTACACGGGTTCTCCCCTTCTTTACTGGTGCACTTGCACAGAAGCGCAAGGTCGGGGCTGGTAATCGACGGCAGTTCTACCTTCATGTTCAGGTCACATGGCTTTCTTTCTACTTCTGTTCTTTCTTCGTTCCACTTACCTTTATCGTCGTCGGCGTCGTTATTTTCCCATTGCGTTGAGGAAAAAAGCCTCACCTTTTTAAAATTATAATTTTATTTAAAAAATACACCAATCAACTGCAAAGCTTCCATTATTGTTTGAATCGCCAGCTTTGGATTTCTCTGGAGCAGAACTGCGGTGGCTGTGGGCCTGGGAATTGAACAGTATTTGCGATTCTAATTTATCATTGAAGTTCCTGTCGCCAAGGTGATTTCTTCAAGGTTCGTAATATGTAGCTGGTACTCAGGAGGAAGGGCTTCTTACCCGAGTTAGACATCTTTTAGCGACTCTACTTCTCGACGTGCCGATCGCGCTTCGAGCGTCTCACGTGAATAGTGTCGGACAACTACTGAAGCTAAGCACCGTACACTTTAAAAGACTTTAGTACACCTTTGAGGAGTACACACTCCGGCTACAGAGTTTTGGTTCGAGTTCAACACCCATGCCAGCTAAGCCTTCCATCGTTTTGGAGTCGACGAATGTTCACCAGATTCGTCTGACAAGGATAAAACACTGGCTTTTCTATCAGCAGACCAACCAACTGTGAGTAATTTAAAGACCAAATATGCATTCAATTGGTCTCCACGATATTCCGTAGAAGTGGAATGCGTGGCGCATCCTAAATATGGATTGTTTAAAGCTCCCCTGAATGCTATATCTTTTATGATTGACCAAGAAGCGTTGACTAGCGCCGACCTCTAACTACCCCTCCTCCAGCTCCTTCACTCGGAGTGCAAGCGTGCTGCCTCGTCCGTCGTCGCGTCGAACTCGAAATTTTCGGCGATTCGGACTGACTGTTCACGGTGACCTATGGTGGTAGGGAGTGGGGGGGGGGGGCGGCGGGGTGCGTTCGCGTCGTTTGCATTCGCAGTTTGCAATAGAGATTGAAGGTGTTCAGCGGCGTTTCCGTCTACGTCGTCGTCGTCGGTTCGTCTCATCTGCCTTGTCCTCTCTCTGACGGCTATTTCACCACCTCGTCGTTCATTTTTCGTCGTTTTCCGTGTACCGTTTCTCAGTGACCACTTCACACATCGCGTGTTCGCTGGCCTCCCTAATCCCCGCTGCGCTTCTGTAGTACCGAGCTCGTCCGTCCGTCCGTTCGTTCCAACCACCGCCATCAGCTGCGTCCTTCCGCTTTCAGGCATGGGCAAAGTGTTCGTCGTTGGAGCCATGGTGGTGATGGCGTCGTGGCAGGTGACGAACTCATCGCCGATCTGCCGATCCTGCACCAAACACTGCTACCAGAACGGCAACACTACCGGCCTAAACAGGTGAGTACGTTAGCGGCTGGACTGATTACCGGGAACCAGTTGGATTACGGGTATTTTGTTTCAATTGCATCTACCAAAACTTGCAAACTATATTTCAACTCTAGAATTTCAACGCCACTTTCAATCCATGACGCGTATTTTAATCGGTTTTGTGTTTGCGGAGTACAGTTGGATTTATTGTTTCATGACACCGTTTCCCTTTTTTCTTTTTATCGAATGATTTACGCGCGACACTAACTAAACTTTAAATAAGTTTAAATATTTGCTCAAATAATTGCTAAAAAATTGGTAAAGAAGTACCCTTGCCTACAACTATTTTTTTCAATAGCTATAGGGATATTGATCCGAGTGTGTGATTAAGTGATGTGGGAAATTTTGACACAGATGCGCTAGGTATGTAGATCATATGCTGGGATTTTTTCTACACGTTTGAAGCAACATCTGCTTGGTTTCAATTCTGTATTCTATTATTTATTTCGATGCGTTTTGTTAGCAGCCAAACTACAGGCGATCATTTCCAGAAGTGTTTGTTTTTTGGAAACAATGAATTTTCTGTTTTTTTTTAATTCTTACCGTCATCGTACATATTTCTGGAATCTCCTTCAGTTTTCTTTTTTATGTCTTCTAGAAGAGCTCTTAAGAGCTCCTAAAGGCTGTGGGGCTCGCAGCTGTTCATATGTGGTCTTTATTCAATCGTTTATTTGTACGTTTACGCTTACATCTACATTTCGAGGAGGATAACATAAGATATGTCAATAAGAATACTTAAATTAACAGATGTTTCTAGGAAAGAAATAAGAAAAGAAAAGTTTATTGTTACTAAGAAAAGTTATTACAAAAGCGATTGTAATGAAAAGGAAGCAGCAAGCGCTAATTTCGATTTGATTTTCGGAAATGCCTGTTAGAGCCTTTTCAGTTTGATTATGTTTCACAAACTGGGGATATTTTTGCTACTTTGGTTCAGTAGAGTGCATCTAATTTCTAAGGGGTTGCGTAGGACCACTCTGCTCCATTCACTGCTCATTGTTCCTTATAAATATTCGTAAATTTAGTCGCTTACCTTTCGTCGCTAAGCGTTCAATCTCAAAACTTTGACCTTAACAGTGTCGAGAACTATATAGCGACTTAATTAGCTTTAATTAGGCATTATGTAGTCCTAAGCTTCGATTTTTACCGAGCTTTGTGGTGAGCGTGCTCATGAGTAAGGCCTCTGTTATACTCCCACGGGAGCATCCGCGGAAGGGCGGGAATCGCGCCGAGATCCCTCACCCGGCCAATCGCCGCGCCCCGCCACACCCGCCATCCGAGGTGCACACATAGTCCGCGGACGTTCCGCGGTTGCTACCGCGGGAGTATAACAGAGGCCTAAGTGAAAATCATCGCCACCAGGGTTCTGACTCCGGATTCATCAACGAATAAACCCGGGGGTTTGGGAGGAGGTAGAGGGGCGAAGCATACCCAAGATGGGGTATACTCACTCGCGGGTAGACTGCAGGGTGAAGGGCACCCGATGATCCTTGTGCTGGTGTTTCTACTTACCCAATGGGATCTCTCTACCTTTACCGCGAGATTGATGAATCCAACCTGTTCGTCACTTTCCAGCGATATTATAGGTTAAGTATGATCTAACAGATTCGAAAACCAAAGCACGTGAAAGAAAAAGGATCAAAGATGGAAAGCTCGGCTTAACCTTGTAAAATTAGTCCCCAATAAAACCTATTTTATCTAGTTGAAAGGGTTTAAGGGCGGTGCGAGGTGAAATTCGTGCTCACTACTACGGTGCCTTGTGCTAAAGCCGATTTAATGTGGTCATATTCCTTTCTTAAGAAATTCACTTTTTATTGCTCCACTACCGTCAAACTAAAGCAGTCCAATACTTCTGGTTTCTGCCATCTGTGTGCTGTTTTTCAGAATTATTTTTCTATGGCCTTTATCTTATCTGTGTGGCTTTCCCAATGCTAAACTAGGTCTGTAGAACTTTAACAATTTAGAATACTGTTTGCTTTGATCGTCGATGTCTTAGCCGTCAGGCCCATCTGTCTTTTTTTGTTCTGCTTGTTCGCTGAGGTTTTTTTTTGAAAATAAAATTACACCGATCTTTTTCTCAATTACCCTAACACTTATCAGTAGGATTGGTCCTCAGCTTTCATTGGGGAATCGTTAGTCTAATGAGTTTGGACGGCTTTAGACTGACACCACTCATGGTCTCCAATTTTTCTTTTATGTACGTAAAACAAGCCAGGGATTAGTTAGTTGCTTTTCTGGGATGCGTCATTTACTCTACCTTTGAGAGCATTGTGAAAGAAGCTTATTTGAGTGGGTATTCGCCCCGTATATTGGCCTACAATGACCAGATGATGGACATATCAGTGTTGTATCCTTTCCAGACGAGTGTGGTAACCATGCACCGACCGTGAAATGATAGTAGGCTTGTTTGGCCCAGGATTCAAGTCCAAGCTCCTACCTCTAGAATATGCATACCTTAGAATGTCATGGATACAGGGGGCTTTGCTGGAGAATGACTAAGCTTTTGAGAAGCCAGCTACCTGTGCTTTTATTTACGTTTGGAGCCTAGTGCGCCTATAAAAAACCACATCTACTATCTAGAAGAGCTAGAAGCTTGGTAGAGCAATTGGAGTGAATGCCGGATATCGCGTTTGCCCGATTCTAGATTCTTTGTTCGAGTCTCCCGTCCAGGATAACAAGCACTCTGGGTAAGTGAATTGGCACCAGACTTGTTTTGGACGAATAAATGGTAAAGAACAGCGTTACACAATCCTTCTTGGGATGCGCTACGCATTCTACTTCTACGGGATGTCGTAGAGGCGAGTTGAATGCGTATTTGGCCATACAATGACTTGCGGTGGCCAGCCGATGAACAAGTCAGCGCTTTATCCTTCCCAAACAAGTTTGGTACCAATTCACCGACCCCATTATGTAGCAGGATGGAAGGCTTGGTTGATCTGGGCGGGAAATCCGAATCAGGAACCTGGAATCTGGTGCACGCGACAGCCGGCGCCTCCTCCAACTGCACTACACGCGCCCTTGGGACAAATAAAACACTGAATTGTCCATCGGCCGGCCGCCACAAGTCATTGTGTAGATCAAACATAATTCAAATTGCCTCCGAGGCCCGGATTCATAAACGAAACCGGCGGTAATTCTTTCTACAGATTTACCTTACCGGTTTCTTACCGGAACTTTACCGTTAATTTTGATTCACGATTCTGGTTCCGGATAATCTCAGCAACGAGAGCGACTCGCTACACACAAACTAACAGTAGAGCGCCAACGCTACTTCGCGGTAACGGTTAGCAAAGAGCTACTCTAGCAAGATAACCACTGCCATGAAATTTGCTGGAAATTTACCACCCCGCGCTTTTATGGTTCACAGTAAGCGGAAGGATGGCGGTAACGTTCACCGTTACAAGCCAGTAAGTCGATGAATCTGGGCCAGGACATCCCGTAGAAGTAGAATGCGTGGCGCATCCGAAATGGAACTCCTGAAGGCCGTCCTGTATCCTTACCCTTAACATTTATGCGAAGGACTGAATTCACACAAGGCATTAGGTTCAGCCTGTACGTTAGCCTGTCTCACATAGATTTACTTATGGATTACTTCCTATGTAGATGTGAAATCTAAACGCTGCGGAAAGTAAGAAGCGAACTCCAGTCTTCCTTAATTCCTCAAGAAGGATTTTCTAAGGTAAGGATTTGGTTCCAGGGACCTTGAGGAAACCCCATTCTGCCCTTGATTTGAGCCCACTACGAGCGAAGGAATCCGAAAGACTTACGTTAGCATTCTTTATGCAATGAATGATCCTTGAAGTAACGACCCTCAGGGCATCTATGGATGTGGGATTACTTAAAGATGGTGCTGGGGGAGGCCCCGGTGTGCATGGTTTTTGATCCACTGTGTTTCTAGGTAGCGGAAGGCGACTAGAAACCGCTAGACTGACAGTGAAGTATCCTAGGGGGAACGTCGACCCTTCCTGAGGCAGTTTCATCCTCTACGAGAAGTTACTAGGGTTCAAGCGGGAGCGCAGCGCCAAGTCTGTTAATTGTGTTCTTTATCTTGTTATTGTTTGTATGCAGGTGAACTTAAACAACTGAAGTTATAATCAGAAGGATCTTTTAAGGAAGACCTTCCATTAAAATCTTGTTTTTCATGTATTTTATCTATAGCAGCATAGCTTTGGCGCTGTAAGCTTATTCTTCTTCACAAGTTTCTAGAACATAGTACAGCTTGGCCATAGTTGTGTCTGTAGTCCGTTATATGAGAACGTGTTCAGCAGCAGCAATATCGTAGAGCGGTTTTTGGGAGAGGTTCCAGTTATCGCCAACAGATCGCCGCCGCACTTGCTGCCCAAAGAACTGACCTTTCGTGTTAGCATTTGAATAGAAGACCCCTCTCTATACGGCATTTTCTAACCGGCGATATGAACCTATAACGACTTCCGTCCTCCTATATGGGTGAGGTTCCGCCTTGAAAACGCATCAACTGCATATTTTAATGGAAGTTTTACAGCTCCAAGAATAACCCTAGTTACGTGAGAAATTGAAGCTATTCGGAACCTCCAGGGCAGTCTCCATCAGTGGCATATTTGCTAGCTTAAGAGGATCGATTCGTTTCAGAATTAGAAGGTCTTGAAGAAAACGCTTCAGAATTCTCACAGGCAGCGATTAGAGCTCTTCATCTGCGTAACACCTTGCTTCCTGCTTGTCGATCAGCTAGAGGCAGCAGTGAGTCTCCGTGAGTCCCTGTCGCATGCCAGAGTAGCCCAGTGGTTTCCCCTTGCTGGAGGAAGGCGAACAGCATCACATCTGTAGTTCGGGACTTTCACGAAGAAGTCAAATCAAAGACTTATTGGGCGCCCTTATGTTCTCCCACGTCACTGCTCTCGTCTGGTGATTGTCATCGAGATACATTAGAGCTCATTACTGACCCACCTAACTTTCGACGACTTAACCTCAGCCACTGCGCTTCTGATCCTCGAAAAGTTTCGGAGGAGAAGCACTCGGGGCGCCCTTTACACTCACCTAAAGGCACTTTGAGTCTATCCTAGTCGGGAGGGAGCAGCCGTAAAGTGTCAGTTGCGGACATCATCCCATGCCACTCAACCATATGCCCAGAAAGGTAAGCCCTCGTATGATGAGGATAGCTCTTGTAGAAACTCAGGCAAGGGATTGAGGACGCGAATCACTATATGCTTCCCTTCGATTAGGGTAGATCCGGCACTTCGCCGTTGGAGCGACTTTTCTTCTTCAATATCCTGCTCGAAATTTTTTTCTGATAGCTTGAGCTGCTGTCCTGGCTGTGATGCTGGAAATATCATTTGCGGAAAGTGCAGGGGATCCGGTTGTGGGATAGCATATGAAATTGAAATTTTACGGTCGCCCCTATCCTAGGTTTTAGCCAGAGATCGTCTTGTACTCGGTTTCAAAGCAATCGTGCACTCCTTCCCCTTTATGGTGTCCTAACCTTGGATCCATTGGGCGCGTGTAGCGCAGTTGGAGGAGTTGACGACCGTCTCGTGCACCCGATACCAGGTTCTTGGCTTGGATTTCCCGCCTAACTCAACCAAGCCTTCCATATTTTGGGGTCGGTGAATTGACACCAAACTCGTCTGGGAAGGATAAAACGCTGAGTTGCTCATAGGCTAGCCACCACAAGTAGTTGTATGGCCAAACGCGCACTCAGATCGCGTCCATCACGTACCGTAGAAGTAGAATGCGTGGCGCATCCTGAAAGAAATTGACTTACGACGTCATTTATCCTTTATCCTTAACCTTGGATACCTTAAAACAGGCACATGATGGGAGAACAATGGCAGAATAGTTGATCTCGAGGTTCATTTTTGTTTTGATGCAGATTTCAATGTCGATTTCGACGGCTTGGACGTTTTGTAACTATTGTAAGAACTGTACAGTACTAGAAGCTTCAGGTTACTGTAGCTGTGAAGCAATTCCACAGCCAGCTGCTTTGTTCATCCTGATTGCGCATCCACATTTACTCACCTCTACCCATTCTACCTCAGCCTTTCGCCTCCGAGCATCTCCTATTTCTGAGCAAACCTACTGACCGTCCTTCTTAAGAGCTTGTCAGGCTGTAAAGTGCCTGAGAACGCTAAGATACGTCGAGATCGTTCCCGTACGCGGGGGGTGATTCCCACACGGGAATCGCAGCTGCTGCCAGCGCAGTGCTTTCGCTTCGAAACCTGCTCCGGCGTGTGTATGCGTTCATGAATTGTAACATCGACAGCGCTTCGAGACGTGATCTCGTCTGTAAACTGGATAGACAAGCCTGTCACACACTGTCTCCGAACAGCCGCCGGCGGCGCCGCCATCATCATCATTAGCATCGTCGTCGTCATGTTGTTGTCGTTAGCCGGGTGGCCTCTGTAGAAGGCTTTGTGAGCAGAAGTGCAGACCTAGAAGCTGTCAGAAGCTGTGTGGAGGCAGGCTGAGGGAAAGATTCACGACGCCAGGGGCACCTTATACCGCGACACCTATTGTACAAAGTTGACCAGAAATTTCTGAGCAGTCTGGCATGTTTTCTTCATTATTTTTTCAATTTAGCATACAGTGGAATTTACTCAACAATATACTCAGCAGCTTTAGTCGGATCTGTCCTAATTGGAGGGGTGGGGGGCACGTAGTGATTCGAAGCCTTCAACCCCTTCTTTGAGCTTCTACGAGATCTTCAGGACCTGTTACGTGGTGCGAGGGATTTAATTAAATTTAGTGGATGTGGCTGTATAACATGGATGATGTACACAATTGTCACTTTAAAGTTGCTCCCTCCCGACTAGGATAGATCCGCATTAATCACTACAGTCTCCCACTTAGTGAGCAAGTGAGTCATTCCCTTTTCCCGGAATGGTAGCGACTGGGAGTTAAAGAACTCGCTGACCTTTCAACATCATCAACCGCTAGGAGTTCCTCTAGCAGTCCAATAAGTAATAGTCAGAGGAACGATGTCAGGGACATAAGGGGAAATAGGGTGGGTATAGGGAAAACGTGTCCCCGGTCAGCTCCTCCAATTTCTCAAGGGTCCGTTAGCTTTTCCATTTTTTTCGCGTCAAATAGGACACTCTTCTAAGCAAGTTTGACGCTGTTGAAATCAAACTGAACATCTTTCAGATCAAAACGAGCTTTTTCCATAGCAAAACATAGGCTCTCTGGAATTGATAGAACGGTGTCCCGTTCAAGAAAAATCTGGTAGGACTTGTTTTGAAATTTTTCAACTCTTCTGCCCAACAAGTGAAAACATTGATTGAAATTGTTCAAAAATTCTCTTTTCTAAAGAAAAATTGTTTCAGTTGTTGTTTGTTGTTTGTTTGTTTGTTTGTTTGCTTCTTTAAGAGAAGAAAAGCGGTCATTTTAATGTGCTAAAAAGAGACTACGCCATGCCTCCATCTAAGACGTTGCAATTTTAAATCGACTGATAGCAAGATTTATGTTTGCATGGATTTTCACACCTGTAAACGATATATCAAAAACTAAAAAAGTAAGTTAAATTTTAGATTATTTACAAATGAAATGAAATAAAAATGAAATGAAATGCTGCTTCCTTGAAAGAATGATGTGAGGATACGCGTATTTTGAATAACTGTTTTTGTTCTACCATTTTCATCTGTGTTAACTCACGCAAACAGAATTTTTGCTATCAATCACAAATAAAGATCGCGACGATGTAGTCGCGTGCATGGCGAGTCGCGTGATTTTTTAAAATAAATTATATGATTTATGTCTCCATAGCTTTAGAACAAAAGTTAACCCTTATTTTCTTTTGTTCTTTTTTCTTGAAAAATAAAATTTTTATAAAATTTTAAACGTTGAGTGAGTTCACTTTTTGGGGCAACAATTTTCAAAGAAAGTTATACCAAGCTTTCCTTGGGCAAAAACTATTCCAGTCGTGTTGGAGAGTCTCTACTTTATTTATTTATTTATTTATTTATTTATTTAAATGCGTCTCAAGAACGCGCACTATATGTGAGAACAACAAAAAATTAGGCCATGCAGCTAAAAAATGGAAAAGAAAATAAACCAGGCAACAATGTTAGACCAAAACGGCAGCGTTAGACGTTAAAGAAGGAACTTCAGAAGCCAACCATTTGGGTTGCGAGAGCCTATATAACGATGGCCTGTTCAAAAAGTAAGGACTTACTTACACTGGTACACTTTAACCAGGAAGGTACCCGTTTTGGAAGATGTTCGGTTTGACATCAAAAGCATCAAGCATACCTAGAAGTGTGTCTAATTTGATTTTCGAAGGTGTCCAAAAATAAAAATTCGGCGTGAAAATGGCTGTGCCTAACTTGATTTGAAAAATGACCAAAAACTAAAAATTTGACGTGAAAACTGCATGCACACCGATCATGGAGAAGTTTCGAGAACGGTCTGCAACCACCATATGGCAGATCGTGGCCACCGATCGAAGGCCGGATGCATCAACGACTTGCAGCAATTTAACAGAGAAAATGCAAGAGAAGCCGAAATCCCTGATACCGAGGCTTATCAAGCTAAATGGTGAAACATCGCCACGCTATCAGGTCTACTTCTTTAATTTTTTCGGCTGTATTTTCTCTGTTAAACTGCTGTAAGTCGTTGATGGATCCGGCCCCAAGAGTAGCAAGTTCCGAAGGCTTCATCTTCAGCTTCTGAAGACTTTTTGACCGACCTAATACAAGGTTCTGTGACGAAGATGGCGGCTGAAGAATTGCCGCTGGTCTCCGGTGCAAAATCACGACTCCGTTTCCGCTTCGAGCCCAGCGAGCGAGCGGAATCAGTTGGCGTTTCCGCCGGCTACTTTCGGACCAAGTTGCGCTGTCAGCATCTCGCAGACAAGGTGTCGGAAGAGTGCACGATGGCCGACGATGGTTGACGGATCACCTCGCCATCGGGGCGCCATCCCCGTGAGAGACGTCGCTGCGGAGCTGCTGCGCGGCGTCGTCCCCTGATCTTATTCCGCGTTTCGTCGTCTTCTTCTTCTGCACAGTTCACAGACCGGCCAGCGGTCACACCTCCCCCGGTGGAACAATCGACGAAGCGTCGTGGTTGGCCGGCTCTATAGCCTCCGCATGCAGTGGTGAATCGATCCTGTCGGTCCTAGAGCGATGATGCTAACTATACGAGGCAAAGGAGGAGGCGATTCATCACCGTGAAAAAGAGCGGCGTTGACCTTTTCGCGCGAGCGGACGAGCACGGCCATAAACCTGCGCGCTCGCGACGGAAATGCCAGAAAAAACCAAGGGAAAGAGGAGCATGGGAGACGCGGGCGGCGACGTCTCCCTGTGTGACCACGCGGCGGAAATTCCACCAAGCGGTGAAATAGGATTTCGTTTACTGAAGTAGCAGCGGGCTAAGCCTTCGGAGAATTAGGATGTCAGACACACACAAAGAAGTAGAGCAATGAGCCCTCCGGCGAACAGGCTTTGCATGGCTAACGAGAAAGTATTAGGTCATACGGAAAGTTTTTGCCGACTTTGTTATCCAATTTCAAATTACCACAAAGGATAAAGGGATGAACGACGGCGTTACTCAATCCCTTCTGGGATGCGCCACGCATTCTACTTCTACGGGATGTCGTGGAGGTGATTTAAATGCGCATTTGGCCATACAATGACTTGCGGTGGCCGGCCAATGGAAATGTCAGCACTTCATCCTTCCCAAACGAGTCTGGTACCAATTCACCGACTCTGGATGGATGGAAGGCTTGGTTGACCTGGGCGGGAAATCCAAACCAGGAACATGGTATCGGGTGCACGCGAGAGCCGGCACCTTATCCAACTGCGCTACACGCGCCCTTATCTATCATAGCTAGTCATATTTTGTTGTCAGATGCTCATTTTCATAGACTTCATATGTTCACTGAAATATTTCGAACAATTTCGAGAAAAAATGATTTCGTGAAACAAAAAAAGCCAAACTACTAACGGTAGAGAAAACTTAATTTTCAAAAATTCTGCATTAAAATTTTCTATGCAGCTTCAGGTGTTCATAGGAAGTGACATCACCCTAGCGCCAACCAATAGTTTTTTAGCCTACTGGATGAATAATTTGTATTTTTCTTTTCCTTTATTTTATTATGTTATTTGTCTTAGTATGTTTTCAAAATAGTATGTTCAAGTAACATTTTAATATTTTTTTATTTTGAAAACGCACTAAAACAAGTCTAAATAACATTTCAATATTTTTATTTTGAAATGGATTTTATTACACATTAAACTAGGCATTTCGCATGAAATGATCATTAGTGGAATTTTTGTTTCTTCTCAAGTGTATCTCTTGGAAGATCGACGTCGTTACCTATCTCCTCACTGCTTATTTGCACTCGCTTCATTATTCACTATTTAGCTGTGTTTATCTACTTTTGGACACAAAGCACTATGTATGTATATGTAATTAATTGAATAACTAATTAACAAGAAAATTTTATCGTTCCAATGTGACTTACGTTAGAAACATCGCTATGTTTCGTGAAAAACAGCTCGTCGAAAATTGCCTGGCAAATCTTTTTTATTTATTTGTTATTCATAATGTATTCTTTATAAGCCTTCCTTCCGGGGGTCGGTGAACTGGTACCAAACTTCTCCGGGAAGCATAAAGCGCTGATTTCTTCATCGGCTGGCCACCGCAAGTCATTGTATGGCCAAATACGCATTCAAATCGCCTCCACGACAACCCGTAGAAGTAGAATGCGTGGCGCATCCCAAATAGGGATTGAGTAACGCCGTCCTTTGTCCTTTTCATCCTTAATATATTCTTTATAATGATCCAAATGTAATATGTGTAATAACCTATAATGCACTAATAAAGTTCATAGGTAACTGTTTCGAAAAAAGTTCGTTTTTGACCCACCAAAAACGAAACCTTAACTTCCCATCTGCACCCCCATTTGTCGAGGTGGCTCATCGTAGCGAGTTAGGAGAGCGTCTCAGACACGTTTCGATCCTTCAAACCTTTGCTTAAATTGTGGAAATATCGCTTATGTTTCGCTTCTACCTATTTCTCTATATGGTCGTTTATTCTGAGCAAGGCTTTCCATCATCTCAAGGTTCTCTACCTCTATTTCAAAGCTTTTTTGTCTGCTTAATGCGTTTGTTTTCTGCGAAATTTCGATTCAGTTCCATCTTTGCTTTTTAGAGGTGCATATTCTACAGTTTTTGAAACGCATCCTCTATGTTTCATTTTTATTTAGTATAAAGTGTTTTTCTCTATGTAGGTGCAGCAAAACCTCCCAGGAATTCGTGAAGTAAGCGAAATGCCAAATGCGCATTCGAAGAGCCTCCAGCACATTCGCTAGAGGTATTTTGCATGGCGCATCTCAAGGAGGGACTGATTAAAGCCGTCCTTTGTCCTTTGTTATTAATATTCTATTATTATTCCTTATTTTTGCCCCAAAGGTCGTTTTGCTTCATTCACGGCCAATCGTCGTAACGGAAATCCACTCCCAGCGGATCCAGGTCTGTAGTATGTCCACTAGACATAAGATTCGACGCAGATTCAATTGAATGCTTCCGATATATTATTTTTCAAGCCCTGGTTTAATCGATTATGGAACAATGGGAGTTTTGAAAAGCCCAAATTTTGGGCCGTCTCATATAGTGGTGATTTTCACCAGATCAGATTTTCGGATAATTTAAATAACTGTTTATGGTCAGAAATCCTACGTCCTATCCGATTTGGATATGCGATGTGAGGTCCAAAGATAAATCAGTGATTTGGATCATAAGAAAATCATTCTTGTTAAAGGTGTTCTTATCTGAATCATCCCTTTCAAAGATGCCGTTATTCACGTAATACTTTTAACCGGGTTTGAAAAAATGAGGATTCGAATTTTTCTAATCGGCGTCGGATCTACTGTCTAACATCCACTTTATGTCGAGCATCAACTTTACGTTTATGACTTTATGTCGATTTATATTATCCGCACGATTGTTGTTTTTGAACCTCAAGAAGCTCGAAATCCTAAACGTTGTCAAGATATATTCGTCTAAATCGAGCTTTTGCAAACCCGACGCCGCCTGAATATCAGGTAGCCAAGGATTTTAAGAAATAAATGAGAGATAGAATGCGTGGCGCATTCCAAGAATGAACGTGCTTAGAATATAGAACGATATTACGTTTCTTAAATTTTCGAAATCATTTAGAGCTCTTGTGAAATTTTAAGAAGATGAATAAAAGGCTAGTCTGAGGATAGGATAAAGGTCGGCGTTACTCGCTCTTCCAATGCTCCACACATCAATTCTCCAGCGCTTTTCCTTGCATAGCACACACAGTGAAGTTGGTTGTTTATTTCGGTTATGCAATGATTCACGGGCTTTAGCCTTTGAAGAGAATACGGGATCTGTTCTAGCCATCGGGTGTCATCATATAGAAAAGAAGTGTAATATTTGGAGCAAAGCAACTCAATTCTTTGCACGTTGCTGGTTTTATTTTCTTCATCGTTACTTTGTTGTTGTTCTTTTATTGACGTGAATCATTGCTAGTTATGCATTTTTACCGTTTTATTTAGGAACATATTTGATTAAAATGGTATCAGAAGCAGTGTAGCTGCTAGCGCGAGAAGAACCTAAAGTTGATGTAGCCAATATAGTTTTTACCTCTAAAATTCAGATGTATTTGAAGCTCATTGGAAATAAGACTCGTTTTTAGTCCAGTTGATTCTATTAGGTTGGCCAAAACGTTCTGGCGGTTCTGAGTGATCCATTGCAAACGATCATAACTTTCTTAATAATCATCGGGTTCATCCAAAATACGTTTTTGAAATGAGAAATAAGTTTTTTTTTTCGAAAAAAAAAAACTCTGGAAGATTTCAAAGCGTGAAGAAATTCATTCGAAATAATACTATTCAAATCAGCACGGTTTTTCAAATCATTATCGTTATTACAGAACGATGTGTTAAGTTAAATTTCGTTTTTTCTACATTTTCGCAAAAATCTATATGAAAGTGAAACTACATCTGAGGCTTTTTATGCCGATACTATAAAAAGAAAAAAGTCCTTGGGTAGCCTATTGAGAAGGGGATCCGCCTGCCACTTGCATGCGACTCTAGGTTCCTGGTTCGGGTTTCCCGCCCAGGCCAACCAAGCCTTCCACCCCACCGGGGTGAGTGTATTGGTTCCAGACTTGTCCAGGAAGGCTAAACACAGAGTGTTCATCGGCAGGGCATCGTCTGTCATTGTGCAAGCCAAATACGACTTCAACATTCCTCCGTAACATTCAGTAGAAATAGAATACGTGGCGCCTGCCAGAAAGGGATTGATTAACGCAGCCTAGCATTCAGAATTAATCAGCGGCTCCTGTCAACCAAGCTTTCCATTCTTTTGGAATTGGTGGATTGGTAGCGGACTCGGCTGCTAGGGATAGAATACTGATTTAGCGCTGACTTTTATGCTTTACTCATTATTTTGAAGGTGTTTCAATCGTTGTACCATGCACAGATGAGGTGTAGATGAACATCATGCACTTCACAGGAGCCGAAAAATAAAATTTGGCTATGGTAGTTTTCTTTGTGGTATGCGCCACGCTTTCTATTTTAGCAAGATATGGTGAAACATACACTTGATACCAAGGCGATTGTGGTTAAGCAATCAAACGGCGCTTGAATACTTGAACCGCCTTAAAAATGTTGAAGAGTTTTTCTAAAGGAAGGACCTAAGGGCAAAGAAAGTTGTTATAAAATTAATATTTTTTATTCGTTTATAAACTTTTCGAGCCATTTAAGCTAAAACACACGAAAAACGCTTGCAAAATCTTCGCGTTTCTTTTTTCCCAACCAAGTCCATCGCCAATCGTCGGACTCATAGCTCAGCCGAATCTGTTTCCGCTTCCTTTTTCCATCACGTTTGTTTGCCTTTATATTTTATTTTTAAGAGCTGAAGTTCAGTAAGAGGAGCCAGCTTGTTGTTGCCCACATTTTGATTATTTCTCCCCTTTTCTTCAGTTCTTATAAGTCATTCTGTACTACCCTACTTTCCATACGATTCATGTTCCACTATTTATTTATTTATTTATTTATTTATTTATTTATTTATTTTTATACATCCAAGAGGAAGTGCTCTGCGATATGAAAAGACGATACTATACCAATCTTAAGAAGATTCTCAAACTTTGTTGAATCCTTTCAGCCGCTTTCTGAGACAGAATTAAAGGTCTAACTGGCGTTTCCATGCCTATTAACGAAAGAATCCGATACAGCTGTGGAAGTCACGGCACGGCCGTCTATTGAAGTCTATGACCTTCTTACAGCGTGGCAGAAAAGGCTGTTAGACAATCGGTAGTTGACTTTTTCGGCGTAGAGGGCAGGTCTACGCTTGAAAAAGAGGTAGGTTAAAGAACCCGTTCAGAAAGACATCTGAAAACAAGACAACAACGACCGCGTCTAGCGTCGTTTTTTGAGGTGGACTTTTTGGCTGTGGAAAGTTCAAACGCTGGCGTCGATGTCTAAACAACAGGCAAAAACGAAACAAGAGACCGGTTCAGTTTCCGTTGAATGACATCAATGAAAAAATGATCGAAAATAATGTCTCGTTCACGAAGCTGTACTCCCAAGATGGGCTACAATGCACGTCATGCATCAGGTGGGATCATTCGACACTAGTCGCTAATGCGGCCAACATGATCGCGGGGGACACGGCAGCCAATTACAACTAATTAAACTCTCGGTCGAACGAGAGCAGCCAGAGAGGGCATGTATGATCTATGCCCTGATTCGCTGGCGCGTGTTCGGTCCATCCTATGACTACTTATTTATTTGGGCTTATGGAGCGCAGCCGGAGAGAGTGCCGGCTGTCGCCTGCACCCGATACCAGGTACCTGGTTCAGATTTCTCGCCCAGACCAACCAAGCCTTCCATCCCTCCGGGGTAGGTGAATTGGTACCAGACTTGTCTGGGAAGGATAAAGCACTGATTTGTTCATCGGCTGGCCACCACAAGTCATTGTATGGCCAAATACGCATTCAACACGCCTCCACGACATCCCGTAGAAGTAGAATGCGTGGCGCATCCCAAAAGGAATTGAACAACGCCGTCCTTTATCCTTTATCCTTACCTACTGAGATGGAGGTCCTTAAAATTTATTATTAGACCGCGCAGTCGCAGAATGCAGAACTTTCGAAGCATCGAATACGCAAACAAACGTGCAAAAATACTTCAAGGTCAAGGAGCAAGTAGAATTCGTGGAGCATCCCAGAAGAGATTCAGTAGCGCCGTCGTTTACTCTATTTATTTGTTTATTTATTTATTTATGGAGATCCACACGAAAAAGTAGCAGCATAGAGGCACAGAACAAGCCGCGTTAATGATCAGGGAAATAAAACAAATAAAATAAAAATAAAATAAATAATAAATAAAACAGCAGCAAGTTAGCTATTATAAAGCGTCCTGGAGATACGTGGCAACCAGCCTTTTATATTGTTTTAACGACTTTGCTAAGATGATTCTTCTTTGGATTTTTTTTTTGAAATTCTGTTCCAGCTCGGTATGTGAAATATGGTTACATGTCGCTTAAGCGCACAGCAGGGGTGTGGGAACAGCTAAAACACCAACCGTAGCCGCGTGCCGCTGGACTGGCGTTGCGGTTGGCTGTCGCGATTACGGTAGGAGCCACAAAAGGTTCCCGCAACCCTGCTAAACGCCTAAGCGAAATGTAGTGAAAAATGACCACCTTATATTACTTCTGGCTTTCAGAGGTTGGATCTTCAGTCGTCCTATTCTTGTATTTATTTATTTATTTATTTATTTATTTATTTATTTATTTATTTATTTATTTATTTATTCTACGTTAACTAAATAACGTTCCAGAAACACACTACTAACCAACGCAACACGATAAAAGGATAAAGGATAAAGGACGGCGTTACTCAATCCCCTCTAGGATGCGCCAGAGCATTCTACTTCTACGGGATGTCGTGGAGGCGTGTTGAATGCGTATTTGGCCATACAATGACTTGTGGTGGCCAGCCGATGAACAAGTCAGCGCTCTACCCTTCCCAGACAAGTCTGGTACCAATTCACCTACCCCGGAGGGATGAAAGGCTTGGTTGGCCTGGGCGGGAAATCCGAACCAGGAACTTAGTATCGGGTGCACGCGACAGTCGCGCCTCCTCCGGCTGCGCCACACGCGCCTAATCAACACAACACGGCCATGCAAAAATTGTAGTATAGAAAAAAAGAAGCACACAAAACATTGCCTAAATTCCTATAGTAACTGAATTGAGTAGTCAGTGTCTAGGTATCAGCAGATGCATTTTTTTCTTCCTTTCTCCCTTCTTTTCTCTATTCTTTTTTCTACCTTATTTAGAAGCGAAGAAATTTAAAAGAAAAAATATACAAATATTAGGTTGTCCCATTAGTCCCCGCCGTTTTTTTCAACGATTCACTGCAGATTTCGCCGGCGGTCTCTTGCATAGCGCTGCATAGCTTTCGAAAGAGAATGGTATGCTATATCAGAGCATGTATTGCATTTCTTTTCTCATCACGAATTTTTGTCAATTTTTAGGTCGTTGAAGTGAAAAGTGAAAAAGTTTAAAAGTAGCCATTTGCGCACTTGTTCTCTCCGCTTAGGTCTGTGATTTTTTGCGCAGTTTTTTATAGCACTTGGAAGACAATGTTCTGTACTACAAGAATATGTGTTGGTCCTATTTTCTCACTTGCCCTTTATTGATTTTTACGCCATCAAATTGGGACGTCCGACTTTTCCGTCCGAATTTTTACCAAAACTCCGGTTCTGTGGTTGGACTTTTTTGCTTGCTGTTATATGTCGTTTGGAAGAGGATGTCTTGCTCAGTAAGAATCTGTGTCGCGTTTATTGGCTCACGCTGATTTCTGTCGAATATCAACAACTGAAGAAGGAGAAGGAGTTGTTGGTGAAGACGATTTTTCTCTTTTTGGCGTTTTGTTGACATTCAGTAGAAATCAATAAACGCGACACATATTCTTATAGAGCAAGACGTTCTCTTTCGAATGACATATAACATCAACCCAAAAAGTCCAAACACAGAGCAGGAGCTGTCGGCAAAAATAGCCATCCTCCTTCGGACGTCCCAATTTGATGACCTAAAAATCAATAAAGGACAAATGAGCAAATAGCACTAACACATATTCTTGTAGTACAGAACATTTTCTTCCAAGTGCTGTAAAAAACTGCTCAAAAAATCACAAACCTAAGCGGAGATAACAAGTGCGCAAATGGCTACTTTTTCACTTTTTCACTTTTCACTTCAACGACCTAAAAATTCACAAAATTCATGATGAAGAAAGAAATGCAATACATGCTCTGATAGAGCATATCATTCTCTTTCGAAAGCTATGCAGTGCTATGCAAGAGACCGCCGGCGAAATCTGCAGTGAATCGTTGAAAAAAACGGCGGGGACTTAGGGGACAACCTACTATGTTTGAAAAAGACATCAGTGCATCTCTTATCAGTCACCGAGCCACTGTTAGGCTCGTTAATAAAACAGCGTGGCTATGAACGCCTGACTAGAAATAATAATTATTATATAACAATGCGTTGTATTATAGTTTGTTAGAGTAGTTGTGAAACGTTGCCGCGTGCATGCCTTCCTATGTAGGCCATATTAGCGACAAGATGCTATCATTCTACTGGCTAAGAGACGTTGTTTCAGCACCGACACGACCGACTTGCTCGAAGATGTGCAGCAACTACAGCAGTCGTCGTCGTCGCCGTCGTCGCACCACCGACGGAAACGTGAAGCGGAAGTCGAGTTCAGGGCGTGCACGCGGTTTCAAGTCGAGATGCTGCTCATCCCGCTCTCGATCGCCATGATTCCGATCATTCTCTGCGCGCTGATCATGTGCACGTGCTGCTGTGGACCGAAGGAGTCCCGAGGTTCGTCCTTGCAACCGTTCAGTTCCTCGATTCAGTGTCGAGAGATTTCGGCAGCGCTCAGCAGCAGCAACCAGCCGCCATCACACATCTTTTCTCAAGGGCGACGATCTCATACTCTCAGGGACTGTGTCCGCGTCCCCGTCTCCTTCTCACGTTGCGATTAGACACGATCAGCAGCGCATTAGTTCGCAAAGAACGCGAACTGCGGACGCCGAAACTAATGGCCGAACCTCGTCCTCATCCTCGTCCTCCTCGTTCTTATCCGCCCGCCGGCCTACGAACGCTTTGGCCTCAAAAGCGCCTGCGTGTTTGTGTTGGTAACCATCAGCGCTTAGTAGATTTAGCGAGCCGCTGACACAGTTTCGTCATTTCCTCCGTCAACCTCACGGGTGAAAGGGTTGTTTGTTCTCGGTTATGAGGCGTGCGAAAAGACTGGTACGAATGAAAGGAAAATGGCGTGAAGGGAGGGGGGGGGGTGAATCTTCTCCAAATCGCAGATGGCTGTGACTCATTAACGGGATCTGGTCCTAGTCGAGGGGGGGGGGGGGGTGGAGAGCCTAAAGTGCCAATTGACTAGGTCGTCCCATTTTACACAACCATGTCCGCCAAACTCAAATGAAAGCCATCGCATTATGGAACGGACGGCAGCCGAAGCTCTCGCAGAGCTTCAAAGCCAGGTAGGGAATAGAGACGCAAAAACTGTGTGTGCCCCTCCCCCCTCTGATTAGGATAGAGCCCAATAACGTATTAAATTCAATGCATTGCCAATCAAACAATGAACCATAGATCTTGCTTGCCAGAAGCTTAAAAATTCCTTTTTTGAAGATTTGTGCTCCCCATCAAACCTTGACTGAAGATTATCGGTCAATATACTAAGTAGGAAAGTATTCTATAAAGAAGAGTACCAGCTAAAAACATAGAACACATAACATTTATTGAGCCAGGAAGTGATACAAAATCCATTTAGCATAAAAAGTTACAGCAAAAGTTGATTTTTGAAAGATTATCAAAAGCAGGACGTAGAACTTCATTGAAACAAAAGTGAAAGAAAACCAGTTTAGCACAAAAGATTACAGATTTTCGAAGATTAGCAAAAGCATTTGCCTCTATGTTTTAAATAGATACAAATAAATACAAATGCACTTTTTTAGAGCGGTTCCGTAGTCTGTAGCTTATTCACTGAAAAAGCTACAGGGTGCGTAAAAAGTATTGACGCACTAAACGTAAGCGTTAGAAATAACAACATACCGTAAAATTGAACAAGTTTATATACAATATGTCGACAGTGATCTACCGAACAGAATAGCATCACTTGTATTTTCCATGGGCTTCTTTGCTGTGAATGCAGGGGTGAAGACGACGAGGACAGGCATCGACGGTGCGCCGCAAGCAGTCCCCGTCGATTTCGTTCCATGCTTTGACCTTCAGTGACGTGATACTTTTATTCATTCAACATGTAAAAGTGTTGCATATTCTTCAAGCACCTCCAAAGTGCTAATTCTGGCGGAGGGCTCGCTATAAGGAAGGAGCATCCGGCCAGTGTCATGGTTTGTGCCTTCATCACAAGCGCCTCTCGTTTTCGTGGATACAGGAGTGAAGATAAAACAGTAGAACTATCTGTACTGATGTCCTAAAGAAGCAATTGGTTCCTTGTCTCGAATCTCAACCCGAGAGTAAGCCGTATTTCTTCCAGCGGGATTATACTCCTGCACAGAGTCGAAGATTGTTCAGGACTGCTGCCGCGCCAACTTGAAGGACTTCATTTCGGGAGAGGAATGACCTCTGTATAGATCGAATTTGAATCCGCTAAATTACTCTATATAAGAAGTTTTGGAGAACAAGGCTTCCGCAACTTCCCACAAAAGTATGAAGTCAGTGAAGGATGATCTGGTCAAAGCATGGAACGAAATCGACGTGGACCACCTGCGGCGCACCGTCGATGCCTTTCCTCGGCGTCTTCGCCCCTGCATTCGCAGAAAAGAAGCCTATATAAAATATGGGTGGTGCTATTCTGTTCGCTAGATCATTGTTGACGTTCTGTATATAAACTTATTAAATTTTATGATGGGTTGTTATTTCTAACGTTTACGTTAAGTGCGTCAATACATTTTACGCACCCTGTATAATACGCTAAAACAAGATATCGTTCACTGTGCTTAAAACTGATTTGTAGATGTTATAACGATGTTTTGTTGCGATCAAAACTCTAGCGCCTTGCGGGACTCGAACCCGCACCCCCTACTGACCAAGCGGGAATGTTGTGTTCATCCAAACAGATGTAATGACATAGAGCATCCCGCCCGCTCAGCAGGAGGTGTGGGTTAGAATTCCTCCTGGCGCTAGAGTTTTGATCGCAACATCGTTATAACAGTTTACAACCTCATACCAGCCACTTGAGGCCTAAAGAGGCTGACTTTAACGGTTTCTGGTTGACTTCAAAAATATGCTCTCGGTCTGAGAAAGTTTTCAAATTTTAGTTAAATGTTCTTCGTGAAGAACTGGGAATTAATGTTGAAAGTTTACCCAAAATGTTAATAGAACAAAATGGAAAGGGTTCTCGAAGTATTTTTTTCAATGCGGTGTCTGGGTTTCAACTCTAAGAATTTGCCATCTGGTAATCCCACTGAATTAGGAAAAAGTGACGAGTTCATTTTTAACCATATCCAAGAGTAACCTGCAATTTGGAGAACATTATGTGGCTCCTAGAATTTCTAATCTTCTTCAATGTCGTGTCGTAGCGCCATCGGAGTAGTCGCCACCCGTCGTGTTCACCCCAAAACTAGGTCCCTGGTTCGTGTCCTACCCAATCCATGCAAGTCTTCATTCCGTTTGGGTTTGGTTAATTGGTGCCAGAGTTGTTCGGAAATTATGGGATACTGCGCACATGTATTTGTTGTTTGGCCGCTGGAATTCATTGTATAGCCAAAATACGCGTGCAAACTGCAGAAGAAGGATGCGTGGCGCATCCCAAACGGGGGTTGGTTAATGTCATCTTTTGCCCTTTTTGATCTTCGTAAGACCCCTGACACCGCACTGTCATCCCAATTAGGGAGGACGATTCTATAGTGTAATTCGAAACAAAACTGGTCATGAAAATTTCAAGTATTTTTTTTTTCATGTGAAAGCTCAATAATGGTTAGAACGCGTGGTTATTCTATGCGGGAATCGAGCCTCTAGTTCGCGAGTCACTAACTCTCATTCCTCGACCAGCCACTGCACCCACCAAGCCTATACATCCTTTTGAGCATCATCACCTAAATCCTTTAAGTAATTATGCCTAAAGCGGGAACGACAGTATCCTATTTCGTTTAGGAGTTGGCGTAGAGCTTCCTAATTCCCTTTCCTAATTGAGACAGCAGGAGCGATTAGATTTCCCGGCTTTCCTCCCCCGGGATGTCAGTTTTTTTGCGTTGATGGAAATCCTCCCCATTAGCTGAAACTTCATATATTAGAGAGCTTTTGCCCTTTAGGAAGGGCTCGATGCCCACGTACGTGAAAAGAACAGAGCGATCTTGATCTTGACGCGGCTTCGTTCCCAAATGTGTCACCCTGAGCGAGACCAAGAATACCACCTGCTAAGTGCACTATAGCAGCATTACGGATCTAAAGCTGGTTGTGTTTAGGGAAGCTGCCCGACGACTTCCTCTCGTCGTTTCCGATGTCGAAGAAACGATGCCAGATGAACTCCGAGGACATGGAACTGGAGTTTCGCGACGGCTACGTGCAACGGAAGGACTCGGCGCGAACCAAGTTCTCCACAGTGGTTTCGTACATAGAGGCGAGACGAGAGAGTCAGTGGTCTGTGCGCACGGACGGTGGTGCATCGACGACCGGCGCGGATGCGACGGACGACAAGGAGCAGCCGGAGATGAGCGTCGGTACGGCGGAGGCCAGCAGCGACTCGCAGCAGCAGCAGCAACCGCAGCAGCTGCGAAAGGCGTCGGTGGACTCGGCGAAGAGGACGCGGTTCAGCGACACGGTGTCGGTGATCAGCGCCGAGTCGCTGTGCCGGCGGTAGGACGGCGTCGACGAGTAGGGAAGTACAGGTGTCACCTTCTCACATGATCTCGTAACTCCATAGCGAAACTGCCGTCAAACGAGTTCGCTGAAAGCACCTCTTGCGTGGCGCGATGCGCTGCGAAGCGGCTGGCTGGCTGCGGTCAGCACTGGCGCTCATCTGCGCCACCAGCCGAGCCGGTTGGAGCAGATGCGGCGCGAAGGGCGCATGACAGCCGCCAGTCAGTTCGACGTGCCGGATCGGTCAGGCGATAGGTGGAGTCAGGATTAGCATTGCCTAGTTGCTCGCTTTAAGCGCGTCGTTCGAGTAGGTGCCGCAGGCCGAGAACAGCGCGGCGCCGCCACCTCGTTCCCCAGGGGGACACGGGCTGGGCGCCGCGCCAAGCCGACTCAAAGCACTCTGTTTGTAAATACGTTCTATCACAGCCATTCTATACGTGTTCGTCGTGTGAATAATATTGCGATAAAATTTGATGTCAGTTGCCGATCAGCTACAGCTTTACAACGAGATCGAAATCTGCCGATGGGCAACAATCGCTGTCGCTTCAGAATAGGTCTAGTGTGCTAGAGTTAGAGATCGCTATGCTGACATATTATACTAGGGAAGGGTCTGAAGCGTATTTCTGGACGGCGAAAGCTAATCATATAGGAAGGACCTCCACTCCTCAGTCTATCTATTTACCATTATTCAGACACTGGGAGAGGTCACCTGCCGGTGAGAAATGGGTGAACTAACATTGCACTGGTAGATGACCTGATTTCGACCTAGGTCGCGGTCGAAGACCTACAGATGACCGGGAAGGGGGTTTTTGCAGTGGACGTGAATCTCTCCACGCTTTTTACCCGTACTGTGAAGATAAGGATTATTAGGCTTAGTTTCGGTCTATCCGGACATCCCAAGAGGTGTGACTATACATATTGCTCTAAAGCTGTAATAACTCATGGGCGACTCACAGATTTTTATTACTCAAGCAATAGCGACAGCCAACAAATTGTAAAACTTGTACGTTTAAAGGAGGATAAAAGTGTGTTAGAAGTATAATCCAACTCTCTTGAGACGCAGTAAGCGGAACCAATAATGCCACATTATAGTTCGTACCAGGGGTGCACACGAAATTCTGGGCGTTAAATTTTCTTAACGAATTTTTTTAACGGAAATTTTTCGTTAAATTTCCGGTAAATCGTTAAATTTCGTTAAAAAATACATTTAGCTGTAAACCACTGTTTCAACTGAAAAAAGGAAAACCTTATACGTTTCAACTTCAGGAGATCAACAGCTAACGTTCAAGGAATGGAGTGTAACACTGCAATGGAAAATAAACAAATCATCATCAACAAACACAGAAAAATAAACAAGCCTTCAGCAACAAATTATCTACAGGGCATAGAATAAGAACAACTATGGAATTACCATTCAAGGCAAGATGATCATCGGTAAGGCATCCTGAAATGTGCGATCAGGCAGGTACCCGGAGTTCCACCCTTTCCTAGTTCTTTTGTTAGACTGTTCTACGAACATGTGCAATCTCCGTGCAGGCACCAGCCCAAGTACAGAAAGAATTAATAAAAATACAGTAAAAACCCCTATCAGTGGAATGTTAACACGTTGACGAAAGCAAAATTTTCGATTACATGGTGCGTGGGACCAATCATATCTTTGCAACGTCGGGACAGTGATACGACATCATGTCACTCGGTCCCACACTGCCGAGAAGGTGTGACACGCCGTCTTCGTGTTAACGTTCAGGAAAGGTAGCTTTTCAAGTTTTCGTTATTAGCGTTTTTGTAAAATAGCTTAAAATACGTCGAATACGTCCAGCGGCCGAAAACATTCGCTCAGTCTCGACTGCTCCAGGTGGGCAAAAGTAGCTTGAGGTGAGAATAGGCATATCTTACGAGGTTAGACCAGTATCTTTACACGCTACACGTGCCCCAAAATGTATTATTTCTAAAAATTCAAAACGAATTGAATTGATAAAAACATCAAAATATTCTTGCTGATTTCAACAGTTTTCCAGGAACAGTTCTAATCAGGAGGAAGAGACCTGCAACATTAGAGAATACTGAGGGTAAATGTGATAAGCTCACTGAGAAAAAAGTCCGTTAAAAATTCCGTTAAATTCCTAAAAATTTCCGTTAAGTCGTTAAGCCAGATTTTACCGAAAAATGCCGTTAATTCGTTAAATTCGTTAAATCGTTAGCCGTTAAATGTGCACCCCTGGTTCGCACTTTGAGCTTTCACGACTCCTATCCAAACGAAAAATCCAACCTGCTGTAGTGCTCGTAGTATTAACACAACTGCAACATCAGAAATAAACTTACAGGGCTTTCTGTGATGCGCGCCACAAACGTGTTTCCTAGAGCAGTTTTTCGAACATTTGCTATGTCTGGTAGTGAAGGTCTTTCTCATATAACCAGGATCATTTCACTACAGTATGATCGAATGCCTTTTTCTGAATTACTAGATTGCTGAACATATACATAATGCTTCTTAAAATGTGCTACTTACATGATTATGTACGGTTCAGTATTTCTGAACATATCCACCTAATAAGGTGCATCATTTAGGCTTTGTAAAGCAGAATTCCGGCAAGCACCTACTTCTCCTGTGCTCATAAGACTAAAAATTGACTGGATGACTATGAAAAAATTGTTCAATCGAACGCAACAACTGACAAAACGTTATAAAGTAAAAAAGTCACTGACGTGGCTCGAAATAATACCGCTTGATGAGAGTAGACTTCGGTGGGTTCACCTAGTAGAATATCTTGCTTTTGAACATTTCATCAAAATATTTCACTATTTCTCAGGAACGTCATCCTTTCTGCACGTGGTCATGATTTCTGTATACATGTTTGGTGATTATGTTTCCCATAAATAGACTGCATAGGCAGTTCAAGACAAAAGGACTATAGAAAGCAACCGGATTGTGCGCATTTACTTCGTCCTATCAACAGCGCGAATAATGGTGTTTGGGGGAACAGTTCCACAAGTGTCTCCGACTTTTCCAGGCTCTGAGGAAGGCGACGACGCCGAAATGTCAGCCGTAATAAAGTTGATGACAATCTTGGTCAACAGCTGAACAATCTCAAGAAAGCGTGGGCTCTTCTCTGCGCATTTCTGAGCGTCCGCATTCAGAAGACGTGTCACCGATGTTCACAACGGGCACACAGATTCAGAGGATGCGTAGCCGATGTCATGCAACGAGAATCTGAATTCAAAAGAGGTAGCACCGACGTTTCGTATCGAGTGTCTGATTTCGGAAGAAGGGTCAACGGTGCACTGTAACGAGTGCTCTTAGTAATGAGAACGGATGCGGAGCAACCCTGGGGCAGAATTACTGAGCAGCACCAACCAATGACGTTACAGGATGGTCTAAAGAGAATGCCTATGATGAACGTACGGAAGTGGAGAACGGCTTCACACCGTAAATGTACCCAAGAGAACCTAGATAATAGCGGATTTTAAGTTTGTCGGAACAATTGCTAGTATAAAAATGTGTCTCGTTTTTGCTAAGTCTTTAAGCCCAAGGAGTAGGGAGTCATTGGAGCCACCGGCCCCGCGGCATCGCGGTGCCCTCACGACGCTGGGATCTATCATACGCCCGCGGTGCCAACAAGCGGTTCGGGGCGCATTGAAGCGTAGTGGCGTAGCTTCATGCGAAGATGTGGGGAGAGCGTTCAGTTCTAGGGTGATGAATCAGCTTTGCATTTCAACTCACTGCCTGAGATTTGAGGGGTCTTGACGTCTACACAATTTTCGGGCGATTTCTGCACATCTTTCCAGCTGTGTGCTGGAAAGACCTGGGCTATACGGAAGCAGGATGAACACGCAATCAGGGTCGCGCAGCGTGAAATCGAGAGGACGATGGTCGGAGTGACACGACTCACGCAAGTGAGAGAAGGCCTCCGGAGTTCGGGCTTCGCCGTCGTTCGATGATTAGAGACGTTGTCGCATGGGCCAAGTTGTCGAAAATTAGGTGATTCGGCCACGTAATGGGCCTCGCAGACACACGCAGGACGAGAGCCGTTGCCAACTGAATTCCACGGGATGAAAAGAGAACACCAGAACGCCTACCAACGCATTGGTCGGACTTCTTCCCTGAATTGAAGCCCTGAACGAACGATATGACGCTCTTCGTGTCCCTCGAGCGAGGAGGATCCATTGGTGCACTCTGGCACGCGACAGGGGCGAAAGGAGGCGCTGTTGGCGACCGCTCAAGCAAGTCGATGATCAAAGGGACGACAGGTGACACAGGTCTGCTGTGGAGGGTAAGATTGTTGCGATTTGTTTATTACTGACCGGTTCTTAACCACTAGTGAATTGAAGATTATTCATTCGTTTATTCATCCATCCATTCATAACAGTGCTATTGATAAGACACGGTATACACACTGACGGAGAAAATAAGTAACTGGTTGAAAAACAAAAGGCTGAAAAAAACATACAAAAAACAAAAATAACTGAACGGGAGAGGAGAGATAAACAGTCCCAACTTAGAGAAGTGAGAAAATTTAATCCAAAAAAGGAAAGGGAAACGATAAGTTAGAGCTCAACTGGAGCAAAATCAGTGCAATGGAGCTTAAAGTCATTCCTTTGATTTTTGCTGAGGAAGTACTAACCTACAGTTTGTCGAGCCATGAGTTAGACGATAGCAGATGGTATTCAATATACGATGTATGCACGTTCAGCGCCAGTGATACACAGACACAAAGTGCATGAAGCCGAAGGACTTGTCGGAATACGGACAGGATATAAAAGCTACATATTGAATGCGTGTAGCGCAGTAGGAAGAGGTGCAGGCTGTCGCGTGCACCCGATACTGTGCTCATGGTTTGGATTTCCCGCCCAGGCGAAACAAGCCTTCCATCCCTTCGGGGTCGGTGAATTGGTACCAGACTTGTCTGGGAAGGATAAATCGCTCACTTGTTTATCGGCTGGCATGCGCAATTAATTGTGTGGCCAAATACACATTACATGTCGCCTCCACAACATCCCGTAGAAGTAGAATGCGTGGCGCATCCCAAAAGAGATTGAGTATCGCCGGCCTTCAACACTCATCTTCTATATAATACTTGAAATGCTGCCAAGTAGACATCGGACCGATGCCGATTCGAATAATCAGGGACCCGCCGTTCTTTCAAAATCGGTTAGAAAGATTATACGAATAATAGCGTTTTAGAAAAATGCCGGATCTTAGGATGACTCAGATGAGAGTAGCTTAGACAAGAACGGACTTTCGTATGAACCAAATGACTAATTTCTCCTCGTGTCTCTAATCGGGTATCCGAATCGGATAGGATAGGTCCCAGATAACTGATTTCTGATCGAAATCAGTTATCTGGGACCGGATTCATTAACGACTTACAGCAATTTAACAGAGAAAATGCAGCCGAAATCCCTGATATGTTTCGCCATATCGCTTGATAAGCCGCGCTATCAAGGATTTCGGCTCCACATATTTTCTCTGCTAAATTGCTGTAAGTCGTTGATGAATCCTGCCCTGAATTATCGGAAAGCGCGGTCTTGTGAAAATAACCCTATATGAATTGTCCAAAGATCCGGGCTTTCCAAAAATGACATTGTTTGCACAATCCTTGAATAATGGGTTGGAAAAAAGTAACGAATCCGCATTATCCGGACCAGCGTCGGATCCAATGACTACTGCCAAGGGCATGATCCGGGATGGTGTATCTTTTTTCCCGACGTTGCATAAGCGGTCAAAAACGAACAACAATCTAGTCAATTAGACATATTCACTCGTGAATAGACGCAAGGCAAGTTTAAAAAAATGAGCCAGAAACAGGACGATTGCACTACAAAATATTAGGTTAGCAACTAATTTCGTGGACTCTCAAGCGCCTTCAACAAAAGTGTTCATAAACAAGTAACAAATGACAGTTTTCAACCAATGTAAGATCTGTAGGAACGCGGGACTGCTTCCCATTTATCAGCTACCTGGCCCATCCCACAGCTGTAGCATTCCTGTGCTTTTGAAGCCAAGAATCCTTGGAGTTGCATTTTGACATGGTCCACATTAATAAACCTTTCTCCCAGCCGAAGTCTTCGATTTTTTGAAGCTTCCGATTCGCGACGGATGATCTGGCGTTATTTTGCTGATAGATAATTCCGCTCCTGAAAATCTGTCTGAACCGATTCTCGCGGAGTTCAGCTTGCGCGCAGCCAGGTTGAGAAGAGTAGATTACAGCATTAATGCTGGAACCGTTCTTGATGAGCTCCCAGAAGATAATACCTTCTTGACACCACCAAACGGAGAGAACATAGCGAACCGGACGCCTCAAAAAACAGAAGACCTTAACTGGGAGCGTCAAACTCATTCACCTTACAGCCCAGACCTTGCGCCGAGTGACTACCACATCTCTAGTTTGGTGCAGTAAGTCTTGGTTGGAAGACGATTTATTAATGTAGACCGGGTCAAAATGCACTTCCAAAGATTCTTGGCCTTGAAAGCACAATAATTCTATGGCCGTGGGATAGACCAGCTACCTGATATATGGGGAGCACTTCTGCATTCCGAGGGATCTTATTTTGATTAAGGATTGACATTTGGTATTTGTTAATAAATAGTTTTGCTGAAGATTCTTGAGAGTCCACGAAATTAGTTGCCAACCTTATATTTGGCTACTGACTGTTTGTTGTAGCATTACCGCGTTCTTAACACCGCTGTGCTACCACAATTCCATGTTGTTCATCACCGTTGGAACCCCACGCTATTCTTTCCTTACCGGTTGTTCACGTATATTCAACAACATTATTCAGTAGAGACTTTACAGCGCTCTCTACCATTCGACCGTCTTCAGCTTGTTCACCATATTGTCACTCTCCCAAATATTGGGTTGTCCGAAAATCAACGGAGGTTTTCGACCTCCGACGTTAGAGCGGAATTTTTTGACAAAACTTTAGCTTGGAATAGTGCATAATTTTGGCAGACTTACTTCTATGAGTTTAAGCTCTGTCGTACTCTAGCGGAATCAACTCGGAAGATTAACTACAACTCGGTTTCAAAAATTTCGTCGAGATGAATTCGATCTGAGGGTGAGGCAGGTCGCGGACGTCGTTCTGGCATTGATGACAACGAGTTGAAGATCTTGGTGGTAGCTACTCCACGTATCACCGTTCAAGGGCTTGCTAAAGAACTTGCGTAAGCAGATCAGGTGTTTGGCAAAATCTGCGAAGAATTGTAGAGAAGAAGAAGTCAGATAAATGGATACGACACGAGTTCAACGACCATCAGAAAAACGTCCGTTCGAGGTTTCGTCAGCGCTGCTTCTTCGCAACAAGAACGACTCATTTCTCGACCGTATCGTAACATGTGGCGGATCCTCTACAATAACCGG
Source organism: Heligmosomoides polygyrus polygyrus (assembly GCA_947396885.1). Taxonomy (NCBI): domain Eukaryota; kingdom Metazoa; phylum Nematoda; class Chromadorea; order Rhabditida; family Heligmosomidae; genus Heligmosomoides; species Heligmosomoides polygyrus. Next base: position 18,852,382 of record OX377202.1, read on the forward strand.
CGACGATCGGCTCAGTGGGTGGACCGCGATGAAGTTCCGCAGCAGTTCCCGAACCCGAAATTGCACCAAAAGAAGGCCATGATAACTGCTTGGTGGTCTGCTCCTGGATTATTTCACCACGGTTTCTTGAATTCGGACGAAACAATGACGGCAGAGAAGTGCGTTCTACAGATCGACGAAATGCACCAAAAATTCCGACTTATGGACCACCACTCCTTCAAGCATCTGGATAAGTTTTTGAGCGAGAAATGCTTCAATAACCGAGCCCAGGTGAAAACTGCCTTCGACGAATTCATCTGCTCCTGAACTCCGGACTTCTAGGCAACAGGGATAAATAAGCCAGAATCTCGTTGGCAAAGATGTGTAGACTCCAATGGTTCTTACTTCGATTAATCAAGATGTGTTTGAGCTGAGATATGTCGTCTTAAAATTTGAGGTCCAAAACCTGCATTAATTTTCGGACAACCTAATAGCTTAGAGGAATACTTTCGTAGCTGGCTAACTCAGTGCTAGTGCTCAAAGAAAGGCAAGCCTCCCTGGCAGATTTGTTCTCTGGCCAGTCGTACCCGTCAGATGCTTTCCTCGAAGAGGCATGACTGCATTTGTTGCTCTGGTTCCCTTCCCTAACACACTTTGGGCAGTTTTGGCTTGATTAGAGGCACTTAGGGTGGTTGCCTCATACATGCCTGAACAAACTGAAAAGGAGGGAATTGCTATGGTAAAAGCGAATACAGATTCGATCCTTGCGTTCGAGCACGAAATTGTGTTTAGAGCACACTTTCCTACTGTCGACCTTTCGCGCTCTAGACATTCATGATCTCGTTTAAATACCATTTTTACGTCAAACCTGACACTCTTCTTATAACAGGACAACAAACTTGATGCTTCTGAAATCAAAGTGAACGTCTTCCAAATCGAAACGAGCTTCTTTTCTTACAGGTTAAACTACGAACTCTCCGAGATAGTTGAATAATTTGAATAATTCTTTGTTAAAAAAATGGCACAGCTTTCTTCCATACTAAGTTTTTCATTGAAGAAAAAATTATACTAACCTTTTTGTGGAGTTTCCAATTTGATGAGGAGGAAGCTCGCGTTGTTTCGGAAGATGTTCTGTTTGATTTCAAAAACGAAATGTTCGATGTGAAACATTAAGAAGGCGAAAAACCGAAAAAACTGGATACATAAATAAATGCATAATTATACGATGAGATAGAGACGCTCTCAGGTATTCGCTGTAGCAGCACTTTTCCAAACAGATTGACCGTACTATGTAGCGTGAGATGAACACAAAGTCTGGAGAGTTAATTTTTCAACGAATTTTTTAAATGAAATTTTTTCGTTAATTTTCCAGTAAATCGTTAGATTTCATGTCAGTGACTTTTTTTCGTAAAATAGCCACACAACGCTGTTTTTCTGCTTTCCTCCTCATCAAAGTCGTAGGAGTGCTCAAAGATTTTCGGGACAGCCCAAAGGGAGGGAGGGAGGGTGCGACCTGCAATATTAGTAAAGGATAAGAAGAAAGTTGATAAAGTTGCAGAGAAAAAATCCGATAGCAATTCCGCTAAATGTCTGAAAATTTTCGTTAAACCGTTAAGCCAGATCTTAATGAAAAATACAGCTATTTAGTTCACCTGTATCACCTGTCGTCCCTTTGATCATAGACTTGCTCGAGCGGGCGCCAGCAGCGTCTCCATTCGTCCCTCTCGCGTGCCAGAGTGCTCCAATAGATCCTCCTCGTTCGACGGACACGAAGAGCGTCATACCGGTCGTTCAGGGCTTTCACGAAGAAGTGCGACCAACGCGTTGGTGGGCGTCCTGGTGTTCTCGTGGCATCCCGCGGAGTGCAGTCGGTAACGGCTCTCGTCCAGCGAGTGTCTGCCAAGCGCATTACGTGGCCGGCCCACCTAATTTTCGACGACTTGGCCCATGCGACAGCGTCTCTGATCTTCGAACGTCGGTGAAGCTCGGAACTCTGGAGACCTTCTCTCACTTGCGTGAGTCGTGTCACTTCGAGCATCGTCCTCTCGATTCCACGCTGCGCGACGCTGATCGCGTGTTCATCCTGCTTTCGTATAGCCCAGGTCTCTGAGGCGTATGTTAGGGCAGGAAGAACGGTAGAGTTGAATAGGTGGGCACGGAGGTGGACGTTCTTCGTCTTCTTCACGACTTCTGCGACGCTCTTGAAAGCTCCCCAAGCCGCTCGTTTCCTCCTGCTCAGCTCCGGCGCTAGGTCGTTGGCCATATTGACTTCGCGACCAGACCCAGCTATTTTGCTAAATTCCTTAAATCATTGATAGTTTAATCTGCATCGCCTCTATATAGGGAATTCCTTACTGGGTTAGCCTAGATGGTTCAGGTTCCTGGTTTGGGTATCCTAACCAGGGTAATCAAGGCTACGGGTCGGTGGAACTGGTACCAGACTTGTTTCGGAAAGATGAAACACTGACTTGTATATCGGTTGGCCAGCGCAATTCATTGCACGGTCGAAATACATTCCAAAGTATATCGGTTGGCCAGGGCAATTCATTGCATGGTCGGAATACGTTCCAAATCGCTTCCAGGATACCCATGAAAATAGAATGCATGGCGAATCCTAAAAAAGGATAGGTTAACGTCGTTTCTTATCCTTTATCCCAGCATAGAACTGTGCTCATTCACTGTTGAGTATGGAGCGTAAACAAATCTGCCCTTAGGCAACAGGCGCAGCCGCTTCAAAACGGGCCAAAACTCACTAGCAGGTGAAGGTCACCAGCGTCGCTCCAGCCTCGTACCCGTTCGTCGGCATTCCTCTGATAACCCCACTCCGTTTTAATCGCCGCTCGACCAGTTAATGGGAAATGAACGGCAGCGACTAGAGCACACGCGTGTAGTATCAATTACGAAATGGTTAATACGACTGGACATTCTGGTCGACTAGGTGAGGAATTCCTCCACACATGTGAATTCCTCCGCAGTTTTCCCTAGAGATAGTCTCTTAGAAAAGTAGGGAACCCTAATGGTTCGAGGAATGCAAAGCCAGCACTGTGCTGTACTAATGACAACCGCTTCCCCCCCCCCCCAGTCCCCCTTTAGGTCAGTTTTTCCACGTTTCCAGCTCCTGAATTCAGATCGTGGAGATATAAAAGTGTAGCGTGTAGGAAGGCAACACGAGGTTCCCCACAGAATTCCCTACAACAGACTCCGTTCGCTTATCCCAACTGAGCCTAATGCCGTATCAACAGTACGAGTCTACATACTCCTTCAGCTTCTGTTCGCTTCCAGCAACGGCTGCAGACATGAGTTGCTGATGATGCTTGCCAGAAGTGCTGGTTCAAATCGCAGATGAAGAAAGTCTCGAACACTGGCTTACATCTTCCCGCTAGCCTCAGCGGATACATGCGTGACATCTGGCCAGTACTTTGCAGCTGCAACGAAAAATCGGTGCAGTCGCTTACCATGCAATGTGAGCAGCCGTGGTTCGGATTCCATTTTTAGGTACATCTCGCGAAGACTCACACAGAGGGTGCGGGAACGCGCGGTTGCTCCTACCGTAAGCGCGGCAGCCACTCACCGCTCCGATAGAACACATCTCCTCTGCGTCCGTGCGGCTAAGCCGTCGGTAGTCGTGCCTCCGTAAGCGATTACAGTCGACACTCTTCTGGCCTTGATAGAAACAATTCAAATCAGTTTCTTTAAGCCTCAATTGGCTGGTATCGAGGTTGTAAGCTGTCACAACAATGTTTCTATCAAGACCATCAGCTTAACTGGTTCCATGCTGATATCAGCGGGCAGCTCATCCCGGATACGGGTGGGTGCTGATCGGTCCCACGAGGTGTGGATGTTGCGTTCGATCAAACGGCGCCGGTGGTGTAATGGCGTAGAGCATTCCCGCCCGGTCAGAGGGAGGTGCGGGTTCGAGTCCCGCCTGGCGCTAGAAGTTTTGATCGCAACAAAACATCGTTGTGACAGCTTACTCTTCTGGTCGTTCGCGCACCCATGCTGTTCACGTTTGCGACATATACCCACTAGAGTTGAGCTTTTCGACATTCTTTTTTCGAAAGTAGAACAATCGAATAACTCGATTTTTTGAAATTTTCGAAAGTCGAACAATCGAATAACTCGATTTTTCGCTGTCTCCGAAAATCGAACAATCGAATAACTCGATTTTTCGCTGTCCTCAAAAATCGAGCAATCAAATAACTCGATTTTTCGCTGTCCTCGAAAATCGAGCAATCGAATAACTCGATTTTTTATGTTTTCGAAAGTCGAGCAATCGAATAACTCGATTTTTCGTTGTCTTCGAAAATCGAGCAATCGAATAACTCGATTTTTTGCTGTCCTCGAAAATCGAGCAATCGAATAATTCGATTTCTTACTGTTTACGAAAGTTGAACAATCGAATAACTCGATTTGTTGAAATTTTCGAAAGCCGAACAATCGAGTAACTCGATTTTTTGAAATCTTCGAAAGCCGAACAATTTTTTGAAATTTTCGAAAGCCGAACAGTTTTTTACTGTTTTCGAAAACCAAACAGTCGAATAACTCGATTTTTTGCTGTTCCTGAAAGTCGAGCAATCGTATAAATTCGTCCCTCTGCTACCAAGCCTGCTGAGCCACGCGTTAAAAAAGCAGTGTGTTTGTACACAGCATAATAATTATGCAGAGAACACTAACAGTGTTTAGAAAATCGTATATAATCTGAAATTTGGGACGTGTTCTGCAGTCTGTGAGGGAGTTACTGACGGCAAATCGAATTTCCTGATATAGCTGTAAAAACAGGTTATTGTAATGGCATCCAAGTCATAACGTTTCTAAGCGCTACCTCTGATAAGAACATTTGATGACATTGCTCTAGTTCAATTTCGCCGCCAGGTGTTTGCTGTTTTTAGTATTCCAGCAACATAGTCATTATCCCACTGAATGTAACTACGAGATTTATCATGTGTGCGGCGCAGCGAAGACTGCAAGAATTATATAGTTGATCAAGTTACAAAGCTACCACAGAAGAGTTCAGTTCCATGGTTTCGAAAAACTGCTCTAAAAAGACATTTGGGAAGATTGTTACAAAGCAAAACAAGTGATCAATAGTGTGAGAATCTTCCTTTAGAACAGAGATAATCGAGAACCGTAGAGCCGCTTTTAAGTATCAACCCTGAATATTAGCAGTGACAAAATCAGCGATTGAATCGAACTATGTTCGAAAAACATCGAGAATCGGCCGCCAAAACGCTCGAAACGAAATCACAGATTCCAATTTGAATATGGCAGAATCATCCGGTGAAATGCTTATTTTCAATTAGAAGCGAAATCAACAGAACCCTAGAAACGAAATTAGATGTTCGAATTCCCACCTGGCCGAATCAATATCCACTCGCAGAGCGCACCGACTCGATCGATGATATCGAGAGGCTGAACGTGTGAAATGCCGTCGAGCACGTTCAAAGGGTCCGTTCCCGCCAATTACCGTAGGCGCAGAAGTGGAGCGAGTTTGAACGTTGGTTTTTCGGGGTCAGAGCCCATACTCAGGCGGCCAACTCTTGGTTTTGTTCGAACATTGTTCAATTTCGAACAATACTCGAACAATGCTCTTTCGCGATCTTCGATTTCGAACAATATTCGAACAATGCTTTTTCGCGATCTTCGATTTCGAGCAATGTTCGAACAGTGCCTTCCTAGGTCCGATTTCGAACAATGTTCGAATAATGAGTTTTCGCGAAAGTCGATTTCGAATAATGTTCGAATAATGGTTTTTCGCGAAAGTCGATTTCGAATAATGTTCGAATAATGGTTTTTCGCGAAAGTCGATTTCGAATAATGTTCGAATAATGGGTTTTCGCGAAAGTCGATTTCGAACAATGTTCGAATAATGGTTTTTCGCGAAAGTCGATTTCGAACAATGTTCGAATAATGGTTTTTCGCGAAAGTCGATTTCGAACAATGTTCGAACAACAGCGATTTACGATTTTCGAGTAATCGAGCGATTAATTGTTCGAAATCGCTCGAACAATTATTCGGCCCGATTAATCGAGCTCAAGTCTAATACCCACCCCTTTCTTAAATCAAGTAGAACAGTTTTCTAAGCAAGTTTGACGTTTTTGAAATCAAACTGATCACTTTCCACGTTAAACTTTGAACACCACGAGACGGCTAGAATTTTTTTTCGGAAATTGCACATTTAGTATCAGTTTCTATAAAACATCTATTGTGTTTTCATTCAGATTCTGCTTCACTAGATCCATCCAAGTTAGGATCATCTTCATTCCAGGTGTGCCACGACCGAGGTGGTCGTCAGGAGATTGCTGCGATCCGAAACCTTCGTTTTGGGGACAGTCGAGGTCGCTGATTTGTAGTCGATGAATGTTTTGTATTTATAGTCTCCGCAAGCTTTTTAATATCCTTGCCCGGTTATAATGAGATAATGACGGTTCAATCCCAAACGGAGGAGGGGAGGATCTTATAACTGGACTTGGGCGTCCTACTGCTCTTCCCGGACGCAAGTCCAGTTATAACGTGACCCTCAGAGTCCGTGGGAAGGCCAATCAGTAAAACAAGCAATAAAACGGACGATAAGAGAAGCAAAAACACAAAAATGCCCCACTCCTCAAACGTCCCAGGCGTCACTGGTCGCCTCTACGTATCTCCCTGCGTTGAATGAGTCGATGTGCACCAGGGGTGTGCGTAATTACGATTTACGATTTACGGCGATTTTTGGCAAATTTTTTACGATTTACGATTCGCGACATTTTGGGTCGTAAATCGTAAATTTTCGTAAATGTGATCTTCGGTCCACGGGTGACAAACGTTCACGTAACGTGATGCAACTCAGGTTATGACGATGCACCCACTTTTAAAGACTGCCCTTATAGCTCATTGCTATTTCCTATTTACTTTTTATGTTCTGCTGTGGCGCTGTGATCGAAAAACGCAGCTTTGTGGATAGGCCGCTCTAATTAATTCCTGGCAATGGAACTGGGCTAGCCTTTTTTCCTGATCACGTTATAATTGCCTGAGAGCATTTCGTTCCAGTTCACAGAAAGACAAATTGCCCTTGAACTGGAATGAAGATGACCACCTGTTCAACCATATTCTATGCTGCAACCACCGCCTAGTCAACTTGGAACTTTTTCACCACTTGTTCACCACATAGACGACTCTTTCCACTGCACACGAGTAGAACTCATGCAAAGCCATCGAAGAATTTTGGACTTGATTGGATTCTGTGGAATAGCAGCTAAACTGTTAGAAAGAGTAAAACAACCATGTTTCAATCGTATTATCACTGCACGTCATGGCGCGGAGTTTATTTATGTTGAGGTGCGCCTTAAGCAAAACGTTTGACATTTTCATGATAAAATCTCTGAGTATTTCATAGCATTCAAAAATTTTGGATTTTTGTCAGCCTGGCGTCACTATATTAGCAGAACAATTACGTGTAGATTTATAGTTGATGGGCTCAATCCCTTCTGAGTAGTAATCAATAGTTCTAGAATAGCAGCCTTTCTTCGGGGCCATTTCTATTAGGTTGTAGCGAATTAAATGGCACTGGCTCGCGACATTTTTTGGCGCGTCTTTACGCGTTTGATCAAGAACAAACCGTAACATGTGGCATATAATTTAGAAGCGCAAACTTTGCTCTACCGGCGAGTACCAAATTTTCTAAGTAAAATTGGGAAAACTTTAGAGTTTTATTGACTTTTTTGCAGATGGACAAAAGGGTAATCCGAGGCATTTACTTGTATGAATTCAAGCTGGGCACTACAGCTAAGGAGGCGGACGAAAATATCAACGCCACATTCGGTCAAGGATGTTCCACAATTCGGACGGCGTATCGTTGGTATCAGAAGTTCCGGAATGGAGATGAGAGCTTGGAAGAACATGAAGGTCGTGGGAGGCATAGTGATGTTGATGAGGACAAGCTGAGAGATGTGGTAGAGGAGGATCCACACAAAGGTACCAGGGAGATAGCGAAGGTTCTTGGCGTCAGTCACAACACAGCTGCCCGGCATCTGAAGGAAATTGGAAAGACCAAAAAGCTGGAAAGGTGGGTGCCTCACGAGCTGTCTGAGGAGCAAAGAAACCGACGATATGAGATCTCGTCCGCACTGCTTCTACGGAACGAAACGGACTCATTCCTTGATCGCATCGTAACCTGTGACGAGAAGTGGATAATGTACGACAACAGGCGACGATCGGCACAGTGGGTGGACAGCGATGAGAGCCCCAAGGTTTTTGCGAAGCCGGGATTGCACCAAAAGAAAGTAATGGTGACAATATAGTGGTGTTCGCTGGGAATTATTCACCACAGCTTCCTCCCTCCCGGTGAATCCATCACGGCAGAGAAGTACTGCATTGAAATTGAAGAAATGATGAAAAAGTTGAAGGATATCCGGCCGGCCTTGGTAAACCGAAGGCGAGTTCTCCTTCTGCACGACAATGCTCGCCCCCATGTAGCACGAATGACGTTGCAGAAATCGAATGAGCTGAGCATTGAAACTCTACCACATCCTCCGTTTTCTCCTGACCTCTCCCCAACAGACTACCATTTCTTCAAGCACCTTGGCGAATTCTTGGTAGGGAAAATATTCAAATACCAACAGGATGCCGAAAGTGCCTTCGAAGATTTCGTCAATTCCAGAACTTCTGATTTTTGTGCTACTGGAATAAAAAAGCTTGCGTCACGTTGGCGATGATGTGTAGAATCAGAAGGTTTTTATTTCGATTAATAAACTTGCCTACAAGCCGAGATATTAACTGTTTAAATTTACAGTGGTTCAGTGCCATTTATTTCGTTACAACCTAATAAATTGCCCCACTCGACGTAGTTGTGATGTTCTTCCTGCAGAAACCTTCACATAGATGGCAGCTACAATTGATGATGAGAAGTTATTACTATGGCGAAGCTATTGAGAAGCGGCAGACGGGCCGCTCTTACGGCTGGTATTCCAAGAAATACAATTGGATCACTGATTTCTTGAACACTTCCGTAGATTCGCTGCTCGTTACTTGAGCTGTTGCGCGGAGGCGGACTTCGGATGTGAAGTGCTTATCAGGAGCCGGGTACATCAACCAGTTACAGCAATTAACAGAGAAAACACAGCCGAAATCCCTGATAGCGCGGCGAAATGCTTCATCATATCGCTTGACAAGCAGCGCTATCAGGGATTTCGGCTGTATTTTCTCAGCTAAATTGCTGTAAGTCGTTGATGAATCCGGCCCCAGGAATCCACGTTGATCTCTGTTCACGTGCAGAACCGAACAGACAGGAATCGGAAGTTTATTAGGGAACCAGCAGTTAGATGACTGAGCTCAGGTCTTTAAGCTCTTACACCACATTCACGTCAAACTGGGCTCTACTCAAATGAAATTGGACGCTTTTCATATCTATTTGGACACTCTTCTAAACAAGTTCGACGTTTTTGAAATCAAAATACACTTCCAAACTAAAACGCGCGTCTTCCAGGTTAAACTAGAGACTCTTGAAAACGGTTAGAAAAATTCCTGTTCAAGGAACATTTGGGATAACTTTCTTTGAATTTTTTCATGTGCGAAGGCAAGGAACACCAGAGTATTAATGAAGTCATGCCCCCAGAGGTATGTATGTGACAAGTATGACAGATACATACGAGGAATAACGGGCACCAGAGGAAAATTAGAAGTGATCAACAACAACACTGTGTAACCTGTTGCCACAATATCTATTGCCGTCGTCAAAACTCTCGCGCCAGGTGGGACATGAACCCGCACTATCGGCCCTCAAGGCAGGATGTTAACCAATTACACTATCTGCGCTGTTAAATCGCGTGCCGGAGCCGCCATATCCTCGATGTAGCGACCTCTCAGTACTCTTCCAGACTATGTTGCATGTGATCAAACAGCGTTGTTGCTAAGTCATCCTGTCCCAAACAGAGGACAGAGGCATAGGTTCCACATTGCGCGAGAGTTCCGATCGCAATAAAACATCATGTGACAGCATGTGGCCACTTCTTGACAGCATACTAGCTGCTCTAGGCCTAGAAAAAAGGGGAAGATATTGCTTTGAATAGTCTGAGTTTTGCTCCCCTTCATTTTCTGTGTGGGACCGGAACAGAGTCTGAGTCGCGTTATAACGGGAGCATTTTGAACGCAGAGTCCTTCCCAAAACCGCGCTATAACGGAAGTAGCGTTGTATTCGACGCATCGACGCGTATTGGCGTAAAGGTAAGCTGGCAGGGGCCAGAGAATATCTACGTTATTTCGAGAGCCGCGTCTTATCCGGAGGCGTTATAACGGGAGGCGACTGTATTAGGTCGCTGTATATGAAATGGCCCATATTGCTGTATCAATTTCTGGTCGATTTTTCGTGGCTATAAATGTTCCCGTTTCAGGCATTTCTAAAAGAGCAGAATCTTCGCCTTCTTACCATTCACAGGTTTGGGCATAATCACCTCTTGCCGAGTTTCTGACGTCGATTTTACGGTATGAATCAACGCGGTCTTCGGTGCTCTACTTACAATACCGCCCGCGTCGCGCGGTCAAAAAGACGGTTTGCGACGGAAAATTCCGTCGCAAATAGTTGCATGGTCATGACTCCTTTTATTATATGTTGTCTGAGAGAGTGTGGGCACCGTTCGACTCATCTTCTCGAGATCTCCTCAAACATATATTAAACTTTACCAGACCACCGCGTTTTCACCGTGGGTGGTCTAAAAAAATAAATGCAGCGCGCTTTTGCGATTAGAGCGCCTTATTTCCCAAGACGTGCATGATTTCGGAGTATCTCAGGCATGGCGTACGCTGTCAGTGCTCTGTCATGCCTGGAATGCTCCGAGAGTGCGCCGCGCACAATGTATACAGGATCGAACCTATCAATCGAGTGTTAGAAAGCATGTTCACTCCGCTTCTATTTGCCCTTACTAGAAAATGTAAACCCTTCAAGCCTATTTCGAACCGTTTGGAGACTTTCATCAGAAATTTCCAGCCACCCGACTCGGAAATTGCTCCAATCTGTCCCGGCGAGACTAAAGTGTGCGCCGTGTGCAATGCGTATAGAGATGAACCTATCAATCGATTGGGTTCGCAACTGGTAGAGTGAGCGTTCGGGAAGTTCTATCATAAATTTTCAGCCGTCCTGCTAAGGAATTGCTCCAAGGATGTCCAGCCAGCCTTCGCAGAGCGCCGTGAACAATGTGTATAGAATCGAACCCTTCAATCGAGGGGAGCGACAGCTTACAAATTGTACGCGCGGGCGTGTTCGGAGCGCAATAACTCTTTCAAGTTCAAATCGTTTCGGCTGCAACTTGTAGGCCTTGTAGGCAGTAGAATGGTCTAGTGGAACATTAAAGTAGAACGGTGTAGCTTAGGAAGAGACGATGTTACTGGTGTGCGAATACGCAGGTGAGGCTTGTGTGACGCATTTTTTTTTCCGATTTGGTGGACAACTGCGAGAAGATCCGACTAGCAAGCAGCCTTGAAACGCATATTCAAACGAAGCGCTTAAGGTACTTTACGATGACATGCCCAGAGCTCCCAAGCTGCCTAAACTGCCTTAGCCTATCCGTCATTTTAGGGCGGCGGACTTAGCGGTTGGAGTTTCCTGCCCCCTTGCTCCCCCATATTTGGGTTTTCGACACTCCCAATAACAACGTTTTGTTCACCACGAAAAGCTCTATCGAACGATGTCAGTCTCGCCCAATTTCAGAAAAATCCATTTTTAGACAATTTCCCATCGAGGACGGCACGCTACAGACCGAGCCTGCGCGGACGATGACGTCATCGAAAATAGATAATTTTGAAGTTGGCCAAATTTTCTCGTCCAAAATCACCTAGGCGGTTATTCGGGGCGACGATTACGAATCCGATGTCCGTTTTTGAAAATTCCGGCGATTTCGGTAGGTTTTGGATTTTCTTCTGGATAATTGTGGGCGGTCGGGTGGATCATCGATTTTGCTCACAGTTCGTATAGGGGCGGGGGAGGCTAAGGCAGTTTAGCAAGCTGAGTGGTGGTGGTCTGGTAAAGTTTTATATATGTTTGTGATGATCTCGAGAAGATGAGTCGAACGGTGCCCACACTTTCTCAGGCAGCATAAAATAAAAGGAGTTATGACCATTCGACCGTTTGCGACGGATTTTTCCGTCGCGAACCGTCTTTTTGACCGCGCGACGCGGGCGGTATTGTATATGAAAGGAAAAGTGGACACAACGTCGCGGCCACAGCTCGTATGATCAACGCTATGTTTGGGAAGGATTTCGCTAAAGGATGTACAATTCGCCACTGGCTCGAAAAGTTTCGGCCTGGAGAGGAAAGTGTCGAAGAAGGAGACCTGGGTAGACCGCCATCACTTCTTAACGACGACCAACTTAAAGCCATGGTGGAAGCGGATCCGCGTCAAAGAGAGCCTGCAAAGCATTTCGGCGTTGACAGCAGCACTATCGGCCGCCACTTAAATGTGATTGGAAAAGTAAAGAAATTGGATAAATGGGTCCTGCACGGACTGACCGCCGGGCAGACGATGAAGCACTACGACGCCTGTGTTTCGTTGAGGCTGCGTAAGGCCTATGTTATACTTCGGCGACGCGTCGCCGACATCGGCGACGCTGTGCGGGGGGCTGCTACGCACTGCGTAGCAGCCCGCATATCACAGCTTCGCCAGCGACGCCGCCGATAACTCCGCAGAGGGTGTCATACTTCCGCCGCCGACGTCGCCACAGACGGGCCGACGACGTCAGCGTCACCGTCGTCGCCGACGGCATCCAAGGGTGGCAGAAAATGCGCTCCGATGGAGTGTTAAGGCCCATGCACGCTTCGGCGACGCCGCGGCGCGGCAACTGGGGCGACGGCCAGCTCCGCGAAATCCGGCGGTCGCGGCGCGGTCGCGTTAGAGCATCGTTATAGGCAACGGCACCGACGTCCCAGTGCATGTCGTGTCGCCAGGAATGATTTGAACCATTCTAGGAGGCGGCACTCAGCGCGGCATCGCCGGCGATAGCCGACGCGACAGCCGCGAAAGTGTGCATGCCCCTCCCCCTCTGCGGCAGTGTCGCAGTGCCGCGCCGCGCCCGTCGCGGCCCTATTCTTCATCATAGCCGTGCCGCGCAGTCGCCGAACTGTGCATGGGCCTTTATGATTGTGGGTTGGTTCTTCGTTCCTGGAACTGCCATCATCACCACCGTACTTCGAATTACAAAATCGAGAAGTGCAAAAGACGCCGTCTTGCGAATACAAAAGTGCAATTCACTAGAACACTGAGTATTTGGGAGGGAGTGGGACCCTAAACCTTAGCTCCCCTTCACTTTGTCACTTTTCTTCCTTTTTGTGTCCTTCTCAGCCGTTCTGTTCGCATTTTCTAGGCCTATTTGCTTCCTTGTAGAACAAGTAGTACTAAATAGAACCGTGTAGAAAATAAGTAGTGTTTCCTCGCTTTCCGAAATGGTAATGCAAACCTCTGCGAAGGGCTTTTTCGAGATAGAATTCTTACTAATTAAGAGCTAAATTTTCCTTTGAACTTCGAGAATGCCGCGTAAATTTAATTTAAATACGATTTAACGAAAAAGGTCTTTGCTAAACCGAAAATGCTGGTGAAATCGTTAAATTGGTAAATCAATAGTCGTTAAATGCCCAACACTATCCCGTACTTCTATTATTATTATGTCTATAATATATAATTTGTCCATAATCAGTCAGGTTGACCCATCAAGTCTCGAAACATGTTAAGAAAAGCACGCGTATAAGAAATATAAGCAAATTCGAGGCAGATGTGATCATCTAGCGTTTCTATCCGCAGTCTGGTTACCAAATGATGACATTGAAAACGCGCTGCGATGCTAAAAATGTGCTCCGATGCTCTCTTGTTGACGACGTCGCCGCAGAATCTATCGACGACGTCGCCAGCGACGTTGGCGTCGCCGACGTCGGTGACGTGTCGCAGCGTCGGCGACGCGTCGCCGAAGTATAACATAGGCCTAATCTAAGGGAGCCTTTTTCGGACAGGATCGTGACATGCGACGAAAAGTGGATCCTTCATGAGAATCGTCGTCGCTACAATGGCTGGACAGGAATTAGAGTACCAACGAGGTGCCGAGACCAAGTCTCCATCCAAAGAAGACCATGGTAGCCGTATGGTGGACAATGGCTGGTATAGTCCGTTACAGGTTCTTGATGACTGTAGAGATTATCACAACGGAGAAGTACTGTCCCCAAATGAATGTGATGCAGCAGAAGTTGATTGAAAAACATCCGGCTTTGGTCAATCGAGGAAGGCCTAATCCTACTGTACCACAAGGCGCGTGCACATGTTTCAAAAAATTTTGTCCAGAAACGGGATGAATTGGGATACGAAACTCTGCCACATCCAGCATATTCATCAGATCTGTCCCCTACCAACCATGGTTCTTTAAAACACTTAGATCGTCATTTGAAGGATAAAATACTAACACGGTGTCGAAAATGACTTCTCATATTTTATTAATTCTCGTGGTTCCAATTTTTACAAAGATGGAATATCTAAGCTATTGTCGCCTTGGGAGAAGTGTATTAATTGCGACGGTGCTTATTTCGATTAGCAAAACTGCTTCCAAGCAAGGTTATTATCTGTCAAATATTCAGTCAAAATGGGCCGTTTTATATACAACGACCTAATGCCACCGTTAACCTGCTACATATTAAAGATCAGCTTTACTCCCTAAAAACTCCTCCGCAACACAATAAAGCCGTTTATGACAGATAAGTACGCGTCACGAAGAATAAGCGAATGGACGGATAGTACAGCTGGAGCTTCTAAACCTGAAATCACAGACAGACCGGTTTTCTACCGAGATACGTCATCGGAAACGAGAGCAGTATAACTGTAGCACTGTCGCACAGCCACATGACTAAATAAAGCGAAAAACGATGATGCACATTCGACCGACAAAGAGAACGCTGTGACAGAATTGCTGAAATTCGGAACACCGGGAAAACCACCGAAATTTATCGTTTCGTCTTGCGACGCGGCTTCTTTTCCGGTGTGCTGGCGGAGACGCCTACATGGCTCGACTCGAGCTCCTGAAACAGTTCGATATAGCGGTATACGCTGAATTCTAAAGCACGTGGTCTCCTAAAGCAACACTCTGACCTCTCTGGAGACCTGCGAGTTGTCAAGCTGAGCTTGGATCTTCGCCTGTGCGTCAAAGTGCAGCATGAGGTCGGACACCTGCTCTTGCAGCTCGTTAATCCTCTGGAATTATAGGAAGAATGAGGTGTTTCTCGGCGATATGACGAATGACACCTTCATAAGAAGTTTCCAGAAGATGTTGACAGTAGACTTGTCTGAGAATGACAGAACACTAAAGTGTCCATTGGCTGGCCACTGCAAGTTATTGTATAGACCAAATATCCATTTAAATTTCTTCCACTTGATCCCGTGGAAGTAGAATGCGCGACGAATCCCAGAAGGGATTGACAACCGCCGTCTTTACTCCATCGTTAAGCCTTTCAATGAGCCGGGTTCTATCGAGCCACTGCTGGATAGAGAAAGCAATTCGTCTCTCCAGGGATGGAAGGCTTGGTTGGCAAGATTGGGACACGAACCTAAACTCTATCATAGCTCGAGTGCTTGCACGAACCTGCACCCTCTCGGGTTAATCGTCTTCATCTTGGGAATCTTAATGACCTACACCGGGCAGGAACGTTCAATACTTCCCAGCTCTAACAAGAAATGTATGTGAAGTTAAACAAACAATTCTAAACAAAACCAGTATGACCCTATCGTAGGTATCTAACAAGGAAGTGACAGTGGTGAAATGCGCTTTTGCAGTGTCACCTGAATCAATCAATCAAAATTTTAAAATTAAGAGTTAATTTGTTCTACTTCAACACCACGCAAAGCTCCTTCTTTGCAAACAAACTGCATCTCGGTCTCTCTATTCTCAGAGCATCTCAGTAGATCGTCTCCTTTTTCAGTGTCTGGCTTTTTAGCGAGCAGGAGGTAGCAATCCCTCAATCCTAAATAACCAAAGTAATTACGCATGTGTATCAGATGATCCACAAGCATAGAATGTAAACATCACAACCGGTTCTAATCTTTGCCCTAATAGAATTTCTAATAGTTCCGATAAGATCATTATCAGCAAGAATTTTTCGAACGAAGTTCTTCTGTTCAATGCCCGTTCAATATGTAATAAGATTCCTGATTTGCACTATGTTCTTTCCTACACCCCATTAATGGTCTTCATTACGGAATCTTGGTGTAAACCTGATGTTATACATGATGCTACGTTATGCCCGAATCCGTCGTATAACATTTACAGGTGCGACCGCGAAGGTACGATGAATGGTGGTGTTGTAGCCCTGGTACATAATAAGTTATCTCATCATCTACTTTGCTCACGAAACTTCACTCCTTACTGCCAATGCCTTACCCTAGTTGTCAACAATGAACAAAATGTCACGTATTTCATACTTATTTACCGGAGCCCCGCTTGTGACTCTTTAGCGTTCCACGAAACCTTAGCATATATAGCTAATATCCTTGATGAGGGCGTGAACTGTATAATTGTAGGAGATGTGAATTTTCCCACGATTGATTGGTCTCAAACCACCTGTACAAGAAAAGTTTATGGATCACCTCGCGAATTTCAGCAATTCTGTAATGAGTATGCTCTCTCTCAACTGGTTAATGATCCTACTTTAGGATGCAACATATTAGACATAGTTCTAACTAATCAAAGCGATATCATTCACGAAGTGAAAACCATTGCTCCTTTCTCCATCTCTGATCACAACGCGGTTTCTTTTAAAATCAATTTAGACGGCTTCAAGAAAAGCTCGAGTCGCACTTACTATGATTTCATTAGTGGGGACTATACTGCCATTTGTGAAAATCTTTTACAAACCAACTGGCGCAACCTTATTTCCCATGTGAAAATCTTTTACAAACCAACTGGCGCAACCTTATTTCCCAATGTGAATCAGCAGATCAGTGTTACGCTATCTACTTGCAACACTGTCATAGTCTTATTAGAGAATACATCCCATTGAAACATACCAACGATGAAGAATCTCACTATCCAATAAGGATAAGAAATCTTGCCCTTAAAGTAAAGAAATTGTACAAGGCTCGACTAACTATTGGTATCCAGAAGTACAATCGTTTCTCAAGAAAACTCAAAAGAGAGCTGGCCCGCCTTAGCTTACGAAGAGAGGAAAGGATAGCTGATTCAAGGAATCCAAAAGCTTTTTATAACTTCGTTAACAGTAGGCTCAAGTCAAAAAACAACATTCTTTCCATATTCAAAGAGAACGGTGAACTTTGTAAATCCGATCTTGAAAAGGCAAACGTGTTTGCTTCATACTTCAAATCAGTTTACAAAAAACATCCGGATGTAGGCTACCATTGCCCAAAATTTACCTCTTCAAAATTAGATTTTCTTGATATTAATAGTGACCTAGTTTACAGAACATTAACTAGCTTGCCTACTCGAAACTCCACCTCACCTGATGATGTTCCATATATTTTTCTTAAAAAAGCCGCTGTGGGATTAACTCTTGGTTTCTACTTCATGGTGAGGTTCCTTCATTATGGAGAAAGAGTTTCGTTAAACCAGTATTTAAAAAGGGAGACAAAACTGACTTCAAAAACTACAGGCCCATTTGTCTTACCTCTTCAACTAGTAAAGTTCTCGAAAGAATTGCACGCGAACAGATCTATAATTATATGAAAACAAATAATCTTATCACAAACTTTCAGCATGGTTTTCTTCAAAAGAGATCAACTGTTAGGCCGGGGGCATACTTCCATCGCCGCGATGCCATCGCGGCGCTCAGTTCATGGCCATTCCGCCGCACGCGGAAGAGCAGTCAAAGAAAACTTCGCCGCGGTCGCCGCAACACTGGCGGTCGGCATGCGCGATAGCTTCCCGCGCCCATCGCGGGCATGGCATACTTTTTCGCGCCGCGCGCGGTGTTTAGCGGTGGTCCTAGACGGATCGCCATCGCGCTCCCTTGCAGAGCGATGGGCGATTCGACGAGCACAGAGAAATTCAAATTCTTTCGCGTCGCTCTGCAAAACTCATCGCCGCGATTCAATCGCGGCGACGGAAAGTATGCACGAGGCCTTACAGCGCTCATTTCAACAATTCCTGCTTGGCAAAGGATAATGGATGCTAGAGGCTACATTACTGCATGTTATATTGATTACGCAAAAGCCTTTGACTCTATCAACCTGTGCCTTCTGCTTTCAAAACTACAGGCCTACGGCATTGAAGGGTGCCTTCTAAGGTTTTTGCAATCTTTTCTTACCGGGAGAACTCAAACGGTTATGGTAAACGATGCTGTTTCGAATAACTACGAAACTTTGAGCGGGGTTCCTCAAGGAACATGCTTGGGACCTTTAATGTTTCTGCTCTACATCAATGATTTGCCTAATTGCCTTCCTCTCGAAGTATCGTGTTCCATATATGCTGACGATTCCAAAATCTATTCCATTAATAATCCAAATGCACTTCAGCAAGGTTTAGATGCTTTATATGCTTGGTCAACGAAGTGGATGCTTGACATCTCACACGAAAAAACTTTAGTTATGTGCATCGGGAGCTCTCACCCAAGAGATCTTTCGTTTTTCTTAGGAAATGAAACTTTGAGAAACACAAAATTTGTGAGAGACCTGGGCATCAAATACTCCGATTCGCTGTGTTTCGAAGACTATATTGATGAAACAATAACAACGGCATACAGAAGATCCAACTTCATTTTGCGAGCATTTCAAACTCACAGTATGTCTACCCTATTCAAACTTTTTTCCACGTATGTAAGGCCGCTTTTGGAATACTGTACACCACTGTGGTCACCTGTTAAGATCGTCCACAAAGAAAAAATCGAAAAAGTGCAGAAAAAATTCACGAACGCAATTTTCTCAAGAAACGGTTTGTATCATGTAAGCTATAAAGAAAGACTTGCAACGCTTGGTGAAAACTCACTTAAGCTACGAAGAATTTTGTATGATCAAAATCTCGTATTCAAGATTTTCTCTGGCTGTTTAGATATTGATAAAAGAGAAATATTTAATTTCTTAGATTTTACTGATAGAACTAGAGGTTATCCGTTTCGCATATTCATAGGTCGAGTTCGCTCCCAACAGTTCTTTGGATCTTTCCTAGTACGAGCTGTAAGAACATGGAATAGCTTGCCTAACGCAATAGTTTCTTCACCAACCCCAGCTAACTTCAATCACAAACTTGAAGCACACCTCAAACAAAGCGGATTTTTCTGATGTTTTTTTTCCTAAATCTCAGATAGCAAATCAGTTTCTATATCCTGAGATAGACCGGTAGAATGAAGATTTCCCTTAAAAATAACTTTTTACTTACATTAGACTGCGCTTAACTTTTTTTGATAAACTGTTGTGCACGTTTCGGCTATTTGATATCAATACTTGTAAAAAATAGTTGCCACTACCAAATTCAATAAGACACTCAAAAAACTCAATATTTTGATAGAGTACAAGTACCTTTTTCAGTGAATGAACAGCTTGAATAAAAGCACTTTTCGCGTCTCGATTCAATTCATCGAAGAAACCATTTTTCGCAGATCTCCAAAAAGCAACCTTCCTTGCAATTTTTTAGTGCTCAACTGTTTTCACATCTCTTTCGAAACAATAATTTTCCTCCACTTTTGCTGGTCTTTTGAGAGCCAATTTTTGCTGTGTTCTTTTGTGATAAACGGATTTTGTAATACTTTTGGCTCAATAAATATTGTATTGTATTGTATCCCTAAACAATGAAAAAATGGCAGCCTTCCTCCACCCCAAAAAACCCAGCATTCTGAAAGACATCTCCTATTCGGCGATGTTTCCATTCAATTCACATGTTGTTGAATCGTTGGCGTTTCATCTTCTCTGAGCTGTTTTTGATTGTCTAGCGCACAGCGGCGCCAAGGTGTCTATCACGTTCTTGATGTTCCCTCATAACTAACGTTGCGTACACAGGGTTTTGTATCTATCTACCACTATATAGCAGTAAGGAGGATCAGCAGGGGGATCCATTACCTGTAAGTGAGACCGTATTTAGAAGATGTAACAGCGATGTCGCGCACAAACATGACAATGCAAAGCACGCTAGCAGTTCCCAAAATGATCGCTTTAAATCTTCACACAGTCCTTCAGAATTCGACAAACGCTTCGCATATGGCACGCTTGTACGGTTCATCAACTTCGTCCCAGGATTTCAAAAGCGCTTCTTTAGAGGAGTCCAAATTTGGGTGTCTGGTAGAGCACGCTTTTTCTGTAAGACGGTCCTCACAAAATAATCCTTCTGGTTAAGGTCCGGTGAAGTGAAGAGCCATTCGTCATGTGTGATGAAGTCAGGCAGCTACTCGGCGCACCAGTCCTGGACCACCTTCGCTTTATGTGCTGGAGCAAAATGTTGTTGGAAGCACCAGTAGGCTTCTCCGAAGTGGGAATCGGCCCATGGCTTGAAAACTTTTTCTGGGACGTCCTTGTAAACCGCTGCTTTGATTTTCAGGCCAGCTTCTACGAAAACAAGTGGAGATTTTCCTGAAGATGTCACTTCTCCCCAATCCATAATGGATTGAGTCTTCTTCGCACTTTTGAGGTCGTTCTTTGGCAGCAGCATCAGCAAGCGAGTCCCCACTACTCCTCTCATTTTGGACGTTGAAGACTGGATTCAACGTGAAAATCTTTTCATTGCTAAAGACGATCTCTCGAGCGCGTGCCACCGTGAATCGTTGCAGCAACCTTTTGCATCTTTCCAATATCCTCTTCTTCATATTTTCCGTAAGAGGTTGGCAATTCAGCAGACTATAGGAAAACTTCTTAAGCTTTCTCCTGACTATCCTCCCTATTCATCTTTCGCTTTTTCCTACGTCGTTTGCCATCTGGCGCATCGATCTCCTGGCATTCCTTCAGATTTTTTCTCTCACGACTTTCATATTTTTCCGATTTGTAGCTGTCGTGAGACGCCCTCTTCTTTTTCTATCCTATTCGGTCTGCAATTCCTTGTAGCGTTTTACTGTATCTTGAACTGTTCTTCGGCGCACGGAATGGATCTTTACAATATCTCTCGCTTGCTTGTCGGCCTTCTTCTTCTTCTTCTTCTTCTTCTTCTTCTTCTTCTTCTTCTTCTTCTTCTTCAGCGTTTGTCCCGCTTCGTGGCGGGGTCCGCTATTCTGGTGTCATGACGCCACCTTTCCCGATCCAGCGCTAGATCGGGGTGGACACCAGCTAGTTTCAAGTCCGTATGTAACGTATCAGCCCAGCGCTGCTTCGGGCGCCCTCTAGGCCGCTTTCCTACCACCTCGAAGTTAAGGCCTATCTTGCGGACGCTGTCTTCCTTTCCACGTAGAACGTGGCCGTACCATCGCAAGCGAGCTTCGCGCATCTTGTCAGCTATCGGCGCGACACCGAACTTCTGCCGAATGACATCGTTTCGGATGCGGTCCATGCGGCTGACTCCAGCCGTCCAGCGCAGCATCTTCGTCTCCATGACGCTGAGGCGCGTTTCAACTTCCTTGGCCGCTGGCCAACACTCAGCGCCGTACATGGCTACTGGCCGGACGACAGCTCTGTAGATCTTCGACCTAAAGCGCTCTGGTATCTTCTTGTCGCAGAGCACGCCAGTCAACGAGCGCCACTTGAACCAAGCTGCACTTACGCATGAATTCACTTCGACCATCAGTTTGCCGTCAGACGCGACTGCTGATCCCAGGTACTTAAAGACCGCAGTGCGTGGAAGCTCGATGCCGCTAACCTTGATGGAGCTGGGCTCAGTAACGTCCGTCGTTAGGTATTCGGTCTTCTTCACGTTCAGTTTGAGTCCAAATCGCTCCAAGCGATCACACCAAGCTTGCAGCTCTCGCACTAGTTCACCTTTATCTTCGCTAGCGAGCATCACGTCATCGGCATAAAGTAACGTCCAGGGGACGGGCTTCTGAAGATCTCGTGTGATGGCATCCATGACGGCAACAAAGAGGAGTGCGGAAAGCGCAGAACCCTGGTGTACTCCGACAGAGATGGGAAACTCCATCGAGGTCCCAGCTGCAGCTTGAACTCGACTACTCCGGACAAGAGTAGAGAATCCGCACCCACTCTATGAGCTCTTCCGGAACTCCATGTTGACGCGGGGCGTACCATATCACTTCACGTGTTACGAGGTCAAAGGCCGTCTCCCAGTCGAGAAAGGCGATATGCACTGTCCTCTGTTTCTCGCGATGCTTCTCTACCAGAAGACGGGCGGCATGTATGGCATCGATAGTGCCACAACCAGCCACGAAGCCGCACTGATTGCTGGAAAGCTGGACGATTTCGCGAATTCGGCTATCGAGGATTCGCTCGAAGATCTTCATGCTGTGCGAGAGCAACCGAATCGGACGGTAATTTGAGCAGTCAGCAGGGCTGCCCTTCTTCTTCCAAATCGGGAGTTGGTTTGTACCGGCGTAAAGGTAAGCTGACTGGGACCAGAGAAAATCTACGTTATATCGAGGGTAGCGTCTTATCTGGAGGCGTTATAACGGGAGGGGACTGTATGTATGTATGTATGTATGTATGTATGTATGTATGTATGTATGTATGTATGTATGTATGTATGTATGTATGTATGTATGTATGGTACTTACGTATGTATGTATGTATGCATATATATATCGATGTATAGATGCAGGAAATGATGCAATTGCTCCTGATACGCTTTAGATCTCTTGCATCGACAAAAACCGATACGATATATCAATCTGGAAATTACGCAGGCCGTCGCGTCGCTTGGTGTCGAAAGTGTGGACGATATTTGAAAGGGAGCAAACGTTAAAAGTTTTTCGCAAACGAGTTCAAATGTTTGCGTGAGGTCAATCTTCATATGTTGAGTCACAGGGATTACTCGAATTTTCACCGTATGCTGCACCTACGTCATTTGTCGAAAAACGAGATTATCACCAGTGACATCGCTGCAAATTAGGCAAAACCAACACGCAAACCAGCGACCAGTTTCCTATAAATGTAACTAAATTTCTGGACAGTATGCACTTTAGAGGAATGTAACCAATTGTTGCGAGAAGCGATAGTTCCGTTCACTTTTTGATATCAACATTCCAACCAAATTAGACTATCCTTTTTGAAAGGCAAGACGATAGATATGGGTCTGAACCTATTGTAAAGGTTAATGCGACCATGTTTGAACACATCGATGGACTAATGAGGAAACTCTCTCAACATCACGTCGGAAGAGCAAGGGCTAAAACTATGGAAAGAAGTGAAAACAATTAAGCAAGGGCGCTCTATACCTTGTATTGGACACTTCGAACCAATAACAACCTACTTCAAGTCAATCGTTTTTGAAAATAACTTGAGTGGTTTATGCAAGCTCAGAATAAAGGGCATTCAAATTTTATTCATTTACTGAATGGCTAAAGATTATCCTTTTATTTACAGCAAAGCTGTACGGCTTCTTTCGAACAACAAGAAGCGAAAACCTCTTGGTGCGTATTTGTTATACTGAAACCGCATCAAGGACTTGTCCGAAGCATCAGAATGTTCACTTGGCTGGTAGGATTACTCAAGCAGGAAACGATGACTCACACGAAGCATGTGATAGGCGAAGGTGAACTTAACAGCTGCAGTGGTGACTTGTACAATCTTCTTCTTCTTCTTCTTCAGCGTCTGTCCCGCTTCGTAGCGGGGTCCGCTATTCTGGTGTCATGACGCCACCTTTCCCGATCCAGCGCTAGATCAGGGTGGACACCAGCCGCTTTCAAGTCCGTATGTAACGTATCAGCCCAGCGCTGCTTCGGGCGCCCTCTAGGCCGCTTTCCTACCACCTCGAACTTAAGGCCTATCTTGCGGACGCTGTCTTCTTCTCCGCGCAGAACGTGGCCGTACCATCGTAAGCGAGCTTCGCGCATCTTGTCAGCTATCGGCGCGACACCGAACTTCTGCCGAATAGCATCGTTTCGAATGCGGTCCATGCGCGTGACTCCTGCCGTCCAGCGCAGCATCTTCGTCTCCATGACGCTGAGGCGCGCTTCAACTTCCTTGGTCGCAGGCCAACACTCAGCGCCGTACATCGCTACTGGCCGGATGACTGCTCTGTAGATTTTTGACTTAAAGCGCTCTGGTATCTTCTTGTCGCAGAGCACGCCAGTCAACGAGCGCCACTTGGACCAAGCTGCACTCACGCGTGAATTCACTTCGACCATCAGTTTGCCATCAGACGCGACTGCTGATCCGAGGTAATTAAACACCGAAGTGCGTGCAAGCTCAGTACCGTTAATCTTAATGGAGCCGGACTCGTTTACGTCAGTCGTTAGGTACTCGGTCTTCTTCACGTTCAGTCTGAGTCCAAACCGCTCCAAGCGATCACACCAAGCTTGCAACTCTCGCTCAAGTTCTCCTTTATCTTCGCTAGCGAGCATCACATCATCGGCATAAAGCAACGTCCAAGGGACGGGCTTCTGAAGATCTCGTGTGATGACATCCATGACGACAACAAAGAGGAGTGGGGAAAGCGCAGAACCCTGGTGTACCCCGACAGAGATGGGGAACTCCATTGAGGTTCCAGCTGCAGCTTGAACTCGACTCTTTGGACAAGAGTAGAGAATTCGCACCCACTCTATGAGCTCTTCGGGAACTCCATGATGTCGCAAGGCGTACCATATCACTTCACGCGGCACGCGGTCAAAGGCCTTCTCCAAGTCGAGGAAGGCGATATGCACTGCCTTCTGTTTCTCGCGATGCTTCTCTATCAGGAGGCGAGTGGCGTGTATGGCATCAACGGTGCCACAGCCAGCCACGAAGCCGCACTGATTGCTGGACAGCTTGACGATGTCTCGAATTCGTCCATCGACAATTCGCTCAAAGATCTTCATGCTGTGCGAAAGCAAGCGAATCGGACGGTAATTGGAGCAGTCTGCAGGACTGCCCTTCTTCTTCCAAATCGGGATCGTCGTACTTTGGCGCCAACACTCAGGCACTTTCTTCTCCGCCACAACCTGATTAAAGAACTTCGCCAACCACCCAGCAGGGTACCAGTACTTGGACTTCCACAAATCAGCTGCCACGTCATCGGGCCCAGTCGCTTTGCCAAGCCTCATCTTCTTCAAAGCCGCTTCAATCTCCGCCACGGTGATCTTCTGAACGGGGCCGTGGGTTGGAGCCGTTGAAGGGATGGCTGGATGAGGGAACTCTACCGTAGAGATTTCCTCAAAATAATCACGCCATCGCTTCAATGCCTTCTTGCGGTCCGTAAGAAGATGGCCTTTCTCATCATTGATGCCGAAGAACTTCTCGATGTCCTCGGTCTGGCGATGGCGATTCTTTGCAAGTCGGTACAGATACCGCTCACCATCGCGAGACTCGAGCTTCTCGTTGACATCTCCATAATGAGTGGCTTTTGCAACAGCCACGGCCTTCTTTGCAGCTTTCTTCGCTTCTTGGTACTTCCGCCAGTTATCGGCTGTCTTTTCGCCGAGAAACACGTGATAAAGCGACTTCTTCTCTCGCACTTTTGCTTTCACGTCATCTGTCCACAGCCAGGCCTGCTTGTCGACCTTCCGTCGCCCAGGCTTCGTAATGCCGAGTTCCGACTGTGCAGCTTGGCGAATCGCGTCGGTCGCCTTCTTCCAAGTTTCGTCGACAGTCGTGACTGTCGGTAACCGCACGCGAGAAATCACAGCTGCCTCCTTCTCTCTGATTCGCCACCACTTAATTCTAGCTGCACCGCATCGCTCAACCTGCTTCAGCCTCGGAGGGGCGATCTTCAAAGTGCAGATCAGCGGTCGATGCTGTGGGGCGACCGTCTCATACGGCACGATCTTCGCGTCTGTGACAAGACTCCGGTCGCGATCTCTCACAAGGACAAAGTCTATCTGAGTCTTGGTGCTCCCACTGTAGTATGAGATAAGGTGCGAGTCGCGTTTTCGGAAGACGGTGTTCACTATGGTGAGGTTATGCGATTCCGCGTAATCAAGAATGCGCTCACCATCGGCGTTACGTGATCCGTATCCGAACCCACCCAGCAGTGGTGACTTGTACAATACTTTATTGAAATGGGACTAGGTACTCTTGAGCATTGGGTAATCTGTTACCTGTTGCGTGCTGTGATCCAACGTTCTTTGATCGATACTCGACCGATTCCCATCGTGCACTCATTCCGTTGAAATCCCGTGTAATCGATTGAGAGCCGTAACGGTGGCAGGATGGAGGCGCGCCAAGCGAGACATTACAATAACCACCAGTTATCGGCGAACTTCGGACGCATTATTATAGAAGCCAGTCAGCTGGTTCAGTGTAGGTCTTGCATACCTCATACCCTCCGCTATTGTCTAGAGCAAGCGAATTGGGAAGGAATCTGAGCAGTCCAGGTTTGAAGGAGATACAGGTCCCTCTCATAACCGTTTCGAGTAAGGGAGAGTCGATGTTTAGTTAGTCTGCCTGCTAACGAACTAAGGTTCAAAAGCTGCCTCATCCATTGAAGCAGCAGCGTAGTGACTCCTCATCACAAAAGAGCTGTCTAAAAGTGATGGTAGATTTGCGTTAATCTGTCAGTTAATCGATAAACATAATCATTACAAGCCTTGCGAGTCCGTCTGATTGCACCACTGCATCAATAACAAACAGGCCAACGTTTCTGGACCCAAAACTTGCAGAAAAACATAATACAGAGCATAAAAAAGCAAAAAAACGATCAGGTTTCACCGGCTCTCGCACGCAATCTGCAATCCGCAATCTGCACCTCTACGGAAAGATGCACACTCTGCTCAGCTCGCCTCATCTTGTAGCTAAACCTCGCCCGAGGCAGGGGCGGTAGTCGTTCAGACTACGGTAATCGAGCGCGTCGCTCCATTTTCCATAGTAGTGAGAGACACCTAACTGTGCAAGGCTGGGATCACGCGAATAATATGACAGCCACCTCACTTTTTGAACAGACAGACAAAGTCGATAAAGTGATTACGATCGATTATTACCAACATCTAGGGAGAAAGCCAGAAAGCGGAACAGTGATATAAAGCAACCAAAGCCTCCTTACCTTCGTAAATTGTTGTTCACACGAGACGCACTTATTCTCCAACTCTACCACCTTCGTCTTCCATAACTGCTGGTCGGCCCGTAGCATTTCATTCATCTCTTGCTCGGCCTTTAGTTCTGATGTCACCTGAACAATGATTGATCGATTGCTTTCTCCACACAACACTCCTCTATCTCAAATAATTGGAGCTGCCGGAAGAACTCCTTCATGTAAGATTCACAACCGGAAGTTCATCTGAATCCCACCTTGGCCAGCTTGTTCACGGTCTGTGTGTGTTTCTTCTCGTTAGCTTGCTTCGACTGGGTGACATCTTGCACCTGCTTTCGCAGTTCCTTGCATTCACTGGTCGACTGCGACAGTTTTTGCTCTAGATCATCGATCTAAAAATGAATAATTGGACGCATTCATAATTCCATCATATGTCATAGGGAACGTTTAGGGTGCGAACGTTACGTGACCCGTACACATGCAAAAGATGCAAAACCAATAGTTCGCCACGAGAATCCGTGTCGTGCGTCGTTTAGAGTGGATAGCGTCAACCAAGCGACGCGATATACACTAAAGGGTTCCGTACGCCGTTGCGGTGAGCGGCTTGCGGCAAAACGATGAGACACGCCGGTCCCGCAAAGGCGCGGAGCGGCGAGATAACTAGACATTGGATCCAACACCGATTTTCCGAATAATCGGATGATTCGGATAGGCCATTTTTGGAAACCCCGGATCTTCGGATGATTCAGATGAGGGCAATTTCGAAAACCTCGGATCTTCGGATGATTCAGATGAGGGCAATTTTAGAAACTCCGGACCTTCGGATGATTCAGATAACGTCATTTTCGGCCGAGCCGAATTTCGGATATCCAATTCGGATACAACCGAATAAGTGATATAATAGGGGCATGCAACCTCTTAAAAACGGAACATAGTAACTCCGCGTTTATTTCATTGACCAACAGAAGCCACGAGCGCGCAAAGCAGCGCGCTCGTGGCTTCTGTTGGTCAATAAAAGCGCCTCACCTTGAATTAAGTGGTTATATGCCCTGATAGCAAGGCACACGAATGCCCAATTACATCATAACTGGCTTAGCTCAGTTCAGCAATGGAGTGGAACACACCAGTGCTACGTAAAAGATGTCGTATTTGGCTGCCTTACGAGGGGAGCCCTCCCCAGAGCTACTTTGCGCCTCCAGAACAAACAAAAACAGCATTACGACCCCAAAGAGCCAATACCAACTCAATAGTAAGGTGGCAATGCACAGCGAAACGATTACGAAACGTCTCGCAAGAAATTTCTCGTGCTCTGGAAAGGGAAAGGTCTGAAGCGTATGACCGAGCGGAGGGAGTGAGTCCTATAGGAATAATCCCCACTCCTCAATTAGTATGAAAATGTGTTCCATTTTTTCCAATTCGATAAACCCGAGGAGTAGGGATCCTTGAAGTAACAGTGGAATCGGCGCTCACGAGTTCGGGGTTTTGTACGCCCGTGATGCCTCTGAAGGCAAGCAGCTCGGAGCGCAGTGGATAGTGACGTTGCTTCATAGGAGGAAGGTCGGGGGTTCGATCCTCATGCGCTGCTGCATTCCTGCTTTTCAACTGATTGGTTGAAATTTGTGGGGTTCTGACGTCTATACCATTTTAGGTGGTTGATGCGCAGTTTTTCTAGACGTATGCCGTGGAGAGCAACTTCGTTGTCACTTGTTTATTACTGGCCGGTTTTTTAACCAAAAAGCAATGAGAGAGCTGTACAACATAAAGGATAAAGGATGAAGGGCGGCGTTACTCAATCCCTTCTGGGATGCGCCACGCACTCTACTTCTACGGGATATCGTGGAGGCGATTTGAATGCGTATTTGGACATACAATGACTTGCGGTGACCAGCCGATGAACAAGTCAGCGCTCCATCCTTCCCAGACAAGTCTGGTACCAATTCACCGACCCAGGAGGGATGAAAGGCTCGGTTGGCCTGGGCGGGAAATCCGAACCAGGAACCTGGTATCGGGTGCACGCGACAGTCGGCGCCTCCTCCGACTGCGCTACAAGCGCCCTGTTCTACATAATGATATGCAAACATTTAACATCAGTGTTACACATACATAAAGTGTATGAAGCAGAAGCACTGGTCGCAATGCGGACAGCGTATAAAGGCTACACACGCTCTGCTTCCATACACGGACCAATGAGATCGACTTCATAGACGAAATCCAATTGGAGACGTTCCCTTTCCTCCAAAACAGGAGTTCCACCTGAAAACGTTGTCATATGCCCTCTCTTGTTAGCCTTTCCAAGTCTATCAGTTCATTTTGCGGATCCCAACCTTCCTCTTGTTTTTCCACCACTTTCAGCTGTTCGTCTTTGTCAACTTCAAGTTGACGTGCTTCGAAGTCTTTGAGTATGCTGGCTATCCGTTCGACCAGCTTGATTTCTTTTCATCGAAGGATCCTTGTCCAAAGGTGGGGCACACTTCAGCATCGGCGGACATTGTTGGTGTCAAGTCTTAGAAAACGTTCAGCAGACCTCGGATTTCGAGGTTACAGGCAAAGATGAGAGAAAGAGTGTATCGATGCCGTTTAGGTGGGATCCACAGACCTTCTCATTTTAATCACATGTGACGTCACATCCTGGTCTCCTTGGAAAATCGGAGCAGGATGGTTTTACCCGAGATCATTGGCCGATGTGTGGAAACAGAGAAGCCTGTAGCCTTTTTACGCTGCCCGTATTGTGCCCAGTGCTGCTTCATGCACGTTGTACCTGTGTATCACTGGTGTTGAACATTCATACATCATCATGTTGAGTATCACAGCATGCAGCAGGAAAATGCGCAGAAAACATCTGAAAATGGTATAAACGTCAAAATCCCTCAAATCTCAACCAATCAGTTGAAAAGCAGGAATGCAACAGCGTATGAGGGTCGAACCCCCGACCTCCGACCTTCGTTCCATGAAGCAACGTCACCAGCCACTGCGCTCCGAGTTGCTTGCCCTCAGAGGCATCACGGGCGTACAAGACCCCCGAACTCGTGAGGCGCGGATTCCACTGTAACTTCAAGGATCCCCTACTCCCCGGGTTTAACGACTTGGCAAAAATGAAACACATTTTCAAAGTAATTGAGGGGTGAGGATTATTCCCATTTAACAAGATGACTCGCTCTCCCCGTGCAGACAATGCTTTAGACCCTTCGCTTGGGAGAGAATTCCCACCAAGTGATTGAAAATCTGCCCGAAAAAGTCAGGTTATCAATGGCGCAGAGTTCGTAGCAAAGGCGCGCCAACCTCCTATTATCCAATTTTTTATCCGAATCATTGCGTTCTTCAAAATCCCGAATCTTCGTATGATTCAGATAAGGGCAATTTTGGAAACCCCGGATTTTCGAATGATTCAGATATCGCCATTTTGGGCGAGCCGGGTTTCGGAAAATCCGAAACCGGATAAATCCGGCCGGATATGCGAAAATGCATGATTCGGATCCCATGTCTAGAGGTAACGTATTCCAAGTCGGGACCAGGAATGAGTGGATAATAGAATTTCGAAACCCGGATAACGGATCATTTTGCCCAAAAATGGCCGTATAACGGAAAAACGGATAAGGAACAAACAACAAAAAATATGAGCAACTTTTAGCCATTTATAGGTCAGGACTGTTGATAATGTTTACCATGAGGAAAAACGTTCACTGATGTAGGTAATATAGACAATGTCTTCGAGTCAAAGCCACAGGCGTTCTATGCTACTGGTATCGCCTGCCGGAAAGAGAAGAAGAGTGATAGGACGTGATGGTCATTACTTCGTTTCTTAATGGGTTCTTAGTCCCTGAAAATTTTTAAAAACGTTAGTAAATATCGGCACGAACGGCGGCGAGAACCTTTCCTACAACATAATATTTACTAACGGTTTAATTACCCAGGTTTGTGATTCTGAAGAAGGCGACATCGCCAAAACGTTAGTCGTCAATGAAGCGTGTACTATCTCGGTTTCGAGTTCAAGACCACATTAAACAACTGGACAACGATCAATGCCGAGATTCATCGAGGGTCGAACCTGGCAGCTACTAAAGGTTTCATTGTCGCGATCCTATCGCGGGGGTACGAAGTATGAACCTGCCCTTATAAACTCGCACAGTCAATATCTTGTTAACTGCCTCACTTGAGCTTGCGCCATCTTATCCATGTTGTTCATCGCTCGCTCCATATCGGCCAAACGAGCCTAAAGCATCTAGAATGGAGCAAACATTCACTCAGCAGCAGGAGTCTGACTGCGTACTTCAAAGTACATCCTCTGACTTTCCAACTGACTGGTAAGCAGGCAAGTGTACTCCAGCTTTATGCCATCGAGCTTGTCCTTCTTCTCATCCGATTCCGTCTGAAAATCGAATTTTTAGAACACTATCGAAGGCGGCTGATATCAACTACAGCTTTCCTACATCCGGTCCTCCTCTCTGATATTCCACGACTTTGCCCTCCGTGTCTGACTGGATCAGTCTATGCACATAGTTGTCGCCGGCATAGTCCCACACTCTTTGACCGCCGACTTGCAGGCAGAAGGTGTGCGACGTGTTCTCAAAATGCCTAAATCGCATAGTATAGTCCTGCGAATTACCCAGCCGCATCTGAGCCCACCTGTAAGCGTGACCTTCAGCATAACGACCGCAGCCGATGTTCCCGCAAATCAGACATATCCACAGATCTGAGCTCTGACCACAGATCGAGCAACGCTGCTCAGCTACGAGCTCCGGAGTTTGAATGTAGCGGCACACTGGGCATCTGAAACGCCTGGATGCTGTAGGAGGACCAAAGGCTATGGGAGGATGAAGTTCTATGACACCTCGGCGAAGCATTTTGTACGAGAGCGCATCTCAGCTGACATAGTACAACCTCACATGGGGATGAGCGGTACTGATCTTGTAACCGCACTATTGTCAACACTTTCACGGCTCCAGAGGTCAAACAAACTGGCTCAAATTTAAGCCTGGGGTTGCATGAGGACATTTGGCCAATTGCAGGCAGCAGGGATAAGATGACGTGGTCGGCCTGTCCATACTTCACGATAAGAGCGACTTGTCGCCCGTGCAAAACATTCGAATCGGTTAAAACAGAGCGCGCGCCGCCGAAAAGTGTTCATACTCGAGCGCCGGCGCTGTCGCTCCAGACGCTCTTGTCGCTCTAGTCGCTGCTGTCGCCTGTTCATACTTCCGCGCGCTGCGCACGACGCGCACGCCACGCGCGCTGCGCTCTTGTCGCTGCTGTCGCGAAGTATGAACAGGCCCTTAGGACGGCCAATTACGCCTAAACTTCACATAATCGAATTTTTTAAAGGTAGACTCATGAAGGTATAAACGTGTAAGAGTGGTGGAGTTAGGATCGCCATTTTGACTCGATTTAACCTAATTGAAAATTTGGCCGATCACGATAGATTTCGATAGCTACAGTGCAGCAGGTCAGGATCATTCATTCTCCTCAAATTTCGCCTAGTGGGTTGTTAATTACGAATAAGACATTTTGGTAGAACGGCATGCTACGCCACCCATGGGCATTATACAGAGGAAAAATGGTGAAAAAGTTTTAAACTCTTTTTTACCGGAGTGCTCTTTGGCCACAAATGTTACTTCTGGGCCTATTAGAGTTATCAAACACTTTTGTTTTTCGAAAAATGTTATGGAAGGTAGACCTATTTTCAACAGTACACCTCGCTAATACCACCTATGGGCAAGATTTTAGCCATTCGCTTTCCTTAGCCTCTAATTCAAAGCTCTGATATGCCTTGATTACGTACTAGTAAACTTGTTCTTTTTGCGTGATTGTGCTCTCATGTTCCTTATTCCTAATTCATGCTCCCATTTGTTTCTATTTTTCTCCTCATAACTTCCCGCAATCCTTTTTCTTTCCTGCTCACCATAGTTGCTTTTATCCTTTTCTTTTATGGCAGTTTTGTTCAGACTCCTGTCCACCACTAAAATACCCCGCTTTCTTTCTTCTTCCTACACCAGACGTTACGCAGTTGTTGATGGAGTGGAATGGATGCACCAGCTAAGCTGGTAGCAGGAGCCATCTT
Organism: Heligmosomoides polygyrus polygyrus; assembly: GCA_947396885.1. Classification (NCBI taxonomy): domain Eukaryota; kingdom Metazoa; phylum Nematoda; class Chromadorea; order Rhabditida; family Heligmosomidae; genus Heligmosomoides; species Heligmosomoides polygyrus. The sequence continues at coordinate 18,885,386 of OX377202.1, forward strand.
CGAGTGCGACTTGCAGTGTTTAGCGGGCCGTTGCTCTTCTCCATTAACAGCTCCACTATTCAACCTCTCGTCTCCTAATTTCTTTGTTGGTTGTTTTTCTCAACAATTTTCCCTTATCTGCAATTAATACATCACGCTGTTGAGCTTTCTTTTGTTGAGGTTTCTCGTGTTTTTTACGACGTTGCGTTACTAATGCTGTGGATTTCCTTTATTCTAGAAATGTGCGCGCATTTATGAGCAAATAAATAAATTAGTCTCCTTTCCAGCACTACTCCTGAGTATCAGAATAGATTTGATTCAACTGTTCCACCATCCCTAATCACCCTTACCCACCGTAACATACCGTAATCAGACGAAACTTAAAAGGAGGTAAAAAGTGTTGGTGATCAGCATATCAAATCTCCCTTCTAAACCAATTTTAGGTGACATTTTTTCGACCTGTGGAGTCGTGAAAAAACAGGTAGCAACAGAAGCTACATCGCGGCACAGTCGGCAGGCGTCGACCTCACCTACCGCTCGACTCGATTTTGGGTTCGATCCGTGTTTCAAGGAGTCAAGCCCGAGATAAATGGGTAACCGACTGATATAGTGAGGCAGGCAATTTAAATGCATGTCGAGACTCTTCGTTGAAGGACCGTGGAATAACCCCAGGGCGCACTGTACGGAGGCCGCTTCTGGAAAGAGTGTCGTGGATAGTGAAGCGGGTTGTAGATGTTCTTTCCACTTCGTTTAAATTTTGAGAGGGGTCGCTCTTTGCGGAATCCAGAATTTGAGCGCTGCTTAAGGAAAGAAGACGATCGGAACGATGAGCATCATTAAGGCTAGAATCTCCTTGAGGAAAGTTGAGGACATCTATTTACAGTAGATCGCGAGGGAGAGCGCAAAATTGCTCATCGACGACTGTAGCTCACTCCAGATTTGAGCATCACAGCGGTCAGAACGATAGAAGTGAAGGAAAAGGTGCTTTGGCCGGATTCAACGAAGGAATCAGTAAATCGCTATCACAGATTTACCTAACCGGCTACTTGCCAAAAACCTACCGGCCTTTGTGATTCACGAAGGACGCGATAATGGATGCTGCGCATGCATCCGACTACACTTGCATTTCACCGGTAATCACTCACGCCGCGCGTTAACGAATCGCGGTACGTGGCGGTTTCGCGGTAAGTTCCATCGTTACCGGCCGGTAAATCGCTGATGAATCCGGGCCCTGGAGCCATGTCAGTTGATCGTAACTGATTACAGTGAATAGTATCGTCCACTTGAGGATGTAACCTATCGATCCTACCCTTATCCCGCCATTCTACCCACGTCTTTATCTTGTCGCTTTCCCGCACTGCAACGATTCAAATCGGATAGTCATGACATTCCCGAAATTTCGGAACACCGTGATACCATTTAATCAACTCCGGAAGGACGGAAGACTTGACTGGCTTGGGAGAGGAATCGGAACAAGGAACCTAGAATGTTGCGTGATGTTGCGAGCGCCTCCTCCGACTGCGCTACCACGCGACATTACAGCGTTAAATGCTATGAAGTGACTAACGTTGTATCGGTCCACTGTTCCAGACAACCAGCATGAAAGGTGTGATTGCAGAGAATTGAGACCACACTGTCGTCCATACGTTCCAAGCAGACAGCGCATGTGGGCAGTTCTGTGAGGCACGTTGCCGGCACTGCTGCGTCGCTTGTAGACACCCCGGAGCCGGACCACAGCATCAACATCTCGTCCTCCGATGCCTGAATGGGACAATAGATGAACGGGTGAAACAAGAGAGCGTAATAAAACTATTTTTTAATCTCAGGACATTACAAAAGGCTTCAAAAACACGGCATCGCCCTTTTTCGCTGGACTAGATCTCAGCAGCCGAATCAGAGAAAGACGACCCGTTCATATCCTATGAGAACTCACGCATTCTATTCGGTCTACGAACAGCAGAGTGCACTTATTCGGTTCCAGACTGTTGAACCGGATTCCATTGAATTCGTCGTAGAACACAACCGCATCGTTCTGCAATGACGTTCTCAGTCGATAAGGGTCACATCAATGCGTCTGGTTCAAATCCCTATTGTAACAGGTCAGCCCTTCCGCCGTGCCACGTTAGCGAGCCAGTGCCCGTTTCTTCCAGAAAGAGGAATTCCTAACACAACCACCGGCGTTCGTGTATATATCTTATTCACGTCAAATTGAACCCTTTTCAAAACAAATTGGACACTCTTCTAGACAAGTTTGAGGCTTTTCAAGTCAAGCTGAACATCTTCCAAATCAAAACATGCCTTCCACAATAAAGTAGAAACTCTCCGTGACAGTGAGAATAATTTTTGTTCAAGGAAAATTTGGTATAATTTCTTTAAAAAAAATTAATTCACCTCACCCAAGAAATTACCACAGTGTTTGAAATTTTATAAAAAATTTTACTTTTCGGGAAAAAAGGCGAATCAAAATTTTTCGAAGCACAGAAAGGTAAAAGTCATTTCTTGTATTTAAAGACGAGTCCGCGCCATGCACTTGTCTAGCTTGTCGCGATTTTGTTCGAATAGTGTAAATGCTGCTTACTTAAAACAACGACATAAATTTATGTGTTTATTCCAAGTGTTGTTATTATACCCTTTCCATCCGTGTTACACACACAAACAGAATTTTTGATATTTTTTAAAATTAAGTTGCATTTTTCTCAAATAAAAATCGCGACGATCTACTCGAATGCATAGCGCCATCTCTTTTTTAATACACTATACGACCTGTGAATTTCTGCGCTATGAAGCAAATTCTAGCTCATTATTTTTCCTTGAGAAATAAAAATTTTAATTAGCTCACTATATTCCTTTGAAAAATGAAAATTAAAAAATTTCGAACAGTTTGTTTGCTACCTTAATGAAAAACAAATTATAGCTCATTATTATTCCTTGAAAAACATAAATTTCATGAAATAATAAAGAGTTTGTTCACTTACAGTTGGTGGAGCAGACGGATTAAAAAATCTTAAATAAAGTCAGGCTAAATTTTCCAGGCACAAAAATGGCTCTTATCTTCCCGGGAGAGTCCCTATTTTAATAAAAATAACCTTTCCTTTTCGATTTTAATAACCATTCTGTGCTTGCGTAAAAAAATTTTGCGAAAAATTTTGATTCACTACTTTTTTCTTGAAAAGTAAAAATTTTTATAAAATTTTAAACACTGTGGTAACTTCTTGTGTGAGGAGGTGAATTAAAAATTTAAAAAAAAATCATGCTAAATTTTCCTTGAGCAAAAAATTATTCTCACTGTCACGGAGAGTTTCTATTTGGTTGTGGGCGCACGTTTTGACTTGTAAATTGTCCAGTTTGACTTGAAAAAATCTCAAGCTTATCTAGAAGAGTGTCCAATTTGCTTTGAAAAGGGTTCAATTTGCACCGAAAGTATCCATGTGACTTGGAATGTGTTGGAATCAGGCGTGAAGATTGTTATCTATTCATTCAGAAAAAAGCTTCAGAAACCTACATGAGTCTTAAATTTCAGTATAGCCATGTACTCGTTGGGTGTCGAGTCTCTGATGACCTTGACTCGCTCTATTTTATGTATTTCAGATCCTGAAACAAAGCATTTTTTGAAGAAACTCGTCTTCAAGAGAAAGCAGCTTGAACGGCAAACCTATGAAGAGCAGCAGTTCTCTGAGTGTTATCTGCGACGGCACCGCAAGCATACAAAGCATTCGGCAGTGGACTTCTCGGCCGAGCCGCTCATCACTGTAAGGTCATGAATACTTGGCGAAGTACGACTTTGACATATTTAAGAACTTCACAGTCAGAAAGATCGTTTTAATGTCACCAACCTTTACAGGCTGTTAACCTGTACGACGTATACTCCCAATCTTAGGCAAAACACTGCATCGGCCGGGAATCGAACCCGGGCCGCCCGCGTGGCAGGCGAGCATTCTACCACTGAACCACCGATGCCTACATGCAGATCCTTTCTCCCTCATAGGCGTAAGGAGATGGACCGCGCCGTCAGAGAAACTGTTCGCCAATTTTCGGTTTTGCTCCTGTCGGCATCTCTCCAACGGATCTCGCACTCTCCTGGCGATCGCGGTGTAATAGTCAGCACGAAATGCCTTCGAATCATTCGACGGAAGTTCGATTTCCCCCGAATCGGCCACTCTGCCTTGATGGCGGAAGCGTTGAAAACGGCTTTCCACTGCCGGGATCCTTAGTGAATCAGCTACGTATACCATAGCTATATGCAAAAGATTGCATCGGCCGGGAATCGAACCCGGGCCGCCCGCGTGGCAGGCGAGCATTCTACCACTGAACCACCGATGCTTAGGGCTGAACCTTTCTCACCCGAAGACGTAAGGAGATGGACCGCCCCGACGGAGAAACTCAGCCAATTTTCGGTTTCGTTCTTGCTGGCACCCATTCCACCGATCTCGCGCTGTCCACCGCGTTCGTGGTATAATGGTCAGCATGAATGCCTTCCGAGCATTCGACGGGTGGTTCGATTCCACGCGAACGCATCTTTTGACGGTGTACTGGCAATACAGTTCATCTGCTGCATAGAATAGTTGGTGACGGAGACCTACAACGTCTAGACAATCGTCAAATCTCCTTTTGGCGGAAGCGTTGAAAACGGCTTTCCACTGCCGGGATCCTTTAGCGAATTAGCCACGTATACACCTCACCCTACGCAAAAGATTGCATCGGCCGGGAATCGAACCCGGGCCGCCCGCGTGGCAGGCGAGCATTCTACCACTGAACCACCGATGCTTATGGGTCGAACCTTTCTCACCCGTAGACGTAAGGAGATGGACGCGTCGACGGAGAAACTCTTGGTCAACTTTCGGTTTTGTCCCCGTCGGCATCTCTGCAATCAATCTCGCGCCATCTTCACCACGTTCGTGGTGTACTGACGTGGCAATACAGCTCAACTGCTGCATAGAATAATTGGTGACGGAGATCTACACCATGTAGACGAGTGGGCAAATCTGCTTTGATGGCGGAAGCGCTGTTCGAGACATTGCTCGCAATCTGGTTCTAGGAAGAAAAAGAGATAACCTGTTAGGGCCGCCTCCTGCGAGATATTTTTCATTTTAAGGAACAGGCAAGGTCCAGAAGGAGAAATGAAGCGCAGCAGCCTACCACATATGTTTTACATCAAATCACAGAACAATCAAAGTCAGCAGCGAAAAATGCCTAGGATTGTTGAGGATCGAACTAGACACGATATGTTATAAATGTATCCTGCAAAAGACAACGTACTTGTACTTGAAAAAGTGCAGTATTCCCTCCGTCTTCTCCACAAATGGGTTGCCGTAGTAGTAGGTGACGTGTTCTGGAGGAACTGACGCTGCAACAAATCTTCATTTTGACACTTTCAATCAATTTAATTTATTTAATTTTGCTGCTTTTTAAACAATGTGCCAGAAACGCCTTGATAACGCTGCTCTTGGTGCACGCCTGTTATCTAGACACACCAATAACTAAACAAAAATTTCGAAACTCAAGTACAATGGTCTGTCTTTACAAAGAAATCGAATGAAGTACAGCTACATTAAGGAATAACCCGTTATTACATTTCAGTTCTCAACGAATTCATCCAATTCTTCCATTTGACAATGAGAAATGTGACGGAAGATAAAGAAAGGTAAATGACACCACTGATCAATCCCTATTGGATTGCGCCACGTATTCTACTTCTACGGGATACCGAGAAGGTAGTTTGAATGTGTATTTGACGTACACAAGGACCTGAGGTGGTCAGTCAGTCGACTGGCAAGTCAGTGCTTTTTCCTTCCCGGACAGGTTGCTAGCAATTCACCGATCCGGAGAGATGGAAGGCTGCTGGTTTCATGGGCAGGACTCGAATCAGAAAATTGGAATTCGTAATCCACACCACAGTCGGCGCCTCTTCCGACTGCGCTACTACGCGCCATTGAGTGTGATATTCAAACTAAATGAAATAAGGAGAACCCACTTTGGAGTTCTGATCCGCTTTTGGACAGTCGCGAAGAATGTGGAACGTCAACATCAGACGCAGAACTCGTGGCATCTACACATTTGTCGCCCTCCAGAGACTCCACCACAACTTCTGAATACGTGCGACGACCTCGGTAGTTGGTGAGCGGTTGTGCGACATCCTAAAAACGACGCGCTTCCTTGAGAATATACCATACACGAACCCGCTTTACAGGTGCTGAAAGTAGCAATTAAAAATTTGGAATTGTGGACCTCTAAAAATTCATTTATTTTTCGTAGAGGTTAAAACGTCCGCGTTCAGCTCCATAAGGACTGCTCGGAAAACGGGGGCTAAATCCTTTCGTATATGCTTTCTCCAATTTTCATTTCTTACTCGAACTAGGAGAAACCCTTGTCCAAAAAACCGACTCACATGAGAATCGTGCTTATCGATCGCTGCCGGAGCTATTGGAGCATCGTCGACGCCGTCGGTTCTGCTGCTCGCTCCGACGGGCGGACTGCGCTTCTTCAGTCCAGACATGATACGCCTTCTGTTGCGTTCAATCGTTGAAGGAGACTGCTCTACAACATGACATTTTAACCACCCCATCGTGGTTTCAAAGAACCTTACTTCTAGTAGTTCGAACAGCAAAGAGTACTTTCCATAATCCTTGGAAGAAGATAAAGTATAACAGATGCATCATACAGCGCAGAGCCGTTGTCTACCCCAAATTTGGAAGTCCGTGAATGTTCCTGTATATCTTCAACTCAGATTGGTATGAGTTTACGATTAGCAAAGGTTAGCTATCTCTGCAACGACAACCTATAATGACGCGGAAACCTCCATAGACGACGACATAGCAGCTGGGAGAAGGCAGAACAACAGTACACCTCGTTATGCCCCCTCATTTTGACACCTCGACATCAACGTTTACAGTTATTTTTGCTTCTGTGCCAACAAGAAGGACTCTATTCTAGGCCTGACGTTTCGACCGTCTCGTCGTCTTCAAAAGCACAACCTTCCACCATGATCCTCCATGTTCCGCTTCCATAAAACCTGGGCATATTGTGAGAGTAGTCTTAATGCTTCTGTGCCACGCAGGTTTGTTATAGTGAAACAACTTTATCCGGCCTGAGGTTTCGACAACTCCGTCGTTTTCAAAGGCCTGAAAGAAGTTCGAAACCTAAGACCAGACGCTCATTTCGGCAAAAACGTCCTTCTCCAGCTCTGTCAGTTTCAATATTTCCTATGAGTGTCAAGCGGAATCTCACTGAAGCATACCGAACCCACAGTTGTTCCACAAGTACTGAGGAAATGCTCAGCTATGCGATCACCATTGAGCAACTGAAACTTACCAACTGCGGATCCATACTGATGTTAAGTGTATAGATTGCACGGTCTCAGAGCTCGCACAGTGGGATGAACGGCAAAGACTCACTGGTCGGCTGGAATCTACGCTTTTCCTTACATCTTGCTGGTAAGGAAAAGCGTAGTTTGGTAACCCCACTCGGAAAACATCGAGTGGATGTCGGATGTCTATCACGGAGACAATTTTAATATTAAATGCACTGTGTTGCTTCATGAAAGTGAGATCGCTTCCAAAAGGCCCTAGAGGCCTGAATCCTCTAACGTAATCCAGGAATGAATAGCCGAAGTGAGTGCATTTCAATCCAAAGTGATTTCTTCCGTTCATCCCGTGAAATCTATACACTTAACATTAGCATGGATCCGCAGTTGGTAAGTTTCAGTTGCTCAATGGTGATCGCATAGCTGAGCATTCCCTCAGTACTTGTGGAACAACGGTGGGTTCGGTATGCTTCAGTGAGATTCCGCTTGACACTCATAGGAAATATTGAAACTGCCAGAGCTGGAAAAGGACGTTTTTACCGAAATGAGTGTCTGGTCTTAGGTTTCGAACTCCTTTCAGGCCTTTGAAAACGACGAAGTTGTCGAAAGGTCAGGCCGAATAAAGTTGATCCACTATAACAAACCTGCGTGGCACAGAAGCATTAAGACTACTTCCACCGTGATTTTAGCAATGATGATGACAAGAACATTGAAACTCATTAAAACTAACAATCTAGGGTGGGAAACTAGTGGCTCCGACAGGTTTCAAGCGTGCCAATAAACTAGTGAGGACGACAAAGAAGTTCCGATCCACAGACCACCTATCCGACTCCATCGTCCTGCTTTACCAGAGGTAAATGAACATGATGATCGCAGCATCGCACAACGAGGACTTGAGACGAGGATGCTCAGAGTAACGTGGTTCAAGCAAGTGAGCGAAAATCATCCGAGTTTCCAGATTTATTGACGTTCGAGGATTAGAGACGCTGTTGCTTTGACCATGTCGTCGAAACAAATACTCGGACAGAAGTCGGTTAGTAACCGAGCATGAAATGGTTCAAAACGGATCTAGTGCTCAGCTTGAAACTCTACCGTGTCTCCGTCACTGTGTTGGTTAGTAACCGACCATGAAAGGGTCTGGAATCGAATACTGCGCAATAGCAATATGTGCTGCGGGGGGAGGGGGAGGCTGGCCGCCTTTCGTTCTCGGTAATCATTAAGGATAAGGATAAAGGATAAAGGACGGCGTTACTCAATCCCTTGAGGGATGCGCCAGCGCATTCTACTTCTACGGGATGTCGTGAAGGCGACATGAATGCGTATTTGGCCATACAATAACTTGCGGTGGCCAGCCGATGAACAAGTCAGCGCTTTATCCTTCCCAGACAAGTCTGGTACCAATTCACCGACCCCGGAGGGATGGAAGGCTTTTTTTTGTGTGTTTTGTGTGTCTTTTCATTTGTAAAACTTGGTTGTTGGTACATAAAGCACACTAATGTTTTACTTTGTAATGTACTAACAACCAAGTTAATTAGTTACCCTCTTCACTGAAGAGCCTCGGGGTAACTAATTTTAAACATGTTTTGTATGAGGGTAGAGGCGAAACAAAGCATGTTTAAGGTTGTGGTTGTCGTTGTTCTCGTTGTTGTCTTTCGCTTGTGATCGTTGTGATATTGAGTTTATGTTGTTGAGGAAATTTAGATACAGTTATGCAACTTATTCTATCTAATTCTATTTGATTTTTGTGGCTTTGAATTTCAAACTGTTAAAGAGCTGTGAGATTTTGAATAATTTTGCATATCGATTTGTAACTAATTCTATTGGTTGGCCTGGGCGGGAAATCCGAACCAGGAACCTGGTATCGGGTGCACGCGACAGTCGCACCTCCTCCGACTGCGCTCCACGCGCCCTCGGTAATCATTATAACTAAATAAATCAATAAATAAAATCGGAAACCTAGACGGCATGTTGACGTGGACCTAACTCTCTTCATTCCTTTGAAGTAATAGCAAATCCTAGTTAATATAACCTACCGATGTCAAGTTTCGACGATTCGCTAAACGAGATCTGTCCAGCACCGTTCTTCACTTCAAGTCGAAGAATCAGCGGCTGGTAGTAGCTCATACGCGAACTAAAGCTCAGCAAAATCTTCATCGCCACTGTCTTCTTTTCTTTCGCCGCTTAGCATCTTCATCATCGATACGAATGGACACACATAACCACAAATGGAAAGTCTCCAAATAATCTAATAGAGTTTATTATCGAATAAGCAACGCTGCGCTGTTCTACAAACGCAGCCAGTACAAAACATGGTCAACTTCACACTTGGCACACAAACAAGGCAGAGATTTGTACAACAAGTCGTCGAGCAATAATACACCCGTTTACTATATAACCGGCTCTAGAGACTATCCGATGAAATGGTGATGGTTAGAAGAAAATGCTTGAATTAGTACACGATCAATCAGGATAGCAACTCAACAGTGGATTGTTTCTATACAGGCTTCTGCTCGATCTGAGGGATCTAGTAGAAGCCAGATCCAAACTAGTAGAGCAAGGCACATCATTTTCATTTCAAATTGGAAATTCTGGTTCTCTTCAAACTGTTCACAGTGCAAAACAAAATGAATAAATTGCGCTGCACACTTACAGAGTTAAAAAGAATTCATGGATATTAAGGAAATATTTTCATTTCGTTTGAACATGCATTTGTAATCTGTACAGGAACAAGGACCAAGTACCTAGAACGGCGTTAATCTATCCTTTCCGGGATGCGCCACGCACTCTATTTCTACGTTACGTGGTGGAGGCATCTTGAATGTGTACGTGGACTATGCGATGATTTGCAGAAGGCAGTGTTTTATCCTTTCTGGACACGTTTGGTACTAATTCACCGATGCTGAAGGATGAAACTTTTATTTGGCCTAGACGGGAAATCCGAACCAAGAACCTGAAATCTGACGCAGGCAACAGCCTGCGCTTCCTCCGACAGCGCTATCACGCGCCGCTACACAGAAGACATCTACGAAATGTAAGCGCTAGTTCGACACACTGTTTCAAACACTTTACAGAATTCTTATTCTTTAACCTACGTCGATGCTTTAGGGTAACTTGGATACTAAAAACGACAATCATGCAGTGGTCGAATGAATGAACTGCGCCATGCTCTCTACCAGTCTATCTAATAGAACAAGTAGTGTACAAGTGGAGCTGGACATTGGTCACTTACGTTCCTTATTTCGTTAGTTTTTGCTATCAATTGATTCAAACACAACTCTAGGTAGACAGAATTTCCACTTTCAATCGAGTAAAAATCGCGACATGTTGGGCGAACGCACGGAGCCATCCCTTCTAGTAATACAGCATACGATTTTCGTTGTTTCCAGTAATTCAACTAGAATTTTATGGACATTCATATTGTGTTCATTTTTGGCATCTTGTATAAGCGATCAAAAATTTCGAAGAAAATTGAAATTATTTTCTTTATAGAAAATTGATTTTGATCTTCTATCAAGAGACCAGTTTAAATTGAGAGATGCCGTTTCGATTTGAATAGCGTCCAGCTTGATCCGAAACCACCCACTTTGATTCGAAGGTATCCACTTCGTTCGAAAACTGTACAGTTTCACGTGAAAATTGTCTATACACAACGATCAAACGAGGACGAGCTAACAATTATGTAGGTATATGTACATTATACATGTCTATGTACAATTCGAAACCTGCGACGTTGACCTAGCTCAGTACCAGTGGTCGATATCGATGAACGATCCCATTATTGTTGTTGAGCGTAATATCCTTGATAGCATCCGCCAGAGAAGTATCGGTTACATCGCCGAAGCCACCATCAGAGTGAAGAGGATGCTTCGGCAGGAAGTACGACACCGCCTCCCAAATGTGGTCCCGATTCAGACGCGAGAAGAAAGTTGCACGCAACTGGAAATCATTTTAGAAAATCAACGTCGTACTGGTACATTCGACTCGATCAAAAGGTCACCAACCTGCTGCTCTGCACGGCTGATCACTTCGGACGGTGACGAACGAGCTGCCATCGTTTCAGCTGACATTAGGAAAAGGACGTCATCCAGAATTTTTTCAGCGCTTATTGCGAACTGTAACGGGAAAATGTATGAGGATGACAGGAACGTTCTGGCGATTTTGATGCGCCGCTTCCGTTTGTTTATCACTGAATCAAAACTTAACTTACTTCGCACGCATCTAACATCTAATACGGAATCTTTCGCTTTGTAGGACGGAATAATTTATGTTTCATCTATGCTCAATAACTGTCTTTTCGAAGGCTCATTGAATTATGTCGAAAGCGCGATTTCGAACGATATTTTATTTTAGTTCCAAACTGACCAATCTGCTCTCAAAACAGCCCGAAAAATCAACCATGTGTGGGGGCCGAACAGGGTTGGAGAAAGGACCTGTTTAGAGAGATTTCGTTCCCGAAATTCTAGCCTTGAAGAGGCGCCCCGAAGTGGCGGACCTACAGCAATCCAGGACGACGACTTGAAGACCTTCGTGGAAGCTAATACATCACAAACAGTTTGTGAGATTGCGAAAGATCTAGGCGGCAGTAAAGCCGCTGTTACAGATGATTTGAAACGCCTCGGAAACGTGGAAGAAAAACTCGAAAAGTAGATGCACCACAATTTGCGTGATCTCCAGAAATTGTCACGTTTCGAAATCTGCTTTTCGTTGACTCTCCGCAATCAAAAATCAAAAAAAAAATCAATCAATCCGTTTTTTAAGTCGAGTCCTCACATGTGATGAAAAGAAGGCTCTGTACAATAACCGAAGACGATCGGGACGATGGGTTGATGTCAACGAACCCCCAGACACTTTCCAAAGGCGAAATCTCACCAGAAAAAGGCGATGGTAGCAGTGTGGTTGACGGCGGCTGGTGTGACTCACAACAGCTTTCTGGAACCCGGCCGAACCATCCCAGCAGAGTCCTACCGTAACGAAATGGACGAGATGAACCGAAAATTGCGTGAGCTGCAGCCGGCACTCCTCTGCACGACAACGCCCACCCACACGTCTCATAAACCACCGTGCGAAAATTAAGCGAACCAGGAGTTGAAGTTCTTCCTCACCCGCCTACTCATCAGACCCTGCGTCAACCGACTAACACTTTCAGAACTTCCTCGACATAGAACCTTCGCAAATCAGAACCACGCAAAGACAGCCTTCCTAGAATTTGTCCACCCAGCTCGTATCTAGTTGAAAAAAGTGTGCTGATTCGAATGGCGCTTATATCGACTGAAACCATTGAGTTAAAGAAAAGTTATGCTCGCCTGAAGTGGACCAGTCAAAACTGAATTTCCCGGTCAACCTAATATAATAGTTGAAGTCGATGTATAGCATGCATCAATCTAAAACGGCTCTACTCATCTTCAAACGACGAGAAGATTACTTTAAAGCAATGCGTATCACAAGAAATGTGTCAGATAAGAGGAAATGTTGTGAAATGTTATGCAATGCGATGCTCAATCGAAAGCGTCATTATCACCGATCACAGACTACGTTGAGAACCTTCAAATTGAGACAGAATTCTGCCTGCTATTCAAGAAATTGTAAAAGTCAAGAGGTCCCATCAAATTGGGAGCCTAATCAACACAAGAAATTTCCACAAAAATCTGAAAGCAACTTCAGAAAAGAGAAATCTAGACGCAATTCTAGATTTGTGGGAAGACGTGGTGGGTGCACGACCTCCTACCCAGCATTTGATCCCGTGCCTGCTACGTGGCGTAGGGGAGTTCTTGCAATTTCATTACATGGTGCGACACAGGGAGACGAGGGAGACATTGGCAAGAGAGACGTGCACGGCCTTGGCAACTATCGCCCGATCTGCCTGCTGTCCGTAGTCTACAAGCTGTTCACTCGAGTCATCCTGAATAGGATTAGTAGAACGCTGGACGAAGGACAGCCATGCGAACAAGCAGGATTTCGGAGAGGATTCAGCACGATCGACCACATACACACCATTACGAAGCTCATCGAAGTGTCGCGAGAGTACAAGCTGCCGCTGTGCCTTACGTTCATTGACCTGAAGAAGGCATTCGACTCCGTCGAGACTGAAGCGGTCATGGAAGCCCTGCTCACCCAGGGCGTTCCTACTCAGTACATCAGAGTCCTTCGAGAGCTGTACAGTGGATTCACGACCAAGATCTCACCATTCTACAACGACGTCGTCGTCGACGTGAAGAGAGGGGTTCTGCAAGAGGATACCATATCCCCGAAGCTCTTCAGCGCCACCCTCGAAAACGTCATGCGCGAACTAGAATGGGAAGACATGGGAGTGAAGGTCGACGGCCGGCAACTATATCATCTTCGCTTTGCTGACGACAACGTGCTCATAACACCGAGCATCAACCAGGCGGAGCGAATGCTGGCCGACTTCGATCGTGTATGTGGGAACGTTGGACTGCAGCTGAATCTTACGAAGACGATGTTCATGAGGAACGGATGGCTTTCTGATACCCCATTCTCGCTCAACGGAACGAACATCTCCGAATGCTCCAGCTATGTGTATCTGGGTCGCGAAGTCAACATGGCCAACGACCTAGTTCCAGAGCTGAGCAGGAGGAAACGAGCGGCTTGGGCAGCTTTCAAGAGCGTCGAAGAAGTCGTGAAGAAGACGAAGAACGTCCGACTCCGTGCCCACCTATTCGACTCCATTGTTCTTCCTGCCCTAACATACGCCTCAGAGACCTGGGCCATACGAAAGCAGGATGAACACGCGATCAGCGTCGCGCAGCGTCGAGAGACGATGCTCGGAGAGACACGACTCACGCAAGTGAGAGAAGGCCTCCAGAGTTCCGAGCTTCGCCGACGTTCGAAGATCAGAGACGCTGTCTCATGGGCCAAGTCGTCGAAAATTAGGTGGGCCGGCCACGTAATGCGATTCGCAGACACCCGCTGGACGAGAGTGATCACCGACTGGATTCCTCGGGATGTCAAGAGAACACCAGGACGCCCACCAACGCGTTGGTCGGACTTCTTCGTGAAAGCCCTGAACGACCGATATGACGTGCTTCGCGTCGCTCGAGCGAGGAGGATCCATTGGAACACTCTGGCACGCGACAAGGACGAAGGGAGACGCTGCTGGCGCCCGCTCGAGCAAGTCGATGATCAACGGGACGACAGGTGACAGGTACGACACAGGAGAGGGAAGCAATCGGCCCCGTTGTCACTGGTCCAGCCAAACTAGAGCTCCACCGAAATGCAAAAGAATCAGGATCTATACTAGTCGGAGGGGCACACACTGTTTTTGCGTCTCCATTCCCTACCTTGAGGTTCTGTAAGCGCTTCAGCTGCTGTCCCATATTTCGAGGGCTTTCATCTAAAATCAGGGGACATGGTTATACGGCATGGGATGACGAGGCCATTGGCACTTTAGGGTTGCCCCTTCCGACTAGGATAGACCCAAGAACTACTTAATGGGCAGGGAACGCAAACGTAGCCTACCTTTTCGAGTGTTGCACCGAAAGCACCGCGCAATGACTGCAGGCTGACAACGTTACTGAGACCAGAGGATGACAGAAACGTCTGGAAATCACCGCCCAACCGCAGTAACGACAACGAAACCACATTGGCGGCTATGTGCGGTAGCAGTCTCTGCAAAATGGGATTAGATTAGTTCCTGTAAATCTTGTCGTTGAAGTAAACCACCTACTTCCTCGGGATCTCTGCGGAGCAGATTATAAACCACATCGCGGACAGGTTTCGTGATGAAACGCGACAAATTGGGGAGATCTTCTTCTTTGTAGGTGGCGCTGTCCAAACGAGAATAGAACGGATTCACCCTGGAAATTTATACTTTCCAATTAATAGTAACTGGAATCTTCGAGCTGTGGAGGCAACGCGCAGTTATTCTCGCTTTATTTGTAGTCTGCAGTTCTTGGACGAGCATTCTTTCAACCCCATTGTGTTTGTTGAGCTCTGGAGAAGGCGATTACGCCAAAACGTCAGCCGAACAAAGCGAGGAATACAGACGTTGAGCTCGAGGATTGCAGTTGCCATCGACATTATGCCCAGACTTCGCTGCAGTCCACCATGTAATTGCGATGAATAAATTTAAGGACTAACCTAGTGAATATTTCATACGCAAGCGTTCCTGCCGCCCACGTATCAGCCATACGAAAGTCGACAATTCTGAAATTAAAGGCAGAGTCAGCAAGCTCAAGCACAGCGGTTCGCCGTGGCCGCAAATTCTTTACTATTCAGCAGCAAAACTCCACATTTTCAATTTCAGCTACCAATTTCCGGCTTTTCGTTGGAGATGCTCTTCGAAGCGTACTCTATCACTCCTTACCATTGAAGACGGAG
Source organism: Heligmosomoides polygyrus polygyrus (assembly GCA_947396885.1). NCBI lineage: Eukaryota > Metazoa > Nematoda > Chromadorea > Rhabditida > Heligmosomidae > Heligmosomoides > Heligmosomoides polygyrus. Next base: position 18,901,002 of record OX377202.1, read on the forward strand.
GCTACTCCACTGCTTGCCATGCCATTTTATATTAGACTGGACCAAGGTTTCCGCCGCTTCAGTGCTTTGAATGTTCCCGACCTTGTTTATGTTTTTTTATTCCGCGATGAGATTGAGTGCTTTGGTTTCGAGAGTAAAGCACGTAATTTTATATGCCAGCGAAGCATATGAGGTCCATCCTAAAATCTCAAGAATTTAACTCTATTTTCATGACAGATAAAACACGGATTTCCGTGCCATCCAGCTTTATGGTTTAACTCTCGAAAACGCCAAGTCGAAATTGAGCCGAAATTCGAAATCTACGTTGGAAGAAAATAGCCTAGAAACCAAGCAGTGAAGAGTGACATGAGACACTTTGAAAAAGGGGTAGAAGACCTTGAAATAATGGATAGCCTTGTTCAAAATAGAAGGTTCAGGGAAGCAGTTGATGGCTCTATCAATTCGCCTAGGGTTTGAACTATTGAGCAATACCCCGTAGAATCAAATTCCTTCATAAGAAATCCGAATAAGTTCAACTGATTTGTGCACTGCGATACGGCAAAAGAGCAGCTAAGAGTCGCCTCTGGTCTATTTCATTTTTTCTCATAGGAACGACTAAACAATTAGGCAAAACGATGAAGAGTTAGGTGAAAATGGCAAGAACTAGCCTACTCATCATCGCTGAGCTTTCATTTTGCTTCCAAAGGATCACTTTGGTTTTTAGTGATCCCTTGCCGGTATGGTTCATAAACAAACTCAGTTACAAAACTACAGATCAGTACTAAGAATACTGCTGCAAATGTGTCCTGGTCAGGTAAAACGGCAGCACAAAGTCAAACTTTTTTGTACAAAAACTGTAGAATATGGGTTTCAACATCCACTTGATACTTCTTATCGACACAAATCGCTTCCGCAGCCATATTTTTTTGATTTTCTTACAGCGGATAAGTCTCTGGCAAAGGATGTCAAAAATGTACTCCGAGAGTCATTAGCTCTAACTACCCAATTGTTCGTATCTAAAAAAATCTTGCACGTGAGTTTTATCGGCCAAGACATGCCCAGTAAAATGTTCCTTAGCGCAATAAAAACGATTAACTATGAACGAAACTACGATCAACTGAAATTCTAGGTCAAAAAGTACGGAAGCTTTCGGTCCGACCTAAGACTAGAAGAGATAAAATTGGAATGAAAGCGTATTTGAAGGACAATTCTAATGCTCGACTTACACGTCAGGTCCTGGTTTCGCCAGAACGACTTCTGGAGCTCGCGTCTTTCTGTTTCCACCGAGGTCAACGCTGTCATCAAAGTATTTCACCTTCCAACTCCCCGTCGCTAGAGCACAACCGAAGTCGGAGATCACCAGGTGAGGAACGTCATCTGTAACAGCGATATTTAGGACGATCAAAATAGCAACAACAACAAAAACAAAACTATCGGAAGAGCAGTAAGGTGACAAGGGACGGCGTTAATCAATCCCTATCTGGATGCACTATGAATTCTACTTCAACAGGTTATCGCGAAGGCAACATGCAGTGTTAGTGCGCTCGCGCCTTGCACAACGACATGACAAAAAATAATGTCACCTTCTATGGCGCTGAGCGCTAGGAGAAGCCCGGTAGATCTTCATTTGACCAAATTTCCACCTCACTGATCATTAGCTCCGTTTTAAATTATTCCTAATTGACATCGAAGACAACGGAAGAAGTAGATATAATTCTCCACTCGTTCTCGGTTAACCTATACCATTTTTACGAAGAAAAATTATAAAAAGAACCCACACACACATATGCTCAGCATTTGCACTACCAATAGAAAAAAATCGCGACGACCTAGTAGGGTGCGTGGCGCGAGCTCCTCTTCTAATAATATAGACCTCTTTTTTAATAATATAAGCCTCTTCTTTTAGTGGTATGGTTTAAAAATAAGACTCATTACTTTTATTTAGAAAAAGGAAATTTTTATAAAATTCCAAACAGTGTGTTCACTTTTTGAGGCATGGGCATTAAAAAATTTCAAGAAATGCACACTAAATTGTTTTTGAACAAAAATTATTTTAGCCGCCTTGGAGAGGCTTTATTTTAATGCGGAAGGAGCTCATTTTGCTTTAGATGTTCAGTTCGATTTCAAAAACGTCAAGGATGCTTAGAAGAGTGTCCAATTTGATTTGAAAAGCGTCCAATTCTACGTGAACATGTTATATGTTAGGGAGGGGGGGGGGGGGGGAGAGGGGCAAAAGTAATGAGACTCTCCATGCCGTGTCCAGATCTGTGTCGCGCAAATCTCGCCCAATTCCGAACCCCGAGCAGCCTGGACTCAATAGTCACGCAAGATAAGAAGTACGTCTTCCACCTTAACCCAAGCAGCGAGTCTGGGTGAGGCCTGGTGACCCGTTACCGACCTTCGTTCGGCGAGATTTTCATGGCGAGAAGCACCTTTTGAGATTTTGAGTCTGCGCCCATACACCGGTATACTGGAAGCTGTTTACCAAAAGCACGATGATGGACTCCAAGGTCATGGTGAACGAAATGGAAGAGATGGAACGGCGACTCGCACTTATTCGGTCTCAGCGCTTCAGGAAGGTCCTCCTCTTCGACAACGCCGCACCTCATCGGGGAAAAGTGACCACGGATAAGCTTGCTCAGCTGGGCTACGTTCACACGCCTCACCCACCGTATTCGCCGGACATCTCTCCCTGCGACTACCCCTATTCTGAGCCTACAGGACTTCATGGTCGGAAGGAACACAAGAACCCAAGCAGTCCTTGACAACCATATCGAGCAGTTGATCAACACCAGGCCCAAGCAGTTCTGGAAGGATGGGATCAGGGAGTTGGCTGACCGATGGCAGCAAGGTCATTGTCCTTAATGGCAAATACATTCCTTAGCATCGTTGAGTTGTAATTGAGTTATAGAGAGATAAATAATTTTTTTTCAATTTGTCTCACTTTAACTTTTGCTCCCCCCCCCCCCCCACCTAATAGATCAATGTCAATTCAATAAGCAAGTAGTAGCATTTCGGGATCCGGAACGCCACAGAAATTGGAAGGTAAACACAATCTTCAACACTGGTGTGAGAGCAAACGTGAAGAAAACCTGACCTGGGCAATCGAATTCCAGCAGAATGTTATCGCTCTTCATATCCCGTTGTGAGACGGTGTTCTCGTACAGAAAGACGCATCCTTCCAATAGCTGACCAAGAAGAACTCGACCTACATGATAGCTCCGTTTTTGATTGAAATCCTTGACGTATTCCCGCAAAGTCATGCGATACCTGCAAAACAGTTGGCTGATGGTGGATACTAGCAGGATCCACATCACATTGAACTTCCGTTTTGCCGCAGGAGAATGGCCCAGTGGACCTATACTCCTTTTTCAGTACTTAAAACGTTATGGCAACGCAATTTTATTATCGTATCTGACCAACACAGGCGTGTGTTGGAGGAGATGCCGGTAGTTGCGTGCACTCGAGTTCCCGCCCAGGCCAATCAAGCCTTCGACCCATTCGGGGTTGTTGAACAGGCTCGTCTGGGAAGGGTAAAACACTGACTTGTCCATCGGTTGGTCACGCAAGTCGTCCAGGCCAAATACGAATTAAAGTTGCCTTCACGACATCCCGCAGAAGTCGAGTACGTGGAACATCCGGAAAACGATTGAGTAACGCTCTCCTTTCTCCTTTAATTGACCAATACAATGACCTGTGGTGGCCATCCGACAAACTAGTCAGTCTCTCATCCTTCTCGGACAAGTCTGGCCGCAATTCACGGACAGCTGAGGGATGGAATGCTTGCGTAACCTGAACGGTACCCAAACCAGGAATCTTGAATCTGTGTGCATGAGACAGTTCTCCTACGACTGCGTTAATATGCCGCGTGGCGAGCGTTGATAGATCAACCGAATCTCTCTGATGTTGCTGGGATCAAACAATGCCGGTAGTTTAAAGTCGTAAGTGTCCTACTCCAAAAGCAGAAGGCGCCGCCGGTTTGACTGCTGTCTGGAGCAAGAGTTTCGATAGCATCAAAACGTCTTTGTAAGAGCTTTGACATTCTTCGCCTAGATCTAAGAACCATGGGGCCACTTTGGCATCAGACAGAGACGAGTGGTGGATCCATGCATTAGAATAACATACACCCTGCCCGATCTGGCGATCAGCAAAGCACGGCTCGACGTTGTCCTACAGAGCTCCACAGCTATTTGTCTTTAAAGATAAAGGTTAAAGGACGGCGCTACTCAACCCCTTTTGGGGTGCGCTACGCATTCTACTTCTACTGGATGTCATGGAGGCAATCTGGGGCCGGATTCATCAACGACTTACAGAGATTTGACGGAGAAAATACAGCCAAATTCCTGAAAAAAATGCAACAGATGAGATGGTGAAATATTGGTGTTTTCAGGAATTTCGGCTGTAAGTTCTCCGTAAAATATCTGTAAGCCGTTGATGAATCTAGCCGCTGAATGCGTATTTGGCCGTATTTCTAATGACTTGCGGTGGTCAGCCGATGAATAACTCAGCGCTTTTCCCTTCCCAGACAATTGTGGTACCAAATCACCGGTCCTGGATGGATGGATTGATTGATTGGCCTGAGTGGGAGATCCGAACCAGGAACCTGGTATCGGGTGCACGCGACAGCCGGCATCTCCTCCGACTGCGCTACACGTGCACTTGGGTACAGAAAGGGTAAACAACCCAGTCGTAGATGGAACACACCTCTTCATCACTACAAACATCGTTCTGGGCTCGTTGATGATCATCTCGTAGAATGGAGCCGTCGGGAGCGCATCAGGATAGACGAGTTTGGCATCCTCCAGGATTGGCATGCGATCAACAAAAGCTGTGAGAACCCGCACAACGTTGGGATGGAATGACGGTAGTGGTTGATACCTAGAACGCAGACGCAAGAGTAGGCGACAGAGAGCAAATTGACGCCTAAAAACTACCTCCCCATCTTTCCACTTAAGAGCTGAGCACTCTCTGGTAAAGGCACGAGTTCAGCGCCCATCGCACGCCACAGGTAGTTGTCGCCCAAGCGAGGACACACGTCGAAGGCGAAGTTGTACATGAGCTTCAGGGCGAGAGGATATTTCTGCAACAAAAATCGCAGTGACTCAGCTCGAGCGACAATAAGGACCCAAGGAGCTTACTTGCAACGAGTGAGAGTCGCCCTGAGACGGACGTCTTCCACTTGTTTGGTCTTGAGACGTGCTCGGCTTTGTCACATCACGAACCTTTAGAGCATATACTGCAGCGTTACACCCGTAGCCAATATTCTGTCCTGAAATTCTCAAAAACACTTGGCAATCTCGAAACAGCTGACCTTAGAGCTAATATACCTATTTCATATGAATCAATGTTGTTCGGAAACGTCCCTCTCGATAGGTCGGCATTGTAGCGAGCGTTCGTGGAGAAGACATCCTGAATACGATGTTAGTGAATGAGCCGGGTAAACTAGAGTTCGATCAATCTGTGGGCCAGACATTGGTGTGTTGTGTTGTACAAAAATAAGAGTTTTATGCAGCACCGTTGTGTTCTGCACCAATGATGAACTGATCTAGGCCATTTCTGATGAAACTGGACACACTCGTGCCTTCTTGCTAAGGCGAATATCCATTAATTGTAAGAACAAGGTGGTCCGCACCCAGCTTTGCGCCCACATTTCTACTGAAATCTCCAGAGGCGTGGAAAAGGTGGTCGTCCGAAGCTTCAACCAAACCGCACATGCCTCCCCCCCCCCCTTCCGTTTCCACCACGCATCACATGCGCGCCCTTCGAAATCCAGTCCAATAATCTAGAACGAAGACGAACGTACCCGAATTCGCTCAACAACTCCCACAGTGTCTCGTTTCTTGATCATAAACGAGCTGAATCGGTGTGACTGAATCCTGTCCTGATGAAGCCGACGATGGTGAATTGCAAGCGAAGCCAACGGTCGGAATGCTCGTCCATTCCTCAGCATCAATTGAACCTTTAGAGACGGATATATGGAATTAGCTGTTAAACTGCTGGTAAAAAAGCGACATACAGTCCGGTAGAGCGGATTCCTCGCTAACGGCAAAGCTGTCCTTCCAATCATCACATCCAGTCTGTAGGTGGCCTTGAATATTGGCGGCAACAGACGAAATATCTGAGGTTTCCTGTGAAGGATCTTCCAAATCGTCTAAAAATTTGAAATTTTTCATCCAGTAGGAGGAACATGGTTTGAGCAAAGGAGTGAAGGACGTACCGCCTGGGCCATCCGCCGCGCGGCGGCGCTGAACCTTTTCAGCAGCATGCGGACAACTCAGCGGTCAACCTGAAAACGACACCATCAACAAGCGGTTTCAACAGCCCGTCTCGCCATCGATTTTTACTGACCATGAAATTTAGCTTGCGTTGGACAAAAGCTTCATTCAAAAGCTTCCTTGGAGCTTTCGGGACAGATTCATCAAGCAGTGGGTATAGGAAGAGATGCCGTGAGGGAATCGCACCCACTACCAGCAGTAAGTAGCAGCTACGATTCGTATTCATAAAAAGAGTCAAGGGTATGGTAGAACTAAACCTCTCGCGAGAGGACAAATCTGATGGATTTATCCTAGTCCCGGGGACCACATAACTAAAAAGTATGTAACAAATCCACTTGAGACTTACCGAGCAGCTCCTACAGAACAAAATAGGACCTGAACTAAAAAAATTCACAAAAAAACTAAAAAATTACGCCGCGGTTGTAAGGAGGTGAAGTTGTGTGCCCTCCTCACCATGTTAGATCCTAGTTATAACATGTCAGGCGGTGGTCAGCACACGGCATGCAGTTTAATACGCCCTCCTCACCATGTTAGATATTGGTCATAACATGTCAGGTGGCGGGTCAGCATGCGGCGTGCCTCCATAGCGTCGCTCTTTGTCCGCCGAGACGGTTGTAAAACTATTTTTTATTTTTTGAAAAAATTCCCAAAAAATTATTTCTTGTTTGTTCGTTCGTTTTTGGGCTCTCGGTAAGTCTCATTTCATTTTGTTTCATACTTTTCAGTTATGTGGCTCCCCTCCTGACTAGGATAGATCCGATCTGATCTCACTGGATCGCCACTTTGTCAGTGGGGCACGGAATCCTCGCGGGTATGGGGATATACCCACTACTACATACTATATACCTAGAGTATTCTCTACCTACTGATATACCCACGATGTGGCGGGTAAAGTTTATCATGAATGCCTCATCGTGGTATGTCTACCCCTATACCCCGCATACCCGCTGGTATAAGCTTTGATGAATCCGGCTCCAGAGTGCGATCCTAGTTTCGAGGGACCAAAAGATGCTTTGATCCACCACCTCACACCCTGAAATCGCTCAAGAACCCAGTGGTTGCTTCATGGTGCAAAGGTGCCAGGGCAAATGAAAGTAATAGTGCGGCGGCGTAGGTAGAAAAGGGAAACTAATGCCCCGGCAGGGCGACGATTCACCCCCCATCTAGGACTACACCAAATTCTGCAATATTTCCAGATCTTGACAGCAGCCGCTAAGAGCGATGTACATCCTTTCAGGGCTCAATTTTTAAAGGGTACTTAAAAACTTTTAAAAATTCGACGAGCAGGGCAATCGTCACCGTTGCCATATTCCCGACGACGCGAAATAGATCTCAGGATAATGAAGACCAATAGACAGAGAGGACAGCAAGACCAGTAATTATCCCATTAACATAGGCAATCAGGAAGAAATGCTTTTTCCTCCACTTTATTGACAGCCGGGTGTAAAAACTTGCGCGTGCAATTGGATAAGTGTTCGGTGCCCTTGCGACCAAACCATAGACACCACGGCTATTCGCATTTGAGCATGTTTGTGAACAAACTGAACAAACGCGTCGAGTAGACAAGAATAGAATTTTGGAACAGGTTCATGGACAGCATTTGCAGCTGCCGTAATCTTCGGCGACAGATATGTGCTTTCTGGTGCCACCATCAAGACGGTGCGGCTGAAACGACTGCTAACGCTGAGTTTTACTCCAAATCTCGCACCTGGCCTTATCTATAAGTTACAGAGACTTTATGGTTATACCAGTCGTCCGTACGGCCTCTCGGCCGCATCGATGGCTTCTTGACGGCTTCGCCATGGCAGTAACTTCTCATCATCAATTGTAGCTGCCACCTATGTCATGGTTTCCTCAGGAAGGACATCTTAATTACGTTGATTAGGGCAAGTCAGAAAAAAGCGAAAAAATGGACGACATCCAAAAAACGCTTATTTGCCCAATATCGATTGATGGCGATCGACAGTTCAAAAACGAATTCAAAAGCAAATCGTGTTCAGCGACCTCGATTACCCCCGGGCTGAAGTTTCGTGCCGCTTAAACGACATCCACAAAAAATCGACAATATCGATCGATATTTATTTATATTTGACTTCAGATTCGTGTTCAACGACCTCGATTCCCAACTGGTCATCGAAGTTGGGTATGGCCGGAGCATTGCTGTCTTCTGAACCGAATCAACGCTTGCCTCAGCGGCCCGTGAAGGAAACACGTCGGAAATAGCAGTCGCACAAAACAGATGAGAAGGCACAGTAGCCTTCCTTTAACTCAGCAGCTCTTTTTTGCTGTAGAACATGGTTAAAACTACGTCAATATTGCGTCACGGGAAGCTTACAAGGGGAAATACGCCTACTCAACCCAGCACATTGAGAGGACCCCTACGCCAAACGAAGACTTCTTGGACACTATTTGTTTGAAGCCACGAGCAGTGGAAGCAGCAGCTACAATAAACCAATGTCCAGAGTGGGAGGGGGGGGGGGTGTTGTCTATAGAATTTGACGTTGCCTGACGGACGTTGAACTGTAGGACGCGTGAGGTGAAACACGAGCACAAATGGCCTGGTGGTGTAGATGATGTACCTGTAAGTCTGCTCCCTCTAGACTCTGGTGTTTACAAAATTTCCAACGTTAAAGCGTCGCGTAATAAAAAAGAGCCGGTGTATTCATCACGGCGGGGCACCGTGATGTACCTCTCGGGGCCATCGTTCGCCATCAACATGGAGTACAACGCTCATTGATCTGTAGTGGAAACACATGAGTGTTGATGTAATTTGAAACCTGGCCAGCAGGCTGTCAAACAGCACGTCTGAAGTGAGTAGTCTTCGTAGCGTGTATGTCTAGGGTTGACAACGATGCTTCGATGACAAGCCGATGAAAAACTGCTTCTTTATCCTGGTCCAACAAATGTAGTTCAGTTCTGAGATCTTAAAAGGAGCCTTCTCTGGAGCCATAAGAAAATAAAGAGGAAGAAATATAACATAGTAAGAAATAAAGAGGATGGAGGCGCCGACTCTACATGCATTCCGAATCAAGGAGGATAACGAGGAATGAAGAAATAAAGTAAGATAAAGCGGAAATTATAAAGAGCGGAGGGGGACGACTCACGCACGCATTCTGAATCAAGGTTTTAAGGTTTGGGCCCTGTCCAATCGAACAATATCTTCTATCCATAAGGAGTCTGTGAATTGGTCCCTAATTTCTCAGAAAAGGATAGGACACTAACTTATTCAACCTCTACCATAGGTCACTGCGTAGTCCAAATAAAGGGTAAAGGATAAAGAACGGCGTTACTCAATCCCTTTTGGAATGCGCCACGCATTCTACTTCAACGGGATATCGTGGAGGCGATTTGAATGCGTATTTGGCCATACAATGACTTGCAGTGGGCGGCCGATGAACAAGTCAGCGCGCTCTATCCTTCCAAAACAAGTCTGCTACCAATTCACCGACTCCGGAGGGATGGAAGGTTCGGTTAGCCTGGGCGGGAAATCCGAACCAGGAACCTGGTATCGGGTGCACGCGACAGCCGACGTCTCCTCCGACTGCGCTACACGCGCCTTCGCAGTCCAAATATACATTCAAATTGGCCTGACGTCATTTCGCACAGGCAGAATGCGTGGTGCATCTACACAAATTTATTCATTTGCACCACCATATTCGCACAAAAGTAACACAAAATCGACACAGTAAATCGTAGAAAACACAATGTGAGAAACAAGAAATTAAAAGCCATCAGCGACACGAACTGAAGTTAGTTAACTAACTAAACTATAGCTCTTCAAAGAAGTAAGGGCGGAACTGCGAAGTTGAGAAAAAACCGACAAATTTTGTGAAAAAAATCTGGTAGAAAGAATTAAATAGGAGAGGATTGAGGACTGTTGAGAGTTTGAAGGAGAAGAGCAGTGGACCTCCGACCCTGCAAGTCGTGAGATCGGCTCCGGATACCAACTTAGTAGGTCCGTCAACTCCAACAAATCTCACACCTTAAGCTGATGGGGAAACAACGGAATACAGACATGTGTGCACACTCAGTCTGACCAACCGTACATGACCTGTAACAAGTGGTAGAGTAGCATGAAATATTTGAAACTCTCAAACAGTAAGCAAACGAAAGAAGAGCCATTAGGAAACTAAGAAGAGTGAACTTGTAACAATGGCAACTAGGAAACACTAACCACTGATAGAAGAGCAACTAAAAAGCTAGGGATATTGATAGAAAAATATGTGTGTATAATGAAGAAAAAAGCTAACGATGCTGAGGAATAAAAAAACACGCGATGAGAACGAAACAATTCGAAAAAAGGATTAAAAACAATGATAATAAAAAAGTGTATAAAAATTGTTCCCCACTCTAGCTAAGGTCAGGGATGTGGAGTGTGGAAAGCAAGTCAATTTTTTTTCAGCTGACTTCTGAAAACCTTCTGGTTGTGCGCTTCAAGTAGGGTAGGAGGAAGCATTTGCAGCCAACGAGCTCCACCGTAGAAAAACAAATTTATTTATTACGGTGACCTTTTTCTTTTCTTGTTAGAAACGTCTATAGAAGAGTCCCACTGAGCAGAGATGGTGAGAAGTAGAAAGCTTGGCGGGTACCTAACATTCTTTACGGAACCTTACGCTCACGTCTACGCGTGGAATTCCTACGTCTGCGAGGTATGGCTGCGTCTCTTAGCAGATATCAGAAACGTCCCACTAAATCCTCGACAAAACGTTAAGCACCGTAGGGGACTCGAACCCCGTTAGATTAAAAGTCTAAGGCTCTACCAACTGAGCTAACGAGACCTCGAGAGGGCTGGCTTGCCACGCAAAGTTTCATTCGATATCGAGCTTCACGCCAGGTTCAAACGAATATTAGCTGTTGTCCGTGGCATTGATTGGGCGTGGTGTTTGCAAGGCGCAGATGGCTACACATTGACGCTCCATTCCCTGGCACTCCCACTCGCTATGTATTAGGTCGGGCCGAAAATTTTCGAGAGTGTAGCGCAGTCGGAGGAGGTGCCGTCTGTCACTTGCACCAAATTCCAGGTTCATGGTTCGGTCTTCCTACCTAGGTCAACCAAGCCTTCCATCCCTCCGGGGTCAGTGGATTAGTACCAGACATGTCTGAGAGTGATAAAGAGTCGCCATTCACAATTCCTAGAATTCGAGAAATTTAATTAACGGTTCTCCAGAAGAAAATGCTTTGTAACTAGGTCATGAGTTCTCAAACTGTAGAATGCCAAAAGCTACCGGATGCTGCTTAAGGTTTTCAAAAAATTTCAAAATTGATATGTACATTTATATGAAAATGTAGAGCGAGCCTATCCTTCCGACGATCCACAATGCCTCAAGAAACGACGAATTGAATTCTTTTCTGTATGATATGACCATTATTACTGAAGAGTAAGGTTAACTAGTACGTTACAAAAGAAGTTACATCGCAGTTCTGAAATCGCAGTGCGGATCGCTGGTTCTCAGACATTAAATTAGAGAAAATCTACAAAAGGTTTGAACATTTCTCGAAAAAAGCCGACGAGCAGGAGTATCACTCAGACGAATCAATTATGACCATCCGCTGCTCCTCTACTCCGCAAGGCCGGTGCACCACCAGCAGGTATAACACCGAGATGTGACGAGGACACGTCGGCGCTGAGATGGGCGCGCTGAGCTGAGGTCGTTCGGCAGTCCCAGTAACAGCGTTCGCTTGATTGGAAGTGCCAGAAACGTCGACTGTGTCCGACCAGAACTACGCATATATCAGCTGAGAACTGTGTAGCTGGACAAAACCGCTAGCGCATCCATTTTTCAGATTTGAGAAAGAAAGCTGAGTTAGAGGATAAAACCACCTTGCTTCATAGATTTTCGCCAAATCTAACCCCTTGAAAAGCTGAATCGTCAGATTGTTGCTGCAGCTTTCTAGCACCTTATGAAGCAGGTCCATGCCCTCTACACGCCGCGCAAAGCCCATCACTTTAGCTTTTGTCACTGCGAAGATTCAGTGCCTTGAGAACGGGAAAAATCATCAAAAAACTGAAGTAGAAGGAAAGGGTTTGGGTGGGCGAGATTTTAAAAATTGTCATCATTTCAATAAGAGTGCACCACACAATAGAACCTGCAATCAGCTTTGAAAATTAGGCTTAGATTTCGAATTTTTCCTAATTCCACATCGATTTCGTCTTCTGGGCTATTTTCGAGCAATTGTTTGAAGGTTCAATAGCTAGCAAAGGTCAAGCTAAAATACTAGATTGTAACTTGGCAACCAGTTTACTCGAAACTGTAACTTCTCATGTTCTACTCCAAGAAAGCACCTTTCTGCAGCCCTTCGATTTTGGCCATAATCGCCTTCTCTGCAATCAGATGCAGAATAGTTGGGATTGAAGATGCGCACCGGTAGGACATATAGACTTTAGGAGGCTTGCTTCCGTGCTCCTCCTTTCCTTTGCATGTCCTATGGAACACATTTATGCGGATCTACAAAGCATTAGAATGTGCAAAGCCTTATGAAAGTGGGCACCTATCTTCGCGAAAACACATTCCATCGCCTTCGCGATATCTCGAAGAGTTTGAACCCATGGCGCATCCCATGAACACAACAATGGCTCTTACCTGTCATCCCGCCTATTCCTTGGCGGAGTTAAATAACGAAAATTCGATTCTGAAAAGCTGTATTTTGCTAGGTTCGGGCAAAATCGTAGTGTTTGTTAGAATAACTGAAAAATAAATAAATTAAAACGATTGGAATAAAATGCTTGCGATCTCCAATCATTTCACCTTTCCAATAAATTTTTGCTCAAGAAGCGCTTTCTGTCAAGTTCTCAAGGTGTCGTTCTTGGATCAGCGCGCTTAAATGTCCTTGGGGAGCAATTAGTTGAGACATCCGTCGCTAATGAGTATCCCCTGGCGCTTCTGAAAAAAAAATAGCTGTCAAAAATGGAGTTACGAAAAATCTTTTTATGGCACTGGGTAGAACTCGTCGAGGAGATTACCATGGTGTGTGAGTTTTTCGAAATAGATGAAGATCAAGACGGCTTTAGCAAAAGATTAAAAAGGACGCGGATAACGCGCCTACCGCGCCCTTTTTCCAATCCTTCTGGTCGGTATTGCACCAAATATTCTTTACAGAACCTTACAACGGCTGACGTCAACGCGTGGAATTCCTGCGTCCTGCGAGGTAAGGCTTCGTCTCCTAGCGGAAATCAAAAAGTCACATTGAATCCTCAACAAAATGTTGAGCCCCGTAGGGGACCCGAACCCCTGACCGTTAGATTAAACGTCTAACGCTCTACCAACTGAGCCTCGAGCACCTGGCTTGCCACGCGAAGCTTCATTCGATATCGAGCTTCACGCCGGGTTCAAACGAGTATTAGTTGTTATCCGTGGAATTGATTGGGTGTGGTGTTTGCAAGGTGCAGATGGCTACACACATTGACGCTCCATTCCATGGCACTTCCAGAGCTGGTGCTCACTTCGAGCTCTCTGGTCTGGCTATGGTCGGACCGACAATTTTTGTCGGTTTCGGCTTCGAGATTTGAAGGAGTATAACTCTCTTCAAAGTCGTGCTCGTTACAAAAATAGAGACCGTCGCATTTGCTGCACTTATAACAGGGAAAGCAAGTGGCATTGAATTTTCACATAGCATGGATAATTGGACTGTTAGGGTCCGTAAACCGTTCAAAGGCGTTCTGATATGCCCTTGTACACGGTTAAATTTCTTCTCCGGAAGCTTTCCCACAAAATCGAGAAAATAACTATGTCGAGAGTGTGTGTAGTCGGAGATGCCGCCTGCTGCTTGCACTATATACTAGGCTCCTCGTTCGGACTTCCCACCTGGGTCAACCAAACCTTCCATTCCTCCGGGGTCAGCGGATTAGTACCAGACATGTCTGGGAGGGATAAAGCGCTGTAACGTTCATCGAATGGTCATCGCAAATCATTTTATGGCTATTCAAATCGCCTCCACAACATCCCGTAAAAGTTGAATGGAACATCCCAAAAGAGATTGAGTAACGCCGTCCTTCATCCCTCATCCTTGTAGAGCTAAACAGGGAAGAGTCTCAGCCGTAGGTCTGAATGGGGAAAACCGATAGAACTGCGAAAATCTCCACTCTTCATATAGTAGAAAAACATGTTTCGTTTTTGCTGAGTCCTTGAACCAAAAGAGCTACCGGCGCTCGAAATTGGGAGCACAGTACTGCGCCGTCACCGGTATGTATCGTAAACTACCGTAATCAACCGAAATTTGAAAAACTGATGTCATATTCATGATCAGCGCCACAAATAGCCCCTCTGGGCAATTTTTTTTCGACCTGTCAGGAGTCGTGAAGGTACAAGGTGCTCTTCTATGTACAACCGTGAAGACGCAAAGCAGTGGCTGAAAAGCAAGAAGGGAAATTCCGATGTTAAAACCTGAGCTCCATCAAAAGAAGGTTCTGCCGCGGGTTTGGTGTAATGGCTGCGTGCACCGGGAGCTGCCTCCACGTAGTCAAATCATCATCACTGCTCACTTCCGTCAACATCTCTACCAGATTCAGAAAAAATGAATGGAGAAAGCAATCGACTTCAAGCAATCGAAGCAATCGAGAGCAATCGAAGAATCTTCCACCAGTGCAACGCACGACACAATGCGGCACTTTAAACTGGAAGAACTCGAGAAGTTGGGCTGGACGAAAACGAAACTACCGTCGTACAGCAGACGCATTGCGCCGTACGACTGCCATCTGATCGAGAAACCGCTTTCCTCGTTGTAGGCAGAGCGCAGACGCAACTGCCATTTTAAGGCTACTCCCTCCCGACTAGGATAGATCCTAAGTCGTCTTCAGATCAAATCCGAGTAACTTCCGCAGAGATGGACTCCACTCAGTGGATAAGAAGCAGAAGGAAATCATTAAGAATAACGAAGATTACTTCGTTTAAGTCAATCGTTGTCATGAACTCTGGTTCATGATATTGAACCACGCCTCGGCTAAAGCTCCGCCTCCTTGCCTTTATAACCGGCTCTGGCGGAGGATGGAGGGAGAAGGAAGAACGGAGAGAAACGGACGGCACCTATCCCGTCTGAGCTGCTCTCTAAGTTCTCCTCATCCAGAGGCTGGACCCTTGCGGACGCCACTATGTCGGCGGACCCGCACATAAGTCAACTAATCAACAAACCTAAAGGAACTTAAGTTAGTAAATAACAAGAGTTAAGATAATTCTCAACCCAAGCAAGTATAAGTAAAGAACACGCTCTCTATCTGTCTCTCGAGTTTAGTCTCTCTTTACTCTCTTTGGTAATGCGTGTTATGTTAGTTAGGTTGAAAAATAAATAAATATATAAAACGATTGGAGTAATAAAGAACCACCAAAACCCCATTGGACCGTGATGCAGTCCAATCATGGTGCATCGGCCGGGATTTTTGTTTTTTTAAGAAACGAAAACACGAGAATCCTGGGTCCGGGTCTACGGAAAGCAAAAAATCAAAACATAAGGTACCTATTAAGAAGTCTGGCTATTATTACAAAATAATAACAAGCACAATAAAAAATCAACAAAGCAACCTTTCCCTTTTAGGAACTGATAACCTCCGTCGAACAACGACTGGAGGCCATCGAATCCGGACTGGACAAAATGCAAGACCTACTGGAAGCTATCCACAATCAAGGAAAACAGCTGATCGCAGTAATCACATCACAAGGATCCAGCTCCTCATCGGGCCCACGCAAACAGGAAAAAATCTGCCCCTTTTGTATGGGCTTGCACTGGGCTTCGGACTGCCAGAAGTATAAGAGGCTCAGTGAGAGACGTGATCAATGTAATAAGAACAACCGTTGCGAGCGTTGTCTGCAAGAAGCAGACCACCTCGCAACCTCTTGCAAAAAACAGACTACTTGTTTCTACTGCAAGAAGGAGGGACGCGAAAGGGAGATGTTGACTCATAATTCTGCCTTCTGCCCTCACGCCTTCAAAATGTAAGGTCTAAGTCGAATAATTAATTCACGAAGTCAAAAAAAAAGTCTTTAAAGTACCACAATGTTTTGTAAAACGCTCAAGTCAACTAAAATTCGCAACCGAATTCAGAAACCTCTTAAGGACAACTCGCAACCACCCCAATTTCGCAACAAAAAAGAATCCGTTGACGCCAAGCATACAAAAAAAAATATTTTCAACTAAATGCCTTTCCGTAGTCCAACTTAGCAAGAGGGAGATGCATAAGGACTTCATTTCCCTTTCGCACTTCCCAAATACCGTAATTTTCGTTCTTGTTCCTCGCAGTAGCAACTGCTTCGATTGCGTTGTTTATGTTAATCTCGTGGCCGATTTATGGTGTTTTTTTTGTTGTTGTTGGTTCTCAATAAACCATAGGATAGAAGAGAGTGTGTAAATAAGTGTAACAAATTGCAAGTTTGTATCGTATACGGGTATCGAATTTAGCTCATAAACTCAAAAAATTAAAAATAAAAATAAATAGAAATCAATTACGCAAAGGGTAGTGATGGCAAATAAGATTAAACACCAATAATAAATAATAAATAATAATAAATATTTAACATTTAATAATAATAAATCAATATATAATAATAAATAAAGTATAAATATAATAGTACAAATAGTATAAATAAATATACATATAATATAATATATAATAGTAATAATATAGTATATGTAAACATAATATAATATATAAATATAATATAATATATATAATAGTATAAATAGTATAAAAAAATATAAACATTCAATAATAAATAAAGTGGTCGCAAAAAAAAACATAAATAACAATAAAAGTAAACAATTACAAATAACAATAATAATAACGATAACAATCACAATAAACAGTAACCAAATACCAAAACAGATACTAAAAAAAAAAAACAAATACAAAATAAAAATAATCATTTATATTAATAGTAATAGCAGTAATAATACTAATAATAAACACCAACATTAAGAATATTTATATAAATATAAACAATAAAAACGTGTGAATATATGAAGAAAATATAAATATATAAAATGTATAAATTTAATACACAAATATATATATAACATAAATATAGTATATTAATATTAATATTAATAAATATAAATATAAATAAAATATATTAATATTAATAATAAATAATTAATAATAAATAATAAGGTAAAAGTAAATAAAGTAAATAAATAAAGCTTTAATAATAAATAATAATAACGTTAGTAAAACTATAAGTAAGGTAGTACCAACAATAATAGTACTGAAAACTAGGTTCTAAAAAAAAAACGTGGCATTAATATTGTAATAAAAATTTAATACTAGCAGTAATAACATTAATTAAAACAGCAGTCGTAACAATGATAACAATAATAGTGAAAACGTCATTAAATAATAGCAATAAAAACGATACATAATAAATTAACTTCATTAAAAGAGAACACAATTAATAATAACAACAACCACCCATACAAAATTAACAAAAACCAGAAGAACTTAGACTAAATTAAAGCTGTAAATGGACAACGACGGATCCTTCGACGACGCCACGCCAACGCCGACATCGGTCCACGCTATGGTCACCGTCGACAAAGTCTTGCGATCACCGTCATCAAACACCAACACAGTCAGCTTCGTTCGAGCTCCAACATCAAAAGCAACTACGACTCCGACACCACCATCCAGCATTCGTCAGCCGTCCAACGTCGATCTTCTTATTCGTGTAGTCACGCATGTATCACATTAGGGTAAGGATGTTAATGATGCAACCATCTGATTTGTGGTTCGATTGTATCGTTGTCATCGCCCTCAATTCTTGACTCCAAGCTGCCCTCTGTCTATTAAGACAACATAAACTAAACAATAACGATCAAGACAACATCAAGAAATAAATCAATAAATTAATTCTTCATGTACTTTGGCGGGGAGGATGCAACGACAGTTTAAGATCCAACGTCGGCATTTTCATTTTTTGGGCCTGCGGAGTGTCATGAACTCTGGTTCATGATATTGAACCACGCCTCGGCTAAAGCTCCGCCTCCTTGCCTTTATAACCGGCTCTGGCGGAGGATGGAGGGAGAAGGAAGAACGGAGAGAAACGGACGGCACCTATCCCGTCTGAGCTGCTCTCTAAGTTCTCCTCATCCAGAGGCTGGACCCTTGCGGACGCCACTATGTCGGCGGACCCGCACATAAGTCAACTAATCAACAAACCTAAAGGAACTTAAGTTAGTAAATAACAAGAGTTAAGATAATTCTCAACCCAAGCAAGTATAAGTAAAGAACACGCTCTCTATCTGTCTCTCGAGTTTAGTCTCTCTTTACTCTCTTTGGTAATGCGTGTTATGTTAGTTAGGTTGAAAAATAAATAAATATATAAAACGATTGGAGTAATAAAGAACCACCAAAACCCCATTGGACCGTGATGCAGTCCAATCAATCGTATTTCTGTCGTCATTTGCTTTTTGCTCGAAGACAATGTTCATTGCAGAATTAATGACTCAAGCTAATATCTCGGGTGTGTCTGTTTTATGAACCTACTGTACTGAATTCGGTCGAGCTTAGTGGGGATATCTAGGGATCGTACGCTCTCAAGTACTATGCCAGGCCTTCCCCCTCCCCTTTCCTCCGAACAGATAATGCCAGCTCCGCAGTTCCCACGGCCGTTCACCTTGCCGATGGCCGGCTGAGCGGCGGGCAGCGCCGGTCACCTTCGCCGGCGTCTCGCGTCTTCAGGTGTCATGCACTCCCTCTCTCGTCACCGCCACTCGGCCTGGCCACCCTTTTTGTAGTGCGGCAGGTCCCGCAATTACCTATGACCTTCTTCACAACTGCCTCCGTCCACTATGCAAATTTCCAGGCCAATGAGTCAAGAGGAGGCGCGAACGGCGACTGACGTCTGCGGGTCACCACATTCCGCCACTTTACGTTACGTTCGCGCTTTGTTGTTCCATTAGTGAGTGACCGGATCATCTTAAAAGCTCTATCGCTCGAGTAAATCCGAAGTCTCCTAATTTAAGAGCATTTTAGGTCTTCCATAACCCCCTTGCCGTGAGAAGAATGCTGGATTGTACTATCCGACGGGAGTACCAGACGAAAAGCATAGCAATTTTTCCTGGAACAATCCTTTTCCGTTCAAAAGTCATACTTTGAATAATTCTAATTCCCATTCAAGCGTCATACTTTAAATAATTATAGGACAAAGGACAAAGGGCGGCGTTACTGAATCTCTTTCCGGATGCAACACGCATTCTGCTTCCACGGAATGTCGTAAGGCCATTTGAATGCGTATTTAGCCGCATAGTGACTTGCGGTGGCCAAACGATGGACATGTCAGTGTTTTGTCCTTTTCGAACAAGTTTGGGACAATTCATCGACACCGGGGGGGGGGGGGGGGGGTGGAAAGCCTAGCCTTGGCCTAGGCTGGAAATCCGAACCAGAAGGATGGCATCGGGTATACGCAACAGCCGGCACCTACTCCAACTGCACTATACGCCCCCTTAAATAACTGGTAGAGACGAAAATTAGCTCTTCCCAGTTTTAAAATTGCTCTGTGGCTAACAGGGATACTCACCACTACACTAATTAGGTTTAGGCGCGTGGCGGCGCAGTCGAAGGAGGCGCTGACTGTCTCTTAGATCTCGGTCGACGAGGTTCTTGTTAGTTCGGGTCTTTCACCTACACCAATCTAGCCTTCCATTCCTTCAGGGTCTGTGAATTGGTACCAGACTTGTTTGTGAAGAGCAATGCAGTGAATTCTTCTTTGGCTGACTATGGTAAGTGATTGTGTAGGCTAAATACGCATTCATGTAGCCTCCGCGAAACGGCGCCGGAGTGGAATGCGTGGCGCATCCCAAAAGGAAGCGATTAACGCCGTCCTTTATCCTTTATCTTTATCTTTCATGGATGAGTAAAGAAGACTGAGTTAGGATAGTTAATTTAGCCTAAAAGGTTTAATTACCCAAGTTTGAGGTATGCACTCTACAATCGACTGTTATTCCTTTTGTAGCATCTTCCCGCTTCACTGATGAGCCACCGGGGAGATGTCACATCAATAGGTTCGTATGAAGGCAGTGGCGAAACGAACCTAAAAATTTTTAAACATTTTTAATTTACATATTGTACTAAGGAAGTTGTTCGGGATGCAGACAACGAGCGTGACATTCGTAATTTCACCCGATCACGGTAAATTGCGGTATATCAGGTCCCGACTATGCCTTTCCCCAATCTCGTCTAAACTGATGATCACGAATTGGACATCCGTTTTTTTGGGAATACGGTTTGTAACGGTAGATATAGACAATAGTGTCTATTTTCAGCATTCGTGAGGCCTGGCATTTTGTCCAGACAGATTTCTTTCGTCTATAACTCCTCCCTTACACTTGCCTACCGTAGCCTTGTATAACGCAAATACGGATTCAGATTGCCTCCACGATATCCCGTAAAGGTGAAATGCGTGGCTCATCCTAAAAAGGGATTCATTGCAGGCCTTTACCCTTCATCATTTTGAAAGCGCTGATTCTGCCCACAACTCTACGAATGTCGCATAGGATTCCCTTACATGAGCAAATGTGATCATATAGGATGGCGGCGACACATATAACGAAGTGGGAGGACCGCTACATATTTAAAAAGCGTTTTTTCCCTAGTATTTAGGTCCTTTCTGGACATGGTAATCAAGGCGGCATCCTTCATCGCTTCCCAAATCAACCTCCTAGCCGAAGCTGTGGTCCGTCGTCATGCATAATCCCATAAGCACCCATAGTGGATGATAAACAAGAGGAAATGGAGCAGGAAATCTATTTTGAAATTTCGTCCAATTACGGTACATACATAGGTTACGGTAGGTGCGGGTGACTAAGGTAATGATCACATTTTCGCCCAGTCTCCGTCAAAGAGGTTCTAACTAACTAACTGCTTTAAGATGCTAACCCCTACAGGCGAAGTTTGGGAAAAATCCGATATACAGGGTGGCCCATAAGTCCTGCAACAAAAACATAGGCGCATAAAAAGGCTAAGAATGCACCAAATTTGAACCACTTTTAAACCTTGTTTGCCCATGGTTTGTAGATTATGGTGGAGCGGCATTATTCATAAGGGACCACTCCTGGATTGATAAGAACCTTCAGATCGTGCGGTTTGCTTTGCAGCTCGCGTCGCAGCACCTCGTACGGAATTTTATTTCTTATTCGTTCCAATAAAGATATTGAACAATAGTTTTCCCAGGCTTTATAGAGCAGGACATTTTCTTTAAGACGGGTAATAAACAAAGATCGAAAATCTAAAGATTCAGAAATTTCACAGCTAGTCTTTCGCAGGTGCAATGTTTGGCGGATGGGCTGAGAACCGCTACCACGTCCTTTTCTTTTGCTGTTACAGGAATCGCTTTACCAGAATGTGCATTTTGCGTTTAAACAGCCCGATTGAGTTTCCAATACATGGTATTCTGTTTTTGTTCCCATCAAACGAATATTTTTATTGATTTTCACTCTTTTTACACAAAAACCTAGGGTGTGAGGGGAGACATTTTGGAAAATCGTGTATGACAAAAACTTGCCATGCGTGGCCGTTGTTTTTATATCATCAGGTTCCCGCAAAGGTAGTATTAAACGCACTATTATTCTGACCTTTCTGGGATAGCTCAACTTTGAGAAATTTTTCATCAAATCAGGCAGAGGCTGAATACACATTTCGGACGACGCGCTCCAACTGCGCTTACAAATTTTTCTCTCTACTTTCTTCTCCTAATAGCTGAGTCTTCTCCTCGCTTGTAGGCTTGTAGAGTTTTCCTTGTAGTTTTCTAGAAACTACATATTGCTTAGTAATAGATTACGTACACGGCTGAATATGGCATTTGTTCCAGCTGGTTGCTGCATCGTGTATGATCAGAAGATTAAAGCGTGCTTCTATTGCAGTTCAGATCCGTTCATCTAATGTTCACTCTTGAGAATCCTCTGAACTGTCCTACACAACACCATCATACCGTATGTTCAACAACCAATCTTCCGAAATTTAGTCACATCGGAATGGAAGCGCTCCACCACGGGCCAGAGAAGAATTTTCGGTAGTTTTACGTGAGAGCGCATTACTTTGTAATAAGAGCAGCTACAACCGTAATACTTTCCAGATGTATAGCACTAAGTATATGCTGCATAACAGTTGGTATGCGGTTCTTTTCAATTGGAAAAAAGACAACCAATAAGGTCGCCTAATCTTGTTGCAGGACTTATGGGCCACCCTGTACTTAGTCACCTGTCCCTGCCGTATCCTACCGTAATCGGCCGAAATTTTAAAAATGGATCTCAGATTTGTAATCAGCACCCCAAGCAGCCCTACTGGGCGAAGCTTAGGAGAAAGTTAATTTTGCTACCTCTTCTCGACTTCTGGAGTCGTGAAAATACAGTAGTGCCGGAAATTCTCAGGAGGTCGTCGAGGCGAATGGTGGTCTATTATATCTGGATGCTCAGGCCATGTCGACAGATCGACCATCTTCGCGGCATATTCACCAAGTTCTGGTGTTATTGTGACAGTCCTCCGAACCACTTAACGCTTTACTTTACCACTTAAGACCTCTAGCTCGCATATGGCTTCAAAAGAATGTTCGCCGTTCCCTTTACGCTAACGAAGAGCATGGAGTTGAACTCGTCGCAGAATCTTTTACTTTCTAGATCTTTATTGATGTTGGGTGCCGCTACAGTACTACCTCTAATTTGTGTATAATCGACGCTTTGCAAAAGATTTTTCTCCAGTTTGAAAGGCGTTCTGGGGCCGGATTCATCAATGTTACTGCAGTAACTTCAACGGAGAATTGTAAGCGAAAAGCTCAGACTTATCAAGCGATATGGTGAGGGATAAGCCGCGTTATCTGAGCTTTTCGCTTACAATTCTCCGTTAAAGTTACTGCAGTAACTTTGATGAATTCGGCCCCTGAAGTCAGTGTTGGAAGGCAAACTGCTCCGTTCTTCCTGACCAGTCGAACTGCTTGCAAAAGCGGTATTGTTGATTTATTCTTGCCTAATTATGGAGCGGTTTCTCTCTTCCTTAATTGTTTTACGACCACTCCACAGCAGCAGCTCACGCATCCAGAGGGTATTTCTGGCGCTCCTTCCTGAAAATATAAAATAATAGTATAATGCTGAAAATATTGCTCATTCCCAGCGTTATACTCGCTCGTACTTAGCATATCTTGGTTTTTTTCACGTTACTAAGCACTTCCTAGTTTAGGCTCGCTGTGCCTTATATGTGACCCGAGAGCACGGCCTTTTAAGACAATATTAAATGACTAAATGATTGCTGCCTTGTTGTGCTTCAAAACAAAGAGTTTAGTTTATTATTTTCTCTCAAAAAATAAAAGGTTTATAAAAAGGGTGAGGTTATAAAAAGGGTGAGGTTAGGTTAATGAAAGGTTTATCGCATTTCTTCGGGCTGGTGAAGTAAAAATTTCAATAAAAATTATATAAAATACTCCTTAAATAAAAAATATTCCAATCATCTTCGAGAGCCTGTAGTTTAACCTAACCAAGTTCGTTTCGATTTGGAAGGCGTTCAAATGATTTCAGAAGCAGAAGGTCTGGTTAGAAGACTGTCCAATTTGACGTGAAAATAATATACACAGAGCACGTTCTTCCTCTCATATTCGCAGCTGTTCGTCTTCCCGTCACAATCCCTTTCTGTATGCTACATGCGTTTCTTTCTCATCTCGTCTCCAGCACAATCTCTGTCCACCATCTGAGCGGAGCCTTTTTATGAGCGTTCGGATGACTCACAGACATTCATCGTCGGGTCCTTTGTATTCTACCGATGTTTTTGGTATGATAGCGCTTTCAGTGAGACATACCATATGCTCTTTGTATTCTGCGTGTCTCTCTCGTCGCTGTCAGAAAATTTCAGTGTGCTCGGCGGCTACTCAATCGATCTTTAATGGCTAAGTGCACGGAAGTCACTCCATGCATTAGTTAGTCTTTTATAGAATTCTATAACGATAGCGTGGAAACGGGTCCGCTTACATATGAATGCGGGGAGTTAGTGGACTGACTGAAGTGTTGTGAGATGAGATTAGTCATTCAGACACCCTTGCTGCTAGGGCTCCTTCGAAATGCACGCCTAACCACGATCCATCATCGTTGGATTGACGTCTGATTCAACTTTGTGGATTTGTCTCCCCATTTCAAGATACCGACAACTGGCTGTGTTTTGCTTTAATACAATATTGCTGCTGTCTTTTGGTTTTTGGGAGGAATAAACACAAAAACCGCCGGATTCTCGTAACTCCTTTCAAAGTGGCGTAATCGCAAGATAAATGTGACGAGCAGAATAGGATGTAGGTGATCTATCCAACGATGTAGGCATTATCCAGTGGTATTAGAAAGAATTTTTAAAAGTTTCGGTGACCCCATGGTGACGGTTCGAGATAATTGCACCGACAGGGCCCAATATTATAAGTCTCAGATCGATTTTTTCTAAAATCACTTATGGTACCTACATAGTTGGATAGCTCGCCTACATTAGATACGGATGGTAACTTTTTTTTTTGATTAGGGATAAAGGATAAAAGACGGCACTACTCAATCCTCTTTGGGATCCGCCAGGCATTCTACTTCTACGGGATGTCGTGGAGGCGTGTTGAATGCGTATTTGGCCATACAATGACTTTCTGACCACACTTTTTTTTAACAGACCCTTTTAAGAGAGTTATGGGAAAGCAGCGAAAACTGCAGTTTTTTGCCTTTATTCTACCCAAAAACCAGAAGACAGGAGCGGTGTTGTAGCTGATAATATCGAACTCTACACTGTTACGCATATTGCTATGATTCCCACTTTAAAGCGGTCAGCTCAAAAAAATACTGATGGAATTGATTGATGGAATATTGCCTGTTGAGTGATTCTGTTTTCTTGTTGTGATCCATATTCATTGGTCAATATATTCACGTGATCTCCGCCTCAAACCGTCAACTCCGGACAGGGATCGATAAAAATTGCTGCCAGACTTGTCCGGAAAGGAGGAATCTCCGATTTGTCTATCGGCCGGCGACCGCGATTACAAGCCGAATACGCGCACAAAATTGCCTCCATGACATTCCGTAGAAGTGCAGTGCACGGCGTATCCCAAAAGGATTGAGAAATGCCTTTCTTTGTCTTTATCCTTATGAATAATTTATTCCATTAGCCAACAGCTACCACTATTAGCTGTGATTAGCCTATGTATAAAAGGATAGGGGGATAGGATTGGTGTTTATCCACTTCTCTGTAGCGTGCGCCACGGATTCTACTTTTGAGGGATATCAGCGAATCACGCTAAATAATAAGGATAAATAAAAGGATAAACTATGGTTACTCAAAACCCTTTTGGGATGCGCTGCACATTCTACTTCTACGGGATGTCATGTAGGCGTCCCGAATGCGTATTTGGCCATGCAATGACTTGCAGTGGCCAGCCAATGAACAAGTTAGCTCTTCATCCTTTCCAGACAAGTCTGTAAGTAATTCACCAACCGGAGGGATGAAAGGCTTGGCTGGACTAGGTCGGAGATTCGGACCAGAATCCTGGTATTGGGAGCATGCGACAGCCGACACTTCTTCCGACTGTACTACGCGCGTCCATCACGCTAAATGCGATTGAAAATTCGTTGATGCAGAGGCTAACGGTGCATATGCGACGGACTTCGTGTCTTCTTAGTCCCAGACAAATCTGCTGCTAATTTAGTGAATCCAGAAAATTCGGAGGCTTATTTAGCCTCGGCGGAACAGAAACTGTAATCAATTCGTTGCGCACGCGACAGCAGGCGCGTCGTCCGACTGAACTACGCTGCGTTCTTTGGCTAATCTGCCCCATTACTGCAAGTACATGAAGCACTAAGCAGGGTGTTGTTAGAGTATTCCTCTAATCCTACTTCTATTCTTATTCAGTTCTTGGCATAAATATCCGCTGCCGTTTTTACGTACGGACTGTTCATCAGTTCTTCGACTTTGTTCCTCCTCGTAGTCGTCTCCCGTCAATGTCTGTGACTTGCTTCTTATGTATGTCAGTAGTAGCAGTATTTGTCTTACGTGGCTCTACGTGGCACAGAAATATGACAGTTTCTGACCCAAATTTTCAAATGTTGAACGTTGTTCTCGGTTGCACTACGCTACTGAACAACCTTGTCCTTGATACAAAAAAAAAACGCCGACGATCGCAGCTAGGTGTGACAAGATTTTGGGGGTTATTAGATGAAAACATACAAGAATCATCGTCAAAAACTCGCTAAAAAAGCAATGTTTAGTCGAAAAGCTCGCCGGTTTAAGGAAGACGGAGTTCGGTTCTGTTGGCTGAGTTTTGAATGTTGTAGATAAGTTCTATTTTGGTGACTGAAGAGCAGAGACGCAATTCAGACTCTCTGTAGGAGCATGTGCCACAAATTTCACTTCTACGGTTTATCGTTGCGACGATGTGAAGACGTATTTGGTCCATACAGCAGCTTGTGGTGACCATCTACATAGTTGAAAAGTTAGGGATCACCCTACTCACAATAGGCTTATGTTAAATAATTCACCTACCGCAAGGTGAATAAGGACGTTGATCCGGGAGCGGTTGAAACTTGAAGTCGAAAGGTGGTGGTGTTTGTGTGAACGACGCAAATTGTTCTGAAAATCCAGAGCTACCCATCAATATGAAAAAAGACCGCATCTCATTCCTACTTTCACCACCCATCGCATTTCTAAACGACTTTGCAGATGGCCTGCACAGTTACTGATTCGGAAGGACACGCGGCTGACAAGCGAGTTTTCCCTTCTATGAAATTTGTGCCTAGTCTGTTGTGCATTCCACTAGCCCCGGATTGATGAATTTCTACCTAGCTTGCCTGGGAAGGGTAAAATTGTTCGTTGTCCATCCGCTGGCTACTTCGTCTCATTTTTAGACCAACCAAGACCAAGTTCGCACCCTGATTCTCTTCACGGTATCCCGCAGAAGTGGCGCATTCCAGAGATGAACGACCATCTTTATCCACCACGATGAACTACAAACGCACACCTGACGAAGTAGTTAGGCATGCCTATTTCATCAGGTTTGATTTTGGACGCGAGTTTTGGGAGACCTACCAAACGGTTTGTTCGTCCGACGTCGGCTTAATTCTTGACAGACCTACTTTCGGATGCTATCACTAACGTATTCCGTAGGTCTCCGAGCGACATTCCATGGGACAACTGCATTCACAAACTCAGATTGTAAGAAGAATACGTAACGCATCAGAACAAAAGTGAACAACATATTCTCCAACCATTCTTTAATACTGTCTACTGGGCGGAAAACTAAGTATTCATGTAAGGCTCTTCCTCTGCCAAGGGTAAGAGGATAAAAACTAGCATTTATCAATCCCTCTGCGATGCGTCACGCATTCTATCTCAAAGAAACATCTTTGGTGTATTTGAATGCGTATTTAATTTAAAACAATGACTTGAGGGGGTCAGCCGATGGATTTGTCAGTGTGTATAGTTTTTGCAGGCAAGTGTGGTGCCAATTCACGAACCCTGGAGGGTCAGAGGGCATGGTTGGGCGTAGCGAAAAACCCGAACCAAAGAGGCTCGAGCCGGGGTGGGCGTCTACTTCTACTACACCACTACACGCCCTTCTTCCATCCTTCCTTAATTACAGGTGAAAAACGAAACGGTTTACAAGTGCCTTCTGAAATGGGGCTCGTGGAATAGAAGTCGGAGGAAACACTAGCTATCGCAAACCCGAATTGAGGTTTTAGGTTCGAGTGTCCTCCAGGCCATCCAACCCTTTCGTCAATGAGTCGATGAATTGGCACCAGACTCGTCTAGGAGGGAAGAAGCACTGACTTTTCCGCCGCCAAGGCTCCGCAAGCCATGTGCTATTGCCATGTACTCAAGTTGGTTCGACGATATTCAGCTGCATTTTTTTCCCACAAAATACTATAAAAATCAAGGGTTTGTCTTCTCAGCGAGATTTCGTCACAGTAAGGCAATAGTCTGACGTGAAATGTAGAGCTTACTCGAAAGGATAAGTGATGAAGGACGACTTTACTTAATCTCTTTTGGTTTGCGGTTGACTTCTACTTCTACGGGATATTACAGAGGTAACTTGAATGCGTATTCAGCCATACAACGAATTGCGGCGGCCCAACAGGCCCAAAGGCGGCGGATCAACAAGTCAGCGCTTTATCCTTCCCAGAGAATTCTGGTACCAATTCACCGACTCCGGAGGGATGGAAGGCTAGGTTGACCTGAGCGGGAAATCTGAACCAGAAGCCTGGTATCTGGTGCGCGCGACAGCCGGCACCTCCTCCGACTGCGCTGCACGCGCCCGTCAAGCTTATTTTAAGTAATAAAAATAAGTATCTACACTAGTGGACAGAACAAGGACAAGGTGAACCTGTCCGTTTCTGAACGGAAATAAAAGTGAAAGTGAATTATTAATATTGTATTGAAATATTTTACAATAACGACATTGATCCAGCTCACGAGAGCACCTTCCCTTACAACCTTCTAGCTTGGACTGCCCCCACTGTTCGTGTTTCTTCCACTCCTTCCGACTGGGATAGATTCAAAAAGACTCACTTCCCATAAACGGTGCCGTTCCCGTTCCCTGCTGCGTATGGCTGAAGAGCGATTCAGCACAGTGTCGACTTGGGCCGCACCCAGCACTAATTGGGTCTGACCCAAGAAGAAAGGGACGAGGAACCGTCGTCGTCTTGGACGGGCGGGCGGCGGCTTTCTCCCATCCCATCTACGCGGTTTTCGGACTGGGCGACATCAACGGACTGGTTCAATCCAGCCTCACCCTTCTCCTCGTCCTCCACCTCCTCCCACTCCTCTTCAAGCTACTTCTAGCTCCTCCTCACTCACTGCTTCACTCGATTGATTTGATGCCCATCCACATCTGCCACTCGACGTGGTCTAATCGTTCTTATTACGGAGAGGAAACAGGAACCCAGTTCTGTACATAGCTGTCACCTACTACTTCCATGCGACTACGTATTGCAACCTAGAAGGGCTCTAGGCGGTGTCGCGCGCACGGGAACTTGTTTGAGTAATGCAAGATCTTTCCGCATATGTGCACGTGTATGTTCTGGACGGAGTCTCCGAACCGGATTTCCTATTGATGTCTTCCCGAGCGACCTCCATTCATTCTGTAGAAGTCGATCGCACGCTTCTCTCAAGACTTCCTTCGCTCTATGTACTTCACGCCCTAAACAGGATCTATTAGCCAGCAGCAGGCGCGTATGTATGACTGTCCGGAGCTCTGCACTCGACCCATCCAGACTAGCTGTAGCTTGTCATTCTCAGTGTTTCTTTCCTATACGTTCTTATGTAAGTAGTACAAGATTCTGTCATCATAAATTCTTGGCACTATTCTTGGCACGTGTTCCATTATGAGTGGTTTGCATACCTTTCGAGGTCGTTATGGTTGGGCTTTATGAATAGGTCGTAGGTTCCGACGAGGGTCTCTTTTCAGAGGCTGTCTGTTTCACCAAGGGAACTTTCGCTACTCTTTGCTAGTATGTTAGGACAAGGCAGTTTTTCCCTTGGAAAAATGAATAGAAGTGGTTTTTTGAAGGGCAGGCTGAAGGTGATCGAAATTTGATGAAGGTTCAGCCCACATGAATTTACACCACTTTCACCTTATACGAGACATTTTTTATTTATTTTACACCGGCACCTTTTTGTTTTGAACCAGACATTTACAGGCAGAAATATACACATTTAAAGCCAACGCATACAGTTTGTAACAAAGACAGAAAAATTTTTATTTTATGAAAAGTTGCCCGAATATCTCAGTCCATGTTGCGAAAGTGTGCAGCATTGGAGAGTGGGAACGCACCATCCCATCCAGCCACTTCGAAGGAGTGTGCAATTGAGAGGGCGTATACGGTCCGTACCCTGATTGGCTCGTCCATGTTAGGTCATGCTCTGCTTGGTTATGGTTGGTTTCCCTTGCGTCCTTTAGTTTCCCCCTACCAATCAGGGGTCTGCGCTGGCTTGCCGCCGGTAAATTTTTATCACATACTTTTAACGCGGAAATTCGCCGGTAAACTCCGGTAAATTAGGTAAATCCGTTAATTTTTTAAAATTTAATATTCCCTCAAAAACAATGGCTTTAAACGGTGGTAATGTAAAAAAAGCGAAAAGCTTCTCACCGAAACATCATCACGCTCATAAAAACCATATCGTCTTTATTAACTGCAGCGATGGGAAGGACGAGTACGGAGAGGCTGCTAAAATCTCAGGGCCTAACCAGGCTGCGCAAACTGAGAAGGACTAGGATGACGATCTGTACTTACAACGCTCGCACGCTCGCATCGGAAGCATCCGTCGAGGACCTGATGATGCAAGCCAGGAAGATCAAGTACGACGTCATCGGACTGACCGAGACGAGAAGACACCACCCCCTACACGCCGCCTATGACTCCGGAGAAGAACTGTTCCTCGGAACATGCGACAGCAGGGGAGTAGGCGGCGTTGGTGTCCTCGTCAACACGCACTTGGCCATGAACATCGATTCGTACGAGTCTCTGACAAGCCGAATCGGACGTCTGCGACTGAAGCGATGTGGCTCCGTGCCAGCCTTGACTGTGTTCATCGCGTATGCCCCAACATCCGACTACGACGACGAAGACGTCGAGGCCTTCTACGTGGAGCTGGAGAAGTTCTATAAGGAAGATCACACCTTCTACAAGGTGATCGTCGGCGACTTTAACGCCAAGATCGGGCCACGAAGGTCGCCGGAAGAACTTCACATCGGAAACCACGGTTTGGAGTGGAACGAGCAAGGTGAAAGGCTGTCTGAGTTTATCATGTCGACCAAGACCATCCATGGAAACTCGCAGTTCCAGAAGCCTCCCTCCCTACGATGGACCTGGGAATCCCCCGGTGGCCAGTTCCACAACGAGATCGACCACATCATCTTCAATCGCAAGTATTGCCTGACCGATGTCTCCGTTGTCCCCAAGTTCTACACGGGATCAGACCACCGCCTCCTTCGCGCGAGGTTCCGCTTTTCGCGTCAAGGAGAGAAGGCCGCGAAGTTCAAGAAGAGGAATCCCAGAACGACCATCAACTGGGATCTCTACACCTCTCTCGTCGGCCTTTGGAAAGATGCCGTCATGGACAACGTCGACGAGGAATACGATCGCTTCGTGAACCATCTCCACGATAGTGCTAAGGGAGCCGAGAGCTTGAAGACCACCAAGAGACGCCTGTCTCCGGAAACTCTCGAGCTGATACGCCAGCGTGGAGCAGCACGAGCGTCAGGCAACTACCAACTGACGTCCGAGCTTGCGAAGCTATGCAGAGCGGCGATAAAGGAAGATCTGAAGGAGAGAAGGGCGGAAGTGTTGGCTGAAGCAGCAGAGGCAGGGCTGAGCATCCCCAATGCCCGCCGGAACTTCGCCAACTTCAAGACCAAGATGACCGCTCTCCGACGTCCCGACGGAACCGTCACCTCTTCCAGAAGGACCATGGAGAAGGTCATCCACGACTTCTACTCCGATCTCTTCGATAGCCACGTCCACCTGCCCCCATGCCGTCTTAATGGATACGTCGTCCCTCTGTTCTCCCTTCCGAGATCCGACACGCCATCTCGTCGGTGAAGAAACGTACAGCACCCGGTCCCGACAGGATCAGGCCTGAACACCTGAAGCACCTCCCGCCAGCGCTCATCAACACCTTGGCGCGGCTCTTCACACGCTACCTGTCCGAATGCAAGGTTCCATCTCAGTGGAAGACCAGCAAGACCGTTTTGCTGTACAAGAAGGGAGACGTGCACGACATTGGCAACTATCGCCCGATCTGCCTATTTTCCGTAGTCTACAAGCTGTTCACTCGAGTCATCCTGAATAGGATTAGTAGAACGCTGGACGAAGGACAGCCATGCGAGCAAGCAGGATTTCGGAGAGGATTCAGCACGATCGACCACATACACACCATTACGAAGCTCATCGAAGTGTCGCGAGAGTACAAGCTGCCGCTGTGCCTTACGTTCATCGACCTGAAGAAGGCATTCGACTCCGTCGAGACTGAAGCGGTCATGGAAGCCCTGCTCACCCAGGGCGTTCCTACTCAGTACATCAGAGTCCTTCGAGAGCTGTACAGTGGATTCACGACCAAGATCTCACCATTCTACAACGACGTCGTCATTGACGTGAAGAGAGGGGTTCGACAAGGGGATACCATATCCCCGAAGCTCTTCAGCGCCACTCTCGAAAACGTCATGCGCGAACTAGAATGGGAAGACATGGGAGTGAAGGTCGACGGCCGGCAACTGAACCATCTTCGCTTCGCTGACGACATCGTGCTCATAACACCGAGCATCAGTCAGGCGGAACGAATGCTGGCCGACTTCGATCGGGCATGTGGAAGCGTTGGACTGCAGCTCAATCTTACGAAGACGATGTTCATGAAGAACGGATGGGTTTCTGATGCCCCATTCTCGCTCAACGGAACGAACGTCTCCGAATGCTCCAGCTATGTGTATCTGGGTCGCGAAGTCAACATGGCCAACGACCTAGCACCAGAGCTGAGCAGGAGGAAACGAGCGGCTTGGGGAGCTTTCAAGAGCGTCGAAGAAGTCGTGAAGAAAACGAAGAAGGTCCGACTCCGTGCCCACCTATTCGACTCCACTGTTCTTCCTGCCCTAACATACGCCTCAGAGACCTGGGCTATACGAAAGCAGGATGAACACGCGATCAGCGTCGCGCAGCGTGGAATCGAGAGGACGATGCTCGGAGTGACACGACTCACGCAAGTGAGAGAAGGCCTCCGGAGTTCCGAGCTTCGCCGACGTTCGAAGATCAGAGACGCTGTCGCATGGGCCAAGTCGTCGAAAATTAGGTGGGCCGGCCACGTAATGCGATTCGCAGACACCCGCTGGACGACAGCCGTCACAGATTGGATTCCGCGAGATGTCAAAAGAACACCAGGACGCCCACCAACGCGTTGGTCGGACTTCTTCGTGAAAGCCCTGAACGACCGATATGACGCTCTTCGTGTCCTTCGAGCGAGGAGGATCCATTGGACCACTCTGGCACGCGACAGGGACGAATGGAGACGCTGCTGGCGCCCGCTCGAGCAAGTCGATGATCAACGGGACGACAGTGATACAGGTGATACG
This sequence comes from Heligmosomoides polygyrus polygyrus, assembly GCA_947396885.1. NCBI lineage: Eukaryota > Metazoa > Nematoda > Chromadorea > Rhabditida > Heligmosomidae > Heligmosomoides > Heligmosomoides polygyrus. The sequence goes on from OX377202.1 coordinate 18,934,291, forward strand.
TCATACTGAAGCAAACAAAGCAAGCGGACGCCTAACAATGCACAAGTGTAATAATCTATATTGTGAGTGCTTTAAAAAAGGTAAAAGATTAATTAAAACTCTACAAAAACATTTCTGAAAAATCCGACATTCAATCGTATATTGCTGTATTTCTTTTGGATTAACAGTCTAACTGCTTTTTGAAATTATCACAATTATCATCATTTCATTCGATGAAAGAATGATTTACACCTTACACTACCACTTTTTTAAACTATTAAGCTGTACTTGAGAGCAAAGCCAGACGCTTCAGAAAAAAAAAAACAACGAAATATGACATGATAACGAATTTCTTTCCCTTCTTTTCTGGGAAAACAACTTAAAAGTCTAGCAGATCAGGTAGACTAGCGGAGTTCACTCCGATGCCTTACATCTTGGACTAAATTACGGGAACAAGACGTGAGCGTATCTTCTCGTTATTCCTCTGGCGATCGCCTATTTTGAGAGTTTCAATATCTCTAGTCTCATGTCGTGTGGGGAATCTCGGCATGAGGTACTATTCCAGTGGAGCGCGCTTTAACATTGGAGCGCACCATCTCCGCCTCGTGATATGGACATGGATGTTTTAATGAGGTTGAGACCACGAACTCTAATAGCAAGTTATCGGAGAAGATAGAAGCAATCACTTCTAAACTGAGATTGGTAGTGTGTTTCCTTCTCCATTCGATAGATAGGAACATGATTTTGCATGAAAAAAGTCATTAAGTTTCCCGGTAAATTTGGGGATTTACCGGAAATTTTCGTTAAAAGAATTTTTCGCGGAAATGCCTGTAAATCCGTTAAACCGGTACATCGTTAACCGGTAAACGCACACCTCTGCTACCAATGCAATGCTGCCCGCATTTCCCATGTGGACCAAAAATTCAGCATCTCTTAAATTTTTTTTGATAAACAAAAATCGGTGTTTTGGTTGCTTCATAAGCTGCTCCGATACAAGCAAGTTATTATTGTGAGGAGATTGCTCCCTTTATGATGTTAATTCGATTGATGAAGTGAATCTGTTTACCTAAGTTAAGCAGTAGAGAATGATGGCGTTTTCCTTCTATTATGATTGCTATGATTGTTTCTAAATTTATATGTATATAGTATATTTTATTTATATACTTATATTTTGTATTTTTTATGTGAGTAGCAATTGCACTAGCATTCTAATAGCATAGAACGAGTGCGCTGCGCGGTCTTTCCCTATAACATGCCAGTAATTTCATTGTTCCTCATTACGCCAGATAAACCTAAATGCATTATTTAAAATCAAATAGTATGCATTTTGTATTTATTCAAGCAGTCCAGCTATTTTTCACAAAATTCTCTGCAAAGGTGGTTTTTTCATAAAAATTTTCTTTAAAAATAGATAACTTTAAGTTGGTATAGGAATACCTATTAACCTTACATACGTCTGGCTCGGTTTGTAAAATGAGCGTTTTATTTCTAAAGGTCTCCGGCTTCGATTTAAAAAGTGTCCAACTTACACTCTGTTCATTTTAAAGTGTAAATGGTATCATACTCTATAATAACGCCCTAAGCGATGAGTCATACTATCGATCGGCGCCGCCGCAGAAATGGGCGGGGCAAATCGGTGTGGAAAATGGGGGGGGGGGGGGGAAATCGGAGGAAAAATGGGGGGGGGGGGAATTACGACACGAAAATAGCGAAAAATACTCAGACGTCTTCTCCCTGCCTGGGAACTTTGGCCCTGGGGCAATCACATCGCTGAACACGAAACTAAAGTTTGTTTTTGAACTCTCAATCGCCATCAATCGATATTGATCAAATTACGATGCGGGAAATTAGCGGAAAATAGCCAGGCGTCTTCTACCTGCCTGGAAACCTCAGCACTGGGGTAACTGCGGTCGCTGAACACGAATCTGAGGTTACCTTTTAAAGTATCGATACCATCAATCAATATTGATCAAACTATCGATTTTTTTTGTGAATATCGTCCAGGCGGCACGAAACTTTAGCCCTGAGGTATTCGAGGTCGCTCAACATGAATCCGAAGTTTGTTTTTGAAGTATCGATCGCCATCAATCGATATTGATAACTATTGATTTTTTGTGGATTTCGTCCAGGCGGTCCGAAACTTTACCCCTGGGGTAGTCGAGGTCGCTCAACACGAATCTGAAGTTCTGTACGCACTGCGAGCTTTTTGTACTCTTAGGTAGGGAAAAAAGCTGTACAAGTAGAGCAGCTAACTTGATGTGATTGTCCTTAGCTTAGTGATACTGCAACATCGGGCGAAGCGCGCAAGTGCGAGGCACGCCGACAGGCGTGACGGAGCACTTGTATAAGATAACAAAAAAAAGATAAAGGAAAAGGCTCTACGCTTTCTTATCCAAATCTTATGTCCAGGACCTATATGTATAATATATTGTTACACTTTTGAAACTTTTGATTTTCCCAACAAATCCTAAGCTATCTATTGTAGTGGTAAATACTGCGCTTCATTGCTCTTTCTTCTGGTGCGCCAGGCATTGTGCTTCTAAGCGATCGTGCAGACGCTTTCTACAGTCGTTGCTCGGCAAGACCAACCAGTGCAAATCAGGGGTGCACATTTGGCGGTTATCGATTTAACAAATTAAACGAATTAACGGCATTTTTCGTTAAAATCTAGCTTAAGGACTCAACGGAAATATTTAAAAATTTAATGGAATTTTTAGTGAACTTTTTTCGTGGCGAGTTTATCACATATACTATTTGTCTTCATTAATGTTGCAGGCCTGATCCTCCTGATTAGGACTGCTCCTGAAAAACGATTGAAATCAGCAAGATCACTTTAATGCTTCCATGAATTTGTTTTGAATTTTTGGAAATAATGTATTTTCAGGGCGCGTGTATGTAGCTCAGTCGGACAAGGTGCCGGCTGTCGCGTGCACCCGATACCAGGTTCCACGTTCGAGTTTCCCGTGCAGGCCAACCAAGCCTCCTTCCCTACGGTGTCGGAGTATTGGTACTAGAGTTGTCTGGGATGGATACAGCGCTGACTTCGGCGGACCACCGCAAGTCATTGTATGGCCCAATACGCATTCAGTTCGCCTTCACAATGTAGAGTGCGTTGTGCATCCCAAAAAGGATTGAGTAGCACCGTCTTTTATCCTTCTCGTTTAATGCATTTTGGAGCTTAAAATTTCTTCGACGATACTTCAGGCACTTCAACGAATCCACAAAGATACTGGTCTAACCTCCTCGTAATATAGCCTTCACCTGGCGCTGCTTATCCCAGAATGGCTTTTGTCACCTGGAAAAGTCATGACAGGGAGAATTTTTACGGCCGCTGGGCGTATTTTGAATGATTTTATAAAAACGCCAATAACAAAAATTGGGAAGGCTACTTTTCTCGAGCGTTAACATGTTCATGATGTGTCACACCTTTTCGGCAGTGTGAGACCATGTGACACGATGTCGTGTCACGGTCCAGCAAAAAACAAAAAATGTTTTAGGTTTTTTTCCTTTTTAGAACAGTCACACAAAACGGCTTTACAAAGAATTAAGAAATGGTGGAACTCCGGGTTTTGCCTACACATTTTAAGATGTCTTCTCGGTGGTCATCTTGAATGATAATTCAATACCTGTTCAACACCCTGAAGATAACTTGTTGCTGAAGGCTTGTTTGTTTTTCTGGATTTGTTGATGTTGAATTGTTTATTTTACATAGCTGTTTTACACTCCATTCTTTGAACTTCAGCTGTTGATCTCTTGAAGTTAAAACGTATAAGGTTTTCCTTGATTTTTTTTTACTTAAAAGAATTGTTTACAGGTGATCGTATTTTTAACGAAATTAAACGATTTACTGTAAATTTAACGAAAATTTTCCGTTAAAAATTTAACGCACAGAAATTTGCGTTCACGCCTGGAGCAAATCGCGACTTCTTTTCCATTCATAAAATACTCAAATGTCCGGCGAAGGCGAGCTTGAGGTAAGAGATGAAAACACTTTCCCGTTTACCCTACATGGCACGATCCACTACTCTACCAATAGTCGATCCATATCCCATGTCCTTCTATACTCACATGCAAAGAATGTCTATGATCCCTTTGTGGATCGATTATCGACCGTCATTGACCAGCACAGAGCGGCGGATCTTTTGTACCGCTCCCCCATTAACGCTCCGCACCGGCCACACACATACATACACACACGGGCACTCACACCCAAATCGCCGTCGGGTCGCGCGCTCGTGTGACTCAGTTTTTTCGCTTCTCCATTCGTTCATTGTCACACCAACCGCCACCCACTCTTTTTCATCGCCGATCCCTCTCAGGAGCAGCTATTCTCGGCCGTCGCTGCAGCACTCTCCCATTTGTCATCGTCGGAGCATTCTATCGTCTAGTTTCCTCGCATTAGGTTGACGGAAAGTTCTCGGACAAGTTCTGGCGCTTCTGGCGCTGTATGGAATTTCTTTCTTATATTTAAACAACTGCAGCGAGTCGAAATAAGTGCTGCTAACATGGCCGAGCTCTACAATTTTTTTGAGCGCTAGTGATCTTTATTTCTCGTCACCTACGAGGCATTGAGATTGACGGTGAACATGTCCTCATTGGGCACATTTCGCACATTTCCGAATGCAGCTCGGTGGCGTACTGCAGCGCCGGGACGAGTTGGACCATCATACGTCATTCCTCGGTGCTCCGCTCTTGCGCATGACTTCAATGTTAGTGTTGGTTGGACAAGGTGTCGACGAAGCCGGAGACCAGAGAGACCCGATAGTCGTCGGAACATCATCCTCAGGTTGTTGTGAATCTGGTGCATGGTCTTTCTGCCCGCACCTGGAACGTTGGCATCCGAGGGAGTGACTGACGATGGCATACTAGCAAACTGTCTTTCTATTGGGTTGGAAATTAAGTCCACGCCGTTTAACATTTTATTCTGAACTTCGCTGAAAGTTTTGATCTGAAATTGATGTAAGCACTGCTAACACTGGTCGTTTATGCACATTACAAATTTTATGTACCCTTCTGAAAAAACACGTGTAGCGCAGTTTAAGGAAGTGCCGACTGTCGCGTGCACCCGTACCAGGTTCCTGGTTCGGATTTCCCGCCCAGGCCTACCATGCCTTTCATCCCTCCGCGGTCGGTGAATTGATGCTAGATTTCTCTGGAAAGGATAAAGCGCTGACTTTTTCATCGGCCGATCACCACAAATTATTGGTCATTATATGGCAATAGAGGCAGTCAAATAATCTCCACGACATCCCGTAGAAGTAGAATGCGTGGAGCATCCCAAAACGGATTGAGCAACGCCGTCCTTAATCCCTTATCCTAGCACCACTCGAAAGAGAACGATTTGCTCTATCAGAAAAATTGCTTTGCTTTTTTTCAATTTTTTCAATTCAGAGGTCATGAATGTTGGAAGTGAAAAATAGAGGAATGACCTTCGCCGTCTCCGACTCCTTCTCTTCGGTTACGATTGAGTTTTTTGTTGAAAAAAGTTATATACCTTTCGAAAGAGGATGATCTGACCTTTCCTGCTACTCAGACTTTCTAACTGTGTACCTTAAAAACGTGTTCCACGTGCCCTTATCCTGGAAATGCTCTCGCTTTTCATCCTTTCCAATGTTCCAATATCACCGAAATAATTGGTTCGTTGCGCCGTCTTTCTTCAGAAGGGTCTCAGTGTTATAACACCTTCCCAGCGGTGGCTCATTGAGTTGCAGGTTCTTAGAAATTTTAAAATCTATTATTGCCACTTATGATAATTAACACTCGACTTATTTCGCTTTTTATTATTTTATATATTAATGATTGTTTATATCTGTTTCTTCAACACCTCGTCGGTAGCTCATCATAGAAAACATCGTAGCTTTTTAGAAATTTTAAACCGTTCTATTGTCACTTACAAAATTTGCATTTGAACCATCTCGTTTTGTTACTATTCTATGTATTAATGAATGTTTGTGTTGTTTTTGTTATATTGGTCATATATCCACACTACAACTTTATAAGTTAGTTTATCCACTACTAACGATTAGGAATTATTTAGAAGCATTTAGTTATTAGAAGTTAAAAGCCTCCACACGTAGTTGCGCGATATGTGTGTTAGAAAAGTTCCCGTATTTTTACACATTTCCTTTAATTGTTTATGGATTCTGCCCTCCTCTACCTTTCCTTTCTTCCTTCTTCTTTTTTCCTTTTTCCTTGCTTTTTCTTTAAAGCCAATCTAGTCACTTCCTTTTGTCATTCATTCTCATTCATTCATTCATTCATTCATTTTTCTTAGAGTGCGTGGTTTTGAATTGACAATAAATAAATAAATAAATAAATAAATAAATAAATAAATAAATAAATAAATAAATAAATAAATAAATAAATAAATAAAATCCTTGGCTGGAATTGGAAACATTCGTTGTTGTAGGAATGGAACGTTAGAATTAGTACCTGAATTTCATGGGCTTCTCAGATGAACTTGCAGTGTGCAGTTGTTCCCATCTGCGATCGGTTCCTTATTTTGAAAGACAGTTGCTAACCCTCCTTCCTAGGCCTTTAAAAAGATAAAGACAAGTGTAAATCAGGTCAATATGTAAGGTACGACCACATCTTTGACTTTTACGCAATTTGGTAAAGGCAGTTTGAATGCTTACTTGGATGCTACAACTTGCAAGCATCTCACACCATGACCAAGAACCTCGCCTTTTTCCCGTATTTCAGTTGCGAATCACTTTCCGGTATTTTTTCCGGCTTTCTGAGTGCTTTTCTAAGGCTTTGTTAGCCTGCTTTCTGCCACCGAACTCAAGATGACCATATACGTGCTTGAGGTCGGCGTCTCTGTCCATTGCGCTACTGGTGGCCATGGGGGATATTCATCTGTATCATCTGTGATGGGCGCGTGTCCTGGGCGGGAAGTCCGAACCAGGAACTTGCAATCGGAAGAGGCGCCGACTGTCGCCTGCACCCGATAGCAAGTTCCTGGTTCGGACTTCCCGCCCAGGCCAACCAAGCCCTCCATCCCTCCGGGGTCGGTGAATTGGTACCAGAATTGTCTGGGAAGGATAAACCGCTGAATTGTTCATCGGCTGGCCACCGCAAGCCAAATTGTATGACCAAATACGCATTCAAATCGCCTTCACGATATCCCGTAGAAGTATAATGCGTGGCGCATCTCAAAAAGGTATTGAACAACGCCGTTTTTTATCCTTTTATCGCCTGTGATCCACTGATTGCTAAATTGCACGAGCAGGTGCCAGCAATCGCGTACCAGAGTAGCCCAGAGGGACACAAAGAGCGTCATTGTCTTGTCTTTTGCTCAGAGCTTTCATAAAGAAGTCCGACGAAGTACGGATAGTGTTGTGGTATATAATTTTTGATATCACGCAGAGTCTAATTGTTTAGGGTCCTGGTCACGTGGCTGTCAGCGAATCGGCTCATGTGCCTGGCCCACCTAATCTTCAACGAGTTGTCCCAATGGAGTGTGGGCGAGATCTCGTACAAAGTTGCTGTAATTCATGCCTTTACTGGTTCATTTAGTCGTTTTGACTTTGAAGGTATAATATGCCTGAATATTAGAAAAAGTCAAACTCAAGGATGAGGTAGGATCTACGGGAGAATCCTGTGACAATGTGAGTTGCTAGAATACTTGAACAACCTCATTTTTATTTTCTGCTAATAGTTTCTAAGTTTCTAAATGTAGACAGAATTTGAAGATCACTTGAAATGTGTTCTTCTTTTTCATTGAAGAGGTACGGGAGAAGCGTAACAGAAAGTTTCGTCTGAATACTGGCGAAACGAGCCTCTTTTTTTCTTTTATGAATTTATACTTTTAACTTCCTCTTTATGAAATTCTGGCTTTTCCTGTGTTTTGTGAAAATTCCTTGTGTGTGACATACACAATGCCAACAATGCACGTTCGCCATGTATGTCCTAGAGAAGCTTTACAAATATTTATTCGAACCTAAGAAATGGGGGCTCAGCCGGTGCGACCTGAGGTTCGAAACCGGTTTATGGTGAGGGCAGAAAGGGTAAGAACTGGACGAATTCAAACTCAAAAGTCAACATCTGAAATCTGAAAAGAATCTGAAAAATGAATCTGAGGAACCTTACTCTGTTAAGACATCGCGCATCTAGCAGTGAGCGGGGGTAGGCACCGTAATAGAGCGGTCGTTTGGCTCGATTCCTTAACCAAGGCAAAACGCGGGCCCCTGAGGGTTTTGCATAGCTGAAGCCTAGAGCGGTTGTTGTAGAGAATATAAGCTCTTGGATGAATGTTCAGCCGTGAAAACCCACGCACCAAGCTGGACTCGAACCCGCACTCTGTACTTTCCCAGTAGGATGCTACGCCTTCCGCTTCCGTCACTGTTTGATCACCTCTCTTGGCCTATAGCATCGTCTAGAACTCTTGCGCCAGGAGGGTTCGAGGCTTGCCTGGCGCAACTGTTTTGTTCGCATCTAAACATGCATCCAGCAGTGCCCACCTTAGTTGTTGAACGTTTCAGAGCCGACCGGGAACGTCCAAGCTCCACCTCGACACCAGAGGTGAGCTCGATGCGATTGTCGATGTCGCGTTTGGCCAAACAGAGCCTATAGTGCAAAGGAGTAACTACCCTGTGAAAAGTAGAGGTGTATGTTCGATTCCCGCTCGGTACAAAAGTTTTGTACCCGATAAGGCATCCTTGGAAAAATGCTGACTTTCCTATCCTCTAATGGTCAGCGGGTAGAACGCTCGCACTAATCGGCAAAGTGATACAGATGGCGTTAATCCTTGGTCGGGATGCGCCATGCATCTTACCTTCTGTTGGTATCGTGGTCGACGCTTGTGTGCTTATTTGTTCTACGCCATTACTTTCTGGAGTGAACCGTTAGGGAATTCAGTGATCTTAGCAATTCCTGGTTTGCCTGGGCGAGACGTGAACCCCAAATCGAATAGGTGATCATGGGATAGCTGGCCTCCTGCTAACTGCGCCATCAAATCCTCTTGTTGTCACGTGAGTGGCGCATTCTTGTGTGACTGACTGCTCTCACGATCGACTTTTAGCCACATTTTTTGCACTTTTCCGCGCCTTTTTGCTTGCTTAGTCACCGAACGTTAAATAATCGATGTATTGATTTATTTATTTATCTAATCAGGGCATAGACAAATATCTAGTGTAGAGAGTGTACAAGAACCTCAGCAGCTACAACATGATATGAGCTGAAGCAACTATGATCTGCCATGTAAACAATAAACAACATCGTTTACAGCAATTGGTGATGCATTTGACCAGTCCTCTGCGCAATCGCTGTATCGATCGGTTGAAGCTCAATCGTTGGCTCAGCGGATCGATTCTCATCAGCTGTGGTGTTCTTGTAGGCGCACTACCACGTTCCAGCTGTTGTTGTCGCCCGCTGCTGAGCTTGTCCAGCTCGTGAACCTGTCCACGCGAGCGCGATCCCAAATAGGCTTCGCTCTCTTCCACAATTATCGAATAACTGCCATCGTTTCCATTCTGACGAGAACTACTGTAAAGACCGGGTTCTTTATTGATTTTTAAAAGTGAATTTTTAAGGGAAACGCAAACAAAAATTGCGTGAAAACGAAAAAAATGTTTGCGTGAAACGCAAACATAAATTTTGCTATCAAATGATAATTTTACTATCGAATAAAAATCACGACATTTCGGTATGGCGCAACCTCTTTTTTGGCCATAAAATGGCTGTCTTCTTACACTTTAAAACAAGCTTCATACCATTACTTTTCCTTAAAAATAAAAATTTTATAAAATTTTAAACAAAGTCTTCACTTATTGAGTAGATAAATTAAAACCTCAAAGAAAGTTGTACTGAAATTTTCTTTGAACAAAATATTGTTCTAACCTTTTTGGAGGGTCGCTAGCTTAATGTAGAAGAAGCTCATTTCGATTTGGAAGAGTTCGCTTTAAAGTCTTAAGGCCAGCTTAGAAGAATTGGATATGAAAAGTGTCCAATTCGTCGTGAAAATTGTATACACAAAATTTGTTTTGCATCACCTATAGAACATCCTTTGCCAATCCATATCGATCCGGTATCGATTCGATGGCTGACTTATTGATCCGTGAGTCGTGTGTTTGTGTGTTGGCTCGTCGCGGTGTTTGTTTGGCTTACACGGGAGGGCAGTGTCGCGCGCACTCGCATTGTCCAGCTGAACTGGCGCCAAGAAGCGAATGTGTGTATTTATCACCGATTCGGCTTCTATTCTTCTTCTTCTTCGTCGTCGTCGTCGTCGTTCGTTTCTCTGATCCTCAGCCGACCTTGTATTGATCGACTGTAGCGATCGATAATTGAGCGATTGACTGGCTTACGCGCACCGGCGGTTTCTTCCTCACAAGGACACCAGCAGCGGTACGGTGGCCGCCGGCCTCGCCGGTGTCGGCGTTTCGGAATGTCTCGTGGCGGTGGTGGCTGGTGGTGGGTCTAGTTTCACCTCGCACTGCGACCACCGCGTCCCCATCGTTGCTGTGCTGCTCCATCTAGCCTCCCTCCCAGCCCAGCCATCCAGCTAGCGCCGCCGCTAACCGTCGAAATAACCTTGCTCGATGGGTCATCGCCGTCTTCTTGCAGTTTTGCCGAATCGAATTATTGATTTTTACCTGAGTCGAAGATTGATTACGAGTTACTGTATATTCACCGCTTCCTGTTCTGTGCTTGACTTCTAGAACTCCATTATAGCTGCATGTATGTGTAGCTTTGCTATTTTCTTACACCAATTGACGTCTACTTAGTACACTGATGTTCGTACGGCTTTATATATGCTGTCATCTGTACAGGGAAGACTTCAGAAGACGGTTGCTTTCACTGCTTTGGAATTCATTTCTTCTCACTTCCACTTGATTTGCTACAGCTCACCTAGAAGGATTTATGTTATCCAGTAACGTAAATTGCGGTCACATTTTTCAAATGTATTTCAATTTTCGATATTCTCCTTTTTAATATTTTCTTGTGTTACTAAGTACATAGTACCTCAATATGCTTCCGATAACGATGTCTTTAAAATGAAGGGAGAGATAATAAGGATAAAGAATGACGCTGATAAGCTTTCTGGGATACGCCACGCCTTCTACTTCCACGGGATGTGGAGGAGGAAACTAAATGAGCATTTAGCCTACAACTATAATGACTTGCATTTGCAAGCCGATGGAGAACCCTGTGTCCTATTCTTCCTAGACAAGTCTGTTGTCAATTCACCGACCCAGGATGGATGGAAGTACTGGTGGGATAGGTTCGATCTGCGCACTTATGTCAGCGCCTTCTCTGATTTTTCTACCACGCGCCTGCGGGTTGTTCGAGGGTCATTTATTATTTGTTTAATCATTTATTTCTTCTGTTAAACAGCAATTTTTGGACCCTTTGTATTCTACTTGGGAGCGTAGTACAGTAGACGGAGGCGGCACCGGCTGTCCGTCATTAATTTGTTTGAAAAAAAAATCTCCAGGTTAGTGTACACTAGCTCACTATGTTTCCAATAATTTTATTTAAAATGAGAGAATAACGGAGATAAAGTTCTTGGTTCAGGTCTCTCCAAGACAAACCAAACCTTCTATCTTTCCATGTTGCCCCCACAAGTTCCCGGAGAAGTAGAATCCGTGACGAAACCCAAATTTGTGTTCGTAATCGGGACATATTAACCCAGTCTTTTATGCTTTTATTTATTATTTATTTATTGTGCTACGAGAGCAAGAGGTTATTATGGGCAAAACTTTCGCGCCATGAGGAACTCGAACTCTCTTTTCTTACCCCTTCCATTAGGAAGCTAGCCATGGCTTACCTTTGTTCATCAGAGCAAAAAAAGGGGCAAAAAGCTCTATTCTCTGCTAAAGGCAAAGTGCCTGACGCATACCGTAGGATTTTGATTATTTACCAAACCTTTAGTGCCTCAACCGTTTTCCATAGTGAGGAACGTCTTCTAAGGTATAGTCTGGAAGATCTTTTCTTTAATTCCTCCTTATTTTGTTCAGGTTTTCACCACAGGTTTCCTACGTGTTTATCTTTTTAATTATGCGCCCGTTGATACACTTCTCTTCGAAACAAGTAAAACAGAGGAAATGAGATTAATCACAGTACAATGAAAGAGGAGTAAAATAAACTTGATCTGCTACTAAGGAAAATAGTAAAAAAAGCTTATAATTAGATTTACAGTGCCCTCACTAGGTCTAGACCGCAGTAAGTGCTCAAAAATGTCATTTCTTGTCCAGCTGTTTTTGATCCATTTATTTTATTCTATTTTTTCAACTGTTTGGGCTTGTCGTTCAAAGCTGAAGTATGGATACATGGTGGCGCGGTCGGAGGAAGCGCCGGTAGTCGCTTGCACACCGACTCCTGGTACTTTGGTTCGGGTCTCAGCGAAACTTCCCATTCCTCGGTGAATTGGTACCAGACTTGTCCGGGAAGGATAATATAACGAGAACATGTTCATCGGCTAGCCAGCTCAAGTCACTAAGACCAAGTACACAGGCGAATTTCCTTCATCACCCCGTAAAAGTAGAATGCGCGGCGCATCCTTCAAAGCCCTTTATCCTCTATCCTTTGAGGTTGGATTATATGAATGAGAGGTCCTTATTTTCGCGCTGTCCCAGCCGTCCCCAAATGTCTTAGCGATCCATGATCACACGGTGACGCCACAGGTGTAAGAAACAAGGTCGGAGAATCCCCCGGCTCCCATGTCCGGCCACTGCGCTCCTTTATCACCTCGCATGATGTCCTACATAGGAATTGTTGCACACGTATCATGACGAGATTTCAGCGAATGATATCCCCCGGCGAACGCCACCGAACGTGGATTCTCCCCGCGACTGCTGGATCTCAGCCCGAACCGTCCGTTGGCCGTTGTGAGAAGGGCGATGAATGGTCACACTAACGATTCATCATCGGCTTTTTTCATTGTCACGAGACTCGCCCACCAATAAACTTATCGGAATGTTTGTTACCAATTCCTGTGGAGCAGTCCTTGTGGTTTCTTGCAGCATTCTCTATGGCTTGAAAATTTCACGGTTTTTACTTTTTCGGTATACAAATTTCGATACTAGTTCTAAATGTGGCTGGCATGAGGAGTAGATGCTTTATAGAGCGGACGTGCCACTCAGAACGGACGCGTACAATCGTGATTGGCTGGTGCGTGTTCGATCGATACTATGATTGGGTGTTATTGGCTCCTTCCTAAGCTATCATGACGAGATTTCAGCGAATGATATCCCCCGGCGAACGCCTAAGGGTCTTTAATTCTTCTTTTCGTCGTTCTTTTTCATTCTTTATGAGCCTGAAAATTTGAAATTTTAGCTTTTTTTGCAACTATTAGCCTTTTGGCATCTTAATTTTTACACAACTCGTCAATGTGGCCCACATAAGAAAGGGCGACCGGTTCAGAGGGGACGTGTACAGTTGCTGTTCTGATTAGCTGGTGCGTGTTTGGTCTATGCTCTCATTGGATGTGACTAGTTTTTTTCTTAGGGCATTCGTTCTGAACATGAAAAGCTAACCGCTTTAGCTTTTTTGTTACCTTTAGCTTTTACGGTGCAGAGCCTTTGCCATTAGTCGTAAATGTGGCCTACATGAGGTGTAGAGGATATATCGAGCGGAGGTGTCACCAGAACACACGCGTAGGACCGTGATTGACTGGTGCGCGTTCGATCGATACTATGATTGGGAGTTATCGACTCTTTCCTGGAGTCTTTTAGTCTTCTTTTTTCCTTCTTTGTCATACTTTATGAGCGAATTCAAAATTTTAGCCTTTCTGCAACAATTAGCCTTTCGGTATGGTAATTTGCACATATATCGTCAATGTGGCCCACATGAGAAGCGGGACGCACCTCAGTGGACCAGAAGACGCGTATACAGTTGGTGCTCTGATTGGCTGGTGTGTGTTCCGTCGGTGCTTCGATTGGATGTGGCTGACTTTTTCTTAGGGCACTCTTTATGAGAAAACTCGTTATGGAAATCTAATTCCTTCATCTTTTTTCGTCATAATTATCCTTTTCGGTATAGAAGTTTGGCACATGTCGTCAATGTGGCCTACATGGAGAGGGAAGAATATACCGGGCAGACGTGTCACCAGAAGGGGCACGTAAAATCGCTGCTCTGATAGGTTTGCGATGTTCACTCAATGCTGTGATTGGCTGTGGTTGGCTGGCACGTTCCCGCCTCCTCTTGAGGCCACATAAGCGACAGAATTTTCGTTTGTTCTCCTTCCGTTTTGGCTACGATTTATTAGTGAGAATGTTTGGTCTCACACGTATATTAAGAGGGGAGCTTCGAGTGTCATGCAATTTTTACCTCGCTTGGAATCTGAAGCCTTTTTATGACGTGCTAGCGGCCGATTTGACCTCTTTTTGTCTGGCGCTTCGTTTCACAAAGTCGGTTTTATCGATTGGTTTTGATTGATCGACCGAGTTCTTTTTACATCTCCAAGGTACTTTCCACAGAATAATATTATATATTAATTTCACAATTACCACTTTAAACGGTAAAAATGGAGAGGGCATCAGCAATATTCCCTGAATTCTATCTTCCATTCTTTAAATTTGTTTCGACCGTCCCTCCCCCATTAATTCTGTGCGGACAAACGGACAGCCGAACATGCTAGTGGTTCGTACCTTTCGTGCTGATGGAAAAAGATATTTGATTTTAGATTTTGTTGAGATTTTGGTGAGAAATTTTCGCGTCAATTTCAGTGAACTGACAATTTGCTGACTTTTACTACATTTTAGTACACCTCTGTTCTATAGTGAAGCGATTATGAAAAGAACATTATTTTGTTCCCGTAATTTGACCTGTGCAATAATCCCCGTTGCGTGCCAGAGTGACTCAAAGGGTTTTGCATCCTAAAGGGCCCAAAAAATGCTAGAGCAATGGTATAGGAGGAATAGTGGTGCACCTTGGGTTAAAAAGGGCCGAAAAGGGATAAGACTGATGACATTAGGTCGAGAAGGAAAAATGACGGACGTTCCTTCGATAGCATGCTGGAAAGCGCATTCGAACGGACTCCCCGGCATTCTGCAGAAGTAGAAGTCGGCCGATCTTTATCACTTACTCATTCTTTGACGGCTCTATTGTGCCGTCGTTGCCTCGGATCAAAGGCAGATTTCTAAGGTCTTTTGCCTTCATTTTAAACCGGTTTTTTGCGCCTTTTAACCGATTAATAGGTACGTACTGTTCGAAAACCATGAGACAAAAAGTCCTTGAAGGAACCTGGGTGAAGGAGATTCGCTGTCACGGCCATGCAGCCTTGACTTGTTCCGTCTATCTGCCACCGGCGTCACGCATTGCTCGCACGCTTGAACAACTGAGAAAAGGAACGGCGATAAATAGCGAATTTTGATTTGTGACTTCCAGCCGGCCGCCGCACCCGAACCAGTTCCTCGAAAATGGCGTTCATTCCTTGTACGAAAGGCAACCACGTCTTACAGATGGTTCATCCTCACATATTCTGGTGATGCGTAATCATTTATAGTAGTTATTTGCCTTTAAGCTGAATTTGAAGACGCTTTGTCCTTCCCAGACAAGTCTGGTAGCAATTCATCGACCTCGGAGGGAAGGTAGGCTTGGTTGACCTGGGCAGGAAATCCAAACCAGCAACTTGGTATCGGGTACACGCGATAGCAGGCGCCTCCTCCGACTGCGCTACACGCGCCCTCATAAAACATAGATGGCTATGAAATGGGTAATGGGTTCGAAACCAACCAGGCATTTCCTGTTTTGTATACATCTGGGCGCCATTGTGTTGGGCGAAACTAGATTATAGTTGTATCCTCATGCGTCAACAACGGCTAGCTGAGTGAATATGGCACTCATCGCGTTGACTCATTCTTCTGTGCTAGCTGAGGACGGTTGAGATTCTCCATGAATCCCACCACAGAATCGTGAAGAAAGTTCTTGAGGATCATTATCCACCAATGCGTATTTTTTGAAAATGTTTTGCTTGTGACCACATTTTCTGCAAGAAAAACCGCCCACCAACTGCCATGTACAGACTAGAACTCTGTTCAAGAGTACTCATGGTCACGTTCCTTGCTGTTGATGTTGCTGAAGCTTATCGTCAATCATCTGTCGCCACGGCTGAACTGTCCACCTTCAAAACAATTCTCTTCTAAAACGGTCAGCAGCTGTGATCAATAATCAATAAATCGATCGACGTCGACTGGCGAATCGGTACATTTGCTTTTTGTATGGACTCGGTATGGATTGATCTATTGGAAATATCTACTTATTATGCAGCTTGTCCATCGCTCATCATATGTACTCAGACGATTTCCACCTCGGACAATCAGTACTGGCAAAAATATGTAGATGGATATTGGATGGTTGATTAGCAACGTTTACTTGTTAGGTGGTCTTCCAACTGTCTATCATCTTCAGGCCTCTATCGATTAATTGAATCGACGTTATTGATCGCTATACGTTGGTCAATCGACAGTGTTTTCTCACAGTATAGTCTATCAAGAGAAAAACATTCATATTCCGACCTCATAGTGTCAGGCAAAAAATCGATAATGCTCAATCGATGACATTTACTTACTGTGAACTCTGTACATTGCCCAGTATATTCGAGCCTTTCTCGTTTAATTCTGGCATAGATTGATGTTATTGATCATTATAGAGTGGTCGATGAATATTGTTTTCTTGATGTTTATTCAAGGCTCAACATACTCACGCTATTCCATGCAACACTTAAAAAATTCGGAAAAAATTGGAAATCTCAGTCTCCGACAAGTCTGAGAGTACCACTTACCAGTTGGTCAACCCTCAAAGGAAAAGGCATTGGCCTGGAATCCGAGCATTTAGTCGATCGGGGTGCACGCAAGAGGCGGTGTCTACTCCGACTGCGCTGCACACATCCGTGTTTCGTTTCATACTTCATATTATCTTTTTTAATTAAATTTTCTGCTACTTTCAGGCGTCTCAGCTTCTTCAGGTTTTTATGAAAACGTCAAAAAATTGATTTATTTCAGTATGTATAAAAGATTTGCCTCAATTCATCTTTCTCTCATTCTGTCTGTCTGTCTGTCCATCCGTCCGACAGTTTGATAGCCTGTTAAAAGGCTCGTCATAACGATCGGTGTTGTCGTAGTTAAACTTTCAAGTAGAGAACCACGTGAAAGTGCCGGGCGATAGACACGATTTTCAATAGAAGAACAGTATTGATCGGACAGCCGCTATCGGTGTATCGATTTCGATCACTGTCGGCCGTTTAAAGTGGGAATCACAATAGCCGATGGGAAGACCTCACAAAAACTGGACAATATCGATCGGTTTTATTGATTCCCGCCAGAATTGATTTATTAAGATCGAAATCGTGCGAGTGTGTTAAGCTGTGGTCAGACTTCGAACTCAATCAATATTATCAAATTGTGACTGGAATTCGCCCATCTGACGCAAAAGTCGTACGAATAATTTGGCAGCCACTTGGCTTGCTGACCGCTGGTAAATGAGTTCAAGTTCAACGTAAAGTTTGGGCAAAGGTTCTGAATTGAGCCCGCATTTCTTAATTTCTCACTATGCTGCTTTCACCCTAACTATTAACAAAGAACTCGTCGATCGAATCGGATGATGAGCATCTGCACTTTCTTCGTTTGGAGGCGTGTCTGTATGTTCTTTCAGCGTTCATCGGAAGAAATGACCACTTGTTGTAAAGTGTCTTCTACTTCTTTTTCTTCTGCCACCAAAAATTGTCAGCACATTCCTGTCGTTCTTTCGTACCTCTCGCAGCTTCCAATGCATGACTGCTTCTCCCATTTGTGCTCTCCGTCCTGGTTCCGCTCAAGGTGCTGAGATCTCCGGTGTTATTCAGTGATTCCTGCAGACAAACGGTCAACGCAAATTACAAGGGCAGCGTCGATCATCTCCGGCGATAACGTCGTCGGCGGACGGGACAATTTGTTCGCGCCGTGTGTTTATAAGCATCTGCTGGGCGACGGAGTGCTCTCTGGCGATCCCGAGTTCGGCTAATCCTCTCAGCTACTTGACCCATTTCGAACTATTATCGACGCTCGTCTCTACTTCTCGATCGAAGTCGCGTTTTCTTTGCAATGACGTCTTCAACGTAGTCCTCTCTCTTCAGATGTCGACCGTGACGTGGTTATGCTGATTGCACGAGACGTGTTGACCTTGGCTTTAGCCATCGTCTTCGGCGGGCGAGAATTGCGAGGTGAGTTCTAGTGGAGGGTTTCAATTATTATTATTCGGCTGGCGCGAACAACATTACAAGTCAATTACGAGTCATCGTGAAGCGTAAAAATAGAGTTGGTTTTTTATTTGTTCCATTTGCACGCTCTTATATGATAAACACAGAAATTAGACTCGCAAATATATTTCTAAAGCATTTCAGGTCTAGCCTAATCGAGGGGAGGGGCCAAGCTAGGAAAGCGAATTAAAAAGAAGCCGGTGAGCTTTCTAGGGCTAGAATTTGCCAAAAGAGGTCAGCTCGCGGGCTGGAAAATTGCAAAATATTTCCACCGTTGTCAAAGTGGCTAGGAGAGAGAGAGAGTGACTCTTCCTGTTCCGGACAAATCTAGTATTTTTTCGTTGTTTCGTTTTAATTTGAAATATTAGCGTAATGGGCGCGTGTAGCGCAGTCGGAGGAGGCGCCGGCTGTCGCGTGCACCCGATACCAGGTTGCTGGTTCGGATTTCCCGCGCAGGCCAACCAAGCCTTCCATTCCTCCGGAGTCGGTGAATTGGTACCAGACTTGTCTGAGGATAGAGCGCTGACTTTTCATCGGCTGGTCTCTGCCAGTCATTGTATGACCAAATACACATTCAAGTCGCCTCCACGACATCCCGTAGAGTAGAATGCGTGGCGCATCCCAAAAGGGATTGAGTAACGCCGTCCTTTATCCTTTATCCTTTATTGGCGTAATGTTCGGCAGTCGGTGAAGCCGATAAGGCAGATGCTAATTGTAAACAGGTTCATCTATATACCTGCACCTGCGGTTCATCTATATACTACATCGCTGCCTATAGACCAACTTCTCAGCCTAAATACTCCTTTGCTTTCTATTTTTGACTACGTAGTTTACTTCGATTGTTTTTATTGTAACGTAATGTGCACGTTTATCCAACACATATAGAAATAAATAATAAAAGCTATGGAAATCCCCGTCTGTTTTATAATTAAGGGCGCGAATGTTGTGAGAGAATTTCGCCGATGCGCTGGACAACACCATTCTGAATGAGTGTTCATCTTCCATCATCATTTCTCCTCCCAGTTATAGTTGTTTTACTCGTCGGGAACTCCTGAGTAATATTAGGTTGTCCCATAAGTCCCCGCCGTTTTTTTCAACGATTCACTGCAGATTTCGCCGGCGGTCTCTTGCATAGCGCTGCATAGCTTTCGAAAAAGAATGATTTGCTCTATCAGAACTTGTATTGCATTTCTTTTTTTATCATGAAATTTGTCAATTTTTAGGTCGTTGAAGTGAAAAGTGAAAAAGTGAAAAAGTAGCCATTTGCGCACTTGTTCTCTCCGCTTAGGTTTGTAATTTTTTGCGCAGTTTTTTCTAGCATTTGGAAGACAATGTTCTGCACTACAAGAATATGTGTTGGTCCTATTTTCTCACTTGCCCTTTATTGATTTTTAGGCCCTCTCAAATTGGGAATTCCGACTTTTCCGTCCGAATTTTTACCAAAACTCCGGTTCTGTGGTTGGACTTTTTTGCTTGGTGTCATATGTCGTTTGGAAGAGGATGTCGTGCTCGGTAAGAATTTGTGTCGCGTTTATTGGCTCACACTGATTTCTGTCGAATATCAACAATTGAAGAAGGAGAAGGAGTTGTTGGTGAAGACGATTTTTCTTTTTTTGGCATTTTGTTGGCATTCAATAGAAATCAACAAACGCAACACACATTATTATAGAGCAAGACATTTTCTTTCGAATGACATATAACGCCAACCCAAAAAGTCAAAAGCAGGAGCTGTCGGCGAATATAACCATCCTCCTTCGGACGTCCCAATTTGATGACCTAAAAATCAATAAGGACAAGTGAGCAAATAGGACCAACAAATATTCTTGTAGTACAGAACATTGTCTTCCAAATGCTCGAAAAATCTGCGCAAAAATTATAAACCTAAGCGGAGAGAACAAGTGCGCAAATAGCTACTTTTTCACTTTTTCACTTTTCACTTCAACGACCTAAAAATTGACAAAATTCATGATGAAAAATAAACGCTCTGATAGAGCAAATCATTCTCTTTCGAAAGCTATGCAGCGCTATGCAAGCGACCGCGGGCGAAATCTGTAGTGAATCGTTGAAAAAAACGGCGAAGACTTATGGGACAACCTAATACAATCAAATGATAGAGGATAAAGGACGGCGTTATTCAATCCTTTTTGGGATGCGCAACGCATTCTACTTCATCGGGATGTCGTGGAGGCCACCTGATTGCATATTTGGCCATACAATGACTTGCGGTGGCCAGCCGATGAACAAGTCAGCGCTTCATCCTTCCTAGACAAGTCTGGTACCAATTCACCGACCCCGGAGGGATGGAAGGCTTGGCTGGCCTGGGCGGGAAATCCGAACCAGGAACCTGGTATCGGGTGCAGGCGGCAGCCGACGCCTCCTCCGACTGCGCTCCACGTGCTCAGTATTACAATATTTATTACAATTACTCCAGTATTACAATTATTACGCCTTTCTCCTCCATATTCGTAGATACGGGAAAGAGCAAAAGCGTAGCAACTGTGGTGCTCATGAGTTGCGTGACGTACATACAGAACAAATCTAATCGTAAGTGGAAAGAGGAATTTTTATTCTCTTTTTTTGATTTTTTGTTTTTCTATTTTAATTTTAATTCTATAATTTTTTAAGTAGTACGCGTGTTACTGCAGCGAAGGAGGCGCCAAGTATTCCATGTAGGTCAATCCACGGCTCTTGGTTCGGATTGCCTGCCCAGGCCAACCAAACCTTCCATCCTTCGGATGTCGGTAAATTGCTACCTAAGTTGTTCGGGAAGGATTAAACACTGAGTTGTCCACCGACTGGACACCGTAAGTCACAGTTATATACGCCAGATATGCACTCGAATTTCCTGCACGATGTCGAGTAAAAGTAGAATGCGTTGCGCATCTAGCAAAGGGATTGACCAGCGCCGGCCTTTGTCCTTTTATCCTTTAAGAGAATGCTCTAAGAGTGGCTACAGCAGAGTCGGCAGGATAACTTTCAGTTTAACTCACCAACAAGCCTATCAGGGTTTCCAGCCTTGCATAGTAGGGTAAAGGATAAAAGTCGGTGTTCATCAGCACCTCCTGAAATCTGCCGCTCATTCTACTTCTACCGAATATCGTGCGGGGAGTTTGAATACGTATTTGGCTTGTAAAATGACTTGTTGTGGCCAGGCAATGAACAAATCAATAAAAGTCTGGAACCATTTCAAAGAACCGGAGACATTGGTGTTCTTGTTCGAGCTGAGCAGGATTCGAACCTTGAATCAGTTCGAGGTACATGCAGATTCCTTTCTTTCCCGGATTCGGAGAACGTCTTCTTGTCGTGTGAGATGAAGTAAAATAAATAATAATGCGGGTATTTGAGAGTGCGCCGTGCATTCCACTTTTTTGGGATATTGTGAAAGCAAAGTGGATGCTTAATTGACTTATAGTGGACGCGTGGAGCGCAGTCGGAAAAGATGCCTGCTGTTGCGTGCAAACGATTCCAGGTTCTTGGTTCGGATTTCCCGCCCGGGCCATCCAAGCCTTTCTTCCCTCCGGGATCGGTGAATTGGTACCATACTTGTCTGGGAAAGATAAAGCGCTGACTTGTTCATCAGCTGGCCATCGCAAGTCATTGTGTAATCATTCATATTGCTTCTACAACATTTCGTAGAAGTAGAATGCGTGGCTCATCCTAAAAGGGATTGAGCAACGTCATCCTTTATTCTTAAATTCGTATTTACCTATACAGTGACGGCCAGCAAGTCAGTGTTTCCTCGTTCCCAGACAAGTCTGGTACCTCCCCGACTCCGACGGACGGAACGCATTGTTAGCATATCAGGAACTCCGAACCAGGAACCTATAATCTCGGGTACACGGGCGGCACTTTTTCTGACTGCGCTAGCAGCACCCTGAAAGTACATCTATCGCAGATAATTCTAAGTGAATGGGATATCCAAATCTGGAGATCCGGAAATATCGGTTAATTCTACAGCGCCAAAGGATGACCCAAAGGTGGATCACCACGTCTCCGACGCGTTAAAGCAATCAACGCACGACGAGTCATCCGATGAACTTGATATCCCGTCGCAACCCTTTGCGCTCCGCCGGCTTTAGTGGCAATCACGAGAGCACTCTGGTAGTGACCGTGTTTGCACGGTCAACACGCATGCTCTTCGTTTACCGATGCGCTTCAGAATTACAGCGCCGTCGTCGCTGATGGATGATTTCTGCGAAACGAAACGCGCTTGACCAAAGGTTCGCGGCCGCTGATTAATTTGAAGACATAGTTATCATTTAAGGCCAAAATAATTTCAAAGAGTCGAACCAGCAAGCGTTGCTTAAGCATTTTATTATTTTTTAATCTCAAATTTCTGCCTCGACCAAACGTTGGGCTTCATTTAAATCTATGCAGAATTTCTGCTAAACCCCTAAAGAAGCTAAATCCCTAAATCCAGAAACATTTGAAAAGCGAGGACCACTCATCACGGGGTTTTCATTAAAAGTTTTAAGCTTAAGTTTGTGCGCTGCATTATATTCTTTTTAATCCCCAAAATTTTCCTGGATAAGAGGCTGGATTTCGATTAAATCTAGACAAAAGCTCTGTCGAAAAAGTCAAATCCAGAAACTCTTGAAAAGCAAGGAACATCTCACCACAGAGTCTCAATGGGTTTCCTTTAAAAAGTTCTTAAGTTTTTTTCACCGCTAATGAGACACGAATTCTAGGAATATTTATATAGGTGCGATGGGGCAGAAGGTCTCCGAAAAATCTCAGAAAAGGGCATGCGAACGTTCTGTCTTCAAAATGGCGTGTAACAGTGGAAATAGGATATGAAAAGCAATACAGAAATTACCATAACATGGTCCACTTGATACGTACGTGATGCAAACAGAAACCGGATTCCTTATGACACATCGTCTTTCGGAGTTTTTGTAAACGAACGATATTCGCTGGAAGTGACGGGAAATATGTAGTTTACATATTTTTTACATTTTGTAAGCTTTTTAAACCCTCCTCTAATCATTTAGTTCGATTTTTCAAAATTAAAAACAACATGACAATATGACGCATGACCGCTTGGGCTGTTCCTATTGTATGTCTCTCTACCTAGAAAGATTGCCGTCAACAAAAATGTCAGCATTGTACCGTTGGCAGATTAAGTTGGACACTTTTGGACAGTTGGAGAGTTGGACATCAGCCTGGACACTTCTAAATGCAGTCTCGATACTTTTTAAATCTCAACAGCAATTTTTTTCAGATTAAATCAAACGTATTTCAGAGTAAAGCACACTTTTTTGGCTTAGAAAATTTTACAATCAACTTTTAGCGCCTCAAAAAATGTTTGAAATATTCAGAATGTTGCGAAAATGTTCACTATTTTTATCTATTACAATGAATCCAAATTTTTTAAAGACAGGGGCTGCAATCTTTGAAGTATGATGAAAAGAGATTGCGCTATGCACTCCTCCAGTACTTCACTATCTATTCACTTTTTTAGAACATAGAATATTTATTGAGCCAAAAGCGATACAAAATCAGCTGCGCACAAAAAATACAGTACCGTTGCCACTAACAATTTTTTTAAAAGAAATCTACTATTGCAGCGCTCATTTCAAGTATCCCGCTTGGTAAGAATAATGAATGCTAGAGGCTAAATTACTGCATGCTATATTGATCAAAAGCCTTTGACTCTGTCAACCTTATTCTTGAATTAATTAATCAATCCTATTCAATACTAGGCTTTAATAGTCAATATTAATTTAAGAATTTTTTACTATATTGAGAGCGAAAATTCTATCTGCGTGCAGTTATGCACTAATCAATTGTACAACAGAAGGAGTTACGGAAAAGTTGCATTTCTCTACTGCTCTGGGTGTTACGAGAACAGTATT
Organism: Heligmosomoides polygyrus polygyrus; assembly: GCA_947396885.1. Classification (NCBI taxonomy): domain Eukaryota; kingdom Metazoa; phylum Nematoda; class Chromadorea; order Rhabditida; family Heligmosomidae; genus Heligmosomoides; species Heligmosomoides polygyrus. Next base: position 18,958,300 of record OX377202.1, read on the forward strand.
TACACTATAATTATAATATTAATAACAGTGGGGGGGGGCGCGTGTGTCGCAGTCGGAGGAGGCGCCGACTGTCGCCTGCACCCGATACCAGGTTCCTGGTTCAGATTTCCCGCCCAGGCCAACCAAGCCGCCTTCCATCCCTCCGGGGTATGTGAATTGGTAGCAGGCTTGTCTGGGAAGGATAAAGCGCTGACTTGTTCATCGGCTGGCCACCGCAAGTCATTGTATGGCCAAATACGCATTCATGTCGCCTCCACGACATCCAGTAGAAGTAGAATGCGCTGGCGCATCCCAGAAGGGATTGAGTAACGCCGTCCTATATCATTTATCCTTAATAACAGTATTTACGCTACAATTGAAAATCGCGACGAGATAGGCGAATGCACGGCGTGATCTCTTCTTGTAATGCACTCAAAAACTTCGTCTTTCCATAAACCTTGGCATGACGTTGTTCACCAACGAATTGTCACCTCGATAACCTGTTGACCAGGATTTTTAAAAACTTTACTCCGGACGAAGTTTAGGCAATTTTGCCTTCTTCATAGAGTGGAAACTCGAGAATTATCGCTCCTCTGCGCTTTGAAATAAGCCTTGGTTCTTTTTTCTCTTTTTCTTTAAAAAATAAACAGCTGCCGAAGAGGAACAACTAGAATCGCCTATCTAACGTTGGGTCTTTCAGCAGCGAACACAGAATCCGGCGCATCTTTCGATGGAGACAAGGTATGAACTCAAACCATATGTATAATTATTAAAGAAACGCTCAGTGCTAAAGGATTACTGTCTAGGTGGACAAGTCGCAGTTCGAAGTACAAAAAGACCAACGGTTGCCTGACTCTCAGCTGACAGTTCAGCTGCCTCGAAACCACTCGCTGTATGACCAGTTCATCGCCAAGGTCGTCGATGTCTCACCGTTTATGTGAGTGCTTCCCACGGCTCTTCGTTTTAACCCCCACGTCGCCTTCTTATTCTTGCAGAGAGCCTTCGATACGCGATGTGAATCGGACGTTTTTGGCGTCGGCCGATGGATCGAACACCATTCGAATTTATACACTCCATCCGGGCCATAAATATAGGTAAGACAGCGCTTACATTCAGCGCTTATTCAGGATGAGATGGTTTTTAAGTCTTACAAAGAGTGCCAAGTGAAACACCACGCTGTGTCTTTGTTTTTAACATATAGTTCAACCTTGGGCGCGTGGTAGCGCAACTGGAGAAGGCGCCAGTTGTTGTGCGCACTCCGAATCTTGGATCGGATCTCGCCCAGGCCCACCAAAATTCGATCCCTCCAGAGTCGGTGAATGGTGTTAGACTTGTCTGAGAAGGACACTGTACCTTTATTGACGGGACACCAGAGATCATCATTGTAAGGGCCAAATAAGTGACAAAAAGAAGAAAAGGCGAGATGTCCCGATATATTGCCGTCGCGATATCCCGTAGACGTAGAATGCGTCGTTCAATCCCTCGGGGATGCGCCCCGCATTCTCCTTCTAGAGGATGTCGTGGAAGCAGTTGGATCTGTGTTCGGTCTAAATAATGACCTGTGACGATGAGCCGATGGAAAATCCGAGTTCTATCCTTTCCGGACAAGTCTGGTACCTGTTCATCAACCCAACAGGAGTGGAACCATTTGTTGGACTGAGCGGGAAACTCGAACCAATAATCTTGATTCCGGGTGTGGACGGCAGGTGGTGTCTTCTCCGACTGCGCTACCACTCGCCCATAAGCCATATAAGTACGAGTGTGATAGGCCCAAGCTCCATAGGCCAAGTACACATTCAAATTGCCTCCGCGATATAATGTAGAAGTCGAATGCATGGCGTATCCCTAAAAGGATTCGCTATCGCCGACGTTTATCCTTTATCACTTTTCTCAACCTTAGGCACATATCGGCAGTTCTAGTCCTATTCCGAATCCATATACATACTCTCCACAACTATAAGAAAACATTGTTCTTCGCAGTAGTCGAACCTGTATCCCACGGTTCAAAGCAGGAAAGCACTCACTCGATTTTTTGTTGTCTCCTCATCTTCTTGTACCTTTTTTTGTTGACATTTTTCATTTTAAATTATTTTTTGTTAGCTTTTTACTTAAAAATTTTGTTCCTTGTTGCCATTATTTCTTTTCGTTTTTAAAGAGCCTCTTCCTTTTGTACTGAAACGTTGGCTCCATCAAGGTGCACTCACCCTTTCAGAAAAGAGGACATAATGGAAGTCATTTCTAGTTTTTCTTCATCGTTCTTTATCACCCCTGATTTCATTCCTACCTCTTTTATAAAGAAAATTTTACATCTTATTGTATTTCCACTTGAATACATATTCAATCTTTCTTTTGTTAGTGGTGAGGTTCCTGGCAGGTGGAGGCATTCTTTCGTCTCTGCCATTCCCAAGAAACCTCCTTTTTATTCCCCTGCCAACTATAGACCTATAAGTATTACTTCCATTTTCTGGAGGACTTTTGAAAAACATTTGAAGAAACATATTGTCCAGCATCTTGAAAAGTCATCACATAATTCCGGATTGCCAACACGGGTTTTGGAGGGGTAGATCTATCGAGACAGCGTTGCTTTATTCACTCAACGACTGGACAGCGGCTATTGAACTCAACAAAAGTGTTCATGTTGTGTACTCGACTTTGCTAAAGCCTTTGATAAAGTTCCTCACTCAAGGCTTATCTGCAAACTGAATTCGGTTGGTCTTGATTCCTCAGTTGTGCGTTGGATTCGAAATTTCCTAACTGATAGAACTTATCAAGTCCGAGTGGGTGATTGCTTCTCTAAGACCTATCCTAGTGTTAGTGGCGTTCCGCAAGGAGGCGTCCTCTCACCATTGCTGTTTTTAATCTATTCTGCTGATCTTCCTGCTATGCTTTGCTCATCTGGCGTCACTTGTCAGATGTACGCTGACGATTTAAAGATCTACACTACCATTGAGAACCAGGAGGATACTATTCGCATCCAAGAAGCTATCGATATAGTCAGTAGTTGGTCAGTAGCTAATGGTCTTCCTCTTGCGCCTCATAAGTCACATCTGCTTACTATAGGCAAGGAATTGGGAGCAGCATACTATGTTGACGGCTTTAAATTGGTCTGCGTAAGCGAAGTGCGTGATTTGGGTTTTTTCTTTGATAATAAACTTTGTTTTGATCGTCATATCAGAAGCATTTTCACCAAAGCTTTTTCACGTACATACAATCTTTTTAAGGATCTAAGAACAACGGACTCGTCCGTTTTGATCTAGGCGTACAAGACGTATGTCCGCCCATTAGTTGAGTGTGGCACTACTGTTTTTAACCCACATTTGAAAAAGGATATAAGGCTCCTTGAAGGGGTACAAAATAATTTTACTAGGAAATTAGTGGCACGTTGTTCAGGTGTTGACTACCGTTATATACCCTGTGGTTTGGTTAGGCGCAAAATGTTTGGTTTGCCTAGCTTAGAGAGCAGAAGGCAGAGGAATGATTTATTAATGGCGTTCAAAATTATCACTGGAAAAACGATTATCAACTCTGCCACCTTCTTTGAACTTTTGCCTTCACGTACTAGAGGAAGTCCTCTAAAACTTAAGAGTTCTCTTGCTAAATCAGGTGCTAGATCAAGGTTCTTCTGCCGAAGGGTTATTCCTCTGCTTAACCATTTCATCGCCAAAGACGGACTATCTCTTCAATTAAAAGCCTTTAAAAAACTGGTTTCCCGGACGTTGGCTAAGAGATCTGAATAACTGTTTTCTGTACTAGTTGCACTTCCGTTGTCCTTCCTAATTCGTGTTCCAAGTTCCTCTCTGTTACTTTAGTTTGCCTACTGCTCCATTAGTTTGGTCTTTTCAGGTGTTCATTCATTCTTCTTTCTTTTTTTTCAAATTAGTTCAAATTAGTCCAATTAGTTCAAGTGCTCATGGTATTTACACCGTCTGTTCTTCTTGTTATAGTTCCTACTACATGTTCACGCATACATTGTGTGCGTCCATAAATAAATAAATAAATAACATCAATGTCGATAGTTAAGTGATTGGGCGTATCGTAGCGCAGTTAGAGTAAGCGCCGCCTGTCGCATGTACACGCTTTCAGGCTGTGGGTTCACGTTTCCTGTCCAGGACAACCAACCCTCCATCTCTCTGAAGTCGGGAATTGGTACAATACTTGTTTGGGAAGGATAAAACAGGCCTCCTGGACTCATTTTATAGCCCAACTATTCATTCAAATTGCCTCCTCGACATCATATTGTAGAATGCGGTGCCTCTGGCAACTGGATTGGCTAAGGCCAACTTTTACCTTTTGTTAACCCATGTATACAATGCAGCAGCCAGCTGATGAATGACTCAATGCTTTATCCTCTCCAAATAAGACTGGTGTCAATTCACCGACCCGAATGGATTGGATGCGAAAAAAAAATTGTTAGTGTTCGATGTGGTATGCGCCGAGCTTTCGATTTCATGGGATTTCGTGGAGACAATTTGAATGCGTATTTGGGCGATACAGTGACTTACTGTCCAGCCATTGAACAAGTGAATGCTTTATCCTTCCCCAAAGAAGACTGGTACTAATTCACCAACCGGAATGGATAGAAGGCTTGGTTGTCCTGGGATGAAAAGCCGAACCAGGAACCTGGATGCAGCACGCAGCCGGAGGCACGTCCGTCGACTGCGCTACCCTGCAATGGCTGACTTCGTTGTCCCAAAGCCCGTCGATCTATGCATAATCTTCACGTTCTTCATTACGAGCATCTGGCACGGCGTCTATTATGTTTAAGAGAGCCGATAAACCCACAGAACAGGGAGTGGATCTCCTAAATCAAGCTGTTGCATTAGTCCGTGGCCAAGTCGAAATTAGTCGACCAGTTTCGGCTCGTATTTCTCCGTCGTTTCGTACGTTGCTGTACATGCATCAAAAAGACGACATCGGTCACTGGCTGGCGCTCCAGCTGTCCATCATTTCGATCGCTTCTTTGTGTAGCAGCGGTGTCCTGATGTATTGGGATTCAAATCCGTTTCGTCGGATTCGACAGCACCGCTAATGTCGGAACGGGGTATGTTCCATTGGCGTGATGTAGACTCGACAGATCAGTAGGAGCAATGGCGTATAAGTGAGGAAGGGATCGCTATTTCAAGAAAGTCTGGCCCATGTCGCAGATATGGACAGCATTGTGAGGTAGGTGCGAGCCATCCAAGCACAACCAATCAGGGATCAAGACTTTGATCGAACACCTCCGCCAATGGAGCACCGAACGTACTCGTCCTCCTCTCTGACTGGCGCTTCTATTAAATGCGTCCTGATTGGCTGGTGCGCTCACATCTCCCAATGCTGCCTGCATTCGCGAGTAGGACTGAAAATCTTCTGTGTCGATAAATATTTGATTTAATTTTTTATTTTATTCAACGTACATGATATTGTCTCAATACGAAGTACAGGAAACAATCATTAGAAAAGAACGACAATAATGTAGGCAAATTATTAACCAAGCTGAATGCTCAGGAACAGATCGCGATATCATGAGAAGCATTGGAATTAGTAAATCTCTTCCTGGGATGCGCCACGCATTCTGGTTATATGAGTTCTTCTGGAGGCGCAGTCTGGTGGACAGATGATAACTATTCGCCTCTCCTCTGTGGAGGCAGTTCAGGTGCATGGAGTGATGAAAGATTTCGTTCGCCTGGGCGGGACCTGAACATCGCATCAATTCGGAGTACACGGCCCAAACAGCTTCTCCTTTGACAGTTCGCAAGTTTATGTGGATAGATTTGCCTACCCGAATTAAAATTTGTCTAATTGGGAGAACTGTGTAGGCTGGAATACTAACCTGTCTTCTTCCATGTGGTCTAACAAGGAAAGGTTCCCAACTCATGCTTTTGCATGCTATTTTGACAGGATATAAAGCCCTGTGAGCGGTGTCTAGAACCACAATTTTGCTGAACGTTTTTTTAAGGACCTGCAAAGGAGGTCTGAAAGCGTGCGCGCAACACTCATCAACCTGTGCGACATCCCACGAAATGTGTCTCGGTGGCACAGTCGGTAAGAGCGCCACCTTGTAGGGCCCACCGGCGGGCTTTTCAGTTCGAGTCCGAGTGCTGCCAAAATTTTTGCACGTACACCTCGACGGTGTCGGAGAGGATGATGGGTGTCGTGCACACGTCTTCACACCTCTTTTTCAGGTCTATAAGAAAGCATTCAGCAAAAACTGACTATAGTTCTGGACTCCGCTCACAGGGCCCCACATCCTTTCAAAATAGCACCGCAAAAGCCCACCATTAGTTGGGAACCATTCCTTGTAAAGCAGAAAATTTTGATGGATTATGTCCGTTGTCACTTTGTCCAGTTGGCAGAAGGTGAGAGAGCTCAACGCTCTGTTGTCTTTCTCTGTGTTTTGGAGAAAGCAGCTGCCTTGCGTTTTTCATAGAAGTCCACCGTCGGCTCTTCAATCTCACGAACATGGAAGTTTTGTACTAGTGCTGCCATAGAATATTCATACAGAGGAGGGCTAGTGGCCCTGAATGACCTCTAGTTTATTTATTTACTTATTTCCGTACGCTTTATGAAACAGATATCAGATAAAACAACAACACCATCATGGAAAATGAACTTATAAATGCTCTACGATACAATTATGCTGAGGGAATAGACGTTGCTGCGAGGCGTTTGAAGGAGGCTACGGAATCAGAGATGGCAGTAGTTTTAAGGAGGTGAAGATATGCAAGTCCAGCTCTAACAGTGAAGAGGTTGGTTCTTGACTGTTGTTTTAGGTCTGGAGAAAAACAATTTCCATTGCCCACCCTTGGTTATAGAAAATCGTGGAGAGTAAAATTGTGAAACATTAACTGCGGATTGCTCTTTTTAACCATTCTCAACCTCTTTTTAACCACTTTTTAACCACACACCAGAAGTTTTTTAACCATTCGAGCGTCAAATAGTTTACGTCTCGACTCAAGAGTTGGAAGCCCAAAGTACTTGTTCCGTATAACGAGGCTAGGAATTTTTGAATGGAGGAAACCACCCGTATCAGTATCTTCCTGGTGAAGTTTTGAATCTTCTCAAGTAATGCAGTATCCCTTTTCCTGTGCGGTGCAAATACAACAGCACCACATTCAACAATCGGGCGAACGTAAGTCCTATATGCCATAAAAAGCACTTTGCTATCCTTTGTGGTAAGAGATTTGAATATATTGTACGTACGAGCGAGAGCTGTCCTGTACAATCTCTTATAATGGGGAAGAAAGTCGAGGTACCTAAACCCAAGGTCTTTGATTTCTTTAACTCTCGTAGTTTCAGAACCATTTGCGTAGTGCTTACTAGAAGTCAGAGAAATTCCCAGCCGCATGTATAATGTTCTGTGCTGTGAAAGCGGCAACTGCCAATCTTCGAACCATTTGACCAAGCTGTCAATTCCTGCTTGCAGAATATTGGAGTCCTGTTTATTACTCACTTCCAAATAGATTTTCGAGTCATTGGCAGGTTGTTTAGCCGTAATGCCCGTGTTTTTCAATGAGGGCGCGTGTAGCGCAGTCGGATGAGGCGCCGACTGTCGCCTGCCACCGATGCCAGGTTCCTGGTTCGGATTTCCCGCCCAGGCCAACGAAGCCTACCATCCCTCCGGGGTCGGTGAATTGGTACTAGACGTGTCTGGGAAGGATAAGGCGCTGACGTGTTCATCGGTTGGCCACCGCAAGTCATTGTATGTCCAAATACGGATTCAAAACGCCTCCACGACATCCCGTAGGAATAGTATGCGTGCGCATCCCAAAAAGGACTGAGTAGCGCCGTCTTTTATCCTTTAATGCCCGTGTTTTTCAAACTATCGTCCAGATCCGCGGTGAATATGTTGAAAAGTTCAACATATTCACCACGGATCTGGACAACAGTTTGAAAAACATATTCTTTTTTAAAGGCTTTTGCTAAATACCAAATGCTGGACTACTCTTCGGCAAGGTGAACACTAGTCCTTATTAGTTGTTGAAAAAGCTTTTGAGGAACACTTCTTGCTGGTTCTAAAATCGTGTCGTAATCCTTGCTATTTTCTTTCTTTTCTTTCTTTGCTGTTTTTTGGAGTTTGCTCTTTAGTTTTCAGTTTTATTAGTGGTTTGTCATTTGTTATCATGCTTCTAACGATTGATGCTTTGTACTGGCGCACTTCTATGTGCTTTGAAATAATAAATAATCCCGCTAATGACCTTGAATTCATCCGAAAAAATAGAGTTGACACGGACTTGAAAGGTCCTGCCGGTAAGGAAATATTTCAGCCAGTCATAAATGTTTCGATGAAATCCAAAAGTATCCAGTTTATACAAAGCTTTTCGTGGATAGCTCTGTCAAATGCTTTGGCAAAGTCTAAGTACATTACGTTCACAACTTTTTTTTTTGTCCGAAGAAATGGTCCAGTCATTCCTCTTCTTTCAAACGCCTCGCATTAACGTCCATTCCCTCAGCATAGTTATATCGTGGACCATTTATAAGCCATTTTCATGATGTTGTTGTTTTATCTGATGTCTGTTTTATGCAGCGTATCACCTGTATCACCTGTCGTCCCGTTGATCATCGACTTGCTCGAGCGGGCGCCAGCAGCGTCTCCATTCGTCCCTGTCGCGTGCCAGAGTGGTCCAATGGATCCTCCTCGCTCGAGGGACACGAAGAGCGTCATATCGGTCGTTCAGGGCTTTCACGAAGAAGTCCGACCAACGCGTTGGTGGGCGTCCTGGTGTTCTTTTGACATCCCGCGGAATCCAATCTGTGACGGCTCTCGTCCAGCGGGTGTCTGCGAATCGCATTACGTGGCCGGCCCACCTAATTTTCGACGACTTGGCCTATGCGACAGCGTCTCTGATCTTCGAACGTCGGCGAAGCTCGGAACTCCGGAGACCTTCTCTCACTTGCGTGAGTCGTGTCACTCCGAGCATCGTCCTCTCGATTCCACGCTGCGCGACGCTGATCGCGTGTTCATCCTGCTTTCGTATAGCCCAGGTCTCTGAGGCGTATGTTAGGGCAGGAAGAACAGTGGAGTCGAATAGGTGGGCACGGAGTCGGACGTTCTTCGTTTTCTTCACGACTTCTTCAACGCTCTTGAAAGCTCCCCAAGCCGCTCGTTTCCTTCTGCTCAGCTCTGGTGCTAGGTCGTTGGTCATGTTGACTTCGCGACCCAGATACACATAGCTGGAGCATTCGGAGATGTTCGTTCCGTTGAGCGAGAATGGGGCATCAGAAACCCATCCGTTCTTCATGAACATCGTCTTCGTAAGATTCAGCTGCAGTCCAACGCTTCCACATACACGATCGAAGTCGGCCAGCATTCGTTCCGCCTGACTGATGCTCGGGGTTATGAGCACGATGTCGTCAGCGAAGCGAAGATGGTGCAGTTGCCGGCCGTCGACCTTCACTCCCATGTCTTCCCATTCTAGTTCGCGCATGACGTTTTCGAGGGTGGCGCTGAAGAGCTTCGGGGATATGGTATCCCCTTGTCGAACCCCTCTCTTCACGTCAATGACGACGTCGTTGTAGAATGGTGAGATCTTGGTCGTGAATCCACTGTACAACTCTCGAAGCACTCTGATGTACTGAGTAGGAACGCCCTGGGTGAGCAGGGCTTCCACGACCGCTTCAGTCTCGACGGAGTCGAATGCCTTCTTCAGGTCAATGAACGTAAGGCACAGCGGCAGCTTGTACTCTCGCGACACTTCGATGAGCTTCGTAATGGTGTGTATGTGGTCGATCGTGCTGAATCCTCTCCGAAATCCTGCTTGTTCGCATGGCTGTCCTTCGTCCAGCGTTCTACTAATCCTATTCAGGATGACTCGAGTGAACAGCTTGTAGACTACGGACAACAGGCAGATCGGGCGATAGTTGCCAATGTCGTGCACGTCTCCCTTCTTGTACAGCAAAACGGTCTTGCTGGTCTTCCACTGAGATGGAACCTTGCATTCGGACAGGTAGCGTGTGAAGAGCCGCGCCAGGGTGTTGATGAGCGCTGGCGGGAGGTTCTTCAGGTGTTCAGCTCTGATCCTGTCAGAACCGGGTGCTGTACGTTTCTTCACCGACGAGATGGCGTGTCGGATCTCGGAAGGGAGAACAGAGGGAACGACGTATCCATCCTGCGGAAGATGGCATGGGGGCAGGTGGACGTGGCTATCGAAGAGATCGGAGTAGAAGTCGTGGATGACTTTCTCCATGGTCCTTCTGGAAGAGGTGATGGTTCCGTCAGGACGTCGGAGAGCGGTCATCTTGGTCTTGAAGTTGGCGAAGTTCCGGCGGGCATTGCGAATGCTCAGCCCTGCCTCTGCTGCTTCAGCCAACACTTCCGCCCTTCTCTCCTTGAGATCTTCCTTTATCGCCGCTCTGCATAGCTTTGCAAGCTCGGACGTCAGTTGGTAGTTGCCTGACGCTCGTGCTGCTCCACGCTGGCGTATCAGCTCGAGAGTTTCCGGAGACAGGCGTCTCTTGGTGGTCTTCAAGCTCTCGGCTCCCTTGGCACTATCGTGGAGATGGTGCACGAAGCGATCGTATTCCTCGTCGACGTTGTCCATGACGGCATCTTCCCAAAGGCCGACAAGAGAGGTGTAAAGGTCCCAGTTGATGGTCGTTCTGGGATTCCTCTTCTTGAACTTCGCGGCCTTCTCTCCTTGACGCGAAAAGCGGAACCTCGCGCGAAGGAGGCGGTGGTCCGATCCCGTGTAAAACTTGGGGACAACGGAGACATCGGTCAGGCAATACTTGCGATTGAAGATGATGTGGTCGATCTCGTTGTGGAACTGGCCACCGGGGGATTCCCAGGTCCATCGTAGGGAGGGAGGCTTCTGGAACTGCGAGTTTCCATGGATGGTCTTGGTCGACATGATAAACTCAGACAGCCTTTCACCTTGCTCGTTCCACTCCAAACCGTGGGTTCCGATGTGAAGTTCTTCCGGCGACCTTCGTGGCCCGATCTTGGCGTTGAAGTCGCCGACGATCACCTTGTAGAAGGTGTGATCTTCCTTATAGAACTTCTCCAGCTCCACGTAGAAGGCCTCGACGTCTTCGTCGTCGTAGTCGGATGTTGGGGCATACGCGACGAACACAGTCAAGGCTGGCACGGAGCCACATCGCTTCAGTCGCAGACGTCCGATTCGGCTTGTCAGAGACTCGTACGAATCGATGTTCATGGCCAAGTGCGTGTTGACGAGGACACCAACGCCGCCTACTCCCCTGCTGTCGCATGTTCCGAGGAACAGTTCTTCTCCGGAGTCGTAGGCGGCGTGTAGGGGGTGGTGTCTTCTCGTCTCGGTCAGTCCGATGACGTCGTACTTGATCTTCCTGGCTTGCATCATCAGGTCCTCGACGGATGCTTCGGACGCAAGCGTGCGGGCGTTGTAAGTACAGATCGTCATCCTAGTCCTTCTCAGTTTGCGCAGCCTGGTTAGGCCCTGAGATTTTAGCAGCCTCTCCGTACTCGTCCTTCCCATAGAAATGGGGGCTCTTTCGGGGTCAGGGGAATGAGGCCCTTTAGTGCTGCTGTGTTTGACTGGAATACAACACGGGTAGCTAGTCAGGCTCTGTCGTGCGGGCGGGGTACTCCGGGCAGCCAGCCAGACTGCCCGAAGGGACGGGGCGAGACTTAAGGCGGCCTCGAATCGCCTTACATGTACTCCCAGTCTACCGAGTGCAAGCTTTTGGCCGAGCCGACACAGTTACAATCCGCACAGTCACGGACACATCCACGCACACTGTGCACGAACATGCCGCTCCCACGCACAAGGAACGCATCGACCCGACACAGCAGGAGCAAGGAGTCCATCCCCTGCATCCCACCTGCGTCTCTGGGCAGTACACGGTCGCATTTGGTTCGCGTTTAATTCCCCTATCCACCACCCGGGGACGCGCCACGTGGCCCTGCGACAAGCGGCCCGAGATCCCTCTTAACAAGAGAGCCCGAAGGCTCTCTATCGAGGGAGATCCGTGGTTATGCAGCGTATGCAAATAAATAAACAAATAAACTAGAGGTCATTCAGGGCTACTACCCTCCTAGTTCAACACCTCATGAGCCCAAAGGAGGGCTATATTGGCAAGAATAGACTGATGCCACCTCTGTAGATCAAGGGGAGTTGGAGAATTACCTCACGCAGTCGGGCTGTCCAAATACTGCTACCTGCATCGAACCACGCTACGGCCATTAGGCCTTCGCGTCAGAGCTCCAAGGTGCTGATTCCCAACCCAAAAATGGGCGTCAACGCGGTGCTAAGTCCACTGAGAGAAAGCGACTGAACCACTCAATCAGGCGCACTGCTCTGAGGACAAAGCCCGGCGAGCGCAAAGGTTCGTCTACCGCTGTCACTCGCAAGGACGTTGTGTCGACGATTTTGAAGGTTGACCGCTGCGATCGGTTTTGCACCGATTTTCATGTCAAGGCGCTTGCTGGCGCCTTGACGAGCGGTGCAGACTGGTATAGCACCGTAAGGACAGTAGGAATCTGTAGTGCACTAGGCGCTTTTAAAATCAAATTGAACATCTTCCAGATTAGTTTAGATTGAAATTTTTTTTACAAAATTTTTATTTTCAAGAGAAAATGGTGGTTCATGTTAATGGCTTTATTTAAAAGTCTAGAGTCAAGTAGATTAATTCGTTGTCGGAGGAAAATTTATTATAGGATGATTTTCATTGATTTTTTAAAATTAAATGAACTCCAGTAAGTGAACTCTTTGTTCGAATTTTTTTTACAAAATTTTTGTTTTGAAGGGAAAATAATGGTCTATGTTAATTTTTATTTATTTATTTTATTTATTTATTACAAGGCACGAATAACAATCACATGCGGTAAGATTCTAACAATAACATATAACAAACAAAAAACAAGCCTAACGAAACCTTAGTGCAATTAAACGTTTAAAAGAGGATAGAGGCATATTAACAGTGTTATTGTTCTCATAAAGCAAGATGTTGAGCTCTCTGATGCTCCTGTGAATGAGGAAAAAATGCATCCATAATGGTCCATGTCAATGGTTTCATTTATCCGTGATGGTCCATTTTAACGTTTAGATTTATTCAGCGTAATAAAACAACGATCGCGCCATGCATTAGGTTACATAGTCCGTTTGGTTTTCGTTTGATTGGCAGTGTAAATGCTGCTTAATTGAAAAAGCGAAGTGAAAACAGCTGTTTCTACAAATGCCTTTGTCGTACCGTTCGTTCGCCAGTGTGTAACTCACGCAGCTAGAAGTTTCACTGTCGATCAAAGAGAAATCGCGACGTCTTGGTCCCATGGCTTTTTTTTTGCCCTAAGAATTGTGTCTTTTTGCATTTTAGAGCAGTCTCTAAATTATTTTTTTTTTATTTTTCCGCGATTACAGTGACGTTCAAACACTCATTCACTCTTTGGGGCAGCTGAAATACAAATTTTCTAGGGAAAGCGATATTAAATTTCCAATCTCCAAAATAATTCTAGCCGTCTCGTAGTGTCTACAGTTTAGCCCTGAAGGTGATCAGTTTGACCTCGAAAACGTTAAGTTTACTCAGAACAGTGTCAGATTTAATTCGGACAGTGGGTACATGTCGCGAACGCGCACAGAAGGGGTGCGGGAACGGCCTGAAGAGCACCGATATATTTGCGCACGGTGGCACACCCAGTCCTCAGCCGCACAAGCATAAAGGGAACGTGTTCGATCAGGGCCGCCATTGGCTGCCACGATTGCGGCAGGAGCAATACCTCGTTCCCGCATCTCCTGCTGAGCGCCTTCGCGAGATGTACCGAGAAATGGTCAATTTCGTCTTCGAATTGACGCGCAGATAGTATACAGAGTGGCGGATAAGTATTGTCGTCACTAAAGACGTCATATTTTCAATAATATGCAAGGGTTTTTAAATTTATAATTCTTCAATATAACCAACAACATGTAGATTGGATTTCACAAAAATGCTTCGAAGTAACATAACTTGGCTTTTACGCAGGCTTCAAGTATTGGTTTCAAAGATTCCACCATGCGCCGCAGGTAGCTGGCATCGACTTCTGCCCATGCTTGATTAATGCAATATAATGCTTCTCGATCCTATTCGTCGAATTACAAATTGCTAATAAATTTTTGTTTAATTGAACGGAAAAATATATGTAATGAGTATGCAAGTATATGTAATAATTATATAAATATAGTATATATATAATATATGACACAACAATATGTGAAAATGCGGCAGGAATTAGGGAAGGATAAACGGCGGAGCGAGATCTTTGTGAAGTTTACAATTTCAATTATCGGTTTAAGAGTCAAAACTGCCAAGAGGGGCTACGAAAGGGCAGTCATCCCGATCAAAGAGAGAGCCTAATGAGCCTAGTGCTCTTTTGTCATTCCATGGGATCCATTCCATCACCGCTGTCGTCCGGAACTCACAAAAACGCATGCCATGGTCCGCACATCTGATTTTCGACGACATGCCACCACATTTTCCGCATTGTAAAATAGTAGAAGAAGTGCATGGAATGATGATGGATGGAACTAGATGGTAACCAAAAGATTCAGAACGCGTCCGAAGTTCTTGTTCTTTCAAGGAGGGGTACTACTTGAGACCTTTTAGGCTGTTCTGCATACTTCTCGTCCATTCTTTGCTAGGTCCGTTTTTGAGTCACGTCACGCAAGACGTTCAATTTGATTTTAAAGTGTTTAGACTACATAGATGAGTGTTCACTTTGATTTGAAAAATGTCTAATTCGGCGTGAGAATGGAGTGCAGGCCGAATACGTATTCAAAATATGTACCTCCTCGATATCCCGTAGATGTGTGGTTGATCCCGAGGGATTGACTAACGCCGCATTTCTTTCTTTTGCACTAGCTAAATTCTATCAGCATGATGTTTCAGTGTGTCGATAGTCGGACGCCGGGGCGACAGTTCGTCGGTTCTGAAAGAAGAAGCGCTCACCATGGATCCACGGGCACCGCAGTTCAACACACAGGACATGGACATTACGATGCACAACGTCACGCTTCGAGCCGTGAAGAACGAGCGGTTTCTCCAGGTTGGAACCGGTTTTTGCTTCGTTGAGGTTTCGCTATTCCGTCGTAGCGTTCCAGTCATACTTTTCACTTGATTAGCATTCTTTATGCGCCTGCGTTCATTGACTGTGGCTTTGGCAGGGTGTGAGGTCTCAACATGTTGAGTCCTCGCAGCGCTATGCATCGGCGAAGCAAGTTAAGGTCAAGTTTTGGTGGGAGAATAATTACCAGTAGTGTTCTTTTCAAGTCAGCGTTCATACAGAAGTCCACTGTTACCGAAACGACGATCCGCTGACGGCGAGCAACATGGTCAGATGTTCAGAAGGACTAAACACATAAATAAATGAGTGGAAGGAAAGTTAAGTCATAAGTCTCTCAGTCGTTATTGTTCGCGGCTCTAAAATGCTACCACATAGTCGAGTTGTCCCATTGTCTCCAGGTCGCTTTACTCCATCGCTCGATGATAGTTAGAAGGAAGTATTACTGACGATGAGGTGCCAAATCTTAATTATCTAGAATCGCTCCCATTAAATGTACGCGGAAAAGGCGGCATTTCTTGCATGGTTTAAGGTTCGCGTCTCTCCAAGGGAACCAAGACTTCCTTCCCTTCGAGTTAGGTGAGTTTATGTCTGACGTGTCTGGGAAGGATCAAACACGGCTCTTGTGAATTATCAGCCGGCTAGCAACTGCAAGCCACTGTACAGGCCAAATTCGGATTCAGGTTGCTACACGACATCTCAGAATCAGAATGCATGGCGCTTTCCGCCCAAGGTGAATTTGTACCAGATTTGTCTGGGAAAGGACTGGCTTGCTTCTCCGTTAGCAACCACATACCATGTAGGCTATACAAAGGATACGGGACAAAGAGCGGTGTTAATAGATCCTTTTTGGGATGCGCTAAGCACTGTACTTTATGGAATGTTGTTGGACCAAGTAGAATGCGTAATTGGCCACGGAAGAACTTGCGGTGGCCAGTCGATGAACAAATCTGTGCCTTATCCTTGCCAGACAAGTCTGGCACCAATTTCTCAACCTGAAGGAATGGAAGGCTTGGCGAGGCTGGGAGGGAAGCCCGAACCAAGAGCCAGGAATCGGATGCACGTGACAGCCGGCGCCTTTCCCGACTACGCTGCTGGAATCCCTTTTGAGAGATAGTGTGGAAGTAATATGAATGCGTATATGGTCCATGAGATGATTTCGCCACAGCCCGTTATCCTCCTATTCGAGGTTTCGCTGAAGAAGAGCTCTGGGGTATGAGATCGTCTTGCCGGCGCCCTTCCCGACTGCGCTGCCAGAATCCTCTTTACCTGTCGACGACGTCGTTGTAGAATGGTTCAGTCTTCATCGTGAATCCACTGTACAGCTCTTGAAGGACTCTGATGTACTGACTAAGAACACCCTGAGTGAGCAGGGCTTTGACGACCGCTTCAGTTTCGACGGTGTCGAATACCTTCTTCAGGTTGATGAACGTAGGGGATAACTGCAGCTTGCATGTACTCTCGCGATACTTCAATGAGCTTCGTAATGGTGTGTATGAGGGATGTGCGTATAACGATAAACGATTTACCTAGTTTACCGGAATTTTTTGTGTAAAGATTTTAATGAAATTCAACGACGAAAATCTCCCACAAATTGCATTAGTGATATTTTACGCATATTTTTGAAATTTTACTTCTTCTCCCAGTGAATGCATTTTGGACGAATCTGTTGGACGAGCTTTCGCAGTATCGTTGCGATACCGAGGAACCCCTCTAAAAACCCTTACTTGAATCGGTGGAAATAGGCATCGTCTTCAGGTTGGCATTTTTTTGCTCGAGAAACTGCACCTAAGAATTCGAATTTGTTCGCGTGCACCCCTCCCCCACTTTTCTCTGCTGTAGTTTTGCGCTTTTGGAGTTCCTAGGCCGTTTCCCGTGTTTGACTACTACGTATTAGTTCTCCATATTTACCAACTATTCAGATTTTTTCACAATTTTTCGTGATATTTACTCAATAAGAGGGGTGAAAAAAAGTATAGAAAACGGGAAGAAAACGCTACGAAACACAGACAAAAAAACAAGGATAAGAAAAGAAACAAGCTAAGGAAAAGACTCCTTCCCGTTTCTCCGTGAGTTTTCCTGAAAGTAGGACGGGCTCTTCGTGCAGCACCAATTGATGATTGTAGGATTACGTTAAGGCAACGTTGCGCCTGTCTAACTGATGGAGCGTGGATGCTGGTACATAATTAGGACGAGAAATGCTCGAGAAACTGCACCTAAGAATTCGCTGTGGTTCAAATGAAATGAAATGAAATGAAATATTGGTTTGGCTACTTCTGCAGCCCTAAGAGCAGTCTGAGAATGATGACACTTTGACCTTAGAAAGCATTTTTTGTTTGAAAAAAGTTGTTGATTTTCCAGGACGTGTTTCTGGTCGAATACCGACAGCTGGAGCCTGACCAGCGCTACCCTCTTCTCGAGGTGCTCGACATCGCCGATCAGAAAAATCTTGAGATTTACCTAGGTAGGTGCCGCTGAACGGCTGAACTATTGCTCTTTCACAGCGAAAAGCTGCTTTTGCAGGAAATCTCAATCCAGGCAGGGACTACTCGGTGCAAGTGGTTGCGGTGAAATCCGGTCTGAAGAGCAGACCTTGGTCGACAACGCTTTCCACAAGTCAGTGACGAATCACCCCTTTGCGTGTGTACTACCTTGGAGGTTAAATGTTTTAGAACCGAGTGCTGTATCGAACCTTAGTGTAGCCGAGAATGGCAGCTGCCTGAGCGTCGACTGGGAAGTGCCGCTAAATAGCGGAGCCGACTCGTTCGTCGTCCGGTATCGGCAAATCGACGCCAAGTCGGACATTACGGTAGGTGGTCCCGACGCCCTGCAGAAGTTTGAGCGCTTACATTCGATGTTTTGAGCTGATTTTAGTCGAATCTGCCGGGAGGTGATCACTCTGTTCATCTGTGTGAAGGCATCGTCCCCGGAGCTGTCTATACCGTTGGTGTAGCAGTGAAGAAGGGAAAGAGCCTCTCGGAAGAGAAGACGAAAGACTACACCGTACGACCGCTGATGCCGGCAGATTTTCAGGTAGGCTTTCATTTGTAAACGATGATTTGAAGCAATTCAGGGGCATTATTGTTCAGATCTTTCCCGATATCACAAAAGGCAAGTATCGACTGACGTTCGAGTTATCGCCGGCGTCTAACTACGATGGTTGTCATGCGTCGGTCGTCAGCGAGACACTCGAAACGGTCGAGGACGACGGTGAAGTGAGCGAGCACGAAGGCAATAAAAGGTGATCTTTAGCTGCATGGAGAACAGGCAGGAGAGCAGGGTGATGGTCGGAGATTATCTGCCCTAGCTAGTTCAACCTCTTTCTTCCTCGATTTGTCTCGGTTGAATGATCCAAATGAATCAGCGAGCCAAGGATACTGAAAGCATGGCGCGATCTTGCAAGGAAAAGTGACAACGACAATCAGTGCGGTGGCGCTCACGGCAGCATTCGCTGAGTGCAAGCGCTCGAGCGGACCCACTTTTATTATGACTATCGCGTCCGATGTCGGCCCAAGTAGTATAGTGGTTAGTACTCCACGTTGTGGCCGTGGCGACACAGGTTCGATTCCTGTCTTGGGCAGCCGTTTTGCTCATCACTATAGTAGAGATCCGCGACAAATGGAAGGCGATTCTGGTGTATCCTAGTCGGGGTGGGGGGCAAATAAATAAAACTGGTGTAATATAATGAATTGACTTCTCATGAGCCAAAGGATAAGGATAAGCATTACAAGGATGAATGGAATTGAAAGAAGCAGAAAGAAGAAAAAGTGAAATATACGGAGTTAGCGCACATTCTGCAGCGACGCGAACCAAATGTATGCCAGATGGCTGTAGCGTAATTGATGTAGGGGTACAGTATTCGCTTTGGATTTCAGTCGACGCGCACGGAGTATTCCACGTCCTATTAAATATCAAATATGTAATCCTATAATCTAGAGATCGGACGCCGATTCAGAAAGTTAGGGTCTGTTATTTCTTTCAAACCCTGATTAAATGGATTGTATTAGGGTGTCCCACACCGAATGTCGCATATATCGTGGCCTTCTTTTCACAGTTATTCACACCGGATATGAGCTCAATTAAAGTTAGTTTTTTGCGGCGCTTCATCTTTTATATTTCCTGTTTTTACCACATTATTCCCTCACGGGTTTCTAGAATTACAGCCTTTAGACTACAATGGGCCGGAAAATGATTGTGCGCGCGTGCCCCGCTCTACGAGTTCAAATTGAAGAAATCCGCTGCGGAATCGCATCGTTCGTTGGTAGCTGCACTTGGCGAAGACGTCTTCGGAAGACAGGTGCCCGTCATAGATTGCGACCTTTCACGGACTGCCGTTGAAGCTGATCCGACAACATCGACTAGTGGATTGCAGAGGAGTTTCGACGCTCGAAATCCACTATCCAGAGGCACTTGCACGAAACCGGGAAGCCGACAGCTGAGTACCGTACCTGCTGTCCGAATCGAACAATTATCTTTCTTCTTCGTCGAGCCAAGAATTCTGGAATTCTCAAATCCATCATTACGTCTGACGAAAAATGGATTCACTACGATAACTCCACCAGGAAGAGACAGTGGCTAACACCTGGGGAGGAGGCTAAACCTGTTGTGAAACCGGCATTACACGGAAATAAAGTAATGCTTTGTCTTTGGTAGAGTAGCAGAGGAGTCGTCCGTGTGGAAGTGCTGAAAGCAGGCCAGACCGTCAACATGGAGGTGTACTTGCAGTAGCTTACTCGAGTACAAGATGCGCTTCGCCGTCAAGAAGTTGACACGTCCTCTACCAGCTTGCTGCATGATAATGCGAGGCCTCACATCGTGAAAGTCGTCCAGCAAAAAATCGAGGAACTTGGACCGTTTTGCCTCATCTGCCGTACAGCCCTGACATTGGCCCATCCGCTGTCACATATTCAGCTCGATGAAGTACGTCTTATCTGGGAAAAGTTCGCCGACTGCGAGGAAATCTGGATTTGGGTGGCCGCCAACTTCCTCGATTCGCGGCCGGCTCATTTCTTTAGAGACGGAAGCCAATTTTTGCCTGTGCATTGAAGAAAGGTTGTTGATAATTGTTGAGAATATCTTACCGAATGAAGTTTGGTTTTAATTGCTTCGTATAAATTTACCTTTTCGGTATGAAGCGACATTCCGTGTGGGACACCCTAATGCTAACAATAGGATTTTTGAAAAGCACACATGTTAGGACGACTCAGTGATGATTTACACTAGACCGTGGGTCAGATTCATCAACCACTTACCGCCCTCCAACGGCGAAAATACCGCCACATATCCCTTGATATGACATTCATCAGCATCAGGTTTGGCGGTATTTTCATCGTTAGAAGGCGGTAAGCGGTTGGTGAATGTGGCCTCCGATTTTCGAATAGATAGATACCAGATTTTGTTGATAAGTCTGATGCCCGATCCCATTCGGATATCTGATGCCAGAAGATAAATCAGCCATTTGGATCATAAGAAGAAAATCTTTAAGGTCAAAGCAGCTTCTATCTGAATCACCCCATTGTTGGAGGAGGAGGAGCTTTTCAGAGACACAATTATTCGTATACTCCTTTCAATCGGCTTTGACGAAATGGCGGATTCGAATTATACGAATCGGCGTTAGATCCAGTGTCTACTACACACCTTGTTTTTCTTCATTTTCAGATTCTAAAATGCGTCCTGATGATTAAGCGCTACTTCATACATTTAAAAGATCATATTAACAAAAGTAATGAAGAAAACATAAAAAATCTAAAGATCAATAAATTTAGGTCAGACGAGTGCACATTGCTGACCATACAGTATCTGTCTGCAATTACGGATAATGTGTGTTTTCTACATGCTAATCAGTTAATACCCCTTTCTAAAAGCTAGAAATTTTACAGGATTATTATTTTGTAATTTTTTGAGGAATGCTTTTATTACAGACCCTATTTTCTCCTCTAGAAGGTGCTCCGTATATGTGAAGTCAACTTATTAAATGAATTTTAGTCATGTGTTCTCTCTCTCCGACTAATATAGATCCGGCGATTCTTTTGCTCTACATAAATATCTTCTACTATTTCTAACTTTTCGGCTTGAAAACGGAAATTATATTTTAATTATGTGCCCTCTCCCCGACGGAGTTCCTTATTTTTTTTACTTAACTTGGTTCTTTGGGAAAGTTTTGATCAAAGGGTAGTCCCCTTTGGTGCTAGTCAATGCAATTCTTTCAGGATGCGCCACGCATTATATTCCTATTTGATGTTGTGGAAGGAGTTTGATTACGTATTTGGCCTACGATACCAATCTATGAACGTTTCAGCATTTCGAGCCCTTCCAGAAAATTCCAACACTAAGCCTTCAACTATGGAATGATGAAAAGCGCTTACCGATCCTAAGGTTTTCCAGAATTTGTAGTCGATTCAAGATCGGCCTCTCTTACCGACCTCACGCCGTATGCAACGATTTGCTTAAATGTCGGCCTCATTCATTACCTTTGTGGAATGCGCCACGCATTTAACATCTATGGGATATAGTGGAGGTGACTGGAATAAGTATGGCGTGCATGACATTGGGTGGCGAGTCAGTGGACAAGTTTATAGTTCTCCTGATTTAATCTACCAGACAATATTGGTGCTAAGCCATCGACTCATATATAGACCACCATTTTCACGTCGAACTGGACACCTTTCAAATCAATTTGGAAGCATTAAAATCATACTCTTTGCAGCTAGCATAAGACTTTTGAAATCAAAGCGAACTCTTCCAAGTTGAAATGAGCTTCTTCTACGTTAAACTAAAGACTCTTCAAAAAGGTTAGAATAATTCTTAGTTCAAGAAAAAATTAAATATAACTTTCTTTGAAGTTTTAGTTTATTTATCTACTGAGTGGACGCGGTGGCGATGTCCGTTCCTCCACGTGGTGCCACTGGAAACTGCTCGCTCTGCGAGCTAAGCTAATCACGGACATTCGAATGCAGGCGACAGGCCCTTGTGACAGGCCGGCCTACGAAGACCCATGTCACATCACATGGTGTATGATAAGTCAAGATTCTCGAGATAGTGCTACGGCGTCCGCGGGAGCCGACGCGCACTCGCAGAGCCCGGCGAGTATGAGAAGTATGCGAGGGTCACTGATGCGAGGACGGCATCGGGGGGCAACTGAGCTAGTCCGAAAGTCCCGTAACGTAAGCAGGACCCGCGTGGCTACGCTGAATGTGGGTACGTTGACGGGCCGCTCGTGCGAGTTGGTTGAAGCACTGGAGCGTAGAAGAGTTGATTTCTGTGCGGTGCAGGAGACGAGGTGGTCCTGCCGCAAGTCAAGGGACATAGGACGTGGTTTCAAGGCCGTTCTATGTGGAAGTCCCAGGACCACCAGCGGTGTTGGAATAATCGTCTCCGAACGATTTCGTGACTCGATTGTAAGCGTCGAGCGCTTTGACGATCGATTGATAAAGATCGTTGTCGCCGCTAAGGAGCGACTCTACCACTTCTTCTCTGCATATGCTCCGCAGACTGGCTGCTCCGATCAAGCCAAGGAAGAGTTTTGGAGCCTGCTTGATGAGAAGACAGCAGAGGTACCGTCGAAAGATGGCATCATAGTCGCTGGTGACCTTAATGGGCACGTAGGTGCTGCGAAGGACGGGTACAGCTGTCATGGTGGTTTCGGATACGGGTCTCGTAACCCCGATGGTGAGCGTATTCTTGAGTATGCGGAATCGCATAGCCTCACCATTGTGAACACCGTTTTCCGAAAACGCGACTCCCACCTCATCTCATATTATAGTGGGAGCTCCAAGTCTCAGATAGACTTTGTGCTTGTGAAGAATCGCGACCGAAGCCTTGTCACAGACGCGAAGGTCGTGCCGTATGAGACGGTCGCCCCACAGCACCGACCGCTGATCTGTACTTTGAAGATCGCCTCTCCGAGGATGAAGCAGGTCGAGCGATGCGGTGCTGCAAGAATCAAGTGGTGGCGAATGAAAGAGAAGGAAGCAGCTGTGATTTCTCGCGTGCGGTTACCGACAGTTACCACTGTCGATGAAACTTGGAAGAAAGCAACCGACGCGATACGCCAAGCTGCAAGGTTGGAACTCGGCGCTACGAAGCCTGGACGACGCAAAGTCGACAAGCAGGCATGGCTGTGGACAGACGATGTGAAAGCGAAGGTTCGAGAGAAGAAGTCGCTGTATCATGTGTTTCTCGGCGACAGAACAGCCGACAACTGGCAGGAGTATCAGAAGGCGAAGAAGGCTGCAAAGAAAGCCGTGGCTGTTGCGAAAGCCACTCATTATGGTGATGTCTACCGAAAGCTCGAGTCGCGCGATGGTGAGCGGTATTTGTACCGACTTGCTAAGACCCGCTGTCGCCAAACCGAGGACATTGAAAAGTTTGTTGGCATTAATGATGAGAGCGGCCATCTTCTGACAGACCGCAAAAAGGCGCTGAAGCGATGGCGTGATTACTTTCAGGAAACTTCCACTATGGAATTTCCTCATCCGGCCATCCCTTCTGTGGCTTCTGTTCACGGTCCCGTTCGCAAGATCACCGCGGAGGAAACAGAAGCGGCTCTAAAGAAGATGAAGCCCGGTAAGGCGACAGGGCCGGATGATCTGGCAGCCGATGTTTGGAAGTCGAAGCTCTGGTATCCTGCTGAGTGGTTGGCTGAGTTCTTCAACCAGGTAGTAAAGGAGAAGAAAGTACCGGAGTGTTGGCACAACAGTACGACGATTCCGATTTGGAAGAAGAAGGGCAGTCCTGCAGACTGCTCCAATTACCGTCCGATTCGCTTGCTTTCGCACAGCATGAAGATCTTCGAGCGAATCCTCGATAGACGAATCCGTGAAATCGTCAAGCTCTCCGACAACCAGTGCGGCTTTGTGTCTGGTTGTGGGACCATTGATGCTATACACGCCGCCCGCCTCCTGGTGGAGAAGCATCGCGAGAAGCAGAAGCCGGTGCATATAGCCTTTCTCGACTTGGAGAAGGCTTTCGACCGCGTACCGCGTGAGCTTATATGGTACGCCTTGCGACGACACAACGTACCTGAGGAACTTATAGAGTGGGTGCGGATGCTCTACTCTTACCCAAAGAGTAGAGTGCAAGCTGCAGCTGGAACCTCAATGGAGTTTCCCATCTCTGTTGGGGTGCACCAGGGTTCTGCGCTTTCTCCACTCCTCTTTGTTGTCGTCATGGATGCCATTACGCGAGATCTTCAGCAGCCTGTTCCATGGACGCTGCTTTATGCTGATGACGTGATGCTCGCTTGCGAAGAGAAAGACGATCTCGAGCGGCAGGTGCAAGCTTGGTGCGACCGTCTGGCGAGGTTCGGACTCAAATTGAACGTCAAGAAGACCGAGTACCTAACGACTGACGTGAACGAGTCCGGCTCCGAATGAAAGAGCCGGACTCGTTCACGTCAGTCGATTTGAGAATTCCAGAATTCTTGGCCCGACGAAGAAGAAAGATAATTGTTCGATTCGGACAGCAGGTACGGTACTCAGCTGTCGGCTTCCCGGTTTCGTGCAAGTGCCTCTGGATAGGGGATTTGGAGCGTCGAGATTTGGATTTGGAGCGAATGAAAGAGAAGGAAGCAGCTGTGATTTCTCGCGTGCGGTTACCGACAGTTACCACTGTCGATGAAACTTGGAAGAAAGCAACCGACGCGATACGCCAAGCTGCAAGGTTGGAACTCGGCACTACGAAGCCTGGACGACGCAAAGTCGACAAGCAGGCATGGCTGTGGACAGACGATGTGAAAGCGAAGGTTCGAGAGAAGAAGTCGCTGTATCATGTGTTTCTCGGCGACAGAACAGCCGACAACTGGCAGGAGTATCAGAAGGCGAAGAAGGCTGCAAAGAAAGCCGTGGCTGTTGCGAAAGCCACTCATTATGGTGATGTCTACCGAAAGCTCGAGTCGCGCGATGGTGAGCGGTATTTGTACCGACTTGCTAAGACCCGCTGTCGCCAAACCGAGGACATTGAAAAGTTTGTTGGCATTAATGATGAGAGCGGCCATCTTCTGACAGACCGCAAAAAGGCGCTGAAGCGATGGCGTGATTACTTTCAGGAAACTTCCACTATGGAATTTCCTCATCCGGCCATCCCTTCTGTGGCTTCTGTTCACGGTCCCGTTCGCAAGATCACCGCGGAGGAAACAGAAGCGGCTCTAAAGAAGATGAAGCCCGGTAAGGCGACAGGGCCGGATGATCTGGCAGCCGATGTTTGGAAGTCGAAGCTCTGGTATCCTGCTGAGTGGTTGGCTGAGTTCTTCAACCAGGTAGTAAAGGAGAAGAAAGTACCGGAGTGTTGGCACAACAGTACGACGATTCCGATTTGGAAGAAGAAGGGCAGTCCTGCAGACTGCTCCAATTACCGTCCGATTCGCTTGCTTTCGCACAGCATGAAGATCTTCGAGCGAATCCTCGATAGACGAATCCGTGAAATCGTCAAGCTCTCCGACAACCAGTGCGGCTTTGTGTCTGGTTGTGGGACCATTGATGCTATACACGCCGCCCGCCTCCTGGTGGAGAAGCATCGCGAGAAGCAGAAGCCGGTGCATATAGCCTTTCTCGACTTGGAGAAGGCTTTCGACCGCGTACCGCGTGAGCTTATATGGTACGCCTTGCGACGACACAACGTACCTGAGGAACTTATAGAGTGGGTGCGGATGCTCTACTCTTACCCAAAGAGTAGAGTGCAAGCTGCAGCTGGAACCTCAATGGAGTTTCCCATCTCTGTTGGGGTGCACCAGGGTTCTGCGCTTTCTCCACTCCTCTTTGTTGTCGTCATGGATGCCATTACGCGAGATCTTCAGCAGCCTGTTCCATGGACGCTGCTTTATGCTGATGACGTGATGCTCGCTTGCGAAGAGAAAGACGATCTCGAGCGGCAGGTGCAAGCTTGGTGCGACCGTCTGGCGAGGTTCGGACTCAAATTGAACGTCAAGAAGACCGAGTACCTAACGACTGACGTGAACGAGTCCGGCTCCATTAAGATTAACGGTACTGAACTTGAACGCACTTCGGTGTTTAAATACCTGGGATCAGCAATAGCGTCTGACGGCGGTCTGATGGTTGAAGTGAACTCACGCGTGAGTGCAGCTTGGTCCAAGTGGCGTTCGCTGACTGGCGTGCTCTGCGATAGGAGGATCCCAGAGCACCTGAAGTCGAAGATTTACAGAGCCGTCGTGCGCCCGGTAGCGATGTACGGCGCTGAGTGTTGGCCTGCGACTAAGGAAGTTAAAACACGCCTCAGCGTCATGGAGACGAAGATGCTGCGCTGGACGGCTGGAGTGGCGCGCATGGACCGCATCCGAAACGATACTATTCGGCAGAAGTTCGGTGTCGCGCCGATAGCGGACAAGATGCGCGAAGCTCGCTTGCGATGGTACGGCCACGTTCTGCGTGGGAAAGAAGACAGCGTCCGCAAGATAGGCCTTGAGTTGGAAGTATCTGGAAAGCGGCCTAGAGGACGCCCGAAGCAGCGTTGGTCCGATACGTTACACACGGACATGAAAGTAGCTGGAGTCCACCCTGATCAAGCGCAGGATCGGGAAAGGTGGCGTCGTAACACCAGAAGAGCGGACCCCGCGACGAGGCGGGACAAACGCTGAAGAATAAGAAGAAGAAGAAGATCTACTGAGTGGACGCATTGTTTGAAATTTTAACTACTCTTCACCTTTTCGAATCTGAAATCTACGAGTTGAAAGCTATAAATATCTAGGACACTATCTTCGTATACTAATCCAGTACATGTTTTTATTTAACGCTTTATTAATGTACATTTAAACACCATTTTGAAGATTTCCCCTCTTGGTATCGAATTCGAGCAGAGCTGCAGAATGGCCCCGTTCGACAATTGACGCTCGCATCTTTCGCATATCTTCTTGAAGCCGGAGGATTTCCTGAAGATGTTTTCTCCCCTTAAGAAAAGTTAAAATAAAAATAAAAAATTAAAACATAAACAATAAAAAATATTACTATAATTTTCAAAAACAACTTACCTCTCTCACATTCGCCGCACTCTCCATCTCTTCGATCTGACACGCTTCCAAGTCGCTTATGCTGCTCTCCAGGCGGAACTTCTCATTCGCCGCATGCTGCTTTGCCATCCTTATTTCCTTTTTTAGCGCACTTACTTCCATCCGTTTCGCGTGCAGTGCTCCGACCACGGTTCCGTTGCTAAAAGAACCATCACAAGTTTTTCTTGTGAAGTAGAATCATGTGGAAATCTATATGGAAAATTATTTAAATTATTATTATACTATTCATTCACATTTAAAAAAACGGCAAAACAACCGTGGACAAAGGACAATACCATGTTGAACAACGACAGCTAATAAAAACATTAAATATGCTTTGTTTCGCCTCTATCTTTACGTAAAACATGTTTACTGTTAGTTACCCCGAGGCTCATCAGTGAAGAGGGTAACTGATTAAATTAGTTACTAGTACAGTATTAGGTTATATATTTATTTTAAATATATACTTTAATTTATGTACAAGTAACTGAATTTTGCAAATGAAATTAAATCTACATACTATGTTTTAACCCTACTGTATCAAAAAACCATAACTGCTAACCTAAAACGCCTTCACTAAACACTACAACACATGACAACACATGCTAAACTTTGGAACTGTATAATATGTACCGCAGCCTTGACAGAAAACCAACACAAATGTTTAAGAATTAAATTGCCTCTCCTGTTCTCCTTTATACAATTTTATTTATTTATTTAATAATCGTTTATTGTTTATCATTTTTATTTTTTATTACTGTGATTATTTTATTTTAATTAATTTTCTATATATATTATTCATTAATTTTTAAATTTATTTATTTGTTTTTGTTAATTTTAAATTATAAAGCTATGAAGGATAAAGGATAAAGGACGGCGTTACTCAATCCCTTTTGGGATGCGCCAGCGCATTCTACTTCTACGGGATGTCGTGGAGGCGACATGAATGCGTATATGGCCATACAATGACTTGCGGTGGCCAGCCGATGAACAAGTCAGCGCTTTATCCTTCCCAGACAAGTCTGGTACCAATTCACCGACCCCGGAGGGATGGAAGGCTTGGTTGGCCTGGGCGGGAAATCCGAACCAGGAACCTGGTATCGGGTGCACGCGACAGTCGCGCCTCCTCCGACTGCGCTACACGCGCCCATAAAGCTATATCACAATTTTATGTATTTTAGCTTAAAACTTACCACACATTTTGAAAAGTTTCAATAAAATGAAGCCAACTATATTTATGTTAAAGTATATCAAGCATATCCCTATCATTATCCTCAGGATATTTGGTTTTTGCTCTCATTTTGAATTATTTTCAAAAAACATAACGCTATTAGTTTATAGATATAGTGATACTATTTCCATGCTTTATATTTTGTGTTATAATTAATTAATTTGAGAATAATATGTTGTATATTATATTAGTATATTATATTGATCATATTTATTTATATAGTCGATACTTGTTCGTATATAAACATTTTAATATATTTCTTATAATTATATCTGTTGGATAATTAATGTTATTAAGTCAAATTATCAACTTGACAAGGTTATCAACAAAGTCTTCAAAAGCTGTGTGACATCTAATTAACATTAATGTTTCCGTAAACATAATGGATTTTTCAAGTTTTATAGATAAATTTGAGTTGAAATGTGGGAGTCTAATAACGTAAAATTTAAAGTTCTCTGTTTTATTGTATAGTTTTGTTCTTAATTTATTATTAATAATTTTAATATTATGATCGAGATAATTACAATCGCAATCTGACTCATGTATTGTCTCCAATTGAAGAGAATTTTCGTATGTTTCACGAAGTAATTCTTGTACGTATTCACTATTTTTATTATGAATAATGAGAATACCATCCAAAATAATAAAGAAAAACAATAACAAACAACTCACCAGAGCGGACACGACATCTCAATCAGGGAGCAGTAGTCGACTGAGACCGTTCTCCGCCTTTTATGTGGACCCTATCCACTGGTCATTACCTTTTTTCCCCAAGGCATACTTCTCATCCGTATTGCCATCAACCGCCGACGGTATGTCACCGCACTCGGCCCCATAAGTAAGCGTGTCTGACACCATCATTAGATGTACCGCGTATAATGACGGCATTGTTCCGTTGGCGAAACACTTATCACTTCTAGGATCGCAGACAGCGCCTGAAACCCATACAGCTGACACCCACTAATGAAGTTGTACCTCGTCTATCTCACAGAAAATCTGTTATACAGAGGTTTTGATTTCTGGGAAATTTTTAAATTGATTTTTTATAATTAAATTCCTTTTTTCTGCCTTTTGTTCACCTTTTCTCGGCCATTTCATAGCACAAATTTTGGGTAGTAGATGAACAATACCAACAGTGTTAACTCTCACTCAAAGTTCCTGAAAAGAATTAAAACAAAAATTCCGCATAACATGTGAATGGCATGGGGCAGGTAAAGTAAGAAATTTCAAAGAAAGAATCCAAATTTTCCTCGAACAAAAAATATTCTTACCATCTTATTGAGTTTGTTGTTTAACCTGCAGGCAGGTCACTTCGATTTGGAAGAGCTCTGATTTCAAAAGACTTAGGCTGACTTAAAAAAGTGTCCAACTCGACGAGAAAATGGAATAGGATAGAACGCTTGATTGGATTCGATGGCGCTTGAACCAATAACTTCATTTCGTCGTGTAGGTGGAAGTCGTTGCCACCTTCGACTGCGCTATCACACATCTTGGATGCACGGCCTTAAGTGGCATGGATAGAAGCTCTTGGTCACACCATCCGCGACGTCGTCTTGGAACACAATGTGTGGCGCTTTCCGCAGAAGAAGGGATTGACTGAGGTCTTTGTCGCTAAGCATAGGATCTACAGGGAAGGAGGAAATCATTTTAGTTTTCCTAATAAATTTAGAAGAAACACAGAGAAATTTTATTTTGCATTTTGAAATTTTTCTACTTGCGTCTGTAGCTCACTGTTGGGTAGCGCAGTCGGAGAAGCCGGCGGTCAGTCCGGTGTGTTGCACCCTATACCAGGCTCCTGGTTCGGATTTCCCGCCGAGGCCAACCAAATCTTCCATCCATCCGGGATTGATGAGTTGGTACCACATTTCTCTAGGAGGGACTGAAAACTGAGCTATCCATCGGCTGGACACTGCACGTCATTGTATTGGAGAAATACGCATTCAAATCGGCTCCATGACATCCAGTAGAAGTAGAATAGTGGCCCAGCCTACAGAGGGATTGACTGGCGCTGTGCTTTATCTTTTCATCCTTTAACGCAGTGTCACAGATCATCGTTTCAGCTGTTCCATCCTCCTGCCGCTTTTCCCCGGTGAGCGGTTCGAGTTCACGCTGTCCACCGTCGTCGGGAACACGACGAGCACGAAGCTTCATCGCAGCGTCGTCCTGACGCCAGCATTCGACATGACAGGGTTTGGACTCAGTCTTCAGGTACGCACGTTTCAGCTGTTCCTTGCTAGTGCTCGTTCTAAACGCTGTCTCCTTTCCAGGAGGCACATAGCGGAGTGAAGCTCTCGTGGCCACAGAGCGACGTCTTCATGTCGAGAATGCGTGATATCTGGAACAAGGTAGGAGCTTTCGCTTAATGTTTTGCATTTCTAGGACCTTCGGAACCGAAATAACTTCAATTTATGATTTTCTATGCTCTTGTAATGTATCAGCAGTTATGCTGTTTTGATTTCGCTTCTTTTCATTACAATTTTTGTAAAAATTGAGGTGCTCTAGCAGCGTGAAGTGCTTCACCTCGCGTCCATCTGTTTGCACTCGACTGTACTGAATCTTGGCTTAGTTGGGTGTAACGACAGTATAGTTCAAGCTATTCGCCAAGATTGTTATTATACAGCGGCATTGTTGTGGGCTACGCTTCGGCGATTCGTCTTTTTCAGAGCCTGGAAATCAGGGAGGTAACTATGGTATTTACTAGCTGCCCTACCCGGCCATCCGCGGGTAAACTTTGGGTAGGAATCTACTCGATGATATGTAGAACCTGGTAACTTCGTTTACTTTGTTGGATTTTCCGCCCCATTAGTAATCTGCGTTTACCTTCCTTATCCGCTGCTTCCGAATATAAAAGGATAAATGACGGCGTTATTCAATCCTTTTTGGGATGCGCCACGCATTCTACTTCTACGGGATATCGTGGAGGCGATTTCTATTCGTATTTGGCCACACAATGACTTGCGGTGGCCAGCCGATGAAGAAGGCGGCACTCTATCCTTCCCAGGCAAGTCTGATTCCAGTTCGCCGACCCCGGAGGGATGGAGGGCTTGATCGGCCTTGGGGAAATCCGAACAAGGAACCTGCTATCTGGTGCACGCGACAGTCGGCGCCTCCTCCGACTGCGCTACACGCTTCCGCTTCTCAATATAGTGGGTAGCAAATGCCTCAAAGGACAGCGTCAACGCTTCCATTGAGAGATGTGCCCCTTAAAATTGCATCTGGATTTTTACAGTGGGCTGAAACCGCCTGAAATTGGACTTGCCTTGAAATTCGATGAAATAAATAAAGAATAAGGACAAGGGACGGCGTTATTCAATCCTTTTTGGGATGCGCCACGTATTCTACTTTTACGGGATATCTCTTACGTGCTGGCGATTTGAATGTGTATTTAGCCATACAATGACTTACGGTAGCCAGCTGATAAACAAGTCAGCGTTCTATCCTTCCCAGACAAGTCTGGTACCTATTCACAAACCCTGGAGGGGTGAAATGCTTGTTGGTTGGGCGGGGAATCCGAACCAGGAACTTGGTACGGCGACAGCCGGCACCTCCTCCGACTGCGCTACACGCGCCCTACGCTCGATACAATAGGTACAAATATACAGACGGTGTCATCAGCATCCATTTTAGAGTGAGTGGTCTGCAGCTATTACACCTACGTTTCAGTAAATTTACATTAACTTTTATAAGCCTTCTTATAGGTAGTTGACAAAAATTTCTGCTTAGTAGCTAAAATTAACACGACTATTTTATTTCTTTTAAATTCCATTCTTCTGAAACTGTAATTTATTCTTGAGAGTGGTCTCACTTGAGGGTATTTAAACTTTTATTCCGATCTAGTACATGAGAAACATGCTATGGGTAGTAGACGGGAATTCAAAGGAAGTTGAGAGAATGTAATTAGTACCTTTTTATACCATTCTAGATTCCACTTTATATCGCACACTTCAGATCCGGCACAGGGTAAACTCAAGAATTCATGAGAATCAGAACTGGAGGAATCGGCACTTCTCCTCAAGAAATTCGAGATACGATATAACAGTGGAGTGCCACAAAATAGTATAGGATAGAAATAATTTCTCTATAACTTAATTATATGTACCTTTTTCACGTCGAATTGGACACGTTTCAAATCACATTGGACAACCTTCTAGGCTAGCTTTAAGACTTTTCAAATCAAAGTGAACTGTTGCAAATTGAAATGAGCCTTTTCTACATTAAAATGGAGGCTCTCCAAAAGGATTAAAACATTTTCTTCAAGAAAAATCTTGGTATGATTTCTTTGATCTTCTATTTTACCTGTCCAATGAGCGACCACATTGTTTGAAATTTCATAAAAAAAAAGAAAAATCTAAATCGGAATGACCTTCAGCCAGGTTAAGCTATATACTCAATAAGATGCTTAAAATAATTTTTGTTGAAGTTAAATTTGGTAAAAATTCTTCTGAAATTTTTGAGTTTAGCTGTCCGAATCGTATCAACAACTGCCCTTATCAAGGTTTTTTTTACAAGATTTTTACTTTTAGAGAAAAAAATGATTAAGATTAGTTTTAAGCACAACAAAGAAGCAAGCATATTGCGCATGTAAAGGTCAGATTGTGCTATTCACTTAAAAAGTTCGCCCAACTTTTATTTGATTGGTAGCGGAAATGCCACTTACATGAGCCATTAAAGTGAGGATATGTGTATTCTTACCAGGTGGTTTTGTTGTATCGTTAACAGGTGTTGAACTTCATCCAAACAGAAATTCTTATATCAATTGATTAAAAATTGTGACGTCTTGGAGGAACGAAAGAACTTTTGGAACTTTGTAATGGCCACTTTTCTGCTTTTAAAACAAGTTTGGACCGTTATTTGCTCTCGAAAAAAGAGAATTTGGTTAAATTTCAAGCGATGTTTTTACATACTTAATAGATAGATAAATCAAAACATCAAAAAATCATTCT
Source organism: Heligmosomoides polygyrus polygyrus (assembly GCA_947396885.1). Lineage (NCBI taxonomy): Eukaryota > Metazoa > Nematoda > Chromadorea > Rhabditida > Heligmosomidae > Heligmosomoides > Heligmosomoides polygyrus. The sequence continues at coordinate 18,991,440 of OX377202.1, forward strand.
AGTTAAATTTTCCTTGAAAAATGATTATTCTAACCTTTTGGAGAGCCTAGCTTAACGTAGAAGAAGCTCACTTCGATTTGGAAGAGTTTGCTTCGATTTCAAAATTCTTACGCTAGCTTAGAAGAGTGACCAATTTGACGAGAAATGTGTCAAATTCGACGTGAAAATGGCATAAGTATTCCTTATGTGATCCTAATTTTATGATGTCCAACTGCTATTTGAGATTGTCTAGACACGTCCTATCACTCACCGCTTCCTCGTAACTTAACATTCTTTCCGTTTTAGGTGGTAGGTCCGGAGTCGCAGCTTCAGATGCGTCTATTTCCCGCAGATGGAACGGGAAAAGGACGACGACTTCATGGCGATCCGCACAATGCCTCCTCACTCGTTGTGGGCGCCTTGAAGAAAGGCACCTGCTACAAGGTGAGCTTGGTGAAGAACAAGAGCAACCTTCTCATCAGACGGATCACAGCGACTAGTGGAACCTTCAGGTGCAAATCTTCACAGTGACCAAGTCGGGTATCGTGTCCGAGACGAGGTTCAACGACTTCTTCCGCATGTCGGCTCCGCCGGCCAACGTCTCCGTGCACTCCATTACGCGTACGTCGGCCATTCTGGAGTCTGTCTTCGTTTCTCCGGTGAGTCTCCGTATACGCTCGAGCAAGGCTTTTTCAGAAGATTGCTGTGGTTTCAGGAGGAAGCTGATCCTGAATGCCACCTGAAGGCCGTGGTGATGGACATGCATTCCCATGTGGTGTTGGACAAGACGCTAAAACCGCAGGCGGCTGTCTTCCCGCCTATAGAGCTGAACGGGCTGAGGCCTTATCACAAGTACACCGTCAGCACGAAGGTGAGCATCTTCAGATTTCTACCGGTTCTGCACTTCAAATCACCGAGGCCTGTTGAAGATTGTCTGCTCCTCCGGACCATCGGAATGCATCCCGTCGTCGAAAGCGCTTCGACAGCTGAGCTTCTCCACAATGCAGGACAAGCCGGGACCAGTTCTTTCGTTTTCTGGTGCGTGGGCGGCTACGTGCTCGCCACGTTCATCTGTCTGTGGTGCTTAAAATGCCCTCTTTAGTTCGTCCTCTGAATCCGTACTCGGCTCAACTCACTTGGCTGCCGCCTGCGTTGCCCAACGGGATCTTGACGCATTACATGGTGGATGTCAGACCTGAGGTGACTTTGATTTTGCAGCGAGAAAATCAATGCAAGCAGCCTGTTAGACTGGCTAAACTAAAAAGTTGTAACGAAAGTTCTCGACGTTTTCACTTCTGTCCTAAAATGAGCAGAATAATGTGTTAATGTGTTCGGAAGGTCTTTCGGAGGTGTGTAAAATCCACTGATAATAAAGCTACTTATCTGAACCAAATTCCATCAGTTTAGTCTGAGCAAACAATTATCGATCCAAATTATTTTAAAATTTAACTGAACAGATAGGGTGATGTTTCTGCCTCCCCTGTCATGTCATTTTTGCCTCAACTTTAGGATTTCTGGAGTACATAGCGTAGTAATGTATGAATGACCTATTCGAATATTTACTCGAATGAAATCATTCGAAATAGTATGGAACTCGCACCTGTCAAAGATCGTGCTTTTGCAAAGTATTCGATTCGAGTGCTCGAAAATTTCGGTGGCTGAAATCATGCGAATGCTTGAAAATTTCCAGGAACCCACAGTTATTAGAGTATGTCTGAATTTCAGAAAATTCTTATATTTTTGATAAATTCTTATACATTTAATTCTTATTTGACCTTAAACAATATTTTTAGCCTTTTCTGACGTGCTCACATGCTGATAAACTGAAATAGTTTTTTTGGTTGATTGAGATTGAGTTGAGCACTTATTCTAAACATAGCATTGTCTTTTAGGATGATGGTATAACTATTTTTTACATGTTTTTATATCATACAAATACATATATTATACTTACATACATATACATATTGTTTTTTAGCATATTTTTCCATGAAAATTCAGCTCAAAATGAAAAGTATCTGGCCTTAAGTGTCCAGTTTAAAATGGAGACGGTATGTTCCATTATGACTCTACGACTTTCTTCTAAACGACGCAACACATTGTAAGCAATATTTCTGGGCTTGAATAAGCTGTTAAACAGCGAATTCTTGACGTTGAAGGGGTTCTCAATATTTGATCACGAATTGGTTCAGTAAAACTCCTGATGTCTCGGTTATCTGGTTCTGCTTATCTACTAAAAGAGTGTTTAGTGAAAAAATGCCCCAAATTTGATTAGAATTTCCAACAGCCATGATATGACTAGACGAGAAGTTTGCAAACTGGTTAGAGTATTTTCTCATTCAAGGAAAATTTGGTTTAACATTTTTGATCCATTTTTTATTTACCTGCCCAATAAGTGTAATAATTTTACACATTTTTTACTTTTAGAGAAAAATGTTAAATTGAATTTTTTTCCTAAATCACAGCAAGGAGACAAGCATATAACGCACTATAAGATCAGATCGCGCCATGCATTCAAAGAGCTGATTGCAACTTTCATTTGATTGATAGTGTAAATGCCACTACATGAACCACCAAGGTGAGGGAGTGTACTCCTTACAGTTATTTTTGTGTCTTCAAGCGGTGCCAAACTCCATGCAAACAGGAATTTTGCTATCAGTCGAATAAAAATTGCGACATCTTGAAAGAGGGCATGGCGCAATCCTTTTTTGGAAAAAAATGCCGCTTTCTTGCTTTTTAAAACAAGCTTTAAACCACTATATTTCCTCAAAAATACAAATTTTATAAAATTTCAAACAATGTGTTTATTTTATAGGTGGATGAATTAATTCTTTAAAGAAAGTTATGCTATAATTTTCCATGTACAAAAAATTATTCTAACTTTTTTGGAGAGTCGCTAGTTTAATCTAAAAGAAGCCCATTTAAATTCGGAAGAATTCTATTTGATTTCAGTAGTCTTAGGCTAGCTTGGAAGTGTTCAATTTCATTTGAGAACTATCCAGTTTGAAGTGCAAAGTGTCGAGTTTGATTTGAGAGGTGTTCAGATCGACGTGAAAATTGTACAGTTGTCTTCCTTCTCATTCAACAGCTGCTATCGTTTAATTCAACTATTAACTCGCCCTACTTCAGAGTAATATCAACGAGTCACGATCGCTGAACGTTGGCGTCGGCACTGATAGACCGGATCATCTTCTGGAAACCGTGGTTGATGGGCTGTCTGGCGGCGAAAAGTATTTTCATCTTTTACACGCTTCCTATGAATTCTGAAGATCATTGTAATCAGACATGTATTCTAATCATAGCTACGTCTTCAGATATGTCTTCACCGTACGCGCTGTAACGGAAGCCGGACCGGGTGAGCTACCAACAGTCCAGATGGAGCCGATCAAAATGCCAATAATGGGTAAGCTTTTTTTGCGGATGGGCAGCGGTAGAGACCTTACGAGCAGCTAATTTCGTTTGGCAAAGGCGTGACTTCATCTACATCATAGTTTCCACCATGAGACAGGGAAAGGGTTATAACTCGGCTCCTATATGATTGTATTCATTTTAAAGGACACGCGAATAAACTTAGCGACACCTGCACCAGATGACGTCCACACTTCGACTTTGTTTGAAACCGGCGGATTTTGTATTTGGATTTATTGACGTCAGACTCCATTTTGTTCGTCTTTGAAGTACGAGAATTCCACCTCTGAGTTCTCTACGCGCGCGAGCTAGTACTTTGTCCTTGATAAAATCCTATGGGTAGTTACCGTTAGATTGCAACATGTAGGCAACTGACGGTTTAATTTTAATTTTTCGACTTACAAGAATAACGTTACTCACTGCTCTTGCGGGATGTGCCACGCATTCAGCTTCTACAGAATGTCGTGGAGGTAATTCGAGTACATATTTCTCCTACACAACTACTTGCGGTGGTCAGCCGATTGATGAGTCAGTGTTTTTTTACCTTCCAAGACAAGTCTGGTATCAATTCACCGACTCTAGAGTGATGTATGTAAGGATTGGCTGGCCTCTGCGGGAGATCCGAACCAAGAACCCGGTATCAGGTGCTCGCGACAGCCAGTGCCTCCTCGCACTACGCTACCACGTATGTCAAAAACACCCAATCTTGTATCGTATTATATAATAGAGCACATTACGTTATATGGGAAAATGATGGAGGTCGGTTGTCACACAACCAAAACCGGTCGGTGAAATTAAAATTCTTTTTTAATAATAAGAAATCGCGCCAAACCCATTTGATTGTAGCTGATGATTTTAATCCAATTTTAAAGTGTTCACACTGCTGTGCCAAACGAGGCTATAGCTCAATAAACTGATCCACCTATAACCTCGTTTGGCATAGCAGTATTAGCTCACTAAGAAAATGCCGAGGTTTTACGAAGAGATTTTGGAGATTCTAATTTTAGAATTTTTCAAAAGATTCCAATTTTAGATTTTTTTCAAAAAATATTTAAGTAAAAAAGTCTCAAGGGTTTTGGTGGCAACCAAGCATCATTGCAATATTTAAGCAATTTTTTGTGTTAAAGCGTAGTATTCTTATGATCCTTCATTTTCCGATCCGCCACTGGATTTCGCTGGTTCATCTCCTTGCATGTGCAGCGCCTTTTTTACACATTTTTACTTTTTGCGAGGAGAAAGAGAATGGATGACTTCAGACTAGCTTGATTATGCGACCTCTGGGTAGAGTTCACATAATCAACCTTTCTGAATCCAGGAGGCTTCTGTTGACCATTGCTGAGCTCCTTGAATAACAATAGGACTGTAGGGTTCCTCTCTGAGCGCTAAGAAGTCTAACCAGCTCTCTATAGGATCAGCCTAGCTTACCGTAGTGCTTGCAGCTCCACCTCGGACTACGTCGGTTCCTATCGTGATAGCTGAGTCAATCACCAGCCACTCGCTCACCGTCAGATACTCCACAGCGATGTTCAACGATAAGCATGGGAAAATCATGAGGTTTTTCGGTTATTTTTCGCATCTTCTCTTCTGCTAGGAGAACCCCATCATGTGTGAGCTATCGCTTCAGACACACCTTACTCGTCGCCGAAGTGACTGAGGACGGCCAAGTCAGTGAGACGTGGATCAACGCCGAGAACGTCACCTACGTGAGTGGCCGTCGAACGGTAGGGGTCGGTTGAAGACAGAGCGCTTTCCTTTACAGACATGGATGCAGGTACAGCGGTTCGACGTCTGGCCGCTGTATGCAGCTGCCGCGGTTGAACTGGATTCGCGGGCCACACCGTCATTAACTCAGGTGATCTTTCCTTTAATAAAACTCAACACTTTGGAAGAACTGCGTGCTCCAGCATTATATTTATACGTTTAATTCTTACGGTACTCCCTTTCCGTGTGGACGTGGCATGTTCATGCGTAGATGCGTGGGTGTGTTCGCGTCTGCGCGGATTGTATCGGTGTTGCCCGACCAAAAGCTTGCACTCGGTAGACTGGGAATGCATCGTAAGGCGATTCGAGGCCGTCTGAAAATCCTCGCTCCGTCCCTTCGGCTGGTCTGGCTGGCTGCCAGCTTTCCTCGCTCCGACAGAGCCTGACTGGCTACCCGTCTGTACTCCAGTGAAACACAGCAGCACTAAAGGGCCTCACTCCCCTAACCCCAAGAGAGCCCCCATTTCTGCACCGATGGGAAGGGCGAGTACGAAATCTCAGGGCCAAAGCAGGCTGCGCCAATTGAGAAGGGCTAGGATGACAATCTATACTTACAACGGCCGCACGCTCGCATCGGAAGCATCCGTCGAGGACCTGATGATGCAAGCCAGGAAGATCAAGTACGACGTCATCGGACTGACCGAGACGAGAAGACACCACCCCTACACGCTGCCTACGACTCCGAAGAAGAACGGTTCCTCGAAAGATGCGACAGCAGGGGAATAGGCGGTGTTGGTGTCCTCGTCATCACGCACTTGGCTATGAATATCGTCGTACGAGTCTGTGACAACCCGAATCGCACGTCTGCGACTGAAGCGATGTGGCTCCATGCCACCTTTGACTGTGTTCGTCGCGTATGCCCCAACATCCGACTATGACGACGAAGAGGTCGAAGCCTTCTACGTGGAGTTGGAGAAGTTCTATAAGAAAGATCAGCAAGATCACACCTTCTACAAGGTGATCGTCGGTGGCTTCAACTCCAAGATCGGGTCACAAAGGTCGCCGGAAAAACTTCACATTGAACCCACGGTTTGGAGTGGAACGAGAAAGGCGAAAGGCTGTCTGAGTTTATCATGTCGACCAAGACCATCCATGGAAACTCACAGTTCCAGAAGCCTCCCTCCCTACGATGTACCTGGGAATCCCCCGGTGGCCAGTTCCACAACGAGATCGACCACATCATCTTCAATCGCAAGTATTGCCTGACCGATATCTCCGTTGTCTCATAGTTCTTCACGGGATCGGACCGCCGCCTCTTTCGCGCGAGGTTCCACTTTTCGCGTCAAGGAGAGAAGGCCGCGAAGTTTAAGAAGAGGAATCCCAGAACGACCATCAACTGGGACCTTTGCACCTCGCTTGCCGGCCTTTGGGAAGATACCGTCATAGAATACACCGATTCCTTCACCATCTCCGCGATAGTGACAAGGGAGTCGAGAGCTTAAAGACCAACAAGAGAGAGACATCTGTCTTCGGATACTCTCGAGCAGATACGCCAGTGAGAAGTACCAGGGAGGCACCAGCTGACGTCCAAGTTTGCGAAGTAATGGCGTTCTATTACAATCGTCTGTCGTTGTTTTTGTTCGGCTGTTCTGATCTTCGCACGCCGGTAAACTTGAAGAAGTCATTAGTTGGCTGACCGCTCTCTATGTACGTCGTACCATGCAGACCTCCCCGATAGTGCCGCTAAATCCGACGGTACAACTAAATCCTTAAGGAAGATCATCATCAGATTCCTAAGAACTCCCCTCATCACAAGGCCTGTTTCGTAGGGCATGGAAGGAGTGACGAATGCCTGCAATAAAGGCCTGCAGCCGCCAAGGTTTTTCCTTTTGCTATTAGTAGTCAACAGTACTCGACTCCAGCATAGTCTCATCCGTCCCTGTCGAGTGCCAAAGTGCCCCAATGGATCTCCCTTGCTCGAGAGACACGAAACGTCATATCGTTCATCATTCAGTTAATAGGCGCGTTGATAACAACATCTCAGAAAAAAATGCACTGTCGTGGAAACTACATCTCCTCCATAACCTATCGTCAGTCCTGTGGCTCTTTCTTCTTCCTGATGCGGATTCAACATCTTGCATCCAGGAGTCTGTCGCCCTGCCGGAATCGGAGCATTTGTGCCGTCGCGAGAAAGTCCTTTCTACAAAGCTCTGCGTCGGTAAACAGCTTTCAAAGAAGAAACCCGAGCCCCGTGGCAGACTTCCGCGTCCGGGTCAACACTTGTTTTCCCAGAACTGGAACCTCTTCAGAGAAATTGTTTGCACAAGTGTGGGTGTAATTCGGAGCCAATATCGCCGTGCCGAGGCCCAGATTGCGTAGACGCGGAGGAGGATGAAGACGTCGCGCTTGCCCTATCTGACTGGCATCATAGCCTTTGCATTCGGTTCCATCACTTACCAACGGTAACTTTTAGAGGTTTTCTTTACAATTACAAGTGCAAATATTTACTACGCATTACATCTACAATTATTTATTACACATTTACAAGTAGCAGAGCAAAGCAACGATAGAGACTAACAGGGTAAAGTCTTGTAAGGTCTTAAGAAGTTTGAAGTTCAAGGAGAATTATGGGATTCGATTATTTTATCAAACAAAATTTAGAACTTTGCAAGTGGAAAAATTTGGTTCTTCTGTTGCGGTCTCCCGTGTGATCAAAAGAGTCGAACTTACATCGTCTTCTTAAGAAAAAAATCGCTCCAGAAATCGAACTGCTTCGAATTTCAAAAATCTGAAAATTGGCAAAAATCGAACACTTCTGCGCTACGAAGAAGCCACTGCCTCTAGAATCTGTCTATCACAGCGAAGATCTGTATGCTATCTATTTTTGAACCCGCTACTAGGTTTTCAGAATCTCCGAAAACTGTTATACGGTCATATGTCCTGATTTTTTTCTCTACAGGATCGAAACATATATAAAGATGAAATAGTAGTACACACTCCGTGAATTTCTTTTTGCAGAAAAATCAAGTTTTTTTTGCTGCCATCTTTGATATTATCAGTGCAGTCCGATTTTTGGAGCGATTTTTTTCGCTAAGCGATGCAATGTCAATCCCCTTGATAATATTGGAGTGCGATCAAATGCAAAGCTTAAAATTGTACCAGACAAAATTTTTCCTGAAAAAGTGTCTAAATCAGGCAGAAGTTTTTTTTTTTTTATTTCCATAAGGAACGACGAAGTTGAATGCTGTCTGCTTCTGATTGAAATTTTATATTTCCATGACATGCCGAGCCTCCTCTTATGTCTCGGTGATCAACTCAAAATTTTTATAAATTGGATTTGGAAACGATTTAAAACATAACATATTTCGTAAGATACAGAGATTAAAATATCGCTCGTTCAGGTTGAAAAATATTTTGTGGCATAATATTTGGCTAAAATCGGCAATGACTTGAACTCTTCCTGATTGGTTTAAAAATTACTCCGGATTAGCATTCATTTTTAAATGTAGAACAATCAGCGTTTAAAACTTTATTTGATTAAATTTCACGTTCATAATATGTCTTGAGGGCTCGTGTAGCGCAGCCATAGGAGGCGCCGACTGTCGCTCGCACCCGATACCAGGTTCCTGGTTCGAATTTCCCGCCGAGGCCAACCAAGCCTTCCACCCCTCCGGGGTCGGTAAATTGGTACCAGACTTTCCTGGGAAGGATAAGGCGCTGACTTGTTCATCCCCAAAAAAATTGAGTAACGCCGTACTTTATCCTTTAATATGTCTTGCTCCTTGTCGCGAATGTAAGCAGCATCGGTAGGCGGGAACAGGCCACCCAATAAGGCCGCGCCAGGTCGGTGTACCATTGGGTGAGTGCGGCCACAGTTGGCACTTCGGTTGGCAGACGTGTGTCGGTCGAGGTTCCGTTTGTTTGTGATTGGGTGGCGCACTCCCACCTCCCAACGCTGCCCAATTTCGAGACATACACCCATGACTCCTTCAGCAGAATTGACCGCACTCTCTATGTACATCGTCGAAGCTATTCCTGGAAAGAACGACCGATTGAGAGATTAAAGTCGTCTAAGAAACTGAAAAATTGCAAGACACTCCTCTCCTAAAACCAATGCACAGTCCGCTTCCCTCTCCCAAAACAATACCACGCCGCCACCGCAGTCCTATTTTCGAACCCTAGGCTCTACCGTGGGTTAGACTATTTGAACCATATTGACCTTGAGTTCCTTGTCTATCTGGTGATGGGAACTGCCATCATCCATATGACATATGACTTTGTCTTATCCAACGCACCGTAGGCCGGCTTATATGTAGGCGATAAATGGGGCGATTCTCATATCAGATGATGCGTCATAAACGCGAAGTTGACGACAGTCTTCAGTCTCCGCTCTGAAGGAGCATCTTCGAGGTAGAGTGTTCGATGATCGACGTCAACTGGAAGTGGAGGCTTCTGAATTCTTTTCCGCAAAGCCCTCGGAATTCTGGCGGGAAGGAATTGAAAGGCTGCCTGAATGATGGGGAAGGATCTTAGACTTGCATGGGGAATATATCATGGACTGAGTTTTTGAACCATATATTGTATTTGTTGCATTGTATTGTAATATTGTTGTGCTAGTGTTGTAAGACTTTTCAATCAACCTAATAGTACTCCTATTCTACACCAATGCATCCAATTCCTTCTCACCATCAGTTACTAGCCATAGGAATTGACCAAAAGAAAAGGATGAAGGCACGAAGGATAGACCACATGAAATAATCAAAAGAGAAGGGTGATGGATAGGTGATGGCATTTATCAACCTCTTTCTGCGTCGCGCCACTCATTCTATTTCTATGGGATATGGTGAAGGCAATTCGAAGGCGTATTTGTTCTACACCACCACTTGCCGTGGTCAATCAATCGAGGAGTCGGTGTTTTGCTGCTACATTACTGAAAAAATTCTATATCCCTCCAAAGAATGCGTTCAGTTTTCAGGGTAGATAAATTTTAAAAATTTCAAAGTCACTAAATCACCGACATCAGGGAAATGAGGGCTTTTATTGACTACGACGTTTTCCGAACCTAGAACCTTCATCTTCTCGCTTTAAGTGACAACTAACCGAGTTTTTCACTGAATGGAGTCAGATGCAAATTGAGTAGCTGGATCCTTTTTTTGCCGAATGAGGTTCTACGCCCTATTTCTGGTGATTCTCCCTTGTCCCATAGAATGGTAAAAAGGGTAAAGCACGGCGTTATTCAATCCCCTTTGGGATGCGCCACGCATTCTACTTCTACGGGATGTCGTGGACGCAAGTTGAATGCGTACATATTTGGCCATACAATGACTTGCGGTGGCCAGCCGATGAACAAGTCAGCGCTTTATCCTTCCCAGACAAGTCTGGTACCAATTTACCGATCCCGGAAGGATGGAAAGCTTGATTGGCCTAGGCGGGAAATCCGAACCTGGAACCTGGTATGGTGCAAGCGACATCCGGCGCCTCCTCCAACTACGCTCCACGCGCCCCTACTGCGCTCCACGCGACCCTTTCCCATAGAGGCTTATAATTAAGGTTAAGTGTTTAGGCAACAAGTTAAAACCATGCTCAGACCCTCCAGCCCTGGCGGACCAATCCTTCCGTCTTTCGCGGTCGAGGAACTAGACGCAGACCTATCTGGGAAGTGTAAAACAGTGACTTCTAAATGGTCACTTACGCGCTCAAGTTGCCTTCACGATATATCGTCGAAGTAGAATGCGTGGCGCGTCCGAGAAAGGATTTCTGCCTATACTCCTTATGCTTACGCTTATCCATAAGTCCATTGCGTTTGTGTGGCAAAAATGGGCGAACCTACGTAAGAAATTAGTGAGAAACTGGCTTTTCCAAGCAGGTTCTGGTGTATGATCGCACCGGACTGGTCGTGAGCTTTAAGACCCTTTATTTTGAATTTTTACTTTTTTGTTCACTATTAGTTGTTATACTTCTAAGAGGATTTGATAACGCAGTGCTTGAATTTAGACATGATCAATGCAGTGAAGAAAAATATAGAAGAACTTGATCGATATAGCGAAGAAAATAAAGTAGCTCAACGGTTGGATGTATTAGGTTGGAAAAAAAGTCTCTTCACACTTCGAAATTTTTTTTCCCTTCCCCTTGTAAGGGCGCGTGTAGCACAGTCGGAGGAGGCGCGACTGTCGCGTGCACCCGATACCAGGTTCCTGGTTCGGATTTCCCGCCCAGGCCAACCAAGCCTTCCATCCCTCCGGGGTCGGTGAATTGGTACCAGACTTGTCTGGGAAGGATAAAGCGCTGACTTGTTCATCGGCTGGCCACCGCAAGTCATTGTATGGCCAAATACGCATTCATGTCGCCTCCACGATATCCCGTAGAAGTAGAATGCGTTGGCGCATCCAAGAAGGGATTGAGTAACGCCGTCCTTTATCCTTTATCCTTATCCCCTTGTAAACGCACTAGCCAATGTTGATTGCTGATTTCGTAATCCTATCACACTTGTCTACCGTTCGCACGCAGACACAGGTTAAGACTCTTCTTGTAATTCGTTATCCATCCATTCTTCCGAACTCAATGCCAGATCTACCTCATGGCCGTTTTCAGCACGGCATTCTTCAAGAATTCATTAAAGAATCCACAGCACGTCAGGCAGCAGACCAAATTAACCACATATATGGCTTGGGATCTACTACTCATCGCGCCTGTTATGAGTGGTTCGGAAAGTCTTTAAAGGGAAATTATTCACTGAGGGCAAAGCATGGTCAGGAAGGCCAACTGGATTGGACGACAGTGAACAACACCATCTTCTTCGTACCGATAGTGGGCAGACGACACGTCAGCTGGCAGAGAAGCTCGAAGTGTCTCATAGGATAGTGGGGATCCATCTGAAGAATCTTGGCTTTCATGGAAATTTGGAGCTTGGATTCCACATGCCCTGTCAGACACTCAGAAAGGTCGACGGCTCTCCATCGCTGCTTCTCTTCTGTCCAGATAAGGAAGAAAATCGTTTCTTCCGCGGATTGTGACAGGCAAAGAGTCCTGGGTTCTGTGTGCCAACTTCCGAGGAAAAGGCAATGGGTACAAAAGGGAGAGAGCCCTAAGTCTGATCTCAAGCCCAATGTTCACGAACGGAAGATTCTCTTGAGTGTTTGGTGGATATCAGAGGAGTGATTTATCGGCAAACTCTCAGCAGTGGAGAGACACTTACTGCTGTCACATACTGCGGCCACTCCACAAAGTCGTCGCAACTCTCCAAGAAAACAGGCCGGAGAAGTCGAAGGTGATGATCCTGCATGACGATGCAAAACCACGTGTTGCAAGACTCACAAGAGAAACAATAAAGGGGATGGGCTGGGAGGTAATGCCACATCCACCGTATAGCCCTGATCTCGCCTCTACCGACTACCATCTCTTCCGTGCTCTCAAGCAAGAAATTGGAGAGAAATATTTTGGAACGGATGAAGACCTCAAAAATTGGATTTATCAATGGTTCGACTCCAGAACTGCAGTCTTTTAAGCGAGAGGAATTGGAAAATCACCCAGTCTTTGGAGAAGTGTAGTAGAACAAAATAGAGTTTATCTCAATTGATTTGACTTTGTAGTTGTGAAGTAATAAATCTTTGAAAAAAATGAAAAGACTTCTTTTCCAACCTAATAATATGGATTACAGCTTTGTTCTTTTTTCTTCTACATTAAAGATCTTCAAGATCTTAACTGCATTAGACCCCAGCAATACTTGGAATTACAAAAATGGTATGTAGTGGTCATTCTGGGAAAAGGATGAGATGTGGAACAAAAGCGACGAAGAAACAGTCATTTAAGACTTCGTGGTCATTCCACTCTAGCCCCCGCTTCTAGAAACCACTTGCCTCGATTAATGGATTAGTTCTCGTTTCAAAAGTTTGTTGTGGACCAGCGAATGAAGAATCGATTCTTGTAATGATTACAGATGAAAACACGTGGAGGATTCTTTTATATGCAGTCGTGAGACGATATTAGCGTGGCCTTCAGATGACATTTGGGCCTCAGTTCATCCCGATTAGTCGAGAACTTTGAAAAATGCTATATATGTTTACCAGTTTCCCTCATAAGTATCGCACGTCGTTTCCGCCAACTCCAAAGCACTTAGAGCGCGTGCAAAACTTCTGACCACTGAGCGGATCGAACGCCCAACCTTTCGATCTGGAGTCGAACGCGCTACCATTGCGCCAAGCGGCCACCGGTCGCTGGCGGCGTACACCTGCCCTTGAAACCACGCCACTCGCTACGGCGAACACGTTGATACGTGTAACTGACGAGATGCACCTCCTGAGAGGCGAGGAGTATCAGCTGATGCTATAAGGAGAGGGAGAATCAGCCATTTACTTTACGAATCCTAATCCTAAGAGTAACTCGCGGTATTTAGGGTATTTGACGACGATTGATAATGTCCGTTGACGTCACTTTCTTCCATGATATTTTTTATTTTTTCTCGTATTTAAAAAGTCCATTAAGAAGTCTCGCAAACGGCTTGACAGGCCTCTTGCATTTGTATAACCTATTTTGGCTTCAGAGAATCTGAAATCACCAATGCAGAAGGTAAAGTAGGCTACCTGTGTTTATTTATTTATTCGTTTATTTATTTACAGTTTTCTTCTTTGTTTCCTTTCTTATTTCTCTTACTGTCGTCTCGTCCATCATCAGCATGTGTCTGCAAGGCCTCCATTCGTCTCTGTGGCGTGCCAAAATAGCCCAGTGGCTCGTCCTCACTCTATGGACACAACAGCCGCAATATTGTCAGAGATTTCACGACAAAGTGCATTCATAGGACCGAACTGTTAGCGGGAGTCCTTCTGCTCTCATTAATCGATGACCTGCCCATCTAATTGTCGACCACTTGTCCATCTCACGGCCTTTCTGATGAATACCGACAAGGCTTGGATCTTTCTCTAATTAAAAAATAACAATTCATAGTTTGAGTATTAACATGACGTATTTTGAAGTGGGTGAAGCAGAAATTGTCTCTAAACGAATGAACCAATGAAGGCCTAGAACAAAGGACGGCGTTAATCAATCCGTTTTTGGGATGCGTCATCATGCATTATGCAATCCGAATTTGGTCTACACAATGACTTGTGAGGGCTAACCGACGAACGATTCAATATCTTATCCTTAAGAGGGATGAAAGGCTTGGTTCATCGGCTGACCAGCGCTACTCACTGTGTAGCCCAAGTATGCCTTCGAAGTGCCTCTACGATAACCCACAAAAGTAGAGTGTGTGGCGCGTCCCACGAAGACAATGAATAGCGCTAACCTTTGTTCTTCTTCTTCTTCTTCTTCTTCTCCTGAGCGTTTAGTCCCGCGCATTCGCAGGGTCCGCTGTTCTTGTGATCTGTCGCCACCTCATCCTATCAAGGGCGTCATCTGCCGTGGCGCCGACTTCGGCGAGATCTCTCTTGATGACGTCCTTCCATCTTTTCCTTGGGGCTCCTCTCGGACGCTTTCCAGGTGCCTCGAAATCTAGGGCCAACCTTGCGGGGTGATCCTCTGGTCTTCTGAGGACGTGTCCATACCACCTCAGGCGCTGCTCTCTCATCTTCAGCTGGATCAGGGCTGTCTTCATCACTGCCCTAACATCCTCGTTTCGCACCCTCTCCCGACGGGTCCATCCACATGCCCACTTCAGCATCCTCATCTCCGCCGCGTGCAGTGGCCGCTCCTGCGCCTTACCCAGGGCCCTGTACTCACTGCCGTAGAGGAGGAGAGGTCTCACAACTGTTCTATAGAGCTTGGTTTTGAGCGTCCTTGAGCATCTACGGTCGCAGAGGATCCCTGTGGACTACCTTCACCTAAGCCAGGCTGCGTTTATCCGTCCCCTGACAGCCTGGTCCACACTTCCTTCCTCGGATAGGTCACTTCCGAGGTAGCGGAATTCTTCCACCTTCTCGATCGTTTCCCCTTGGCAGTCTAGGATCGATCCAGCGCACTGCTCAGAGCTGATGAACTTCGTCTTCTTCACGTTCAGCCGTAGGCCGTTGTCTGCGAGGGCTCTCTGCCACAGCTGCACCTTCTCCTCCAGCTCCTCCTTGTTGTCGGCTACTAGGGCGATGTCGTCCGCGTAGAGGATCGTTCTGAGAGGGCCTTCCTCAAGGTGGTTCACTATAGAGTCAAGTGTCAGCAGGAAGAGGAACGGGCTAAGAGCCGACCCTTGGTACCCTTGTACCCCCACTGCGATGTCCACTTTCCTTGTCAGCCCGTGTGGAGTTCGTATCGCCGCTTTCGAGCCCTCGTACATGTCCCTTATGACCGTGATCAGACGTTCCGAGACACCCCTCCCTCGAAGGGCATTCCAGATTACGGCCCGAGGTAGCCTGTCGTAGGCCTTCTCCAGGTCTAGGAATGCCAGGTAGCAGGGTTTTCGTTTCTCCCGATATTTCTCCATCACCTGACGAGCGATGAAGATGGCGTCTATGGTGGACCTCTCAGGTATGAAGCCCACTGCACCTGGGAGATGGGTACCATCAGTCCATTCAGCGACATGACTACCTTCCCTACGAAGATTAGATGGAAAATTCCCAGCGAAATGTCGCTTGGCCTTCCATCTGGGCATTTAAATCTTCTTTCGAGGCAATTATAACTATTGGTCTTGTCCTTGAGACCCGTCGAGTGCGCCGACCGGACATTTCAGCGTTTCCCATTTCCTGATTCTTAAACCGACTACGGTCGTTTTTCGATGCAGTTGTGAGATTTTATTTTTACTCTATAGAGGGAACTAGCGATGATTACGATGAGTGCTTCATTGTAGAAACTCCGCCCCTAACTTCAGATGAGAAGGATAGAAGGAGACTTTGAACCATGTCGGCTCCATGGACTTGAGCTGTGGTGATCGAGTGCTGTGCCGCGCTGGAAATCTGCCACCTTTGTCTGGCTGATCATCGGTGTCACACTAGGACTGTGATCATTTCGAACGGGTTCGTTTCGCAAATATTTACGTCCGGAAGCGGGCGTGACGAGCGGCGTGAACCCCAGCCGATGATGGATCGGTCAGACTGATAGCACAGCAGACCCCGACGACATCACGTCACAACACAGTTGCTCGTCATTCGTGTGGTCGGCCGCTTGATTTACAGCTCCTGCCTGCCTGCAAAACATTCGAGTAATACTTCATTCCGGCGCAAATCGCTCACCTAAGCGAAGACGTAGCTGCTCCTGAGCCTTTTATTAAGTTGAAAAATGTCTTGTCCCTGAATTTGTTTATTTTTGTTTTAAATTAATAGCTTCATAACAACGCGAGGTCAACCAACACTATGTAAGGGATAGGGACGGCGTTAAGCAATTGCTGTTTGGGGTGCGCCACGCATTCCACCGCCGTGCAATATCGTGTAGGCGGTCAATACAATGACTTGCGATAGTCAGCCGATGGTCAAATCTGAATAACCGACCTAAAAAGGATGGAAGGCTCGTTTGGCCTGGGAAACCACCGATTCCAGCACCTCCTCCAACTGCATTACGCGTATCCAGCCAACCTCAGGGTGTCCCAAAAAATGTAAGCAATGAAAATCGAATTTTCTCGATTCCACACTGCTCGACGATGATCACGTGTTCATCTCGCTTTTCTATTATATAGCCCAGGTGTCTGAGGCGTATGTTAGAGCAGGAAGAACGATAGAGTCGAATAGGTGGGCACGGAGTCGGACGTTCTTCGTCTTCTTCGCGACTTTTTCGACGCTCTTGAAGACATACATTAGTATATTAATATGCATATATTAATATATCATCCATTATTGTCTAAAGTGCACAAAAATCTATCAGCTTCTCGGTTACTTTGGCCGAAACTGCGACGACTGTGAGGAGCTTCGAATGATCTCGATGCTAGCAACAGTGATATCTTTGAGAAAGGCCTTTCTGGAGCCAGATTCATCAACCGCCTACTAGCCGGTAACGATATATCGGTTATCGTATCTCTATCACTGTATCTCTCTATATCACTTACTACGTAGGACGATATGGTGGATCCGCCGTGAGATGATACTGGCGGTACCGTTGGTGAATCTGGCCCCTGTATGGGTGGACAACCAGCGATTCACCATGATGGTGGCAGACTAAGGTCTTCTGAAATGGTTGCATTCGGCTTCTTCTTCAGGATATTGCGCATGCCATTGCCATCCTAAGCGGTAAGGCATCAAGAGCGTGATTGTATCATCTTCCGACCCGAAACGCTGGTACCAACGAAGAACCGTGGATTCGGAAATGGTGTGCTCCTTGAAGAAGACGTTGTTGACACTGGTTGGAGACAGATGCCCAGGAACTCATAGCAGGCGACGGCTCGCGTATGGTTTTGATCAACTGAGGCAGCGATTGGTATATTATGGCAAGCACGAGTGTATATACTCTCCTAAACAACGTTTCTGGAACCTTCTACCAGGTTTCGATACAAACGTATGTAAAAATTCAAAGATTCTAACAACTAAAAATTCAAAGGCCATACAAAATTTCATTAAATAAAAAATATCTAACCATTTCGGAAAGTCTCTGCTTAATGTAGAAGAAGCTCGTTTCTATTTGGATTCTGTTTAGTTGGATGCCAAGGACGTCAAGCTCGTTTAGAAGTGTGTCTGGTTTGATGTGACAAGTACCCAATTGACGGAAAATTGTGCATATTTATTTATTTACTTATTTATGCGTGGAGATACACGCAAAAATACAATAAACAGAACATGTACGATGTTGGTTAAAAATGAGAACAGAACGAATAAAACGTATCTTGTTAGGCACAGACGATAGGCAACAGCAACAGTAGGAAGTTATTAAGGAACATCCTGAAGATACCCATCAACAAGTCTTTTGTATTGCCTTAATGTTCTTGTAAGATTTTTTTTCGAAAAATTTTGAAATTCTGTTATCTCTATTCAACATGTCGAGAACCTTCTACGAGGTTAGGTATAAACTAGCCTTAATATGGCCTCCAAAGATTTACAGAAGAAAAAAGAAACGGATCCGGCCGGATTCGTCAACGATTAAACCTGGGCTATGCTGGGTGAACGAGGAAACATGCCCACGATGTGGAGTTCTTTATACAGCCTACCCAATCCATGTACGGGCACACCACTAGTTCGACGATGCTCATGGGAGTCTCCGCATACTGAGGAGGATATCTTAAGCTTTACCTCGGAACTTTTTCTTGATCCAAACAAAATCAAGATTTTCCTTTTCAGGCAGTCGGCACTGACCAAACGTGCGAAGATCTGCCGTCGGACAGCGTGTGCAACGGTCCACTGAAGCCGGCGACGAACTACAAGTTCAAGCTACGGCTCTACACCGCGCCGAACCTCTTCTCCGACACCGACTTCAGCGACATCGTCACCACTGGTACGTGCCGACACACTGCGCGACGATCCGCCGCCAGCTTCTCAGTTGTTTTCTCCGGCCTCCGTCTGTCTGTCTGTCTGCGAAACTCTATCGCATCACTCACACCGCCAGCTGTCAGTTCGGCGACCGGCCAGTCCGCCTGTCAGGCACTTCCGGTTGTGGGAGGACCGAGCGCCTCCTTCCGGTGCACCGCAGTGCCTGCCTGCTGTCTGCCATCTGGTCTTCGTTATTTTTTACGTGTTTGTTTATCGAAGGGTGCACAGCTGAGTGTTTTCGTGGAGAGAACAGCTTCCTTGTTCACCCCGGCCAAGGAGCCAAGTGCTTTGTGCTCAGATTTTTTGGTTGACTTTGGCTAGAAAGGCAGTGGTTGGGCTTATTATTCCTAACACTCATGCGAGGATAACACACTAAGGACCATATTCATCAACGACTAAACCCTCGGGTATGCTCGGCTTAAGGTGTAGAGATACCCGCGATGATGCATTCATCTCAATCCTTTATATTATCTCTACACTTTATACCATGAAAAACCGTGAGTTTCATTGTTGATGAATCCGTCCGCAGCCCGATCTACAAAAGACCACAGCGTTGGAGTTCTTTCTTGCTTTAGGGCCACAATCTTAGGTTTTTTGATGAGCCTTCTTGGCGGTGAACTTTTCGCAATAAGAATGAGTCCCAGATTTTCTGGGATTCTCGTATCGTATTCCACTCGACGATGCATGGTAGCGGAGTGGAAAGAGGCGCCATCATTCGTGTGTATTCGAGGATAATCTGAGCGGAAAATACGAACCAAGAACCTGATATCGGGTGCGCTCAACAGCCGGCGCCTCTTCCAACTGCGCCACCACGTAGACATTAAGATCTGCCTCAAAAATACCCAACCTTTTACCGCATTATATAATTGAGCACGACACGTTATATGGAAAGACGATGGAGGCCGGTTGTAACACACAAGCGGTCAGTAAAAGTAAAATTCTTTTTTTATTAATAATTATTCGCACCAAACCTTTTTAATTTTGGCTGATGGTTTTAATCCAATTTTAGAAAATTATTCTCAGAAACTATCCAAGTAGAAAATCCTTATAAAACGCCATCTCGATAAAATTTAAAAAACCCGTAAGCTGACAAAGTGGCCGTTTTTCGCAGTTCTCAGCCGGGAGAAGCTACGCTGTTTAAATTGCATTCGTTTTTCTAGCACTGGCACCTTTCGACTAAGATAGATCGGTCAATTTGAATGCATATTTAGTCAAAACGATGACTTACGGTCGCCAACCGATGAACAAGTCAGCGCTTTATCCTTCCCAGGTCTAGCGCCAATTCGTCGACACAGTTGGAATGGAAGGTTTCGTTGGCCTGGGCGCGAAATCAGAACCAAAAACCAGGTATCGGGTTCACGCGACAGTCGGCACCTCCTTCAACTGCGCTACACGTACCCTTTCCGAATGGTACATAACATTTGCAATCTACATAAACAGCCAGTGTTATCAGACCTTATTTTAGATTAAAAGTTTCAGCGAAATTCAGAATAAAATGCTAAACGGCAACCCAATACAAATACAGTTTGCTAGTAGTCAGTCCTCCCTCGGATGCCAAGTTCCAGCTGCGAGCGGGCAGACCATGCATAAGATTCACAACAACGTGAGGATGATGTTCAAGGTGAAGCTCAGCAACATCGACGACTATCGGGTCCATAGAGGTATGGGAAATTCGGCCTCCCAGCGTAGGCTGTTCTGCTTCGTGCCCCGCCTTGCCTTTCGCCGGTGATTTTCGAAGCCAAGTGACCTCCTGTTTGGAGGAGGTGCTTCGCTCATTCCTGATGCCGTCGTCGATCGGGGGCCGGCAGCGCTTCTGTTTGGCTCCCGATGAAGGACGGACGGACCCCGCAGCTCAGCGAGGCCCGCCGTGTCGGTGGAGGTGGTGGTGGGAGCGCGCGGGGATCTGTGCGTACCCACGCCTACGCGGCTCGCCGGCAGCATTCTGTTGACATATTGCTGCCGCCTGCTGTGGATGAAGCACCCGTCGAATTCGACGCTCCGAGCTGGGCCTCACCGTCCGCCTTCCGAGGATCACTACCTGGTCCACGTTTGGCTCCTCTTCCTCTTCCTCCTCCTTCTCCTCCTGCTCTTCTTTGCCGTCAACGGAGCGGCATGGACCTTTCATCACGAACTTTTTCGCTTCTGAATACCCACTACGTACGTGAGAATGACGGAGTCCATAGGCTCCCACTCTGTCTCAAACAATGAATGACGAGAGACTCTGAGTGGAAGAGGAGGGGGGGGGGGGTGGGAGCCTGAGCCGAACGAGGCATGCCCCCCCCCCCCCACACACGCTCACACTCACACTCACTCCACCTCCGCAGAGGCTCCGCTCATCGCCGTCACCGTCACCACCGTCGTCGCGTTCGTCGTTCGTTCCGTCGTCTCCCTCCCTGGCCTCGCGGCGGCGGCGGCTCATAATCCTCTTTAATTCCCCACGCTGCTGGCTAGCAATTGCCCGCTCTGAAACTCGGCCGATTACTCTGTGCTGAAGGTGACGACGCAGGGACGATGATTCTTCGCCCCGCTCCCGTGCAGTAGTACTCCCAGGCTTTTCTAGGAGTAGCTGGAGGAAATAGCAATAACAAAGGCCATTGTCAAGGGACCGGTTTCTTCAGCTCACTCTCCGATACAGATTTGGGTTCACCTATGTTACTGTCCCGCTTTTAGATCGAGATTTCCAGCCACTTACTGCGTCGAGATATTAGCAGATCATCGGGCTTTTGGATTTAATTTCTAACAGTTTTTACGTGGGCGTGATTTTTCAAATAATCGTGTCAAAAATAGCAGCACTTGCTAGGTATTTTATAGTGGCTAATAATATTTCCAGTAATAACAGTAATAATAACAATAACACGATTGAATAATAATAATAATAAATCCATCCGAAATTCGGAGATAATCAACAATAATTTTTGTTCATTTTAGTTTAAAAAGGAAACAAAAAAGTGAAAATAATTATTTCGCCTTCAGAACTTATTCTCATCTCATCTGCTTTTTTCCGAGATGCGCGCACATTCTTCTTCTACAGTACACCGTAGAGACGACTTGGCATATGATAATAATTTGAATGCGTATTTGGCCTATGGGTGCGTGATAGCGCAATCGGAAGAGGCGTCGATTCCGGGTTCTTGGTTCGGATTTCCTCCCATGACAACTAAGCTTTCCATCTCTCCAGGGTACGTGAATTCGTACAATACTTCGTACCAGAAAGATAAAGCACTGACTTGTTGTTCATCGACGGGTTCATGTTCATCGACGGGCTAGCGCAAGTCATTGTATAGGTGGAATGTGTGCTCTAACTACCTCCACGATATCCTGTAGAAGTGAAGTGCCTGGCGCTTCCCCAAAATAATTGATTAACTCCTTCCTTCTTCAATCCTTCCCCTACTTTTAATTGGAAATATTTCACTTTCAAAGCTCACATTTGTCCTACTTTATGTTCCATTCCAACACGCTTAACTTCCTTCACGTCTTCTCTATCTTTTCTGACTTCTACTTTTAATTCTTATCTCTGTTTCTTAGACAATATTTAAAAAATGCTTTTAAAAAACGCTCCTCTTCACAGAGAATCCACATAAGCATAATATGATAGCCTGTCTAAAAACAATGGTAAAGCGAGTCTCCTTTTATTCTTTTTACTTCGTTGCACCGTTTTATTTTATTTTATTATTTTCTATTCTATTTTCTATTTCTTCCTTTTTCATGTAGTAAATCTAGTTTTTTTCTTTTAAATAATTTCTCTGGTTTAATCCTGCCCTCCATATTCGACTAAAGTCTACAATTCGAGTTCATTTTATGCGTTATCCTGCGTTGCCTACTTTAGAAAGTAATGATCTACGTCACTGGCATCTTTTAGGACGCGCCGTGCACTAGCATCTTGCGTAAAATATGCGGAGCTCCGTACGGTAGTTAGAAGTTCTTCTCGAGGAAAAGTAATGCCCTTCGTTGGATCACTAATAGATCAGAAGCCTCTGCACTAGAAATGGAACTCACCTTTATCACTGCGATTTTCAACGGCCATTACATTACGTACCGGCGTTCTTAACCAGCATAGCACTCTATGGGCGTGTGATAGCGCAGTCGGGGGAAGTGCCGAATGGCGGATTCACCCCGGATCGAGATTCTTGGTATGGATCCTGCCCAGGCCATTGAAGCTTTCCATCCTTCCAAGCCCAACGGTTTGGTACCAGCCTTGCCATGTAATGATGAAATACTCATTTGCACATCGCCTGGCCTCCGCGGGTCTATATGATAATTTTTTTAATTTAAAAAATTTAAATTCGCATTCAAATAGTCTCCACGGCATCCCCTAGAAGCTGACATTTGATCGTTTGGTCTTAGATCTGTAACGAATAAGAGTGTTTACTATCTATCACAAGGTCTTGGAATGCGGCTGAATTATAATCTGTGGTGCATCACCTGCTCAGAGCTTTTTTAGTTTTCGATCGAGGGATGCCTGTAATCATCTCTTTACTGCGCTAGGTTCCAATTATTCGAAATGAATAAGAAAAACGGTATTTCTTCCAGTTTTTCATACCCTCACAATCAGCACGTGCCCACCAGCACCTGCCCAGCCTTCCCTGTGCAAAGAACGATCACATGGGGTCCAGCTGTGAACGAGGGAAGGGGCTCTAGCGCACCGTTCTGCGAGGATTTCCCACTGGCCAGCCTGCCTGGGATGCGCCATGTATTCTTCTTCTACAGTATGCCGTCGAGACGAGACCAAACTTATGGCGGCCAACCGATGGACAAGTCAGGGTGTTATCCTATCCAGTATAGTTGTGCTTGAACGAATACATGCGGATATTTAAAGACAAAAGAATAAAGAATGGCGTTACTCAATTCCTTTTGGGATGAGCCATACACTCTGCTTCTGAGGGATGTCCTGGAGGTGATTTGAATGCGTATTTGACCATACAATGACTTGTTGTGGCCAGCCGTTGAATAAGTCAGCAATAGTTTATTCGAATATTTATTCGAATGGCCGATATACGATATTTGCAGATTTTCGAATATTCGCTCAAATTCGAACATCGAAATGGAACCACATTCGAATATTTTTGAAAATCGAACTTTTCATCTTTATTCGCAAAATCGAATAAACTTGAAATCTTCAAGCAAAGAATCTGATTCGAGGGCTATTTAACTACCTAAAAAAGAATAAACGAAAAATGGGGTTTATTCGATTTTCGATCTCTCGAAAAGATTGATAAGCGGATAAAATCGTTCCTTAATTCACGGAATCGCGGGTGGCGCATTTGGAGGAGGTGCCGGCTGTCGCATGCACCCCATTACCAAGTTCTTGGTTCGGATTTTCCGCCCAGGCCAACCAAACCTTCCACCCCTCCGGTGTCAGCGAATTGATACCAGAGTTGTCTGGGAAGGGTAAAGCCCTAACTTGCCCATCGGCTCGCTACCGCTAGTTATTGCATGGCCGAATACGTATTCACATCGCCTCCACGACATCCCGTAGAAATTGAATGCGTGGCGCATCCCAAAAGGATTGAGTAACGCATCCTTTATTTTTCCTTTCATCGAATCCATTTGTTTGATAAAATTTGTGAAGAGCACAACTGTACTATAGAAGTACGCCTGGTACCATTTCACTGACCGAGGAGGGATGCGAGTTTCGGTAGGCCTAGACAGGATCTAAACCAGGAGCCTCGTCTCGGGTTGGACGAGAAAACCAAGTGCCCTCCCCGACTGCGCTACCACGGATCCCTACTCAGATAGTGTGGACAGGAAGCGAGCGTGACTCACTTTGATGAATGGTGGTTGCTGCTTGGACGGTCAGTGTTTGCCGCCAATTTCGTTGCCCATCCTGCGGAGTCGGAATGAATCACGCTGTGAAGTCTCACTTCAGCCTACAGTATCCTAGAAGTAAGAGGTTGGAAGACCCCTGAAACTTTTTTTGGAATGCGCCGTACATTCTACTTGCTTATATCCTGCCAGCTTGAACGCCTATTTAGTCTATACATTGACATTCAGTGACCGGAAGATGGACAATTCAGTGTTTTATCTTTCCTAGAGAAGTCTGATACCAACTCGTCGATCTTTTGGGGAGGTGAGGTTTGGTAGGACTGTGCGGAACTCAAACCATGAACCGAGGTGAACAGACTTCCCTGACGGCGTTACACCCCCCCCCTTATCATAATTATTTTGGTGAACTTTCAGTGGTCAAGAAGCCACAAAAAACTTTGTTTCAGGATTCGATGACTTCATTCTATATAGGCCTGTGGTTAGGCCTAAGTGATAAAGTAATCTACAGGCCTCAATCGTGAGGCGAAATTGTCGAGCGCATGACTCGTATCAGCTCGTCGATTCCTTAATTTATGGTTAGCATAAAGCACAGAGATCGAGCGGTCTGGAAGAGTTATGGTCCCCGCTGAGAAGACCTCCAGCCGACAAAAGGACCATCAAAGTAAGGTATCAAGTAAGCATAAAGCACAGCTTTGGCGAGGCCGAATTTGAATCTCCTGGTGACTGTGGGTGAACTTGCAGATGTTAACGTTAAAGATGGTGACGTAAAGTGGGTTGTAAGCAATTGCGTACAGTTTAATTATCCAAGTTTGAGGTAAAAGCTCAGCAACATTGCGAAGTCAAGGAACTACACCAGTCACATTCAGAACAGACCAAGGCTCTTGAAATAGTATCAAGAAGGCAAAGGAGCAGAGATTCATATAAATGGGTCCGAAGTTCCTAAAGAATTCACGCTTCCCTCAAGAACACCTAGGTCCTGTACAAAGAATCGCGTCGATTGAAATCCTATTGAACGAAAGCGGTCTCCAGTGCCGCTTTTATTCCGGTATTTCAATAGGATTTCGCGCAATATTTTTTGGCACTAAAAATGGCCGCTTTCCTCCTCTTTAAAACAAGCTTTAAACAATTATTTTTAACCAAAATATTTAATAAAACTTCAAACAACGTGTTCCCTTCTTGGATAGGTGAATTATAATTTTAAAGAAAGTTATACTCAAAGAATTTCTTGAACTAAAAATTATTCTAACCTTTTTGGAGGGTTTTTAGTTTAATGTGTGTATCATAGAAGAAGCTCATTCTGATTTGGAAGAGTTCGCTTTGATTTCAAACGTCTTAGGCTTAGGATTAGAAGAGAGTCCATTTTGATTTGAAAAGTATCGAATTCTACGTGAAAATAGTGTACATATATGTAGAACACTATTTTTTTTTTACTTTTTTTTTTTTTAAAAGAAATATGGCGCAGTTGGAGTTGGCATCGGCGCTCAGATAGACCCCGAATCGATACATGTTCGAGCCGCGCCCATGCCAAACAAGGGCTACATCTCTCTGATGTCAATGCACTGGTACCGAGCTAGTCTGGAAAGTCTGTTGGCCATAGTTATAGTGCGAGGGGAACAGAATCAAAATAAGCATCTGAAGAATCCTGTGTTATTCTGCAGAAGAAGAGGAATGCGTGGCGTATTCCGCAAAGGAATTCTTAACGCCAACCTTCTTCCTTTGTCCTCTTAAGTCAAAAGGGACGGAGATTTATCGGAAGTGATCCCCTTTGATTTTCCTAGATTTTAACATTTTAAACATTTAAGAAATAGGTTCAGTATTGTGACCTGGACTTCTAGATGCTCTCACATTCTCCTCCACACAGTCATCTTGAAAACGCTCGCTTTTTTCGCCTTCAGTTCGACTTCTTTCTTTAGCTACTCGGAGATTCACTTAGCCGCATGCATTTGCCGCATCCTGTCAGCGGGCGCCTACGCGCCTATTGTGCTTGCAAATATAAGCGGAATATTTAGGCTTTTTTGTGCGTCACCCGGCAAGTCGAATTCGCGAATTCCAGTTGGAAGTTTGAATACTAAGCGCCTTCGTTTTCAGAAGCCGCTGCTCGTAGTGCTGTTCTGAAGATCGCCGTACTTGCTCTGGCCGTAGCCGTACTGCTCGGCGTGCTCGGAGTGCTGTTCACGTCCTACTGGAATCGGTCGAAGAAGGCCAGGTAAGCGTGAAAGTCTTGTGGATGTAGCTGCACTGGCCAGATCGGTCCTGCTACTGTCGCACTTTTTGTCATCTTTACTCTCACGTATGGACCTCGTTGGTCTGGATTTGAGTCGCAGTGCTATTTCTTTATCGTTTTCATTCCCACGGGTGCGCCTACTGTACGGTTAGGTACTGTAATTACCGTACCATTACCGAGAATGCTATTGTAGCTGCTTGTGCTCATAGTAACACAGTTACTCTAGTGATAAGATTGTTGCAAATTCGACTACTCCACCTGTATTACCTTTTGTCCGTTTAAAATCGAATGGCGCTGATGGACGCGTCCATCAACGGTTCCACTAGTCCCTGTCGCGTGCCATAGTAACCCAGTGGACTGCCCTCGCTCTACGGATGTGGAAATTGACATGTCTATCGTTTGGAGCTCTCACGAAAAAGCTTGGCCAAACTGTGGGTGACGCAATTGTCGGCTTGACCCAATTGGTTTTTTAACTCTTGCTCTAATGCATAGGATCATGGTAGCGCAGCCGGAAGAGACGGCGGCTGTCACATGCACCGGACTCCAGGTTCTTGGTTCGAATTTCTCGCACAGGCCACCCAGGCCCTCCATCCCTCTAAGAAGGATAGAACACTGAGTTATACGTCGGTTGGCTACCGCTACCTTTGTATAGACAAAATAGGCATTCAAATTGTCTCCGCGACATCTCATAGAGGTGGAATGCGTGGCGCATCCTAAGACGGATTGGCTAACGCTCTCTTTTATCCTTATCCTCACTTTAGCTCGTAGAACCGCCTGACCATTATTCTTGCTTTAGCTCTAATTCTGAATTCCCTTTACAAGGCTACAACCTCCTTTTTTTACCTTCACGCTGCAAGTTTAGCACAACGCAAATCTTCGATGTGGCGTTTCCTTCTGGGGCTCTTCTGCTATCATAATCAAGTTTTATTGGAACAAAAAAAATGGGAATTTCATCTACGGTCTTTCATCAAAGGGGAATTTTTGTTGAAAAAAAAAACGGTGGGAGCACGCGGTTTGTTGCGACTGAATTCAGCTTTTCGGTGTTTCTTTAGAGCTCCTGCTCATTTTCACGTTCATCCTTATCTCAACTCTTCATTCGTAACCAAAAGTAGCCTCCCCGAAAACCATTGAAGACTATGGGTCAGCAGCTGTTGCCGTTTTTCGTACAGAGTTACTAGCTCAGAGCAGGAACAAGGTTTCGGCGGTGTTGCGGGTTACGGTGTATTTTCCGAGTCTATGAATAGTTCCACCAGAAGATATCATAAGGATCAACCAGACTATCACCCTAAGACAAGTAATGGTAAGTTATTTTGTTATTTATGAAAGCAAGAGGTCTCTGCCGGAACTCCTCAGTAAAGAAGAAAGATGTTTTGTAATATAACATCAAACTTTGCTGGATTCGAATCAAATCCACCAATAAAAAATAAACTCATCCCAGGAATCCAAACCGTGTAGTTGAACACTAAACAATCAGACACATAATATCAAATCTCAAACTTGGGTAATCGAACAATAAATGTAAACCATGCAAATTAGAACCACTGAAAACGTTGAGGCTTCTGATTCTTTAACGTTATTTAAGAGCTTCTTTGAACGCGTCGTACTTTTCCTTTAGTGAATTCTTTTTTTCGCGAAGTAAATGCTTCACCGATTTTGGCGAAGACGGCTGGTTTCGTTCTTTTCGTGCATTATCTGTGGTCCGGCTGATCGGCGAGCGGCCGCTAGCAACTTCTCCATCCGTCCCATTCGTGTGTCAAAGTGCTCCAATGGATCCTTCCTGCTCGAGCCTTGCCTAGGCCAGCCAAGCGTTTTCTCTCACCGTAATGAGCTACCTGGATGAGGTCTTGGAAGAACAGCGTTTGTTGCATCGCCTGCCATCGTTTCCCGGCGATATCCAATGGAGCGTGGAGCACACAGTCGGAAGAGGTGCTGGCTGTCGCGCGCACCCCATAGGAGGTCTTGGTTCGAGTTTCCCGTCACACCAATCAAGCCTTTCATCCCCCGGGTGTGGTGGGTGAATCACTAACAGGCAGACGCCAGATAAGCCATTGATATCACACTACCTCGTCGAAGTAGAATGCGTTGCGCATCTCAAAACGGATTAAGTAACGTCGTTTTTCCTTCACCCTTTCTTCATTGGTAGCAGAATGCATGGCGTTTACCAAACAGTGATCGGTCAGCGTCACATTGTTCGTCCACAAGGGCATTTCATTCCTGGTTTTCTAGCTCTAGGTCTACAGACTTCTTTTGGCGTTTTTCCAAGATCTCCGCCGCCGCCTCCGCTCGAAACTCACTTTCGCCGTCGAAAGCTGTCACGTTCATAAGAACTGAAGCAATTGTCGGCGGCGCACGCAGTCGACGACTGCCTGACGACTTCCGCCGAATGCGCCGCCGTGTGCGACCCATAGTTGACCCATTTCCCGAAGTGAGTGTCCGGTTCTTCTCGGGAAAATAAGTGAGTAGCACGCCGTCATTCTGCTCGCACCTCTCTCCCTGTCCCAGCGCTTCGGGTCTATTCCGCGAGCAATTCACCGCTTCCAGATTCGGCGCCGTTCGGTCCATTTTTAGAGCAGAATAATGCGCTCTTCGACTGATAGACCTGTTGTCGTTATGGTGTGATTTGTCAGCGTTTATTCCGTCTTGTTAGACAAGAAGTGGGTATGGATAGAGTCGATGCGACTTAACGACTCATTCAGTCACGCCTGCTTCATAAGCTGAATGCCCATTGAAACGCCAGTGAACAATGAGGGCGTCAGATTCATCGTTTCAGTGGCATCGAATTCCAGCAAACTTGTGCTTTCCATGCATCACACCCCCTCCATTAGTCTCTCCCACGTGCCAAAATGGCTCAATGGGTCGTCTTCGCCCTATGGTCACCATTACTGTACTTTTTTTTAAATACTGCTTGACATATTTGAAGCTGAATACTTTCCAAATCAAATTTTATTTGTTTGCGTGTTTCAGATAAAAGAGCACATTTTTTGCGAAGGATGAAATAATTTTTTTCTAAAGGAAATTTGATATGCCTTTCTTTGAAGAATTGTGATTCATCTGCCCCAAAATCTGAAAACACTATCTAAAACCCTATAAATTTTTATTTCTTAGGGAAAATGGTGGCTTAAAGCTTATTTTAGAATGCAGGAAAGTAGCAATGTTTAGTTTATTATAGGAATAGATCGCGCCATGCACTTGTCTACTCGTAGCGATTTTCATTTGATTGATAGTGTAAACTCCGTGTACTTGAGTCTGCGAAGGGAAGACCTGTGTGTATGTTTTCTACATTTGTTTTTATTGTATCGTTGATAGCTTTGTAAATGAGCCTCGAGCGGAGTTTTTGCTATCAATCATAGGAAAATCGCGACATTCCAGAGCAGTGCATGGCGCAATCTCATTTTTCAAAACTAACGATAAGAAATAGATTCAAATCAGTTTCCTTAAGCCTCAATTGGTTGGTATCGAGGTTGTAAACTGTTACAACGATGTTTTGTTGCGATCAAAACTTCTAGCCCCAGGCGGGACTCGAACCGCACCTCCCTCTAACCGGTCGGGAATGCTCTACGCCATTACACCACCGGCGCCGTTTGATCGAACGCGACATCAGCGGCCGGCTCATCCCGATATACGGGTGAGTGCTGAAGGGTCCCACGAAGTGTGGATGTTGCGTTATATCAAACGGCGCCGGTGGTGTAATGGCGTAGAGCATTCCCGCCCGATCAGAGGGAGGTGCGGGTTCGAGTTCCGCCTGGGGTTAGAAGTTTTGATCGCAACAAAACATCGTTATGACAGATAAGAAATAGACTTTATCTATTAGCTGTTCTGCACGTAATTTCAAACAGTGTGTCCACTTACTGTGAGACTGGTGAATTTGAAAATTTCTAAGAAAGTCGTATATTTTCCTTAACAATGAGACGTGAAGGAGTGCAAGGCACAGTCTGTCTTTTGATACTGTAAAATGACCGCTTTACTGCTCTTTGAAACAAGCTCTAAACTATCACCTTACCTTAAAGAATGAGAATCTTACCACATTTTAAACAATGTTTTCACTTATTGGGTAGATGAGTCAAAATTCGAGAATGTGTTAGTGAATTATCCTTGAGCAACTAGTTATTCTAACCGTCTTGGAGACTCTCTAGTTTAAGGTAGAAGAAACTAATTTCGGTTTTGAAGAGCTCGCTTTGATTTCAAATGTTTTAAGCGAGCTCAGAAGAGTGTCAAATTTGATTTGAAAAGCGTCCAATTCGACGTGAGTGCCGTATAAATCAAATCAAATCAAATCAGGCATGATATCATACGGTCTCAAGTTGCTTTACAATTCACGGCTCAACTCGGCGGGTTTGGTTTGAGACGTTCTCTCCGCTCAACTCTCCAAGTGCTCGGCTCTTCGGGGGCGGTGTCCGACAGAATTAGCAGTGAATAAATCGAGACGCGCGTTTTTCGACGAGGCCGCCGGCTCTTTTGGGAGTCGTTTTCCGGGCAACGGCGGGGGAAGATGCGAGACAGAAATAGACGCCAGGTCGCGCTGGCGGCCGCACTGCGTCAGCTGCAAGCCGGATAAATATGTCGCTTCCAGCAGCGGAGTTCCTCAATTTCCTGCAGACTCTGCCGTTCCGCGACGAGCGCTTTTTCCGAGCCACGATGACGCCGTCTCTGAGGAGCAGTTGGCGGAAATGCGTTCTCCGCATTTCGAAACGATTATGACGACTGTAGTCGGAAATAGTGGTGATTGTGTGTGATGAAGTGGTGCTTATGTGACTGACCAGACAGAATGAAGACACAGAATGAACGAAAAAGACCTGCTTCGTCGTCACCAATGGATGCATCTGCAGCAAATCGTGTAATTATGATCGGAATGTGTCGTGAAAGCGGGGTGGAGAGGGAGGGGGGGGGGGGGGGGGGGGGCGGTGCGGGAACGCGCTGCTGCTCCCATTCACCGTCTCAGCAGCAAAGCCAGCAAGGCGTGTGACTATGGTCTTGTCATGACGATGTTTTGTTGCGATCAAAACTTCTAGCGGCAGGCGGGACTCTGTCGGTAATTAGCACAGCACAACACGACTATCACATCACATTTTATATAGACATGGGTAGAGAGGCGGAGCTGTAAACATCTCAGCAGGTATTAGCCACTGGTGGCAAATATTAGGTTGTAACGAAATAAATGGCACTGAACCACTGTAAATTCAAACAGTTAATATCTCGGCTTGTAGGCAAGTTTATTAATCGAAATAAAAACCTTCTGATTCTACACATCTTTGCCAACGTGACACAAGCTTTTTTATCCCAGTAGCATAAAAATCAGAAGTTCTGGAATTGACGAAATCTTCGAAGACCCTTTCGGCATCCTGTTGGTATTTGAATATTCTGCTGGGGAGAGGTCGGGAGAAACGGAGGATGTGGTAGAGTTTCAATGCTCACTGCCACCATTACTTTCTTTTGGTGCAATTCCGGCTTCGCAAAAACCTTGGGGCTCTCATCGCTGTCCACCCACTGTGTCGCCTGTTGTCGTACATTATCCATTTCTCGTCACAGGTTACGATGCGATCAAGGAATGGGTTCGTTTCGTTCCGTAGAAGCAGTGCGGACGAGATCTCATATCGTCGGTTTCTTTGCTCCTCAGACAGCTCGTGAGGCATCCATCTTTCCAGCTTTTTGGTCTTTCCAATTTCCTTCAGATGTTGTGACTGACGCCAAGAACCTTCGCTATCTCCCTGGTACCTCTGTGTGGATCCTCTTCTACCACATCTCTCAGCTTGTCCTCATCAACATCACTATGCCTCCCACGACCTTCATGTTCTTACAAGCTCTCATCTCCATTCCGGAACTTCTGATACGCCGTTCGAATTGTGGAACATCCTTGACTGAATGCGGCGTTGATCTTCTCGTCCGCCTCCTTAGCTGTAGTGCTCAGCTTGAATTCATACAAGTAAATGCCTCGGATTACCCTTTTGTCCATCTGCAAAAAAGTCAATAAAACTCTAAAGT
Source organism: Heligmosomoides polygyrus polygyrus (assembly GCA_947396885.1). Lineage (NCBI taxonomy): Eukaryota > Metazoa > Nematoda > Chromadorea > Rhabditida > Heligmosomidae > Heligmosomoides > Heligmosomoides polygyrus. The sequence continues at coordinate 19,023,864 of OX377202.1, forward strand.
TTTCCCACTTTTACATAGAAAATTTGGTACTCACCGGTAGAGCAAAGTTTGCGCTTCTAAATGATTTGCCACGTGTTACGGTTTGTTCTTGATCAAACGCGTAAAGACGCGCCGAAAAATGGCGCGAGCCAGTGCCATTTAATTCGTTACAACCTAATATACCACTTATACATCCAATCATACACTCTTCTAAAACAGGCCTCATGCTTCAAAATCAAACGGAACATCTTCCAGATCAGAACGAATTCCTTCCACATTAAACAAGAGATTGTCCAAAAGTGTTGGAATAATTTTTTCTTCAAGGAAAATTTTAGTATAACTTTCCTTAAAGATTTGATTCTCATACCCACCAAGTGAACACATTGTTTGAAATTTGATAAGATTCTCACCTTTTTGAGAAATAAATAATGGTATAAAACTTTTTCTGAAGAGAAGGCGGCCATTTTTAATGCCAATACTAATAATAATTTTCATTTATACCATTTTAACGTCAAATTGGACGCGTTTTAAATCAACTGGAGTCCCTGCGCCATGCCCTCGTCCAAGACAAGGCCATTTTTATTCGATTGGTAGTAAGATTTGTTTAAACGACACAACAAAAGCATTTGTAAAGAACACACATCTCTCACTTTGGTGCTTCATATAAGCAGCATTAACCGTACCAATCAAATATGAAATCGCAACGGTCAGATCGACTACATGGAGCGATCTCGTCTTTTAATGCACTAAAGCCTTGCTGCGCTTTAAAACAAAGTGAAATTTGCTATTTTTCTTAAGCGGTAAAAATTTTATTAAATTATTACACTAATTTAAGCAGCCGAACTATCAAATTTCAAAAAAAAAAGTTATGCCAAGTTTTCCTGAACAAAAAATTGTTCTTGGAGAGTCCGGAGGTCAATGTGGAAGGAGCTCGTTTCGATTTGGAAGACATTCACTTCCTTCAGAAGCACGAAGTTTGCTTAGAAGAGTGTTGACTTTGTCTGAAAAATCTCCAATTTTACGTGAGACGTGTCCAGTTTGTGAAAGTGGTATCTATCCGGTTTTGGAAGAAAGTACCGCGCTTTTAGCAGACTATTTAGATGTAGCCTCTGTTACTTAATTAGGTTTTCGTTAGATCGTATAGTGGATGTTACTCATTGATAATTATTTCATATTGTCTAATAATTGCCTTCGTACTTTTCATTTCATGCCAGTGGACCCGAATTGCATTACTATGCATTTGTGAACCATTTTCACGTCAAAGTGGACACTTTAAACCAAAATGGACACTCTTCTAAGCATGTTCGACGCTTTTAAAGTCAGTCTGAACATTCTCTAAATTAGGTTAGTGTCTTCCAAGTAAAACTTGAGTCTCTCCTAAAAGACTGTAATATTTTTTTTTCGTAGTCAATTTACAACAAGCAAATTTAAGATGTAGGCTTCAATTGAAGCTAGAAGGATAAAGGATAAATCACGGCGTTAGTCAACCCCTTTTGGGATGCGCCAAGCATTATACTTCTGAGGGATGTCATGGAGGCGATTTGAAGGCGTATTTGGGCATATAATGGGGGGACTTGCGGTGGGCAGTCGGTGAACAAGTCAGTGTCAGTTCCTGCAGGAATGTCTAGTACCAATTCACCGACCCCGGTGGGATGGAAAGCTTGTTTGGCCTGGGTGGAAAATCCGATCCAAGAACCTGGTATCGAGTGTACACGACAGCAATCACCCTCTCCGACCGCGCTAACGTGCACAAAATGACAGGTAATTTGTGCAAACGGGTAAAATCGACACACTTGCAACAGGCAGTTCACGAAACAAATTGAGAGATTACCTGCTTGAAATCCTGCTGGACTATCGAAGGAAAGATATACAGCAGTGAGCGAGAATGCCGTCAAATATCGCTGAATGCGATATGCGATATATGAGATTCTGTACGTGTAGTTGCGCCTCAATATGGCCGAAAGTTCAACTGCAGTTGACCTCTAGGGGTTCCAAAATTATGCATATCTAGGACGATGAAAAAATGCAAACGAATTTCATCGTTCTACATGTGTATTGCGTAATTCCAAATATGTTCTAAATATGCGCCGTCATTTCTTCTGTCGTATGCCTTTCTTTTCTACAGTTACGCCTTCAGGCTTCCGCATCTCCCAAATGGTCTGCATGTGTTTGCGTGTCACCCCTACATTTGATTCGCTGCTATTTCCCCAAGTATGGTCCTTCGTGCTACGCGGGCGGAGATGAGTGAAGCAGAAGCTTAATTTCGGGAGCTATTTTTTCCCGACGGCCTAGTGCTGCCGGTGTTGACGCAGCTGTGTTGTTTCAACGCCCCTTTCTCCTCCCACATTCATCTCTGCAATGCATTGCAGCCATCGCCACACTATATAGACGAAGAACTGCCTCCCATATTTTCCTGACAAGAACCGCTCACGTCATCGAACCGACGTCATCTGGAGACGGCATCCCCTGTCTCCACTTTTGTCACCAAATCTGACGCAAGCACCTTTGCCGAAGGGACTGAAGCGCTTGGCACTTTACCATATATACCATTTTCATGTCAAATTCGAAATTCTTCTAATCCTAAGTCTAATTCTTTTGGAATCAGACTGACATCTTCCAAATCAAAAGACCTCTTTCCACATCAAAGATTAGGTACTAAAAAAATACATAGAATAATTTTTAGAATAGAGTGATAGGATAATTTTTTGTCCGTCGAAAATTTAGTATGACTTTCTTTAAAGTTTTAATTAAAATGCCAAATAAGTGAACATATAATTTGTGATTTTATAGACTTCTCATCTAGAAAACGGAAAAATAACTCAAATCAGCTTCCTTAAGCCTCACTTGGTTGGTATTGAGGTTGTAAGCTGTCGTAACGATGTTTTGTTGCGATCAAAACTTCTAGCGCCAGGCTGGAGTCGAACCCGCACCTCTGTCTAACCGGGTGGAATGCTTTACGCCATTTCACCACCGGCGCCGTTTGATCGAACGCAAATATAATTGCTTGAGGCTTGTCTGAAAGAGCAGGGATACGGCGACTTTCTAGTGATAAAAGAAAAGAATGCGCCATGCCCTCGTGCAAAACGTCGCGAATTTTAGTCGATTTTAATTTGTTTGAAAGTTTTTATTTTCCTGGTGATTCGCACCTGTAAGCGATACAGCAACGACTATGGCAAAGAACACACATATTTTCTGGTGCTTCAAATAATCATCGTTTATACTATCAATCAAGCATAAAATGGGGCACGAACTAATGGAGTACATGGCGCGATCTTTTCGTTTTCGCTAAATCGTCGCTGCTTTGTTGTGCTTTGAATCACTTTATCATCCGTTGTCCCGTTGATCATCGAGTTGCTCGAACGGGTGCCAGCAGCGTCTCCTTTAGTCCCTGTCGCTTGCCAGAGTGCACCAGTGGATCCTCCTTGCTCAAGGGACCAAGGGACGCGAAGAGCGTCATGTTCATTGCGCTTCAAAACAAATTTTAGTTTATTGTTTTTTCTCAAAAAATAATTTTCTAAAATTTCTACACTTATATAGGCAGCTAAACTAAAGTATTAATATTTCAAAGAGAGTCACACTGAAAGTCACACTAATTCTTCCTTGAACAAAAGATTATTCTAACTATCTTCGAAATTATGCAGCTTAATATGCAGGAAGTACGCTTCGAGTTGGAAGACGTCCAATTCGAAGCATCAAGTTCGTTTAGAAGTGTGTCGGATTTGATTTTATAAGTGTCCAATTTGACGTGGAAATGGCGTATATCCAGCGATTAGATAAAGAGCCTCTTCATATTCTTAGTTCTGCTCCATCTCCTCTGATCGAGCTGATCTTGTGCACTTCTCACAACGATTATCATTGTCAACGACGCACGTAAGCGGCTTTTTTCTGACAAAGTGCCAGTTTCCGAATACCCGTAGGAGTTCGAGCTTCAATGTGCCGCTGCATTCTGCACCGTCCGAAGGGCTGCAAGCGATTCCACGAAGCATGCGCGTGATGTTCTTTCCGATCCATTAGTGCACGTGGGAAATCTTCGTGCTTATTGTGAAGCGGCGGCACGGTGACATCATTCTGTGTACTAATGAGCGTTAAAGTGCGGTGTTGAGCTTTTGTCGCGTGGATTGTTGAGCCGACCAAGTAGGCTGTTAAATGCGACAATTGCAGTGCTGAATGAATGGCCGGCAAAAACGCGAACTAATCTCTCGGCGAAGTGCCGCCACTAGCCGCACGCCATGCATTGTTCTGCTTCTCAACGACTAGCTCTCCATCTTCGTCGAGGACCTTCAGAGGAACTCGGAGTTTCCTGTTCATTTCTTTGTAGTGTTACGTTGGCCCACTGCCAAAACCAAGGCAATGACTGCTCGGGGGAGAAAAATGGAGAGATGGGATTGTGTTGGTGTCAGCAATGAGAAGGGCATCTTCCGATCCAATTGTTTTTCTTGAATTCTCCTAAACCATAAAGGCACGTCGGCTTTCTTTTGAAGAGAATCATAGTATGCTCAGATTACCAAGCTTTAGATCCCTAGTAGACTAATATTCTAGAGGAATAATAACCTGTCCAGGACTGAGCAACTTTAAACCAGTGTCAGGTTCCCTTGGGCTCGTGGTAGCGCATTTGATGTTGCGCCGGCCGTCGCGTTCATTCCGAATTGAGGGTTCTTGGTACGGTTCCTGCTCAGGCGAACCGAGTCATCCATCCTCCCGAGGATGGTGAATTGGTGCCGGAATTGTCTGGGAAGGATGACACACTGGCTTGTCCATCGGCTGTCCACTGCAATTCATCGCATGAGTGAAATATGCATTCAGATTGACTCCACGAGTAAACTGGTGAGCCCGCCCTAGCCAAGGCCAACATCCCTATTTTCTTCTTCTTTCAACAAGAACGACTATTCATTCATTCATTCATTCATTCACATAGTCTTCTAGTAAGGGCGGTTCACTGATCATATCTCTTCTTTCTCTTTTTCCTCCTTTTCTTCTTCTTTTTCTCCTCCTCGTTCTTCCTGTTCCTCATCTTCCTCTTCTTCGTCTTCGTCTTCGTATTTTCTCCCCTGGTTCTTCTTCCTCTTCCTGTTCTCCTTCTTCTTCTTCTTCTTCTTCTTCTTCTACCTGCTACTCAGCTTCATCTTCTTTGTCCTCGTTTTCCTCTTCCTATTTTTCCTCTTGTTCTTCTTCCTCACCACCTTCCTCTTCTTCCGGCTCCACATCTTGCTCTTTTTCTTTTTCGTCTTTCTGCTCCTATTTTCATCTTTTCTTCTTGCCCTTTTTTCTTCCTTTTATCCTTCTTATTCTCCTTCTTCATCTTTTTATCTCCTCCTATTTCTCTTCTTCGTCCAGCTCATCTTCTTCCTCTTCTCCTTCGCTTTCATCTTCTTCTTCATTAACTTCTTCTTCTCCTTCTTCTTCTTCCTCTTCGTCTTTTTCCTCTTCTTCTTTTTTCTTGTCCTTTTCTTGTTCTTGTTCTTATACTCTAAGAAGGACGATTCATTATTCTTTCTTCTTCCTCCTCTTCTTCTTCCCTTTATTATTCTTTCCCTCCTCCTTCTTGTTCTTCCTCCTGCCCTTCATATTTCCACCTTTCTCTTCCTATTTTTTCTTCATATTTTTTCATATTCTCTTTCCCTTCCTTCTCCTTCTTCCTTTTCCCCTTTTTCTTCTTTTTCTCCTTTTCTTTTTCTCTTGCACTCTTACTGTTCTTGTTCTTGGTAGTGTTCTTCTTTCTCTTATTTTTCTTCATTATCTTTCTCCTTCTCTTCTAACAGGAATGATTCACTACTCTTTCATTCTTCTTTCCCTTCTGCTTTCTTTGCGTCTTCATCAACATCTTATTCATCTTCTTCTAGCAAGAGCGGTTCACTTCTCATTCATCGTCTACGTCTTTGTCGTCTTTTTTTCTTTGTTTTCTTATTTTAACAGGAAGAACTGAATGTTCATTCATTCATTCATTCATTCATTCATTCATTCATTCATTCATTCATTCATTCATTCATTCAGTTTTCTTCTTCTAGCAGGCACGATTCACTGTTTACAGTCTATTTAATGTGTAAAGGGCCCGTCTCACTGGTTCGCCAAGAGTATCACCATCTCACACCCATCGTAATCTGAGGAGGCGCCTGCTCTTATGTGCAGCTAGAGTCGATTCAGGGGTTCGAGTCCCATTTAGGCCAACCAAACCATCCGCTTCGGAGCTCTTCTGATTAATCCTCTCGAGTTCCAGCTCAACTACCGTGGGTGCCATTTTCTCGCGGCGACTACAATACGGAATTCCCTGAATGTCCACTGTAGTGTAGCGTAGTTACGTGGAACTGTTTTTCGGTGCATCAACCGCTGTTGCTGCGGCTGCTGCCGTGGCTGCAAGCCGCTCTTCTAAGTGTACTGGCCCTCGGAATGACCTTGTGAATTGAGGGTCCGATGCCGCGTCTGATTGTCTCATCGCTGCCAACACCACCACCCGACCGCCGCCGCCCCCACAGCCGGCGGCCCGGTGAACGGCTTCCCGCTGCTGCTGCTGCTGTTGCTGTTGCACACCACGTGGGTGGCCGCCAATCTCCTCTCCCCCTTCCGGCTCGTTATTCTGATCGTTCTCACTGATTGTAAGTGCACGCAGCGTCTGCAGCAGCATCAGCATTTAATGGGCCTTTTTTGGTCGTCCTCCTCCTCGTTCTCCTTCACGTCGTCACCGTCGTCGTCGTCGTCGTTGCGCAGTCGAAGTTCGTGAGTGCCTTTGCTCATTCAGATCGATGTCCGCTTCGAACTCCGCTCCGCTCTGCTCTGCTCTGCTCATCCGCCCTTAGCCACCACCACATCCACCCACCCACCCCCTCCTTAGACGGCAAACATCCCCCTCTCGCGCGACGTCCCCCGTCGCTGCTGCTGCTGCTGCTGCTGCTGCTCCGCCGGCTCGCCCCCGCCAACGCCCTCCTCCTGTCACTGATTGATAGAGACGACGAGGAGGAGGACGAAGCCAAGCCTCTCATGAGTACCATGTCTGCCCTGCCCCCGAGGTGCATTAGAAGCCGTGCCTAAGGCTCCTTCACCGGGCTTTTTGGGCGCGTCGCTTCTGCAGAAGCCAGCCACTTTGTCCCCGCAGACGTCGCCGACTACGCGAACGCATTCCTCTACTCCTTCACCTTCGCTTTTTCGTGAAGTAATTAACGTCGGTCCACGTCCGTGTGTCCTTAAGTTCACATTCACAGTACTTCATGCCAGACGGCACGATTAATTCATGAGACTTCGCCCACTCTGGGTCCGCCCTCCATCACAAAAACGGCTACTAATGCCATGTGTATATGCATTGCGTCTGTTCAGACCTAGCCAGACAGCCAGCCAGCCAGCCAGCCAGCTTCCTCTCTCCTTCCTCGCCCACTCCACGTCTTCAGAATGTACTTCTAAAGTTGATTCTGTTTGCAGAGCTGCGTACGCGTCGTCGAAGGAATCCCAGTGGGCTGCCCTCAAAATGATCATGGCCGAGCGAGCCGCGGACTGTCTGGCCAAGCTGGGACTCGACGGCTCCATGCATCACAACGCCGCCGATCTGCCCACCAGCCAGCCGTCGCATCTTCAGCCCGGCTTCGGGCATCATCGACGGTGAGTTCGAATGGCTAAGTGTCTTCTAGTGCATAAAAAAGCGCACTACAGTATTTTTATTTCTACTATTCTTTTTTTGCATATCGCACAAACAAGTCAATAAACAAAAATAAATAAATAACTATTTGCTTTGAGCTTATGCAAGCTTATTATCGTGCTCCCTTTCTGCATAAAAATATCAGTGGAGTCTGTAGGTTGTTCGAATGCATAGACAATTCCACTATTTTCTACTTTTCGAAAAAAAAAATCGGATCCATCCTAATAAGGAGGGGCAAGGCAATCATTATCATTATGTCCCACCATATCTTCTGAATGAAGACGTCACGGGATTCTATAGATTATTCGAGTGCGTAGACGATTCCATTATTTTTCATTTTCCAAAGAATTAAAACTCGTATCTATCCTAGTAGGGAGGGACAATCATAACGTGATATTGCACCCGCCATCCTTTCTCAAATCCCGACATCCTGTGAATTTGCATGAGGGTTCTTTTGTCAGGTGTCTGGGAGAAAATTGGGAACTGAAAGAGCAGGCAAAGCACCATCTACACCCTCGGACTAGGATAGCTAACAAAAATCTAATAATAAATGAATGTTTGGTATTGAGTGAAACCTCTCTCTGTTTTGTCTCCAGGTCGCCTCATAGAAGCTTTGAAAAATTGAAGAGCGATGCGCAATGACACCCTGAGCAATAGTTAGTTATTCTTAGAAAAAATCCATTTTTTGGGAAAAAAGTCAAAGAAGATTGAAAATGAAAAATTGTCTTGCACTGGGTTATCATTAGTCAGTCTCCATTTTTCCAAAGAATTTAAGAGGTGAACGGAAAATGTAAGAAAAGAAGCCTTAAGCAATGTCTAGCGCTCATTATTTTCGCTAGATTTTTTAAATTATTTATTGAAGTGTTTAGTTGATTTTATTATTTTTAACCCATTTACTTGTGACATTTTCTTGGCATAGGTTGAGGTCACGGTTTTTTTTCCTTCGTATCCGCTTTTCGTCCTTCAGAGTGATCAAGTAACCACCTTTTTTTCTTACGTACGCTACGACTTCTCACTCCGTTTTAGCCATGGTGTTAGGAAAATGCGCCCTAGTAACAAATGTATGCCCCATTGAGCATCGAGGGATAGCAGTTCCGTATGTGTTCAAGTTCTGCGCCTGTCTATTTGCAGAATTGAACCATTGCCTTTGGTGTCGTCCCCGTTAAAGCAGATCTTAACCTTTTCTCCAATCTCTTTGTTCTTCACCCCTTTTCATCGCACAAGGATAAATGATGGCATTACAATCGCCATTTGGTACGCGCCACGCACTCTGCTCCTATGGGATATCCAGGAGGTAGTTTGGGTTCATTTCGCGAAGATGGGCAGCATCGGGAGATGGTGGCGCGCCAGCAAATCATAACAGAGCAGAGCACCGGTCGTACAAACCCTCTCTGAATGGCACGCCACTTTGACGTAATCTGATTCGCTGGCACGCCCTCACCTGCCAATGCTGCAAATGCTGCTCATGTTCACAACATGTACCGTAGTTTTGTGTATCTGAGCTATACAGCGAATTGCGGTGGCCGGACGGGAAATTGAGTGCGTTTTGCCCTTTCTGGACAAGTTCTGGAGGATTGAAAGGTTAGGTTGGCGTGGACGAGACTCGAACCAAGAACCTCGATTCGATGTGCAACTGGACGACCGGTACCTCCACCGTCTGCGCTGCTGCTCTTTGACCTGGGATTCGTACAAATTGACTAGTTTTCTGTGTTTTCTAGTAAGGGTTTACACATTTCTCCAGTCGAACCAAGTTATTTAGCCGAGCCCGTTCCTCTCTTGGTAGCTTCGCATACTGACCACCGAACTTGGGTGAGGGTTCTGCCGATCACATCTTGAATCACAGTTAGGGCTAGAACGTCAACCAAGACGCGATGCTGGTTCGACTTCGAACTGCAATTATGTTTGGGACAGGATTTGTTCATCAGCCAACCCGCCATCTTGTGTCTAACGCGAGAACCGCTTCCATTTTTCCTTTTTTACACGAGATATTACTTACTGTGCGCCTATAGCGCAGTCGGAGAAGGCGCCGACTGTCGCGTGCACTCGATACCAGGTTCCTGGTTCGGATTCCCGCCCAGGCCACCAAGCCTTCCATCCCTTCGGGGTCGGTGAATTGGTACCAGACTTGTCTGAGAAGGATAGAGCGCTGACTTGTTCATCGGCTGGGCCACCGCAGCAAGTCATTGTATGGCCAAATACGCTTTCAAATCGCCTCCACGATATCCCGTAGAAGTAGAATGCGCTGGCGCATCCCAAAAGGGATTGAATAACGCCGTCCTTTATCCTTTATCCTTATTACTTACTGTACCATGCTACCGTACCATACTTATCCATGTCATTATAACGCTAATATTCCACTATAACGAGTGCCCTGTAACGAGTTGCTGAAGTGTAGGTAGAGGTGGCATTCAAACAGTAAAAGCTGTCGTGATAGGAGCTTCTTCCGAATCTGAACGCACGTTGCACGACTCTTGAGCATCTCTTCTGAACCTTCCACAAAGACACTTTCTCCTCACTTGTTATCTTACATTTTTCATTTTATTTATTTATTTATTTATTTTCTCCGTTTTCATTTTAAGGAGTCGTTCACCAACATGTTCATTGCCTTCAATAAAGGATAAAAGGATAAAGGACGGCGTTACTCAATCCCTTCTGGGATGCGCCAGCGCATTCTACTTCTACGGGATGTCGTGGAGGCGACATGAATGCGTATTTGGCCATACAATGACTTGCGGTGGCCAGCCGATGAACAAGTCAGCGCTCTATCCTTCCCAGACAAGTCTGGTGCCAATTCATCGACCCCGGAGGGATGGAAGGCTTGGCTGGCCTGGGCGGGAAATCCGAACCAGGAACCTGGTATCGGGTGCACGCGACAGTCGCGCCTCCTCCGACTGCGCTACACGCGCCCATTGCCTTCAATAACAAAAATAAAATAGAAAAAATACTAAGAAATGTATGAAGCCATTCCGGAATTTCACTCAGTGCACATGTGGCTTCAGATGTCGGAGTCTGCGGGAACGAACTGGCGTCGATCATCGTCTGGAGCGACTTCCAAGTGGTCCGATCAGCAAAACTCCGCTCTACACGGTCATCACCGGAGTGAACACCAATAAAAGGTGGGTGACCATCCATTCTTGCTTGAGCTACAGCTGATTTAGAATATTGCTATAAACAATGTGGATCTATCTATCTAGTCAGAGGGAACACCGCTAGAGGTCCAGACAGACATATATAGGATGGCCTGCCCTGTTAGGTTCACGTGTAGCGCAGTCGGAGGAGGTGCCGACTGCCATGTGCACCCGATACCAGGTTCTCGGTTCGAATTTCCCGCCCAAGCCAACAAGCCTTCCAACCCTCCGGGGTTTGTGAATAAGTACCTAACTTGTCTGGGAAGGATAAAGCACAGACTTGTTCATCGGCTGGCCACCGCAAGTCATTCTACAGCCAACTACATGCGCGTTCAAATCGCCTCCATGACATCTTGTAGAGGCAGCACGCGTGGCGCATCCCTAAAGGAATGGAGTAACTCCGTCATTTATCTTTTATCCGCTGAGTCTTGGTAGGAAATTGAAGGTTTTTTTTTTGCAAAATTCTGCAATGCGGGCGGAGGGTAGCGCAGTCAGAGGAGCCGCCGTCTGTCGCGTGCACCCGATGCCAGGATCTTGGTTCGGATTTCCCGCCCAAAGCAAGCAATACTTTCCTTCTCCGGGATCGGTGAATTGGTACCAGACTTGTCTGGTTAGGATAAAGCGCTGACTTGTTCATCGGCTGGCCATCGAAAGTCATGGTATAGGCCAGATACGCATTCAGATTGCCTCCACGACATGCTATAAAAGTGGAATGCGTGGCGTGTCCCAAAAGACATGGAGTTACGCCGTCCTTTGTCCTTTCTCCCGTCCTCCAATGCAACAAGAGTTCAAGCTGGCGTGGAAATCCGCCCTGAGTTGTTTGTCGGACGAAATGCCCGCACTTCATCATCAAACCTCCCACATTCCCCGCCGACTGAACTCAACCTAATGTCAACGGCGCGTTTTTCTAAGCTCGTGCCCAAGCGTGCCCGATGTAATTTCCGCCCAGTGCGTGAGGTTTGCGTGATCAACTGCGACATTTTCTGCTCAACCCAGTCCGTAGTTGACATGCTTCTTGGGAGATTATGAGCATTCTTCAGATTCATTATAGCTAGCATATGAATGTTGTTCAAGATTAGTCACGAGCCCATTCTAAGCAATGCTTCCATTTATGCCCTTAACATGGGTAAAATAGCAGCAAGAATTCGTGATTAAAATTATTTAGCCTTCAATACGCTAACAAAATAGTTTGAGACAAAAGGAAACACATATGATTTTTTATAAATTTTTCCGACGAAAGATAAAGGATGAAGGACGGCGCTACACTATCCCTTTTGGTATGCGCCCTGCTTTATATTATACTTCTACTGGATGTCATGGAGGCGAATGCGTATTTGATTTGCGGTGGACAGCCGATGAACAAGTCAGCGCTTTATCTTTCCCAGACAAATTTGGTACCAATTCATTAACGCCGAGGGATGAAGGGCTTGGCTATCCTGAGCGGACATTGAACCAGTAACCTGGTATCGGGTGCACGCGACAGCAGGCACCACCTCCTCCGACTGCGCTACACGCGCCCTTTTTGCGGTACTAGTCGTTAATGTGACTCACATGGTGGAGGCGGGAACGCGTCAGGCAATCACAGCCAATTACGGCACTGATCGAACGTGTATCAGCCAATGAGGAGACGGACGGTACATGCTCCTCCAGCTGGCATGCTAATCCGATGCGGACAGATTTGACTGGTGTCACTCCTTCCCCTCTCCCTATGTAGGCCACATCAACGACTAGCACCCATAAGTTGTTACATTATTGGTGTTCTTCAATAGTTCCAACTTTGTTATATCTTCATCATCTCTATTTTTTCAAATTCAAATTTGGATTTTTTTACACTTCTTTCATTTCTTTATCGCCTTGCAGCGGATAGTTATCACAGACTTGCCTGGAAAACGATATAGGGTCTACCGATAATTACGCCAGCTCTGTAGTCTCTGTTAATATTCACTGGGAGTGAGCCATGCAGTTGTGTTGGGTGTTGTTATTGAAATTATTCATTCGATGATCACTTCACTATATGCACGTCTAAAGAGGTGAGCTATTACTAAAGCTACTTCGAATGTCAGAACGCGTGTAGCGCAGTCGAAGGAGATGCCGGCTGTCGCGTGCACCTGATACCAGGTTGTTGGTCCGGATTTCCCGCCTATGCCACCCAAGCCTCTCACCCTCCGGGTTGGTGATTTGGTACGACACCTTGCCTGGGAAGGGCAAAACGTTTAGCTCTTCATCGGCTGATCACCGCAAGTCATTGTGTGACCAAATACGCATTCAAATTGCCTCCACGACATCCCGTAGAAGTATTATAGAATGCGTGGCGCATCCCAGATGGGATTGAGCAACTCCGTGCTTTATCCTTTATCCTGCTTTGAACTTCCTACCTTCTCAGCCAGCGGCGGGGGTTCCTGCCTCTGCGCTACATGCGAACCATCTTTTTTCATAGAAACGTAGCTCTTTAGGTTATCTACATTTGCCAGAAGTCAAAAATAGTACCACGATCGTTCACCATATGATGATTGAAGATCTTTTTTTCGTCCCGTTCCATCTAATGAAGCTCTTAGAAAGAGGCCATGCATGTTCTTTTAAAAACAGAGCTACAATCCGGCATGCATTGTAGTGCTTCCCGAAGTCGTTAGTGGATGAAAGACCACATGAAGAAGTCGACGGGGAAGTTCTATTTATACCAGTTTCACTCGTTGTGGTCACTTTTCAATTCAAATTGGTACTCTTTTAAGCTGCCTTTAAGAGTTTTGAAATTAAAGCAAACTCTTCCAAGCTAAAACGACCACTACAGAGACACAATAAGATTGTGGAAATAATTTTTTTGTTCAAGGAAACAGGATAACTTTCCTTGAAATTTTTTAGTGCATATTCCCCAATAAGTGCAATAATTTTATAAAAGTTAACCGGTGGTGTTGTGTGAGGTTCTTGGTTCAGCACCAACCCACCCTAACAAGCCTTTCATTGTTCCAAAGTCGGCAAATTGGTAGCAGACTTGTCTGGTAAAGATGGAACATTGGCTTTTCGATCGGCTAGTCAGCGCAAGTCAAGCATAGCATAGGCCAAATGTGCGCTCAACTTACCCTCACATCACCACCTAGAAGTAGAATGCGTGGCGCATCCCCAGTGGGATTGATTAACTTCGCCCTTTGTCCTTCACCGTTATAAGGAAGGCAAATAAACAGTGCGTTGAAAAAATCGACAACGAGGGTTTGAAGCCTATTTGCTCCATCATTCCTTGAGAGAACTTAGAGCCTCTAACCATAAGTACCCTATGTAGTTCTGAGTTACTCTACACTCTGCCGATAATTGAGCGTCGTTTTCTTCTTCTCCAAAAAATTCAATTTTTTTACAGTCGACCCGTGAAAATCGCCGACTTCGCCGAGCATGTACGCATGATGGCTGCCGATTCTGACTTCCGTTTCTCAGAGGAATACGAGGTAAGGTGGAACGTCTTCGGCACTAATTTGAGGATAAAAATAAATTCTGAAACGCCTTTTCTCAGTACTCACTTCTCTAAATGTCCTTCATTCATACTCTCTGTCAGTTCTCGCCAACGCGGCTGAAAAACCCGGATTTCCGGCTTTTTCAGATCCTTCGAAATGTCGGCTGCGGTCAGTCTTACACAGCTGCTGAATTGCCGGCCAACAAGCCAAAGAACAGGTGCGTATGACTAGACTGGAGGCTTTCGCCAACGTTCGAGGTTCGTTAAAAGTACTTGGACTGCTATAGGTTCACCAATATTCTTCCGTACGATCACTCACGGGTACGCCTGAATCAGGCTAGCGATCAAGAAGGTGGCGACTACGTCAACGCCAACTACATGCCGGTATTTTTTTTACTTTTGTTTGTTTTCTACATTATTTGGAGCTTAATCGTTGTCTCTCACTCTCAGCACCAAGTTTTTTATTAGACAGGGTATTGCTACTCACTAATGTGGCCTGGGCGGGCACTAGTATGCAGAAGCAGCCAATGAGATCAAGGAGTAACCGAGCCTGTGGCAATGGTCCCCGTCTCCATGGGGCCATTTTTTCGTTGGAAGCTCTGCAAAAGTGCGCTATGCTTCAGAATTTTTATTCTTTCATTTTTCACATAATTTGGAGTTCATCTGTTCTTCTGTTGCTTGAATAAAGATGAAATCAAGAAGGAATACTGCGTGAAAAATCACTTCCAGGATCACGTTCGTTAAAAAATAGGATACTACTCGTTAATGTAACCCATATGAGTTGGCGAAAACGCTCCTGCCAATCAGAGCGAACACTGTCCGATCACGCGAACCAATTAAGGCAGCCACTGTACACACCCCTCTATATGCCACTTCATTCGATGTGGTATTGATCATTAGATTGGTGCATCGTCATCCCCATGTAGGCCACATTAGCGACTAGTACCTTTGGTTTTCCTTTTTCGAAAGAAGTGGACTATACCACTTTATTTTTTATTTGTTTACTTATATTCTTTAAAAACACTGCAAGCAAACTCAGCACTCAAGTACGTAATTTTATTCCTGCATTTTTTCACGTAATTTGGAGTTTAATTTGTTGCTTTTGCTGCTTAAATAAAGATGAAGCCAATAGCGAATTCCAGGCCAAAAATCATTTTTGAATTGCTAAAAAATGGCGTACTGGTCGTTATCGTTGCCTACACGAAAACGCGCCACCCAATCGCATCACATCCAATCAAACTAGCATGGGCCAATCATGCGCCAGTCAATTTAAGGCACAGATCCGCTTCCCTGTGGCACGATAAATCGATGCGGCATTAATCATTAGTTTGGTGCGTCTTCGTGTAGTCCACATTCGCGACCCTATGTCGATATAGGCCACATTAACGACCAGCGCTCTAGCTTTCTTTCTCTTAAAAGAAGCGACTTTTCCCTAGGGTTTTCTGATTTTTCGGCCCATGCCGCGAAAGTGGCCAGCATCGCGCTAGCCAATCATAACCAATCATAACCGAGCAATGAACGCTCTTTCGGTACGACTGACTGGCTGGCGCGTCCCATCCTCAAAATGCTGCCCATCTTCGCGATATGGACCGATTTTTCTTTCAAAAACTGAAAAAGTATACTTCCTTCCTTCAGGGCTACTCGTCCCGACGTGAGTTCATCGCCGCTCAGGGCCCACTCCCCACCACCAGGGACGCATTCTGGCAGGTAAGTGGTCGAGTTGAATCCCAACATCCTCATACTACCCTCACTCAACACGTTCGTCCTTCAGATGGCATGGGAACAGGGCTGTCCGGCTATCATTGCGCTGACGAAGTGTGTGGAGAAAGGACGCGACAAGTGTCATCAGTACTGGCCGGACGGCGACATCTCGACCACCGTCTATGGTGACGTGGAGGTACGTCTTCTGCCCGATGTCTTTGCCGGAGTGCGCCATGATATTCGCTGGTCGTTTAGGTGACGAGGTTGACCGAGTCGTCGTTCGAGGACTTCACCGTCAGAGAGCTCCGACTGAGGAAGTTGCATGACCCAGCTGCTCCACGGATCATCTGGCACTTCCATTACATGGCCTGGCCCGACTTTGGCGTTCCGGATCACCCGCAGGGAATCATTCGGTGAGATTTTACTCGGGTAATGTCTCATTGAGCGCAGTCGGAGGAGGTGTCGGGCTGTGGCATGCACACTATACCATGTTCTTCGTTCGGACTTCCCAACCAGCCAATCAAGCCTTCCATTCCTTCACTGTATGAGAATTAGCACCAGACTTGTCTGGAAAAGATAAAGCGCTGCCTGCCCATCAGCTGGCCACCACAATTCATTGTATGGCCAAATACGCACTCAGATCGCCTTCACGACATCCCTTAGAAGTAGAATGCGGGCTCATCCCAGAATGGTCACGGTTGAGTAACGCTTTCCTTATCCTTAATCTTCCATAATTGGCTTTACGTTCCCGTAATGGAGGAAGTTCACAGTGAACGGAGTTCAAATGTGGGCTATTATCGTGAATTTTATCGCCGATTAACGAAGCTGACGTAAAAGTCGGGCACGTAAAAGGGTAATGTGCCGAATTCGACGTGAATACGCTGTAGATGAGTGACGCATGGAGCACTTCCTTTCATTTTCGAACTTTTCTGCACGATAAGCATCTGAATTATGACAGTGCACTTCTCGTAGCGGACAATTCTGATAACATATCGGTGGTTGTTTGGAAGACGGAAAAGATCATATCCTTGTTTTTACTGCGCTTCGGGGCCCGTGGTAGCGCAGTCGGGCGAAGCGCTGACTGGCGCGTCCACCCCGTATCGAGCTTCTTGGTTTGGGCCCCGCTCAAGCTAGTAAGCTCTCCATCCCTCAATGATCGGCGAAGTGGTACCAGAGTTGTCTGGAAAGCAAAACCTACAATTGGTTGTCCCCGGCGGGACCCGAACCTTGAATCGACTCCTGGTTGGAGTGAGAGCCGCCACCTCTTTCGACGGCGCTATCTGAGCCGATCCCAGTCGTCCAACTTGGTCTACAGCAGACGTGGCTTTGGCTGAACGTTCTGAAATATGTGTTAATTTGAGGGAACATAGAAGAAAGGTTGACCACCGCAGTTCTTGGTGTGGGTCATGCATGCCTCTTTGGCATCCCGTAGAGCTAGAATGCGTGGCTCATCCCAAGTGGGGGTTGAATAGCGCCTTCCCTTATCCTCTATCCATTATCAACTTTACCTGCATCAGCCGTTGTCTCGTAAATCATCGAGTTGTTTGAACGGGCGCCAGCAGCGACTCCATTTGTCCCTGTCGCGTGCCAGAGTGGTCCAATGGATCCTGCTCGCTCAAGGGACACGAAGAGCGTCATATCATTCGTTCAGGGGTTTCACGAAGAAGTCCGACCAACGCGTTGGTGTTCGTCCTGGGGTCGGATTCATTAACGACTTACATAACTTTAACAGATAATTCACAGTGGAAAACTCAGATAACGCGACTTATGGCTCACCATATCGCTTAATGAGCCGCTCTATCACGGATTTCGGCTGTAGTTTTCTCTGCTAAATTCCTGTAAGTCGTTGATGCATCCGGCACCTGGTGTTCTCTTGACATGGCGGAATCCAGTCGGTGACGGTTCTCGTCCAGCGGGTGTCTGCAAAGTGCGTTACGTGGCGGCCCACCTAATTTTTGATGGCTTGTCTCATGCGGCAGCTTTCTCTTCTGATCATCGGAGAGGCTGCTAAAATAGTTCATCTTAGCTTGCGTAATCTAGAGCTATTGACTAGTTCTACCGCACTAGCAACTACCAAACCATTTCCCAAGTAATAGTCCAATTTCCATAAAGAACAAGGGACCGTACCAATCAATTCCTCCTTAGGATACACCACACGTTCTCGTTCAATCAAACCTCATTCAGGTGCACTATCATACCCACTACCAAACTTCATAGGACGGTGAGATCCACGTTACTGAGAATTCCGTTTCAGGTTCGCGTTGATGTTCCGCTCGAGGCTTCCGCATTCCGCACAGAACAAGCCGACTATCGTGCACTGCAGGTAGGTTCACCGAACTTTCTCAAGACGTATTGAGACCAGTGTTTCCCGTTAGCACGGTGACAGTCAGCCAGCTCTTTTCAGTGCCGGCGTGGGAAGGTCAGGCACATTCATCGCGATTGATCGACTTCTGCAGACGATTCAGATTGATCGACCAATTGACGTCTTCGGAATCGTGCACGAAATGCGATTCGAACGATGCCATATGGTGCAGAATGAGGTTAGGGAGCTCCTTCAGTTTCTTCCTTCGTCTACAGTTCGTGCACCTACCCCAGTCGCTGGGCTTTGCTGTCAAAAAAAAAACTAGCTTAGACCAACTGTATCCCGTCATAACTTCTTTAGCACACGGGTTAATTCGGTGGTCCCCGTTTCCTTCCGAGTCCGTAGCAAAACGAACTTTACTCCTGTGATCCTTGTTAAATGCCCTACAAGACCGTGTAGGAAATATCCCAGGAAACCGTAAAGCGTCAGTTGCGGACGTTATCCTATGCCATACAATCACATTCCTTGGATTCAAATGAAAGTCCTTCCATCACGGAACAGCAGCTGAAGTCCTCCGGGGAACTTAAGCTAGAGAATGGTAACACCATTTTCGGATTCGTCAATTCTCATACTAAATTGGACATTTTTTACGTCAAATCGGACACTCTCTCCAGCTAGCCTAAGACTTTCGAAATCAAAAAGAACTCGTCCAAATCGAAATGAGCTTCTCCTTCATTGTGAAGAACCGCCCAAGTTCGACTTTCGATAAATGTTGGCATGGCGTTGTTAAACTGTTAGTGTATTCTTTATTCGATCTTCTTTATTCGGCTTACGTATCGGCGAGTTTCGCCTTCTTCAGAGCCTGGAATAGCCAATAACATCTACAAGACTACCAGTCCAAACATCATTTCATACTACAGGGTCCTAGTCTTGGCGAAAATAGGAACGTGATCCGACACTACAGTTTACAACGACTAACCTTAGAGGTGGATACAGAAGCGGACCACCAACACCATGGACGTAGACGTGGGTGAATGAGTTTTGGCCCCGAGACAAACCAACTTAATCAGCCTGTGAATAAGATCACGAAGATCGAAACCCACAGAGCTGTGCAAAGGGTGCCAGCTCTTGTGTTACCGTCAGGCATTTTCGTCAAGACTAGTACTCTGTAGTGAGAAATGATGTTTGGGCTGGTAGTCTTGTAGATGTTATCGGCTATTCCAGGCTCTGAAGAAGGCGAAACTCGCCGAAACGCAAGCCGAATAAAGAAGATCGTAACAATCTTGGTTAACGGCTAGAACAAGAACAATACACTAACAGTTTCTCCTTCATTAATCTAGAGACTCTCCAAAAATGTTAGAATAATTTTTTGCTCATGAAAAAATACAGTATAACTTTTTTGAAGTTTCAGTTCACCTTTCAATAAGAGAACGCATAGCTTGAGATTTTATAAAATTTTTATTTCGGAGAAAATGCAACGATTTGAAGCTTGTTTTAAGTAGCACGAAGGCGGCCATGTTTTAGTGCTGAAAAAGAGATTGCGCTTGGTCCCCGTCGAAGGCATGGCGATTTTTATTCGATCGATAGAAAAATTCCTGTTTGCCTGCATTTACACACCAGCAAGCGGTGCAACATGAACAACTGTAAAAAACACACACACATATCCTCACTCTGATGCTGCATGTAAGCACTATTTACACTATCAATCAAATGAACATTGCGATTTGCTTTTTGAGTCTATGGCACGATCCAGTCTTTTAATGTACTACATTATTGCCGCGTTGTTGCGCCTCAAAACAAAATTTAATTTATATTTTTTTCAAAAATAGAACTACACGTCTTGGGGCAGGTGAACTAAAACATTTCAAAGAAAGTCCACCAAATTTTTCTTGATCGAAAAAAATATTCCAACCATCTTAGTGAATCTGCACTTTAACTTGCCTAAAGGTCATTTCGATTTGGAAGAGTTCGTTTTGATTTCCAACGTCTTAGGCCCTTAGAAGAGTGTCCAATTTGACGTGAAAAGTGTCCAATTTGGTTTGAAGAACGTCCAAATCGACGTGAAAATGGTACATAAATATAATTTAATCACAAATCACTACACGAAACCCACTCAACTTTTTGGCTCTAGACTGACATGGAACATAGGAGGAAAGGTCAGGCTTTACCTTAGGTGGCCAACTCGTGAGCCCGAGCAAGCTTCTTCACTTAAAGGAATTTAAGGGAATTGTACCACATTTGTGTGCAAATAAGGAAGTCTTAGGTATTTGTATGATCCCAAGAAGCTTCTTTTACGTGTGCAGCGAGTGCCTTCAGTTGTATTTATTTGCTTTTGATTGAGTTCGCTGATATTTTATTCTAACATTGTATTTGCACGTGTGGCATCGGTCCACATCATGAATTAATTAATTAATTAATTATGCCCCTTCGATTAGGACAGATCCGACCATATACATAGACCTTGTTGAGAATCGTTGATGGTAAGGTCACAAATGTCCCTTGTAAAGGAAAATTGTAGCCTTTGTAGTGGGCTCGTGAAGCGCAGCTGGAGGGAGAGCCAGCTCTCGAGCGTATTCAAGGTTCGGCCAACCCAGGCCAACGACGACTTCTCTCCCTTGTAAATCGGTGAATTTTACCAGATGCTGGTATAGGAGGGATAGACACTGACTTTTCCATCGTCGATCGCTGCAAGTCGGTGTGAATAGGTCGAATACGCCGCATTCAACATGCCTCCACGACTTCACGTAGAAGTAGAGTGCGCGGCGTATCTCGTAGAAGGATTGAAAAACGCCTATGTTCACCCTCTTATTCCAAATTTCGTACTAAGTGCGATAGAACGGCTTCATCCGTTTTTCTGAGATTTTTAATCACTTGAAAGCGACGGCGACTTCGTTTTCTTACAGTCTGCCCTAAAAAATGTTATCATTGTTTGAATGACCGTGAAATCCTTATCCCTTCAGCTATGTCAATGATTTGTAGGTTATCTTGAAGTCATTCTGCCGCATTGTGTTCCTGATTGGCAGCCTAAATGCTATTTATCCTTTTGCAACTGAAGAATGCACAATTTTTTTGCGATTTTTTAAGCTTCCGTAGTCCCTAAAATTTTTACGAACAGTCAAACAGTTGTTCCGATAAATATCGCGAAGCCGCACTACAAGGGATCAGGAACGCACCGTTGATGCTAGCGTAACAGCGGCAGCCAATCAGGCGCCGGCTCAGCCGCACACGCAGGGCAATTGATTGGCTGTCGCGATTACGGTAAGAGCAACGGAACGTTCCCGCAGCTCTGAGGTGCGCCTTCGCGACATGTACCGTTATTTCTGGGCCGCACTGCATTCCTCGCTGTTCATTCCGTATAGCTTCCGCGATTACTCCTAGGATAACGCTAAGATTCTCAAAACGAGGTGATGCCTCATTTTTCGCCAAATCCCATCTAACTCAACGAAGGCCGCGCATGAGGGTCTTCAGTTGGAGTGCGTGTGGCTGGATGGGGGCGAAGGACGACAACGGTGTCATCGTTATCATCATCGCCGCCGTCGTCGTCGACGACGACGACGATGACACCTCCGTCGCAGTCGTCGTCGCCTGATTATGCATTCGAGGAGGCGTGACGCACGGGAGGTGCTTGATATCCATCCCAACACGCAAAAACACCCACCACCGCCGTCGGCGAAACGACGACGACGGCGATCATCCGCGTCCTTTCAGGGACTCGTCGGGGCGGTGACTATTCCTGGAACGCACGACGCTCATCAAACCTTAGCGGGCGGCCCGAATCCCCGATTGCATTGCGCTCGCTCGAACTTGTTTCTCGGCGAAGCCTGACAAGAGGCGAAGAGGGAGTGTGAGGCACGTGTGAAGGGAGCAGGCTGAGGATATTCCATTTTCACCTCCTTTTAATTTTTTAAAAGCTTTTCTATCTTGTATCGAGTTTAACTATACTGCTAGCCTTTACAAGTTGTGATTGTAGGCGCATCGTAGGATGCACAAATTACTGAATTGAATTAAATTGAAATGGTACCCTATCCAAATCCAATTGGACACTTTTCAAGCCAGATTGGACGCTCTTATCAGCAAAAGTGACGTTCTTAAAATCAATTTGGTGGTCTTCCAAATCAAAGCGAACCTCTTCGAGGTTAAACTAGAGACTATTCAAATCGGTTAGAATATTTTTTCGCCTGAAAACGACGATAAAACTAAAAAGACGACAGATTGATTTGGCTTATGAGAACTACGAATATACAGTTAGGTAGAAGCAAGTATCAGACTGAACCAGAGAACCTATAGCAATTTTTAAGGAAAATTAAGTATGACTTTGTTTGAAATTTTTTAAAATCACCTGCTCCAGTAAGTGATCACACTGTTTGAAACTTATAAAATGTCTATTTTTCAAGGAAAAATGACGAATCAAGTTTTTATAAAGCGCGCAAGACGCAGTAATCGTTTAGTGTTGAAAAAGAGATTGCGCCATGCACTCGGCTAGGTCATCACAATTTTTACTTGAATGATAGTGAAAATGCGGCTTACTTGAAACAGGATGATGATATTTGTGTATTTATAGTTGTCTTTGTTTCTTTGTTTATGTGTTGCCACACATCAACAGAATTTTTGCTTCCAATGGAACAAAAATAGGGATGATCCAGTCGAGTGCATGGGGCAATCACTTCTTTTGTTAACTAAATGACTATAGCCTTCCTGCGCTTTAAAGCGAGACTTAATTTATATTTTTTATTTATAATTTATTTTTGGGCGCGTGTAGCGCAATCGGAGGAGGCGCGACTGCCGCGTGCACCCGATACCAGTTTCCTGGTTCGAATTTCCCGCCCAGGCCAACCAAGCCTTTCATCCCTCCGGGGTCGGCGAATTGGTACCAGACTTGTCTGGGAAGGATAAAGCGCTGACTTGTTCATCGGCTGGCCACCGCAAGTCATTGTATGGCCAAATACGCCTTCATGTCGCCTCCACGACATCCCGTAGAAGTAGAATACGCTGGCGCATCCCAGAAGGGATTGAGTAACGCCGTCCTTTATCCTTTATCCTTTATTTAATTTATTTTTCCTTAAAAAAGCAAAATTCTGATAAAATTTCAAACAGTGTGTGTTCACATATTGGGCAAGTGCATTTTTTTTGAAATTTCAACGAAAGTTATACTAAAATTTTTCGTTGAACAAAAATTTATTCTAGCCATGTTGGAGAATCACTAGTCTGAAAGATGTTCGTTTTGATATGGATGATGTTCAGCTTCATTTCAGAAGCGTTAAGCTTGCTTATAAAGGTGTTCTGTTTCGAAACGCATGGTGGCGCAGTCGGACGAGACGCCGGCTTTCGCTTGCATATCAAATCAGTGTTCTTTGTTGAGGATTCGCTCTAGCCAACCAAGCTTGCCATCCCTCATTTGTCGGTGAACTGTCACCAGATCTGTCTCGAAGGTCCGATTTGACGTGAAAATGGTGCAGAGCCCGGGTGAGGATGCGCCACGCATTCTACTTTAAGGCAATTTAGTGCATGCTAACGGTGGTCGGCTTTAACCTTCAGAGACAGATCTGGTGACAGTTCACCGACAAATGAGGGATGGCAAGCTTGGTTGGCTAGAGCGAATCCTCAACAGAGAACATTGATTAGATATGCAAGCGAAAGCCGGCGCCTCGTCCGACTGCGCCACCATGCGTTTCTGATGGTGAGGCGAACAGGAACGAAATTTGGTTGGACTTCGGTGAAGTTTTTGAAATTTCATTTTCATACCGAGAGGACTCCGCTCATCAATGGAATTAGCCTTGAGGGGTGTGCCGTGTGTTGCATTCCTGAGCTAGTCGTATCATTGACATAGTACCGCTCTTCGCGTGGGCATTTGGGCGCGGCCGACTGTCGAACCAGTTCCCCATGCTCACTGATAGCTGCTGCTAGAGAACCAGTTCGTTGGCATGGTGTTTGCTTGGCTCGAAAACACTGCAGCTTCTATTCAAGACGATCGAAAAGGGTCAGGGAGAAAGCTTGGGGCAAATCAGTCCGGTTCTATCCTAATCGGGGGGGGGGGGCATAAAATGTTTTGACCCACCATTTCCTTCCTTATCCTTGCCCGAGAGCTTCTCCTGCTGTATCATGACATTGACGAGTCTTGAGCAAATTCAGGTGAAGAGCCGATGTAGCGTCATAGCGCGGCCACAACGGTTACATTAGTGTTACCTCCTCCCAACTAGGATTGATCCATCAGTCATTATGTGGGATACGCCCTGCATTCTACTTCTACGAGATGTCGTGGAGGCATTCATCCGCGAGTTTAGCCTATACAATGGGTTGGGCCGGCCAGACGATTGGCAAGTCAGTGTTTTGTCGTTCTCGGACAAATCTGATACCTATTCACTGAAATTGAGTGGATGGAAGGATTGGCTTGCTCTGGCAGAACCAGAACCTTCTGCCAATTTGAGGAGCATGCGAAACTAAGCGACTGCTCCAATTGCGCTACATGCACCACGATGTTAGAGAAAGTTTCTGAGATCTATCCTGTCCGTGTAGCGCAGTCGGAGGAGGTGCTGCTAGCTGTCGAGTGCACCCGACACCAGGTTTCTGGTTCGGATTTCCCGCCTAGGCTGACCAAGCCTTCCATTCTCACGTGGTCGAAGAATCGGTGCCAGACTTGTCTGGAATGGATTCTCCATCAGCTGGCCACCGCAAGTCATTGCATGGCACAATTCCAATCGCCTCCACGACATCCCATTGGAGTAGAATGCGTGGCGCGTCCTAAAAGGGATTGAGAGACGACGTACTTTATCCTTTTATCGTTATCCTACTCGGAAGAGGCCACAGTGTGTTGTGCGTCATCATCCCCTTTCTTGAGTTTGTTCGAGAGCCCCAATTACTGAGTCATTATACGAAGGCTCTCCGATGATTTAAGGAAAGGAGTGTTGTCCCATGATTGGACATACGTAACGGCTACTCCATGTTGCCCCACCCGGCTAGGTTAGGTCCGGTTTTCTTCACCTGCACTGCACTTGGGAAGCGTTTTTAAGTGCTGTTGATAACGCTTTTCTTTGACTTCCTAGTTAGCTCTTCTGGGGCCTGTTGAACTTCCTGCAGTTTTAGAAATTATTTGTGGTGCTTGATTTTTAGGGATCCAATCTCTATCTTGTAGAACAGCTTCTTGACTCTTCCATGATGCATATCATTGTGCAAGGTTTCGAATTTTGTGTTTACCTCGGAGATGTGCGTCACTCGTCATCAGGGTTAGCCTATGGCCTTAGGTCTCTGTATTCGCCAAGCACATGTTATAACGGCAATAGGCATATAAGAGATGCTTTGAAGCATACATAAGACGGCCCGAACACACTGCCAAATTCTATGTCCTACCACGGTTGATTGGGCGTGTGATAGCGCAGTCGGAGGATACGCTGCTTATTGCGTGCACCCGATTTCAAGCTCTTGGTTCGGTTCCCGCTCCCCCTCACCCCAGGCCAACCATGCCTTTCATTATTCAGAGGTCGGCGAAATGACACTAGTCTTGTCTGAGAAGGATAAAGCACTGGTCCAGGGGCTAGCTACCGCAAATCTTTGTATTGATCAAATATGCACCCAAATTTCCCCTACGATATTTCGCAAAAGTGAAATGGGTGGCGCATCCCAGAGCAATTGAGTAACACCGTTTTCTATCTTTTATCCTATAAGCCAAGCACATTCTAAAATTGACTAGGGGAGTCTTGCAACTAGGCATAATTGTTAAAAGAATAAGGTCGACGTTAATCGATCCCTCTGTGGGATGCGCCACGCATTGTACCCCTGTGGGTTGTCTTGGAGGTAAATTAAACACGCGTATACAATGAGCCCAATCGATGGACATGTCAGTGTTCTATTCTTCCCGGTCAAGTGTTGTACACCACCATATTCACCCCACCCTAGAGGGTTACAAATCTTAGTTGGACTGGGCGGAACTCGAACCAAGTCGGGGGGGGGGGGGGGGGGGAACACACAATCAAACATTACGTAACCAATTGACAAGCCTGAAGTGGACAAAATAGGACCCAAAAACGAACGAACAAACAAACAAACAAAGAACAACTGACATGTTATAGCCCGTTTCCAACATAGTGAGGAAGGCACATAACGTTGTCTGTTTTAAAAAAGGGCAAAAAAACGAGGCCAATCGTATTTTTTGTGATTTTTATCATATAAGTTCAGTTAGGTCCTACTTTGTGCTTCCTCTAGAAGCCGCTTCGTGAATACCAAGCCAATTTGTTACATAATTTTTAGATATGTGCTCCAGCCCCCCCCCCAACCAGGATAAATTCCGTTGTCCTAATTTATAAAGAGGACACAGCCCACTGGGCTATTATAGCCAGCGTAGGGAGTAATGGAGGAACTAACGGAGGGCAGTAGCCAAGCTTCCATAGCAAACTCGCCGGGAACTCTAGGAGAAATATAGGTACTTTCCTGGAAGACAGCCATCATTTGTGGGGCCGGATTCATCAACGACTTACAGCAATTTAACAGATAAATTACAGCCGAAATTCCTGATTCCTCGGCTTATTTCGCTCGCCATATCGCTTGATAAGCGCAGTTATCAGGGATTTCGTCAGTATTTTCTCTGTTAAATTGCTGTAAGTCGTTGATGAATTCAGCCCTTGAACGGTCCCAAGACAGCGCTGGCTATCATTCCGGAGAGTACCGAAAATTCTGGAGCATTTCTCGGCTGAAGCCAGCCATAGCGCTGCTGGTGCACCCGCCTCCGCTCGCGCTACGCTATTCCGAGCCTGGCTCGGCTTCGAAAGTGGACTCGTTCCGCTGGCCGTCGCCAGCTTTCCATTCTCACCGTCAGGTGCAAATGCAATAAGAGCGGGGGTGGCGGTGGCGGTGGCGGCGGCGGCGGCGGTGACCGTAGGTGATGAATAGCGTCGCCGACGACGAAGTCAGCCTGCCGCCAGCCTCCTCATTACCGTGGTCACGAACGCGAGTTTCATGCGATTTCTTTCAGCAGCAATACATCTTCATCCATCACTGCATTCTGCACGCCATCGAGTCGCTGACTCCCGAGCACACGGCGACGATGACGGCGGCGACGATGATGTCCACCGAGCTGCATCAGAATCCGGTGTTCGAGGACGATGACATCATAGTCGAGTCGGACTTCTAGCCGGCGGCCAAGTCTCCAACCGCACTTCTTCTATTTATTGTTGTTCTGTAAGATTAGTGCTCTTCACGACGGGTCTCTCGGTTCATTTATGCATTCAGCTGCGCCACAGCGTAGCGCTGGAGACACACGCACACAGATACACCAACAGTTGACCTCAACGATGATAAGATTGGAAATCTCCCACGGGTTTTGCCTTTAGGTATCATAGATATATTAAAAGAGTTTATTGATCGTAATCGATCGTTTGCCGCTCGTTTTGCTATGTCATGTCTGATTTTTGTATGTATATGCAGTGCCTTTTCCGTTGTGAAATAAAACATGACGTATGGTGGCTGTGTTTCTCACATCAAAGCGAAAACCCTGCCAAAAAAATCAGTTGCGAGGCCATGAACTCAATCCATCCTGTCGACACGTGCTTGACGCTACCCTCACTCACAAAAAAAAAACTTCCGGCGGGAAGGCATTACCGCAACCCACGCACTGTAGAGCAGGAAGTTCAGATGACAACGATGTCATAAAAACGGCGGGACGGCACGGACTTAAACCCTAAGCGCGCACATCGGAAGAAGCAGAAGCTCCGCCGCTGGTTATCTTAATACAGAACACCGTAATTGCTGCTGCTTTGGCGGCTTACCTTCCTGTCGCGTGCCAGGTCTTCCAATAAAACCTAATTGCTTGAAGGATCCTAGAAGCGGCACATCGTTCGTTCAGAGCGTTCATGAAGACGTCAAACCTACGGAGATCGGTGGGCGTACTGGTGTTCGTTTGTCATCTCGTGGAATCCCAGTCGGTGACGGATCTCCTGGATCTCGCTCACCCAGCCTTACCTGGTCGGCCGACCCAATTTGCACGACTTGGTAAAGCGACAGCATCTCTGATCCTCGAACGCTGTCTAATTTTTCGTTTCTCGTAACGAATTAGTACTTTTAGAAATTTGATACGAATGTCAAGAAAACCTGGGAGACTGTTTGTTTTTGTTTGTTCATCACATGAAGCCGAGTGCATGGCGTAATCGCATGCTGCAACTAACCGGAATATTTTCGCTTTCTGGCACTTCAAAGTGAACCTGAGTGCGCTGCTGTAGCTAATGGATAAGAAATTTTGAAGTTCCGCATCACATGTCCAGATGTTGCCCCACTGTTCATCGAGTGGCACGGGCGAGGGCCTGAGCCGCCTCCATTCGTCGTGTGCCAAAGTGCTCCAATGATTCCTGTCGAAGAATGCGAACTCACGCGTCAAGCTTCAGAATCTCATTTCATACCGAGAGCTTTTCGAATTCATGAAACAAAATTGCTTTTTCAACTGTTTACATATTATTTGAGGCCAGTATTACAGTGCCCTTTCTTGTGAGAATGGTTCAGACGGAATCGGTTGAACAGTAAATTTTCGGGCGAAAAATGTCTGGTTGCTTTCAGCACAACTAAAGTGATCACCTCAGACGCGAGAGTATGTATATGGGAGTGAGAATATAAAATCGAACCGTTCATAGACAATACGATTACTTTCAGATACAATTTTCAGATTTCTAATATTCTTGACGTCAGCACCTTCGAAAACCGAATTGAAAGTTGCACCTGCGAATAGTGTCTTCCAGGGTTCAAGAAGATATTCCAAGGTAGACGTAAGATAAACATTTTCATTTTCTTGTCCAAAAAGGCTAAGGGACAGGCAGTCCAGTCGTCGACTGTTCCGCATTAAATCGTGGTTTAAGGATCACTACTAAGCCTTCCACACTTTCGCAGACGGTGACTTGTTACGAGATTTCTAGGAGTAGAACACTGATATTAGGGGGGGGGGGTGCAAAAGTCATGAGGCTCTCCATGCCGTGCTCATATATATATTGTGACTGAAGTCTGGTTTCGTGCTCCTCGTGTTTGTATGTTTGTTTTCTACTTACCGAAGGCCACCTGAGAAGTGACCACTTTCGCCCTTTCCAGAAGCATGTCAAAACCACAGTCTATCTCATGCCGAAACCCCAGTCTGACGAGTTGACCTGTATCGCGCAAATCTCGCCCAATTCCCAACCCGAGCAGCCTGAACTGAATAGTCACGCAAGGTGAGAAGTGCATCTTCTACCTTAACCCTGCCAAGCAGCGAGTCTGGGTGAGGCCTGGATGTTCACGGCGAGAAGCACCTTCTGAGCTTTTGAGTCTGCCCCCATCGACCGGTATATGGAACCTATTTTCCAAAAGCACGGCGATGGTATCCAAGGCCATGGTGAACGAAATAGAAGAGATGGACCGGCGACTCGCACTTATTCAGTCTCAGCGCTTCAAGAAGGTGCTCCTCTTAAACAGCGCCGCACCCCATCGGGCAAAAGTGACGACGGATAAGCTTGCTCAGCTGGGCTACGTTCACATGCCTCACCCGCCGTATTCGCCGGACATCTCTCCATGCGACTACCACTACTTCTTGAGCCTATAGGGCTTCATGGTCGGAAGGGATACAAGGACCCAAGCAGACCTCGACAACCATAACGAGCAATGAATCAGCACCATGCCTAAGCAGTTCTGGAAGGATGGAATCAGGAAGTTGGCTGCACGATGGTAGCAAGGCCATTGACCTTAATGGCGAACACATTCCTCAGCACCGCTGAGTTGTAATTGATTTATGAAGAGATGAATAAATTGGTTAAATTTGTCTCTTTACTTTTGGCTCACCCTAATATGTTCATTGGTTGTTGGCCTCAAACAATTGAATAGGCCTAATAAAGGATAAGAGATAAAGTGGAGTTAATCAATTCAGTCCGTTAACTTTTGCCCGCGGCGCAGAATCTCTTGTTTATTCAGTCAATATTAGCCTGCATGACCCGAAAGTGTCCTGTGGAAGTGATTCCTGTCTCAGATGAGGTAGACTCTTGTTATATGTAGTAATGGTAGCGATGCTGGCCCACGTCATGTCCACGTTATGTTGCGTATATCTGCCATGGCGTAGACTCATGTCTTTCTTCTTCAAGTGAGAGAAGTGACCATGTCTCCGGCGAGTAACATTTGATTTGGCAATGACGGCCTCAGGTGCGTGGGCTCTTTGACTTGGCTCACGTGGGTGCGCCTTCCAGTGCTTACGATTTCTGACATGGCAGTGACGAAGCTCCATGTGTCGGATGAGCAAATCTCCGACGCTGCATCAGAGGCGGCCCATGACCACGTCATATGTTCTGGCACTGACCACGTCTTCTGCGCCTATTACTCACTGCTCGTCTATTCCTAGTCTCGGCGCGTAGGTGTTTTTGATGCAAAAATGACGACGTTCCAATCTGGTGGATAAATGCTTAGCCCCTCTTTATAGAGTAGCAGTCCATGTTTCTGTTTTATAGGGAAGTAACTAGCAGGAGGTAGATCGACGAGCGAGGTGCGTACAGGGGACTGCCATAAGAAGAACTGGTGGAGTGTTGCGGTTGCAGGTGCCAATCGCTTTATCAGAATTTTCTGTGAATAGGTCTTATCTTGCTATGGGCACTTTCAGAGAAGATTCTAATAACCTTTCTTGCCTCCTAACTAGGTGCGTGTAGAGCAGTCGAAGGAGGCGCCGGCTGTGTCGTGCATCCAAAGCCAGGTTCTTGATTCGGATTTTCCGCCCAGGCCAACCTTCCATCCTCCGCGATCAGTGAATTGGTACGAGACCTGTTTGGAAAGGACAAAGCGCTGACTTGTTCATGTTCGCCATCACAAGTCATCGTACGGCCAAATACGCATCCAAATCGCCTATATGACATCTCGTAGAAGTAGAATGCGTGGCGCATTCCAAAACGGATTGAATAACCTCTATGTCCCAACCCTTCTTCTTGAGGGCGAGGATAATGAATAAATGAATGAAGGTCAAATGATGACTTTATCTCTTTGTGGGATGCGCCACGCGTTCTACTTCTGCTTCTGTGTCGTCAAGACAAATAGAACACGTATGCTGCTCAGACTTATCTGTTACCAATTCATCTAACCCGAAGGGTTGAATAAATTGTTTAGCCTACGCGGGAAACACGAACCAAACCACACACTGATGAATCACGCAACAGCCGGAGTTAAAGTCTAGAACTAAGGAGAAGTGTACTACAGCGTTTGGCGCAATGTGCTAGCACCCACCGAGGACTTTGCAACTTTGTTGCAGATAAGGCTATCAGCAAACTACAGGACTTGCATGAAAGGACCGAGATATAGGAACGGTATCACCTCTCGTCCCGCTAATCATCGAGTTGCTCGAATGGGCTCTAGCAGCGTCTTTAATCGCCCTGCCGCTGCCAGGGTGCTCCAATGGATCCTGCTCGCTCGAGGAACATGAAAAGCGTTACATCGGTCGTTCAGGGCTTTCACGAGGAAAACGAACCAACGCCTTGTTGGGCGTCCTGGTGCTCTCTTGACATCCCGTGGAATCCAGTCAGTGGCGGCTCTCGTCCAGCGGGTGTCTGCGAAACGCATTACGTGGCCGGTCCACCTAATTTTCGACAACTTGGCCCACGCGACAGCGTCTCTGATCTTCGAGCGTCGGCGAAGCTCGGAACTCCGGAGGCCTTCTCTCACTTGCGTGAGTCGTTTCACTTCGAGCATCGTCCTGTCGATTCCACGCTGCGCGACGCTGATCATCCTGCTTTCGTATAATGCAGGTCTCTGAGGCATATGTTAGGGCAGGAAGAACAGTGGAGTCGAATAGGTGGGCAGGGAGTCGGACGTTCTCCGTCTTCTTATCGACTTCTTCGACGCTCTTGAAAGCTCCCCAAGCCGCTCGTTTCCTTCTGCCCAGCTCCGGCACAGGTCGGTGGTGATTTTCACTCTTTGGTCTTTCTTCGCTGAAGAATAGAAGAAAAATCGCTAATTTCATCATGATGTATAAAATTGTTGGTAGGGTTTCCGTCGACCGAACTAAATTCTTCGACGGGATGCTGACAAGATCTGAGAGAGGGAAGTTGAAACTTTGAGTCTCAGTCGCTGAAACGCAAATCACATCAGATTTCTTAACCTATCGTATCCGTAAGGAATTCAACCTGCTACTGGCTAAGTATGAGGATCTAGGGAGGATCTCCGCTCAAGCCTACAGAAAGTTTGTCAAAGTTTGAACACCAAACAATGCAAAAAACGTTCACTGTGGTTTGTTGTTTACTTGGCAAGTGCTCGAATGGTCTTCAATGTGTATTGGTTTATTTAATGTTGTTACAGGATGTTTTGTTGCGATCAAAACTCTTGCGCCAGGCGGGACTCGAACCCGCATCTTTTACTTTCCGGGCAGCGATGTTCGCCTTACACCACCGGCGCTGTTTGACCGCACGTAACATGTAACGGAGTTTTGATCACAACAAAACATCCTGTAACAACATATAGCCTCTCTACCAGCTCCAGGCTTAAGCAAATGTGTTAAAACGGTTTATTTAATGTTGTTACTAGTAAGGTCTTCAGCTTAACCAGCTCTATGCTGATATCAGCGACCGGCCCATCTCGTATCACGGGTGGGTGCTGACAGGCCTCGAGGATATCGCGGATGTTACGTGCGGTCGAACAGCGCCGGTGGTGTAAGGCGAACATCGCTGCTCGGAAAGCAGAAGACGCGGGTTCGAGTCCCGCCCTGCGCAAGAGTTTTGATCGCAACAAAACATCCTGTAACAACATATACATAACATATAGGTTTATTTAATGTTTTCTTATACTTTCATGCTAGACAGTTGTCTGTGTCTGTTTATGCCTTGAATAAATAAATAACTAAAACCAAAATACGCATTTAAATTGCTTCCACGACACCCTGTATAAGTATTTAGAATGCGTGACATAAACCGTCGGCGCTGGTCATGCCACTACAAGGAGAGTACCGCGGGTATACAATCGATAAAACACCTCAGATGGTGCAACGGCATAGCACATTTGTAGTACGGTAGCAAGTTCGAGTCCCGGCTGACGCTAGACTATGATCCTTAACAGAATTTATCGTCCCTATAACAGCTGTTTCAGGCTTAACCAAAATGAAGTGGGTCATTTCTACCACGTAACAATTGCTCTCTAACCGTTCCCCGAAGCAAGAAAACGAAGCACTGTAAACGGGGGTGGGCTCTAGTCTGTAAATAGCACTCGTCTGCCTAGGTGTTGCAGATAGCTTCTGACTGCTAAAGGATAACTTCCAGAAGACCAACATTATCGCTTGATCCATTCCTTCTCTCGAGCTCCCACTACCCTTATTGCTAACTCCGTTCCATTTTCGGCGGACTGAGTTGCTGCCAGTATCGTTAATTACATTTCTTCACGGCCGCGTCCATAATGCCCCTAGTTCCGTTCTATTTTCGTCACTCTGATTCACGTAATTGTCTTTTACAGCACCCATTTGTGATTGCGTGCGGGTTCAAGTGGGTCTGATTCGTAGTTGACGTGTTGCCGTCCTACGTCACTTCAGCGAGTCTTCTCCGACAAATGGCCACGAAAAATGCCCAGTTCCGTAACGAGCTCAGAGACCGGCTGTTTCGAGCACATGCGTAGTTTCCACTGTTGGGCACTGAATGTTCTAGTTTAGGTGTGATATTGTACCTAAAGGTGAGCCATGCATTCCACCTTAGTATGTATGTACGGCATGTCCAAAAACGTGAACTGTTGGAACGAGCACGACACTGCTGTTAGAAGTTCGAAAAGCATAAGGCATGCATGAAACAGAAAAACAGGCTGTCTGAAATGTGAATGGTCAGGACCGCGCCACTTTCGTCTTATCGTTAGACATTAAATTTTCGACACAACTTACTGTCTATGGAGTGAATGCCTGTCACAGTTCGGCTGCAAACCGGCCTTGTTGTTGCTGCAGGCTCTCCTTAAAGTGTAGAATAAAGCACCAACACACTACAATCAGTGGCAGAATGGGTGGTAATGGGTTTCGAATCTGCGAGCTCCAATCGAGGAACAATTGCTTTTTTGCAGGCAACATAAGCGCATCAAAAAAGCTAGGAGTTGGATGAAATAGCCAAAATGTAGAAGCGGTACGGCCCTTAAATGCTGCGATAGCATCATGCACTCACTAAAAATTTCGAGGCGTAGACATACTTGATTGGACAGCGTAGTGTGGAAGTCTCAGCCATATTATATAATAACGCGCTAAGCGCTGAGTCATGCTATCGATCGACACTAAGGCATAAAATAGGAGGGAAATTACGGAGCACAAATTAAGGGGCGCGAAAATAGCGGAAAAACCCAGACGTGGTCTACGTAGCTGTGGGCTCGCAAGACGTGCCAAACACAGGATGATCATTGACGGAAGGTCTTCAGAGCAGGGGAATACAAACAATATCGATCGATATTATCGATTTTTATGAATATCTTTCAGCGGTCCGAAACTTTAGCCCTGGGGTAATCGAAGTCATAATGTATAATAGTCCGGTAAGAGCTATCCATAGGCGAAAATAGCTGGAGGAGAATTAGTGGTGTAAATTATGGGGCGCGAAATTAGCTGGAAATAGCGGAAAATACCCGGGCGTCTTGTACGTGCCAGGGGATTCAGAAGACGTGTCGAAGACGTTGCCCGCTAGGGGGTAGGTTTTTAGAATCCTCTGAAAATTCTCTACAACAAGCAACTAAATGTTATCGGTGTTATCTTGATGACTCTGAATTTACAGAGAAATTCGATAAAGGAAAATGGTCATGAGGCAATGGATGGGAAACACCTCCTCAAAATCACATAGTATTACAACAGATCATCAGAGCGCATTTATTATCATTTATTATCATTTCATCCAGTACTTGGTTGGATAGTCCTTGTTTTGTAATAAGCAGAGCAGGCACGGAATTTTTGAAGTTATGAAAATGTCACACAATACCAAACTCATCCACTGTATGTGTAGAAAAAACACGTCGACCGGTATCTTCAGGGCGTGTCTTAGAAGGTTATTGCTTTCTGTTCTTCACCATTTCTACTCTTAACCGTTTTGTTTTTTCATGTTTATTCCTGCCTTGCTAGGTTTCGTACAGTACCGGACGCGTCTTTTGAATAGACGCCGAAAAAACCGCACTTTTGCGGTTTTTGCGTCTTTTTGCTATAACTCACCCAAAAGTCATCCATTTGAAAAACCAAGAATATATTTGAGCTCAGGAGATCGAGCTCTATCGTTTGGTATATACATTTCATATGAAAGATCAAAAATGGCCAAAATTGAAAACTTGCGCTCCATTGAGAAGGCCGCCCGCGGACGAGTTGTCGGCCGCAAGGCGTCAAAAACCGTTGCATGGTCACAATTCCTCTAATATGAGGTTTTTTGAGAAAAGGTTGATACCGTTCGATTCGTCTCCTCGAGATCTACACAACCATATATAAAGCTTCGCCAAACCACCGCATTTTCGCGGTGGGTGGTCAAAAATGACGGGGGCAGACTTTTTGCTATTGGAGAAGCTTATATTCCAGGACTTGTATGCTCAAGGAGCACCTCAAGCATGGCGTAAAGTGCTTTGTAATGCCAGGCATCCTCCGAGAGTGCGCCGTGAACAATGCATATGGGATCGAACCTATCAATCGAGGGGGGGGACAGTTTGTAGAGTGAGCATTTAGGGAGCTTTATGAGAAATTCTCAGCTGCCCTACTCAGGAATTGCTGTACTCTGTTCCGGCGAGACTTAGGAGTGCGCCGGGAGCAATGCATATGGGATCGAACCTATCAATCGAGTGGGGCAACCGCTCGCAGATTGCACGCGCGGGCGTTTTCAGAGCGTAGTAACTCTGTCAAATTCGAATCGTTTCCGCTGCAACTCCTGGATCTTGTAGTCAGTAGAACGGTTTAGTAGTACGCTGAAGTAGAGCGAGGTAGCTTAGGAAGAGGCAATGTTACAGGGGTGCGAATATGAAGGTGAGGCTTGTGTGACGTATTTTTTTCCGATTTCGGTGGACCACTGCGGGAAGACGCGGCAAGCTAAAAACCTCGAAACGCGTAGGCGAACAGGCCGTTTAGGATACTTTACGACTGCATGCTCAGAGCACCTCAGCTGCCTAAACTGCCTTAGCTTCAGCTGCCAGTTTGAAGCGGCAGAAGATAGCAGTTAGAGTTTCTTGCGCTCTTACTCGGCCAGAATTGAGTTTTCGACACTCGCAATGGTACCACTCTGTTCACCATGAAAAGCGCTATCGAATGGTTCCAATATCGACCGATTTCGGGAACATCGATTTTTTGACGGTTTCCCATCGAGGACGAGGCCGCTCGAGACGCGGCTGGCGGACGGTGACGTCATCGAAAACCGATATCTTCAAGTTGTGCCATGCTTGACACCATTCGATAGAGCTTCTCATGCTGAATTGAAAGGTGTTATCAAGAGCAGACAGAACTGTAATCTGGGCGAGTAAGAGCGAGGAGAACATCGACCGTTGTTGTGCTAAACTGCACGCGCGGGCGTGTTCGGAGCGCGATAACTCTGTCAGCTTCAAATCTTTCTGGCTGGAACGTGTGGATTCCGTAGGCAGTAATATGATCTAGTAGCGCGCTGAAACACAGCAATGTAGCTTATGACTAGACCAAGTTACAGCTCTGCGAAGATGCAGGTGAGGCTTGTGTGACACGACTTTTTCAGATTTCGGTCGCCCGCTGCGGGTACACTAGGCGAGCTAACGGCATGCAAACTCACGGACGATCAAAACAGCGAAGGCGCTTTACGATGATCTGCTCCTAACTCTCCAGCTGCCTAAACTGCCTTAGCCCCATCTGCCATTTTAGAGCGGCGGACGGCAGCGGTGAAGCTTCTTCCGCCCTTACTCGCCCATGTCCGAGTTTTCGAGCCCCAGCCAGGGTACCGTTCTGTTCAGCTCGAAAAGCCCTATCGAACGGTATCAATTTAGACCAATTTCGGGAAAATTCATTTTTTGATTCAGTTTCTCATCGAAGACGGCCGCGCCAGACGAACGATGACGTCATCGAAAGTCGACGATTTTGAAATTGGCCAAATTCTCTTGCCCAAACTTCGTCCAAAATCGTTTAGGGATTATTTGGGGCGCTGATCACGAAAGCACTTTACGCCATGCTTGAGGTGCTCCTTGAGCATACAAGTCCTGGAATATAAGCTTCTCCAATAGCAAAAAGTCTGCCCCCGTCATTTTTGACCACCCACTGCGAAAATGCGGTGGTTTGGCGAAGCTTTATATATGGTTGTGTAGATCTCGAGGAGACGAATCGAACGGTATCAACCTTTTCTCAAAAAACCTCATATTAGAGGAATTGTGACCATGCAACGGTTTTTGACGCCTTGCGGCCGACAACTTGTCCGCGGGCGGCCTTCTCAATGGAGCGCAAGTTTTCAATTTTGGCCATTTTTGATCTTTCATATGAAATGTATATACCAAACGATAGAGCTCGATCTCCTGAGCTCAAATATATTCTTGGTTTTTCAAATGGATGACTTTTGGGTGAGTTATAGCAAAAAGACGCAAAAACCGCAAAAGTGCGGTTTTTTCGGCGTCTATTCAAAAGACGCGTCCGGTACTGTAGTTGTTGTTTGCTTTGTTGCAGGGATCTCCGTGTATTAAATAAATAAATAAACAGCTCACTTCGCAGTTTCATAGTTTTCCATAGGCTCAAATTATGTTCCCAATACATTTAGGAATGAAACTGCTACATGATCAGTTTATATCACCTGTACCACCTGTCGTCCCGTTGATTATCGACTTACTCGAGCGGGCGGCAGCAGCGTCTCCATTCGTCCTTGTCACGTGCCAGAGTGCTCCAATGAATCCTCCTCGCTCGAGGGACACGAAGAGTGTCATATCGGTCGTTCAAGGCTTTCACGAAGAAGTCCGACCAACGCGTTGGTGAGCGTCCGGGTTTTTTCTTGACATCCCGCGGAATCGAGTCGGTGACGGCTCTCGTCCAGCGGATACAGTACTAAAAAGGAGGAAACAAACTATTATCCGTTTCGTTCCTACCCTTAGGATGTCTGCGAAGCGCATTACGTGGCCGGCCCACTTAATTTTCCACAACTTGGCCCACGCGACAGCGTCTCTGATCTTCGAACGTCGGCGAAGCTCGGAACTCCGGAGACCTTTTCTCAATTGCGTGAGTCGTGTCACTCCGAATGTCGTCCTCTCGATTCCACGCTGCGCGACGCTGATCGCGTGTTCATCCTGCTTTCGTATAGCCTAGGTCTCTGAGGCGTATGTTAGGGCAGGAAGAACAGTGGAGTCGAATAGGTGGGCACGGAGTCGGACGTTCTTCGCCTTCTACGCGACTTCTTCGACGCTCTTGAAAGCTCCCCAAGCCGCCCGTTTCCTCCTGCTCAGCTCCGGCGCTAGGTCGTTGGCCATGTTGACTTCGCGACCCAGATACATACACGTAGCTGGAGCATTCGGAGATGCTGGCCGACTTCGATCGTGTATGTGGGAACGTTGGACTTCAGCTGAACCTTACGAAAACGATGTTCATGAAGAACAGGCAAGTTTCTGATGCCTCATTCTCGCTCAACGGAACGAACATCTACGTCTATAAAATAGTAAATAAATAAATAAATAAACAGCTCGTAGTTTCATAATTTTCCATAAGCTCAAATTATGTCCCAATACATTTAGGAATGTAACTGCTACATGATCAGTTTAGTACAAGATTGAAATATAAACACAACCCCTGCATAATCAATCACTCTACAGCTTGTGATTTTGAATGAGTGCATGGCCCCATCCTAACGCCCTATAACTCTTAGCGTTTTTACTCTTTGGTAATCCACCAAAATGCTAGCCTTTGCTGATAGTCTTCCCTGCAACAAACGGTCATTTATTATTATTAACTCAATCTCGTACATTTGAGAACATCTACTTTGATTCAAATTGTGCCACGTTTCTGTTTGCTGCAGACTGAGGGAAAACACAATCTACAACGTGGTCAGTTTACGGCCAAATTGTACATAGCAAGCATTTATCCCACTCACAAACTACGAGTCTAAAATTAGTAAAGTTTGGACGAGTACATGGAGCAATCCTGACCGATCACATGTCAGGCTGCTACTGCTCTCCAGCACTTTCATATAGCCTTCAAGCATTCCGAACTTATGACAGCCTGTTCGAACAGTTCACATCTTCTCGAGATACCCTATCTGCATCACGTTAATGTGAAGCCGATAGCGCTTCTCTATGGAAAGCATCAGTACCTACACTAGAGCTTCCACCGCCCTCAATGGAGATTACGCATGCGCGTGCTCGAAACAGCCGGCCTCTGGGCCGGTCACGGAACTGGGCATTTTTCGAGGCCATTTGCCGGAGAATACTCCCTGAAATGACGTAGGACAGCAAAGCGTCAACTGCGAGTCGGACTCGCTTTAACACACTCACAAATGGGTGCCGCAAAAGGAAATCACGTGAACCAGAATGACGAAAAATGAACGGAATTGGAAGCATCATGGAAGCGGCCGTGAATAAATGTAACTGACGATACTGGCAGTAACCCCGTCCGCCCAAAAACGAACACACTCAGCTGTAAGAGTAGGGAGAGCTGAAGAAAAGCAACTGATCAAACGGTGAATATTTGGGTTCGAGGTACCTTTTTCTAGTTAGAAATTGGCCAGTTCGTTTCTGCTGTGCGCCATTGGGTAGTTCAAAAGTGGCAGGAATTTGTCGCTAGTAACTCACACGGGAGGTCGGAGGTACGAATCTTCCCCCTTGCCGCTAGTGCTGGTTATTTTGCCGCGCTGACTTTAAACCGAATTCGTGTAAACCTTTCGATTTTAACCCAACAAACTCTTTTTATTCCTTGGGCCAGAATTTTGAGCCGATAAAGCTATGAACTCTCAGCCCAAAATTTTAACCCAATAAACCTATGTTAACCCACAGGTCAGAATTTCAACTCAACAAACCCATATTGACCTTTGGGCCTGAACTTCAACCCAAGAAACCTACATATGTTAAATCACAGGTCAGAATTTTAACCAAAGAATCCCATTTTAACCTATTTTAAAATTTGGGCCTGAATTTCAACCCAAGAAATTCATTTTAACCCTTAGCCCAAAATTTTAGTCCAATAAGCCTATGTTAAAATACAGATTAGAATTTTAACCCAACAAACCAATTTAAACCAGTGGGCCTGAACTTCAACCCAAAAAATCTAAGTTAAGTCACATGTCAAATTTTAACCCAAGAACCCCATTTTAACCTTTGGGCCTAAATTTCAACCCACGAAACCCGTTTTAATCCTAGCCCAGAATTTTAACCCAACATGCCTATAGTAACCCACAGATCAGAATTTTCGCCCAAGGAACCCATTTTAACCTTTGGGCCTGAATTTCAACCCATCAAACCCATGTTGACCCTTAGGCAAGAACTACTTTAGCACACCGGTTAACTCGGCTGTTCCTCTCGAGTCCGCCGGAAGTCTAAACGGGATTATTAGACGACATTTTTTGGATTGGGGCGCGTGGAACGCAGTCTGTCGCCTGTACCCGATACCAGGTTCCTGGTTCGGATTTCCCGCCCAGGCCAACCAAGCCTTCCATCCCTCCGGGGTCGGTGAATTGGTACCAGACTTGTCTGGGAAGGATAAAGCACTGACTTGTACATCGGCTGGCCGCCACAAGTCATTGTATGGCCAAATACGCATTCAACACGCCTCCACGACATCCCGTAGAAGTAGAATGTGTGGCGCATCCCAAATAGGATTGAATAACGACGTCCCTTATCCTTTATTTTTTGGATTACCCAGGGGTCCGCAGCAAAAACAAATATTACCCCTACGCTCCTTATTAGATGCCCTACAAGACCATATAGGTCCAGTTGAGAGTCGAGGAGTAACTTCACAATCGTCCCTCGAAAACTTACGCCTGTAATTACACTTCGCTTACTTGCACCAGGTGAAGACGGTTAGAGAGCAATTAATGCCTGAGAGAAATGGTGCATTTCCTTTTATTTACGCAGGAAGCGGCTGCTGTTATGACTTTAAGCTCTGGAAAGGATCTTTGGCTAACGCCAGGCGGGACTCACTCAAACCCGTGGACGTGCTCTTGGACTAGGACACTGTGGCGCTGCACCGCTGGAATTTTTTTGATCAGATGTACATAAGTGATACCCTCGTTGTAGACCAGAACTGGCGGTATCCGCCATGCATTCTACTTCAGCAGGATATCTTGGAGGTAATTTAGAATGCGGTTCGAAACCGATTTTAAGATAAGCAGTGCATTCTAGAACACTGCGCTATTTCCTTTAAGAACCCTTTTTGCCCAAAATTTGGATCAATTTATCAGATTGGGTTCATGGTATGTAGCACAAAATATGACAGAGAGAAAAACGGCATAGTTGATGCGTTTAGTGAGCAGCTATATGGCGAAAATGCCCTCCCTTAGAGTTTAGAGTTTGCCAACGACCTAGCGCCGGAGCTGAGCAGGAGGAAACGAGCCTCTTGAGGAGCTTTCAAGAGCGTCGAAGAAGTCGCGGAGAAGACGAAGAACGTCTGACTCCGTGCCCACCTATTTGACTCCACTGTCCTTCCTGCTCTAACATACGCCTCGGAGACCTGGGCTATACGAAAGCAGGATGAACACGCGATCAGCGTCGAGCAGACTGGAATCGAGAGGATGATGCTTGGAGTGACACGACTCACGTAAGTGAAAGAAGGCCTCCGGAGTTCCGAGCTTCGCCGACGTTCGAAGATCAGAGAGGCTGTCGCGTGGGCCAGGTTGTCGAAAATAACTGGGCCGGTCACGTAATGCGCTTCGCAGACACACGCTGGACGAGAGCCGTCATGGACCGGATACCGCGGGATGTCAAGAGAACACCTCAACGCGTTGTTCGGGCCTCTTCGTGAAAGCCCTGAACGACCGATATGACGCTCTTCGTGTCCCTCGAGCGTGGAGGATCCATTGGACCACTCTGGCACGTGACAGGGACGAATGGAGACGCTGCTGGCGCCCGCTCGAGCAAGTCGATGATCAACGGGACGACAGGTGATACAGGTGAGACAGGTGATTTTTGTCCACAGTGCGTTCTCTATTATGATGTTGTGTACTGTTACAACGATGTCTTTGTTGCGATCAAAATTCTAGCGCTAGGCGGAACTCGAACCCGCACCACCTGCTCACCAGGCGGGAGTG
Organism: Heligmosomoides polygyrus polygyrus; assembly: GCA_947396885.1. Lineage (NCBI taxonomy): Eukaryota > Metazoa > Nematoda > Chromadorea > Rhabditida > Heligmosomidae > Heligmosomoides > Heligmosomoides polygyrus. The sequence goes on from OX377202.1 coordinate 19,066,147, forward strand.
TTGTACGCCATTACGCCACCGGCGCTTTTTAATCAAGCGCAACATCCACACCTCGCGGGATCCATTCCGACATACGGGTGAGTGCTGAAGAGTCCCACGAGCTGTGGATCTTGCGTTCGATCAAACAGCGATGGTGGTGCAATGGCGTAGAGCATTTCCGCCCGGTCAGCAGGAGGGGCGGGTTCGATTCCCGCCTGGCGCTACAAGTTTAGATCGTAACAAGACATCATTGTAACAGCTTACAACCTCGATAAAAGAAACTCACTTGAATCATAGCGTTGTATTGTTCTATTTTCTGAAATTATCGTTTCCTCGTATTATTCCATGCGTGGGAGTATTCCCACCACAAAAAAATAAATAAAACTTTGCACCCTCTCCGTTGAGCTGCAGCAATCCGTGCACAGAACAACCCGCCAAAAAGCGAGGGAAGAGGCTATTTCTCAGGTAATCGAATTGGCGAGCTCTCCACACGGTTAGCGGGGCCTAATCCGCGCCTACGCTGCCGCATGAAATTGAATTGTGACTGCGAGGGAGGACAATTCCTTTGAGGTTTCTTTTCGTCGCAAAAAGCTGCTCCCTTCAAATTTCAGGCTCTGATCCCTCAAAAAAGTACGAAAACGATGACAAGATAAAATATGAAAGAGGGAGTCTGAACTCTAGTTTAATCTGTGCTCGGCCATCTTCACGCTACTGCCACAAACGAAGAAAGCAACTCACTCCCTCCTGAACCTCTCTTTAGCCTCTTTATGTATGATCACGACAGTTCGTTCGAGAGCCCTAATTGAATATTATACAAGGCAAGGCCTTGGCTTTCATTCGGCTTCATAATACGAATATGTTTGTGTCATTAATGTCTACACACATCACACAAGTATTCCCTTTTTAGTACCTCTAGTCTGTCATCTACGATGAAAATTAATCAATCATAACACAATGAAATTTCCATCATATCAACGCCAGGGCAAGTCTGAATCGCTGTCGAAGTTAAAGAGCTTTCAGTAAGCTTTCAATAAGTCAAACGTGTCTGAGGAAGACAAAATACTGAATTATCCATTAGATATCAACCGCCGCAAGTCATTGTGTAGGCCAAATACGCATTCATTTGGAGACCAGGATATAGCATAGAAGTATTAGGCTGTTGCCAAAGTATTTAGTTGCCGTTCCGGGGTATCTTGAAATAGAGACTATTTCTTAGGAATCAACCCCTCCAGCCAACTTGTGCAGATGACTTTGCAGATTTTTTCTCCTCTTTCGAGTTATGTTTCACCTATATTCCTGGCCAAATACGCATTCAAAACGCCTCCACCACACTCCAAGAAGTAGAATACGTGGCGCATCCCAAAACGGATTAGGTATTCTCAACCTGCCCTTATTTTTGCCTACTTTCATTCTGGACTCTGCTATACGGTTCTAAAAAAAGATGATCCGACACGATTTTCGAGTCCTCGTGCTCTACAAGTTCAAGTTCCGAAATTCTGCAGCTGATTGTGAGAAGACTCGTAATATTGTGAACGCATTCGGCTTGGAATTACATTCTCAACGTACAGTTAGATATTGGCTAGAATAGTTTTCTTCTAAAAATTTTACCTTCGAGGACAAGCTTGCTCCTGGTCGTAGGATGTAGCTAGACGACCAGGTTTTAAGAGTAGCCGCTGGGTCTAAGCCAGGCACAAATGTCCGAAGAACAGCAGCAGATATTGTCGTCCACAATAGATTGGATCCCATCGAAAATCTTCGGATTTTTAGATGATTCGAATAATGGATATCGAGGTATCCTGGGATCGGATTCATCAACGACTTACGGCAGTCTAACGGTGAAAATACTGCCGAAATGCCTGTTAGCGGGGCTTATCAACAAACGATATGGTAAACTGTTTCGTCACACCGCTCGATAAGCCACGCTATCAGGGATCTCGGCAGTATTTTCGTCGTTAGATTGCTGTAAGTCGTTGATGAATCTGGCCCCTGATCCGACATCGAAAATGATTCATTCCGATTCAGTGCATGCTGTCCCCTCTGCAGCAGTATCAGGGCTTTTGGGTTCAATTGGCATGGTGATGAAGACGCAGAAGGGGATACCCCACGTCCTGACTGACGAACAGCGCTTGCCTGACTCGCTTCAACATCTGTTCGAACACTTCGTTCGTCTGGAAAACGACCCCTTGGTAACCATAGAAGACGTCTTGAAGGATAACAAAAAGCGAGGATATGCGTGGGTGGATAAGTCTTCTCCACCACCAGACTTTCCTAAACCTGATCTCCACCCTAAAAAGGCTACTTTAACTATTTGGTGATGCTGCAAAGGTTGAATCCACTAAGGCATCTTACAACCCGGTAAAACAGTCACAGCATGGTCAGAGGGAGGTGCGGGTTCGAGTCCCGCCTGGCGCTAAAAGTTTTGATCGCAACAAAACATCTCTGTGACAGTCACAGCATGGTTCTACCGTTGTGATCTAGAGATGATGTTTGAAAAATTGCGAAAGATGTGGTCGGTAGTGGTGAACAGAATGGCGTAGTGCTCCAGGACAACGAACGCAGTTCGTTGGTCGCATCGAGATGGCCCACATCCTCTTTATTCTCCAGACCTCTACCCAACTGACTACTTCCGAACTCTCGATGGAAACCTGCGACCGCAGCCGTTTCACAATCCTTAAAACCTTTTGGAGAGTCTCCAGTTTGATGTAGAAGAAACCCATTTTCAATTGGAAGAGTTCGCTTTGATTCCAAAGGTCTTAGGCTAACTTAGAAGATCGTCCAATTTGGCGTGAAAAGTGTCCGATTTCACTTAAAGAGTGCCCAGTTTAATTTCGAAAATGTCCAATTTGAAGTAAAATTGTGTACTATATCAATGACAAGAACAGCAGAACATAAATATCTTCCCAACTGAAAAGCTACCAACTTCGTGTTTTTAATCTAAATTTACGACTTCTGTTCCTGCAGTACAGTCTGTAGCAGCAAGAGTACGGCAAAATATGAAGAAAGGACATAGATATGTTATATGTTAAGATCAACCTACCGCACCTCCTCAGAGCTTGTACTTACCATTTTACGCGTTTATTTCAAATTTTTGATGTTGTTGATGTGTTGTAACGTGATATTGAGCTAACTGTTATTGCCTAGCAGTGGTGGCGCAGGGGGTAGAGGGGCGCCGTGGTGAGACGGAGAGGTTTATGGTTCGAGTCCCCTGTGGTGCAGGATTTTTGCACTTCCTAAAAAGATCTGCCACCATCAACCAAAGCTCTCTGTGACAAATGGCAACGTTTGAGCAAATCGATTACCATGATCCCACCACCCATACTTGCAAGTGGGTAATCATTGACTTAAATAACCCCCTTGGGCGAATTCTTTTTCGGCACACGGGGTCGGTTAGGACAATACTGCCGACTTATCCTTCAAACTATGTTCTCATCAGCTGTTGTGTTGGCGTGCCTTTTGTAGGAGTTCGGTCCTTCCTATACTTCACGCGTTCCTGCAAGGCAAGAGAAGAAAACGGCCAACAGTTTCGCATCCATCTTGCGAGATGCGGGAGCATCGAGGTAGATTATGAAAAAGGTATCAGTACGGAGTCAGAAGAGGACCAGAAGAGAAGAAGGTATCAGCGGCACCCAAACGTTGCTCTTGGTCGACAGCTGGGAGCCATTCAAGGATCACGAAACCATTTCATCAATTTTCGTAGACCCAACTAAAGTGAAAGTGATGAGCATTCCGGTAGGAGCAACATCACAAATACAACCATTAGACGTACATTTCTTCTTGCCATTCGAAAGCATGTGCAAACGTTTCACCTCTCATGCACTGACACACGGCACAGAGTTCGCACTTCACTCCCGCGACTCAATTCTTCGAATTGCGCTGATTTACTCAATTTTCTGCCCCAAGATTCAGAACTTTTCTCACGTGTTCACGGCACGCTGCAGGATACCTGCACAGTCACCTCGGGACGTACGATATACCAATTCAATATTGTTTTCCTACTAACATCGTAGAGCACTGCTCTTACAGCGGCTGCACTGATGTATTTTTTATCCGCTGCGAGCATCGCCAACAGCTATCATGATTTGAATATTTCGTAGTGCTATTTCACAGTTGCTAATGTAACGCATTGTTTGTCTTCTCACCATGTTTTTAGCAACTATTCATGATAAATTGTATCATCGTGCCAGTATGAAGTTGTCAGTATGAAGACAAGCCCTTGCTGGTGACCTTTTCCGTTGCGATTTGACATAGAGAGCTTTAGTTTATGGTGGCAGATCTTTTTTGGGAAGTGTAGGAATCCTGCACCACAGGGGACTCGAACCATAAACCATCCCGTCTCACCAAGCCGCCGCTCTACCCCTGCACCACCACTGCTCGGCCGGCAGCGCAGTTTCAACCCTACTTGAGCTCACTCTCTTGTGACTGGCCCGCTCTGCGTGGACCTAGAGGGCAAAGGAGTCTGCCACGAAAGTGATCCATAACTCCGTTCACAGATGCGCGCAGCAGAAACGGAACATTCTTGACCTGAGTCGAGTCGTGAGCGGCCGACACTATCCGGCTCTCCGTGCATTTCCCGACACTTCACTGCTGTTCAACTACATCGTCGATATTTCTGCACACTCCTCTTCATTATGCGCTCCACTACGACTGTCTCGTCAAAAACTGGCGATTCTTCAACTGTGAGCCCTGAAGTCCGCCTTCATTCGGATGCTGATGGCCTGCCAACCGACAAATCCAACTTCGATCGCGCAATCGAACAACTGGTCAAGGACGATCGTGTACCGTCATATCTGAAGACTATCGTGGGTTACTTACTACAAAGTCGAAATCAATTAAGTTCGCTAGTTCAGTCCGTGGTCAACAGGAACAACGAATTGATGACAGAAAATTGCGCCCTGAAGGCCGAAATAGAAGAGCTGAAAAATGCACTTGCTAACAACCGCGAAAAGTGCCCTACTCCAGCCCACACTCCTGCGGAACTCTCGTCATATGAAGAAATCGAACGTCGACGAACTGTCATTATCTCTGGCCTACCAGAATCTTCTCGATCACCTGCCTCTGTGAGGGTAGTTCATGATATGCATTTGGTCATGCAAATTTTAGACTTTCTCGATATTGAGTGCAAACCCATCTCGATTTGTAGGATTGGTTCTCGAGCTAAATCACTTAGAGAACTCAAAGTAATTTTTCCTTCTTCCTATTACTGTAAGATGACGCTATTTCGGGCTCCTCGGCTGTCACGTTTCTTCCTTCGCCGCGTTTTTATTAGGGCTTCGCGCCCATGGGAAGAAAGAGAACGTCGTCGTCAGGAAAAACTAGTTCGACGTAGTAGTAATGGTGCTAATACCACGATCGAAATATCTCAAAATCTCCCGCAGGATGTGTCTCTCGCTCACTCAGACAACCAAGAGAACAGACCAGGTCTTTCAGCTTCTGCCCCAAGAAATTTTTAAGAGGTCCTCAGGATTACAACCATGAATTGAATTGCGTTCTCTCAAATATTCGATCTTTATCAAAAAATCATGATACTCTCAAACTTTTACTAACTCAACAAAAACCACCCCTAGTACTTTTAACTGAAACTTGGCTCGAAAGTTCCATTTCCTTACCTCCACTTCTGGGTGAATGGTGTTCTCACTATGAGTGCATTAGGTGTGATCGCCCTCGCAAATCGGGGGGCGGTGTTGCGATTCTCTGTATTTCATCTATCTCACCAATTTTTATTTTCAAGGAATCCATCATCAATGCTTATGAGATTTTATGTTGTGATATTTGCCCAGTATCCAAACCTTTACGAGTCATACTTGTATACAGAACTCCAAATTGCTCTGCAGAAAACAGTGAGTTACTCATGAAAGCCTTAAGTGATATGTTATGTTGTGAACATCCCTGCCTTTTAGCGGGTGACTTTAACTTTCCAGACATCTCCTGGCTTCCTTTAATGTCCCCATCCAGTTCCGTTTCCAAGCACTTCATCGAATTTATAGAAACATACAACCTAATACAGTATGTTCGTGAACCCACACTGGGAAACCACGCTCTCGATTTGATTCTATGCAACGCAGACAGAATGATACAAGATGTAAAAATGAATCCCCTCTTGGAAGCAGCGATCACAACAGCATGAATTTTCGTATCAACCAGTACGCAGAACCTGAACGCTTTGTCATCAGAAAGAACTTCATGAGCGCGGAATACGACGCTATTCGAAAACACTTGGCCGAAATAGATTGGTACAGTTCCCTAAACACGGCAAACTCAGTAGATGAAAAATACGAATTATTTCTTGCTATACTACAACATTCCATCCAATTGTTTGTCCCAGTCCAGAAAGTCCCAGCCTGCGGTAAATTTCTACCCAAATATCTCCTAGATTTATTCAATCTCCGACATTTAGCCTGGAACAAAGCAGCAAATGACCATTCCTCTAATAGCTGGGATGAATATAAGCGTATAAATCTCAAATTTTCTAAGAAACTTGCAAAATACAATCGCTGTCAAGAAAAGAAAATTGTTGAAGCAAAAGCCAAATTAGCCTTTTATAAATTCATGAGATCGAGACTTCAAAAGAAGAAAAGAATTGGAGTTTTAGTCGCAGAAGATGGAACCATTGTCAGAAACGACCTAGATAAAGCCCGACCATTGGACACTTTCGTAAAAGCTTTCGCTGATAATGACCTCGACAATATATCATCTCCAATCAATGCATTCCCCATCATGGAGGATTCTGTTTGGTTTCATGCAGACGAACTATATGAAGAGCTCTCAAGGTGGCCTACGTCTTACTCTCAAACGCCCGATGAAATACCGTTTTTCTTTGTAAAACAAGTAAGTGCAAGTATTGTCAAGCCTCTTGAATTCATTTACAATTTAAGTTTTATGACTGCTGAAGTTCCACATAGATGGAAGGGCGCTATAGTTACACCAATACCAAAAAAAGCCCCCATTTACGACACCCCAAAATTATCGGCCGGTTAGTGTCACATCTATGTTCGCTCGCCTTTTCGAAAAAATTCTTAAAAAGAGAATTGTTGCACATTTGGATCAACACAACATAATCTTTTCAAACCAACATGGTTTTCAGAAAAAAAAAGATCCACTGAGACAGCTATGCTACAAGCCTTGAATGATTGGACCTATGACATAGATAACATAGGATGGCTTGATGTGATTTATTTTGATTTTGCAAAAGCCTTCGATAGGGTATGTCATAAGAGAATAAAAGCTAAACTAACCATGGTGGGCATACATCCTCGAATAATTTCTTGGATATTGAGTTTTTAAATCGCAGAACTTTTACTGTACGCGTCAATTCCAATTATTCAGCACCTCAACCGACTCTTAGTGGCGTTCCACAAGGTTGCGTTCTATCCCCTATTCTATTCAATATCTATACCCACGAACTACCGTCACTAATAACGAGCTCAGGAGTGAAATGCATAGCTTTTGCTGATGATTTGAAAATTTACCATAGCTCACCAATCCATGATCAAAACCTTCTGCAGCGAGCCATAGATGCTGTTGATCGCTGGTCCCACGAGTGGCGAGTGGAGAAAAAACTAAGGTGCTTCATTTAGGAAGGACAAATCCCCGCTACACATACAAGTTAGGTGAAAATGTGATTACCAGCACTGATCAAACGACAGATCTTGAATTTCTCCTCGACGCAAATTTGACTTTGGACGCGTATTGTGAACAAATTGCAAACAAAGCAGTGACTGTAGTACACAATCTCTTTAGAAGTCTTACCACAAAAAACCCCTCTGTCCTCGTCAAAGCCTATAAGACTTACGTTAGGCCGATACTTGAGTATGGAACAACAATTTTTTACCCAGTTAAGAAGAAGAATATACTTAGACTTGAAAAAGTCCAAAATAGCTTCACTAGAAAACTGTTTATCAGGAAATCTGGCTTTGATTACCATGCTATTCCCAGCAGTGAAGTAAGAAACAAACAACTCGGACTACAGACACTTTCATCCAGACGAAGAATATACGACCTCGTAATGGTTCACAAAATTCTCCATGGTTTCTGTGGACTTAATAAGCGTGACTTCTTCATAGTGAGACCATCTAGAACCCGAGGTGGAGGAGAGAAACTTTCACTAAGTACTGCAAAATCTTCTATTCGACATAATTTTTTCGTTAATAGAGCAGGTTCGGATTATATAAAGCTTTCCAAAAACTCAGTTATTCCGTACAAGCTGAAGCCATTTATTACGAATGCAAGTCAATTCATGAATAATTCTAGGACATAATGAGATCTTGTGGCAAAGCCCCTCTTGATCTGTTCTCCCTTCCATTCTTCTTTCTCTGGGCATTTGTTGTCGTATGTACTTTCTAATCATTCTATAACACTTTGATCTGGATCGTTAGCCAATTTGATGTGGATGTCGTTCTATACCGTTTCTAATTACATTGTTCTTCACATGGATTTGACCCATGTAATAAATAATAATCTTCTTCTTCTTCTTCTTCTTCTTCTTCTTCTTCAGCGTTTGTCCCGCTTCGTGGCGGGGTCCGCTATTCTGGTGTCATGACGCCACCTTTCCCGATCCAGCGCTAGATCGGGGTGGACACCAGCTACTTTCAAGTCCGTATATAACGTATCAGCCCAGCGCTGCTTCGGGCGCCCTCTAGGCCGCTTTCCTATTACCTCGAAGTTAAGGCCTATCTTGCGGACGCTGTCTTCTTCCCCACGCAGAACGTGGCCGTACCATCGTAAGCGAGCTTCGCGCATCTTGTCAGTTATCGGCGCGACACCGAACTTCTGCCGAATAGCTTCGTTTCGGATGCGGTCCATGCGGGTGACTCCAGCCGTCCAGCGCAGCATCTTCGTCTCCATGACGCTGAGGCGCGTTTCAACTTCCTTGGTCGCTGGCCAACACTCAACGCCGTACATTGCTACCGGCCGGACGACCGCTCTGTAGATCTTCGACTTAAAGCGCTCTGGTATCTTCTTGTCGCAGAGCACGCCAGTCAACGAGCGCCACTTGGACCAAGCTGCACTCACGCGTGAATTCACTTCGACCATCAGTTTGCCGTCAGACGCGACTGCTGATCCCAGGTACTTAAAGACCGCAGTGCGTGGAAGCTCGATGCCGTTACCTTGATGGAGCTGGACTCGGTAACGTCCGTCGATAAATACTCGGTCTTCTTCACGTTCAATCTGAGTCCAAACCGCTCCAAGCGATCACACCAAGCTTGCAACTCTCGCTCGAGTTCTCCTTTATCTTCGCTAGCGAGCATCACGTCATCGGCATAAAGCAACGTCCAAGGGACGGGCTTCTGAAGATCTCGTGTGATGGCATCCATGACGACAACAAAGAGGAGTGGGGAAAGCGCAGAACCCTGGTGTACTCCGACAGAGATGGGAAACTCCATCGAGGTCCCAGCTGCAGCTTGAACTCGACTCTTTGGACAAGAGTAGAGAATTCGCACCCACTCTATGAGCTCTTCAGGAATTCCATGTTGACGCAGGGCGTACCATATCACTTCACGCGGTACGCGGTCAAAGGCCTTCTCCAAGTCGAGAAAGGCGATATGCACTGGCTTCTGTTTCTCGCGATGCTTCTCTATCAGGAGGCGGACGGCATGTATGTATGTAGTAAATAATAATAATAACATATATTTGAAATCAGCGTTCGAAGCCGCATCCAGTGATGTACGTCTCATCTCAAAGCCCCATGGTCACCTAGTATCCTTCCCTTGTAAGATATAGATTCGAGTTAAATGCAGGGTGATCCACGCCGAGGGTCGTAGAGTCACGGAGCTAGGTGACGGTTTCCTTTGAATTGCTTCTTACCCTATTCACTCCGTATAGATTTCTCCTCCTCGGAGATAACACCAACCTAAGCCTACTATCTGCAGCATGCAAAACTCTTATTACCCATCAAGCTGTCACTCAGAAAAGATTCATGGGAGCTGAACACTCCAAGAAGCGATCTGCGCTATTTCACGTCACAAACGGAACGCCAGCTTATGGCATAAGTGAAACTGAACACACGCTAAGCGCCCATATTAATGCAGCTTTCAGCTGACGTCGACACCATCGAACACCTGATACGACGACACACGTAACAATGAAGTGAAGAGTTGTCTCAAGGGATCTGGATCTGGCTAGATAGAAGAAAGTTGGGGGAAACTTCAGATCATGTGGACCAACATTCCTAGAGAAAAATAAGAGGCATATATCGCACTAGAATATTTTTGAATAAATCTGTGACACGACGTTCAAGAACGAAACTTCGTTTAGAAACGAGTCAGAAGGATTCTAAAAAAATGTGTAGTGAATCTCGTAACGAATAAATGAACGAGTTTTCCTATTCCTATTCCACTAGGCTGCCAAGTGCGTGTTCAGTAAGAGCTTTTTATCGGTTGCCTGTCCTGTATACGAAACTGCACTATTTACAGATTTTTGATGGGACCTTGACTACGTGAAGAATGACTCATCATAACTAGGCATAAACGCAGCAATTAGGAGAGCATGTGACGGGACCAGTCAGCAAGTCGAGCATGGGTGGCCATTCAATCTCACCTCGGGGGCAGACATAACTCCAACGCCGCGCGAACCCCCTGGCGTCGCGCACGGTGCGCGACGAAATTGGACGAGTTATCGCGGTTCGGTGCTTCCAACGGCTAGAAACGCTCCCTACAGGGACATGCGGCACGCCCTTGCCTTATTTCAATGTTTCTTGGAGACGGCATATGAATGTGGTTTCAATGGGACGATCAGCGACAGTTTATACAGGATTCCTGGTCATGTGGATGGATTCTAGCGCCAGTATTTGCCAACTACAACTTCTTCGGCTAATTTTTACCCGTGATTATGGTTATACTACGGAAAAAGGTCACTATCAATCATTCTCGGATCAATTGCCCTATCGCAGACTTTGCCTACCACATTCTGTGGGATCTTAAGTTCCTTGCTAGAAATGTGGTCTGGGAGCTTAAACACTGAGAACATTTCGTGCTCCGCGGCTAACCATGCGTCACCGAGCGCACGTCCGCGTTTCAGCGCCGCGACGTCGCGTTGGAGTTAGGTCCTGGAGCCATCTCACCTAGCATGTGCCCACACGATCAAAGAACAACCGATCTGTGCACATGTCCAGTTGAACCCTACTGCCCGTCGAAGGTGTACAACTAGACACACTCGTGATGACGAGCTAGTAGCTACTGCAGTCTCAGCAAGTCAGCGAATATAGGTCGCCGTCATGTTCTAGCCTATCGCTAGACGGCGGCTCGTTGGCCTTGAAACTCGTCTGGTGAGCCGCCCAATTAAAAAAAAAAGGCAAATATAGAGATTTTTTATTGAAGATAGGATTCAGAAATATCTTTCAAAAAGTTGATCACCGTGGCTCGCCGTGACATGAGTGTACGCTCCCTTGAGTAATCGATTGTCAAGGGTAAATCTGAAGCAGTACTATTGAACTTTTACGACCCTTGGCCCCTTGGCCGAGGTCGAGAAGGGGTGAAAAAAAAATTCACCCAAACTTTCTGGGTTATCTGGGGCGCTGATCACGAATATGGTATCCATTTTTGAAATTTCGGCAGATTACGGCAGTTTAGCATGTGTGAACGCGATCCCATAGTAAACTTTGAGGATCCATTACTCCTTGGGATCAAGGACTTTGCAAAGATAGCATCCATGTATGCATCCCTTCCTACTAATTGAAGGGTCGAGAGTTCATAGTGGTATTCAATTTCGTCGCTCAGACACAAGCACGTGTGCTTGCGATCCTACAGTAAGCTTTAAGGTTCCCTAAGCACTTGGGTTCAAGGGCTGCAAAAATGGTACCCATCTTCTACTATGTGAATGGTGGAGACTCTCATAGTGGTATTCATTTTTACCGTTCAGACACACGCCTGAGATAGTTCCCTGGTTAGTAATTTTCCTCTTCACTGATTGATTCTTGTTTTTTCATGCTTATAATTACTTTTACTCATGTTCCTTTGTTTTGCTTTTGGTTATCCTCAATGTACAAGATAAATAAATAAATAAATAAATAAATAAATAAATAAATAAATAAATACATTTCCGCCACGACACGGCCCACCATCTCTCCCAAAGCCGCTCAGTTGCTGGTCATCGTGCCCGTTCATTCCGTGTCTGCCTACTACCGTATCCCAAAACTCCCTCAACTGAAGCGCATTACGGCGGCGAAGTATAAACGCGACGTGGAAAAAATCGATACCCCTGCCGATCATGGCGCCACTCAACGCGGACCGCTATTTTGAACTACGTCCAAAGCTCGTCTGAAGTAGAATGCATAGCGCGTTCTAGAAACTGTGAAATCTCTGCTTCAGGATCGAACTCATGACAATTAATGAAGACGTTCATTAATAATAATAAAGTGATCATGCGAAGAAATACATAGACATATAAACTCAACAATAAACTATGTAAACAAAACAGTCTCCGAAGCAGGAGCACTTGGTAGATGGTCGAAAAGAGGGCTCGCCAAATGTCTGACATTCAGACGAGCCCCAACTCTCAGCAAGAAAGAAACAGGCACTTGGCAGGCAAAATTAACACACAGACACGCACACGCTGACATGACATGAACGACGCTACCCTTATTAGTAGAAACGTGAACAGCAAGGCGGAACCGCTTCAGTAATTCCACCGATCCACTGATATGTCCATATCGGGGTAGGGCCCTTGCGGAGGTGGATAGTAACGGTTCCTTGGTGAAACCTTAACAAGCGATCGTCAGCCGAAGCCATGGCGAAGAAGCCGCTTGTAAACCGACCTCTTCGAAGGAGTCGTCGAGATTCCTCCGCAACCAGCAGATATACAACAACAGCAGCAGAAGTATCTGGAGAGGAAACAGAGGACATCAGAGGGAACCCCAAGTGCCATATTTGGTGCAGTTTACAGCAATTCTTGAGCTTATTGAAGGAACAGGTCGCGCCACGCACTCGTCTAGCTCGTGGCAATTTTCAATGTAATCGATAATGTAAATGCAACCTACATAAAACAGCCAATATACGCGGAACTTCATGCACGCAGACCTTTTGCAATCAATGAAAGGAAAATCGCAACAACTTGGGCCGGTGCATAGTGCAATCTCTCTTATTAGCTCAAAATTTCTGCCCTTCCTGCACCTTTACATAAGCGATAAATCATTATTCTACTTCAGAAAATAAAATTTTGAACAGTGTGTTCACTTATTGGTACAGGTAAATTGAAAAACTCCAAAGAAGGTCACATTAAATTTTCCTTGAACGGAAAATTATTCTAACCTTCCCGGAGTCTCAGTTGAATCTGGAGAACGCTCGTTTAAAGATGGAAGATTTTCAGCGTGATTTCAAAGGCGTCAATCATGCTAAGAAGAGCGTACAATTTAGTTAGAAAAATGTTCAGTTTGACGTGAAAATGGAATATGTGGCTTGATTTCCCAATGAATAAGTTTAATATGAAATTCCCCGCAATAGCTAAAAAGGAAGGCAAAGAAAAGACAACGGCAAATCTAACTCTAACTGTTAACATAACTGAACTACTTGTGCAACCGAACTCGGCGAGTACTAAGAATGAAGATTCAATAATCGACCGACGACGTTGGTAGTAAGGTAACCTTAGCAACAGACGTACCGTTGCGAGAATGATCAGCACAACCACTATAAATAGGAACCACCAGTCACGCGAATCCGTCTTCTGGAATAAAAATGTATCCACAGATCATTCCATGTTCGTCTCTCGATGAAACTTGGCATCTTTGATGTTGCAATAGTCGAGTAGTTTGTTCAGCGTAGCCAAGATTGGTGCAAGACTTTATTTCGGTCGACGTTTCGGCGTTGCCGCCTTCTCCAGAGCCTTTATGAATGGACAAATGAGCCCACTGACACCCTAGCTGAACGGAAGATGGGTTAATGACCTTACATTCACCCGTCTTCTGTTCAGCTAGGGTGTCAGTGGGCTCATTTGTCACTCATAAAGGCTCTGAAGAAGGCGACAACGCCGAAACGTCGACCGAAATAAAGTCTTGTACCAATCTTGGCTACGCTGAACAAACTACTCGACTATCCACAGATCAAATCCCTGCGAACTGGTTGAGCTATCTAAACGGTAGGTCGGAACGGTCCAATTGTTGTGTATGGGCATAATCGCCTCTCTCTGGGAAATAACGAAATGCAAGAATCTCGAGGCCAGTACAAATCTGCGCAGGGTTAGAGACGACGGAAATTAACTGTTGGCGGCTTTGGCCCTCTGGCTGTGCGCAGAGAGCCAACGCCGCTCAAATAGGCTGTAAACAGCGACTAAGGTCGAGCAGAGTTGGTGCAGTGGATAGAGAAGCGGCGTGATGAGACCAGGTGGTTTATGGTTCGAGCCTCCTGTGATGCAAGATTTTTGCACAAAAAAAGATCCGCCACAATCAACCAAAGTACTCCGTGTAAAATTGCAACAAAAGGGACACCGGAAAGGAGACCTGGCTCGCAGGTAGCATCGTGTTTTCACTACTCCAGAGATGGGAAATTTCACAAAAAAGTCGCCCTTATTCAAGGCGCTGATCATCTGGATGAGGCTCGCGTTTAAAACTTCGATTGATTACGGTGGGTCACGGCAATATGGATGAGTAAAGACACTCACCCACGCTCACCCTGCAGTAACCCAGCGTAATCGAAATTTCAAAAACAGAGCTTACATGGGTGATCAGGGCTTTAAATAACCTCTCTAGGCTATGTTTAGTCGAAGAAACCTTTCCATCACTGCAGTCGTGAAAGTACGACAGTACCTGTGAGCCACGATTTCCTTTCTGTCGTCCTTTTTCTTTGCGATTCTATACAGAGTGCTTTGATTGATTGTGGCGGGCTTTTTTTAGGAAGTGCAAAAGTGTTGCACCGCAGGAGAGTCGAACCATAGACCACTTCGCCTCGCCACGCCTTTCCTCTATTCACTGCGCCACCACTGCTCGACCGTCGCCATTGTTTCCGGCTTTGTTGAGCCCGTCCTCTGCGCGTAGGCAGAGGGCTAGCGCTGCCAGCGGTCCAACATCCGTCGTTCCAAATCTGTGTCTAGTTGTGTTGGGGTCGAGACACCTGCAGCCTGTTGTTTCCCAAAGAGAGGCGATTCTGCCCATATAAAACGCTTGCGCCGTTCCGACCTACCGCTAAAATGGTATCCTGGTTAGACTCAAGATTTGGCTCTGGAAAAGAGATTCGAAAGAAAATACGATTCAAAAGTGCCTGCCATACCAGCCCTTGCTCTATCAACCACTGGTTCCTTTCTTGTTGACACTGCACTGGGTTCGCCGACGCTCCATCACGTAGCTGACAGTAGTCCCAATCCCTAGTGATTCAATCGCTTTATTTAACAGCTTGAAGACTGAACAGAAATAAGTGAAAACAGACTTGCCTTACAACCATGAACGATATACTGGATAAGCTGTCAGCAGACTTCCGATCCAAAGCCAATCCACACGAGATACCAGTGTTTGTTGTGTTGTCAGAATTTGCCATGGAGCTAAACTAGACCCCATCCAGGTTCAGCTTAAGCGGGATACTTCTCGTCAATAACTCTAACTCCCACATATAAGACTCTGCACTTAATCCGCGACGACAGCATTTGATCGCATGAGCAAACCATACACATCGACTTTGCGGACGATGCAGACTATGAGCAGACCTTGATACAACTGAACGCCACCCACCGAATATAGACAGTAGTGCGCCCATCTTGCGAATGCTGTGTTAGAACGACTGGATACGTAATGCTGGAACAAAGCTTACTATCATCCAGCAACGATTGTGGCGCTAAACACCGGAATGAAATACATACCTTACAAGGGTCCGTTGAGAGCTATCGTAGAAGAACACTCTTTTCCCATGAGTTCCCTCTTGAAACGCCGACAACAGACGATTCAACGGAAGGACGTAAATGGACGTCATTCCTCCGTTAGTGATTGTGTAGTAGACCTGGAGGAATTCTTAGCCATCTGCAGCACAAGAGCAAAGCTTCTCATAAAAGCAGTTCCTTCTAAAATTCTATAACACAAAGAATCACAGGCATAACACTTTTTCGAAATTACAGGGTCTACTGGAATGATGACAAGAACATGGCAGGCGCTGAGGAGGATTCAGAACGACTGCCAACATCGATCTTGCCACCAGCAGCGCCGATATCGATCGATATTATCCAATCTGGTTCAACAATAGAAGGAGTACAGTTACAGGAGGTACAGGAAATAATAGATCTTGGGTTCTTGATAAAACAGGATCTCAGTTTCGATGCCCACTGTTAACTTATACCCACTAAGCGGCCAAAGCGGTACTAAATCTGTTCCCATCCCTATATATTAGGTTGTCCCATAAGTCCCCGCCGTTTTTTTTTTTCCAACGATTCATTACGGATTTTGCCGGCGATCTCTAGCATAGCGCTATACAGCATTCGAAAGAGAATGATTGGCTCTATCAGATCATGTATTGCATTTCTTTCTTCATCCTGAATTTTGTCAATTTTTAGGTTGTTAAAGTGAAAAGTGAAAAAGCGAAAAAGCTGGCCATCTGCGCAGTTTTCCATAACATTTGAAAGACAATGTTCTGTCCTACAACAATACGTGTTGCTCCTATTTGCTCATTTGTCCTTTACTGATTTTTAGGCCATCAAATTGGGACGTCTGACTTTTCACCGACAGCTCCGTTCTGTGGTTGGAACTTTTTGCTTGGTGTTTGTCGTTCAGAAGAGAACGTCTTGCTCTACAGAATTTGTGTCGCGTTTGTTGGCTGATGCCGATTTCTGTCAAATATCAACAACTGAACAAGGAGGAGTTGTTGGTAAAATGATTTTTCTCTTTTTGGATTTTTTTTGTTGATATTGGACAGAAATCAGCATGAGAAAATAAATGCGACATAAATTCTTATTGAGCAAGACATCCTCTTCCGAACGACATATAACAACAAACAAAAAATTCCAACAACAGAGCAGGAGCTGTCGGCAAAAATTCCGACGTCCCAATTTGAAGACCATTCGGACGTCTCAATTTGAAGACCCAAAAGTCAATAAAGGACAAATGAGCAAATAGGACCAACACGTATTCTTGTAGCACCGAACATTGTCTTCTTAATGCTATGAAAAACTGCGCACGCGAAAAATTCCAAACCTAAGCGGAGAGAAGCTTTGCGCAAATGGTCACTTTTTCAAGTTTTCACGTTTCACTTTAACGACCTAAAAAATGACAAAATTCAGAATGAAAAGAGATATGCATATTCTGATAGAGCGAATCATTCTCTTTGGAAAGCTGTATAGCGCTATGGTAGAGACCACCGGCGAAATCCGCTATGAATCGTTGAAAAAACGGCGAGGACTTATGGGACAACCTAATACCACGAATACTACTGTACTTGTCGAAGCGTATAAAATATTTATCAAACCTTTATTGGAACAGGGCACAGTTATTTTTAATCCTTATAAGGTAAAATCAATAACTGAGCTGAAAAAAGGATAGAAAATTTTAATTCGTAAGGTGCTCATTAGGTCTAAACGATTTTTGTATCACAATATTCTCTGCAGCACAATGCGAAACACGGTGCTAGGTTTGCATTCCCTATCACATAGGAGGAGAAAGTTTGATCTAGTCACACTCTACAAGGTTCTATAAAGACATTATGGACTTAATTGTAACATTTTCTTTAAACTGAGGGCATCTAATAGCAGAGGAGGCCCAGTGAAAATAGCCATTCCTAAGGATAAACGAATGTGAGGTTCCATTTCTTGTAATTAGAGCAGGCACTGTGTTCGGCAAACTGCTAAGGTTAGGCATTGTTACAGACAAACTCAGCGATTTCAAAAGGAAACTTGACAGGCTAGATTTGTCTTAAGGAGATTCACATCACTGGTATATCTTTCTTACACCATCTAAAATCTCTGTTCTTGTGCTCGAGTAGATATCGTGATGCAAGCTGTGTTGTCTTGGTTGAAATGTTTTGCTGCTGTCAAGTGTTTTCACACGGATATCCCGGGTAATAAATACATAAATAACAACGAACGCTGAAGAATTCCAAAATTCTACAACACAAGGAATCACCGGGTAAGCACAGCTGTGACTTAGATAGCCATCACTGCTTCTTTCAAAACACAAGGTCTACTGACTGCATTGGTGACGAGAAGTGGCAGGCGCCTAAGAGGATTTAGAGCGATTGCCAACATCGATCGATAACAGTCGGCCGACCGATATCGATCGATATTATCGATCTTTAGCCAGCGACGAATGCGTCTAGTTTGAAATTCTTCGCAAAAAATACAGTACTTGGTGGGTCTCTGCCCGCGTTCGCTATAACGCTTTAAAATGAATAGGCGAAACCAATCACGATTTTTCTCCTAGAAAACGATGTAATTTTGCTAGCTGGTCTAAATCTAGGGATTCGAATTTCAGTGTCTGAGGGAGGGATAATGAGAAAAAGTGGCAGATGGGCAAATTTTTGCAACGAGATCTTCATCTTCATCCTTAAGGGTGTGTTCATACTTCCTGACAGGAGCGGCTGGAGCGATTGGTCGGCCATGCAAATCATATCGAGTTTTGTTGGACGATTCTCGCAAAAATCGATACAAATGATTCACCCGGCCAACCAATCGATCCCGTCGTTTCCGTCGCGAATTATGAACAAGCTCTGAATGTCCACCTCTTCTTCTTCTTCTTCAGCGTTTGTCCCGCTTCATGACGGGGTCCGCTTTTCTGGTGCCATGTCGCCATCTTTCCCGATCCCGTGCTAGATCAGGGTGGACACCAGCTACTTTAAAGTCCTTGTGTAACGTATCAGCCCAGCGCTGCTTCGGGCGCCCTCTAGGCCGTTTTCCAGACACTACGAAGTTAAGGCCTATCTTACGGACGCTGTCTTCCTTTCCACGCAGAACGTGGCCGTACCATCGTAAGCGAGCTTCACGCATCTTGTCCGCTATCGGCGCGACACCGAACTTCCGCCAAATAGCCTCGTTTCTGATGCGGTCCAGGCGCGTGACTCCAGCCATCCAGCGCAGCATCTTCGTCTCCATGACGCTGAGGCGACTTTCCGTTTCCTTTGTCGCAGGCCAACACTCAGCTCCGTACATCGCTACCGGCCGGACGACGGTTTTGTAGATCTTCGACTTTAAGCGCTCTGGCATCTTCTTGTCGCAGAGTACTCCAGTCAACGAGCGCCACTTCGACCAAGCTGCACTCACGCGTGAGTTCACTTCAACCATCAGACTGCCATCAGAAGCTATTGCTGATCCCAGGTATTTAAACACCGAAGTGCGTGCAAGCTCAGTACCGTTAATCTTAATGGAGCCGGACTCATTTACGTCAGTCGTGAAATACTCGGTCTTCTTGACGTTCAATTTGAGTCCGAACATGGCCAGGCGGTCGCACCAAGCTTGTACCTCTCGCTCGAGCTCACCTTTGTCTTCGCAGGCGAGCATCACGTCATCAGCATATAGCAACGTCCAAGGGACGGGCTTCTGAAGATCTCGCGTAATGGCATCCATTACGACAACAAAGAGGAGTGGGGAAAGCGCAGATCCTTGGTGCACCCCAACAGAGATGGGGAGCTCCGTCGAGGTTCCTGCTGCCGCTTGCACACGACTCTTTGGACAAGAGTATAGCATTCGCACCCACTCTACAAGTTCTTCGGGAACACCGTGCTGTCGAAGGGCGTACCATATAACCTCACGCGGTACGCGATCGAAGGCCTTCTCCAAGTCGAGAAAGGCAAGATGCACCGGCTTCTGTTTCTCGCGATGCTTCTCTACCAGAAGACGAGCAGCATGTATGGCATCGATAGTGCCACAACCAGCCACGAAGCCGCACTGATTGCTGGAAAGCTTGACGATTTCGCGAATTCGGCTATCGAGGATTCGCTCGAAGATCTTCATGCTGTGCGAGAGCAACCGAATCGGACGGTAATTTGAGCAGTCTGCAGGGCTGCCCTTCTTCTTCCAAATCGGGATCGTCGTACTTTCCTGCCAAACATCAGGCACCTTCTTCTCCGCTACAACCTGGTTGAAAAACTTGGCCAACCACTCAGCAGAGTACCAGAACTTCGACTTCCATAAGTCAGCTGGCAAGTCATCTGGACCAGTCGCCTTGCCCGGTCTCATCATCCTCAGGGCCGCGTCAGTTTCCTCCACAGTGATTTTATGGACGGGACCGTGGATAGGAGCCACAGAAGGGACGGCCGGATGAGGGAACTCTTCAGTCGAAATTCCCTCAAAATAATCGCACCATCGCTTCAAGGCCTTTTTGCGCTCTGTCAGAAGATGGCCGTTCTCATCATTGATGCCAAAGAACTTCTCTATATCCTCGGATTGGCGATGACGGTTTTTTGCAAGTCGGTATAAATACCGCTCGCCATCGCGCGACTCAAGCTTTTCGTAGACATCATTGTAATGAGTGGCTTTTGCTACGGCCACAGCCTTCTTGGCAGCTTTTTTCGCTTCGTGGTACTTTTGCCAATTATTGGCGGTCTTCTCGCCGAGAAACACATGATAAAGCGCTTTCTTCTCTCGAACCTTTTCTTTCACATCGTTCGTCCACAGCCATGCCTGCATGTCGACCTTTCGTCGTCCAGGCTTTGTAGTGCCAAGTTCTGACCTCGCAGCTTGAAGTATCGCGTCGGTCGCTTTCTTCCAAGTTTCGTCGACAGTCGTGACTGTCGGTAACCGTACGCGAGAAATCACAGCTGCTTCCTTTTCCTTCATTCGCCACCACTTGATTCTTGCAGCACCGCATCGCTCAACCTGCTGCAGCCTCGGAGGAGCGATCTTCAAAGTACAGATCAGCGGACGATGCTGTGGGGCGACCGTTTCATACGGCACGATCTTCGCGTCTGTGACGAGATTTCGGTCACGATCTCTCACAAGGACGAAGTCTATCTGCGTCTTGGTGTTCCCACTATAGAACGAGATAAGGTGGGAGTTGCGTTTGCGAAACACGGTGTTCATTATGGTGAGGTTATGCGAATCCGCATATTCAAGATACGCTCACCATCTGTGTTACGCAACCCATAGCCGAATCCACCATGACAGCTGTACCCGTCTTTCGTAGCGCCTACGTGCCCATTGAGGTCACCAGCGACGATGATGACGTCCTTCGACGGTACCTCTGCTGTCTTCTCATCAAGCAGGCTCCAAAACTCATCCTTGGCTTGATCGGAACAACCAGTCTGCGGAGCATACGCAGAGAAGAAGTGGAAGAGTCGCTCCTTAGCGGCGACAACGATCTTCATCAATCGATCGTCAAAGCGCTCAACGCTTACAATCGAGTCTCGGAAACGCTCGGAGACGATTATACCAACACCACTGGTGGTCCTGGGACTTCCACATAGAACGGCCTTGAAGCCACGTCCTATATCTCTTGACTTGCGGCAGGACCACCTCGTCTCCTGCACCGCACAGAAATCAACTCTTCTACGCTCCAGTGCTTCTACCAACTCGCACGAGCGGCCCGTCAACGTACCCACATTCAGCGTTGCTACGCGGGTCCTGTTTACGTTACGGGACTTTCGGACTAGCTCAGTTGCCCCCCGATGCCGTCCTCGCACCAGGGACCCTCGCATACTTCTCACACTCGCCGGGCTTTGCGAGTGCGCGTCGGCTCCCGCGGACGCCGTAGCATTATCTCGAAAAACATGAACTGACATACACCCATACGATGTGACATTGGGTTGTTCGTAGGCCGGCCTATCACCAGGGCCTGTCGCCTGCATTCGAATGTCCGTGCTTGGCTTAGCTCGCAGAAGCGAGCAGTTTCCAGTGGCACCACGAGGAGGAACGGACATCGCCACCCTCTGAATGTCCACCTGATATCGATATTTATATACAGGGTGCGCTATAAATATGGTCACTCAATAAAAAGCGAATTACTCACGGGGAATTTGTCAGGGAATAGCGAAAGTTCCTCAACAATTTATTAACAATCTACTTAACACGCAAAATGGATATCATCCAATATGATCTTCCTTGGCACGAATGACAACCTTTAGACCCTTAGGGTAGGACTCAATGGCGGCACGCAAGGTTGCTTGCGGAATTTCCTTCCATGCTTTTTCCCGTGAAGATTTCAATCCTCGAGTCGTAGTGCGCCTTTTAGCGCAGGCTTCACCCTCTAGAATGAACCAACGCAGTAATCCATAACACTCAAATCTTACGAGTTTTTCGGCCATTCAGAAACAGGGATGAAGTTGGGAAGATTCCTTGCGCACCACTCCTGAGTCTTCTTGGACTTATGAGCGGGTGCGCCGTTCTGGTGAAAGGTCCATGTTGTATTTCCAGAGTGTTCTTGAGCCTAGGGAAGCAGCTCCTTCATCACAATGTCGTTCACGTAGACATTGGTGTTGACCTTTGCTCCTTTTTCAACGAAAACCAATCGTGTCCATCTTGTGGCGCAAACTCCGGCCCAAACCATAAGGGAAGCTGCATGAGAGTTTCTGTTAACGGTGTCTGCATCCTCACCACTTTCAGCCAATAACCGCGAGTTTCGGCGGTCAAAATGCTGCTCAATTGAGAAAAGTTTCTTATCAGTGAAGAGCGTCGTGCTGTGGTCGTGCCGCTCGAGGAGTCTTGGATATTTTTTTCTTCTTCCTTCCATCTGTGCAGGCGTTTGTCCGTGCAGTTGACGGAACTTGTAGGGGTATAGTCCAAGTTCATTCTTAGCAACTCGCTTCATCGTCGTAGCCGATACGTTGAGCTCGGATGCCATCTTTCTCATGCCGCGGCCTGGATTCCACTTGAATTGTTCTTTCACGATTTTCCAAAGACTGCTCGTAGCTACGGATACCGGGCAGCCAGGTCGGGAACGATCATCGAGAGAGTTACGTTCCACACAGCGATAGACTGTCATCTTGTGCAGCTTCAGCAGACGAGCGATGTTGGGAACAGAAAGTCCTGCCCTTCTCGGATCCAAGATTGCGCTTCATTGACAACAAGGCTTTACCATTTCTGATAGAAGCAGGGTGGAGATGCAAAAAACACTATATACGGTTAGGATGACACGTAGAATCCGAAGAAACAATGGAAACATAAGAACGTTCGCAAACAAATACAAAAAATGACGCGCGAAAAAGTGACCATATTTATGGCGCACCCTGTAGTATCGGCTTTTCTCCGGGTTAAGCCTATTATGCAAGCAGTCACACGAATGCGGTGACCAGTTCACAGAAATACAGATCAATCAAGATAGACTTTTGGGCGAAGCCCCATCCAGTAAATAGTCCAGTCGATGGACTCCCCTAGGTCTACTGCGATTAAGCCAAACCTACAATTTATGGAAACGGATAGAGGTGGACACCTCGCTCTAGGCTTGCATTGGCCTGACTGGTGATTTCAAACAAAAAGGGAAAATATGAATTTTAAATTTTTTCTCATATTTAAGCCAAAGCTAGACAGTAATCCCCATCCACCTAGGAAAATAAAGCAGGATTCATATTCATGATGAGATTCTTGCAGGGTGCGAAATCGAATATCGAAGAAATGCCGATGCCGAAAAGCTATTGCGCGGCGACACGAAGTATAAACCCTCTATAGGGCCACATCATCGATGATCCCAAACCAGGAACAAACCTCATGAAACAGTCCCACATCACTTAAATTTTAAATTGGACACTTTCCAAAGCAAATTATGCGGCTTTCAGTACTAACGGTTTTCGATGCAGTTCACGTTAAGTGGGGCAGAACTGTATGGACCATTGTTCACCTATTTGCCATATGTTCTGTTCTTATACCGTTCTTGTTTTTATACTTCTTATGTTCTTATACTTCGAGGGTCTCGATAATTTACCCACCAATATTGCTCCCATAGAATACCACTCAACTGCCATTGTGCTATCCGCATGACTAAATGAGCCAAAATTGGAGTGGAATCGATAATATCGATCGGCATTTATTGGTCGACATTACCGCCTCCCTGTTGCGAAACCCGTGCGGTGGCTACTATGTCAGCGTTCACCGATATTGATCAATAAGGTATGCGTATTCACGGGGGGAGCCATTAATTTTGCGTGGATGCAGACGACAGACAGAAACCGAACTCTATATAGCAAGACAGTACGAAAGGAAAGTAATCATCACCTCATTTCTGTATGGATCTTCCGTCCAATCGGAACGTGCCTTATTGTGCACGTGCATTTGAAACTCGTGAATGAACCTCTTCTCCATATCCGGCTTCGCGTTGTTACCTACAAAACTTCGGTAACGTTGAATGCCTTAAATAGCACTACTTTATATGGAGTCTCGGACAATTAAACTACAGTATCTGCGCGCAATGATATTTCTATGGCTCAAAATAAAAACAAAAAAACAGAAACAGAATTCAGGCGCTGCTGCCGAAAAGCAGCAGTGCTTGAAGTGAGGGGTAAGTTAAGGTTCTGACAGGGAGTATAAGATATAAGATATTCCAACCTATAAGAACACATAAGGCATCCAAATTTCATCAGATCTAGGGTTGGATTCGCCAACGATTAAATACGGAAATACAAGGTAGAGAGAAACATCCACTAGGTGACTTTTCTTGCCTTTACTGTGAGATTGCTGAATCCATCCCCTGGTTGAATTCTCTCCAAAAGTGGCTTAAATGCAGGTGTTCATGAGCAAATAAAGGCTAACATCTGCTATGAGTCTCACGGAACGGCACCGCATAGCGATCTGTTCCTTACTATCGCGGTGGGAGCCACCCACACACTGCGGTGGAAGAGGCGTTGTCGCAATTCTCGGTTCCCGTACTGCATTGCAGAGAACTAAAGCTAATGCAGTCGATAATTGCGACTGCATTAGCTTTAATCATGAACGTTCAAGGATTGCTCCCGCTCAAAGCAAAAGCGGCAGAAGCGGCATGGCACAAAACTCTGCCGTAGGCCTAATGCATCCTGTTGGAAGGGTGTATAATTATGATAAAAACATTTGTGCCAGGGAGGACTAGAACCCGTACTTTCTACTCTTCTAGAAGGATCCTAGCCCACTAGATCATCGGTGCTGTTCAACTGAACTCCGGCACATTCTCGTAGCAACACCAACTTCAGGAATGTAGCACACCAGAAATCCCAACCAACTTCGGCAACAACAAAGGCGGGTTTTTGCACGGCAAATGACTGCGAAGTCGGGTGCACCCTGATTAATATCTACCAATAGACGCCCTTTGGACAAATTAGTACACGCTAAGGCAACGCGAAATAGACGC
This sequence comes from Heligmosomoides polygyrus polygyrus, assembly GCA_947396885.1. NCBI lineage: Eukaryota > Metazoa > Nematoda > Chromadorea > Rhabditida > Heligmosomidae > Heligmosomoides > Heligmosomoides polygyrus. Next base: position 19,091,264 of record OX377202.1, read on the forward strand.
AAGGCCTCAGCTGTGTTACACAATTGCAATCCATGAAAACCTATCGCCAAGACACCTAACCGTTAAGCCTCCCACCCCTCCGGGTCAGAGATGGTACCAGCCCTGTTTGGGAAGGATAGAACACTGACGGCACATGTCGCTTAGTAGCACAGGAGGGATGCGAGATCATCTCAGGGGTACGGGAACGCGTCGTGGTAAGCGAATCACGGCACCGATCCCGCGGTGCGATTTCCGCGGCGCGCGATTACGGTCGATGTTGTGGCTGTTCCCGCACCATTGCTGCGCGCCTAAGCGACATGTACCACACTGACTTGCCAGCCGCCGCACATCATTGTATAGACCAAAGGCGCATTCAAATAGCCTCCGATATATCGCTTAGAACTAGAATATGTGGTGCATCCCAAACGGGTTGACAACCGATGTTCTCTATCCCTATCCTTATACCACCAACAAGAAATACTGAAGCTGCACCAGTTTGGAGATAAGCAGCCGAGATACGTGAAGCCTTCGACACGCACTTATAAGCTCAAGCAACTGCCTCTCGAAGGCAGCACCATAGGCACGCCTACTAGGTCTGGTTTATACTTGCACTGCCGCGCGGTACGGCATGATGGTTGGCACAACTATCAATTTTACACGCCTCAAAACACCACATTCGACGGAATTTAAAAGTAGTATAAAAGGTGCATTACACACATACTTGGGAACAGATTTGACAGTCGAAGAACGGCACAGCGTTGGCTGCCACCAGAATCCGTATTGACTAAATACAGCAGTTGGTACATGTTGTCGAATACCGTAAATTCCTATAAAAGACGAACTACAGCAAAGAAATATGTATACCCAGAACTTTTCCGATAAACGATAAAAGGTCAGCTTTAATAGATGTTTTTCGAGACGCAATCTATTCCTTTTGGATATCGTGAAGGCAATTTGAATGTTTATTTGGCCTATTCAATGGTTTACGGTGCTAATGCGACGGACAAATCTGAGCTTTTCCTTCCCAGACAAGTCTGGAACCAATTTATCCATCCCGGAGGAATGAAACGCTTGCCTGGGCGGCACTACAGTCGAGGAACTCATTTCGTGGAACAAGCGACAGCAGGCGTTCATTACGCGGACCGTGGAAGAAAGATGACGACCAGTAATCGACTACCTTAAAGCGTAGTAAGACTCCAAGGCTACCCCACAGACGTGCCAAATAATCGCATGCAATCCAGCGAAGAATCCTTTTTTTTCTCTTTTTCTTCAGCGTTTGTTCCTTTAACCCGTCAGCTCCATCTTTCTGGAGACTTGACGCCAATTTTGCGATCTACTACATAACAGTTTCACACGGAAACTCATGCTCAGGTCAATGGGGTTCAAGTATGAAAACACCATTTACCCACGACAGGAATCCCATCTCAATTTGCAAACTTCTAGCCCTGGGGATTGTAAGCTTGACCTACTGATGTTTCACAAAATAATGCACGGGCAAACTGGTATACAGCTGGGGTCTTTTCCTCATAAGAGACCTTCTGCACCAGGGGTATCCGTAGAACATATTTTACCTAAAGCTAGATTGAACTGCAGAAAATATTTCTTTACTAGCCGTGTTTTCGCCGATTACTTAGGCCTAAGCAAGAAAGTGAACATCCCTTCCAGTCATTCTTCCTTCAAAAAACTTATAAAGGCTCACCTTGACGCCTGATGAATATCTCCTGTTTGATTAATTAATTAATATCATTGTTTATTTTAATATCTACTTTCCAATTTCTTGTTACTTGTCTGTTCTTTCGTTGTTTTTTTCTACCTAGTTCTACATCACCATCTTCTTGTAGGCATTTCGACTGGTAGTTTGTGTACATTTTTTATTATTTTTATTATTCTCACCCACATGGGGACATGGGGACACCTTCCTATGTAATACATGAATGAATGAATCGTTTTAAGGTGTGGATCTCGCCAAGGACAACTATTTTTTCCATCTTTTTGCGTATTGGTACCAGACTTGCCTGGGTAAAAAATCTTGATCTGGTTGAGCACCGCAAGTCATTGTATAGGACAAGCACAACGATTGATACGGATTCAAATTACCTCCATGACGTGTGAAAGTGAAAGAGCGGCGCATACCAGAAGCGGATTGATTAATGCCGCCTTCTATCCTCTTTACCTTTTTGCACGCGTTGTATTAAGAATAGAACAACGCACCGTATTGTAGCGATCCAAATACAGATGTGGCGTTTGTCCGAAGTCAATAATGCGAGGATGAACTCGAGAAGTGTAGTATAAAGACGCGTAAGGAACCTAAATGAGTCGATATTGAATGTGTATCTCATGGCTCTAATGTAGGTCATAAGACAACCTTCAAATCCTCCACAAAAGCGATTGTTTTCTTATTGCGATCCCTCCCTACGTACAGAGCACGAGGTGGCCGCCTTCGCTCCGGATCTCGGAGTATGTGAACTCTTATGGGAAAATCGCATCTCACGGATGGCAACTGCAATTCCCTGAACAAACCAATAAGCATGTATCATTCAAGGGAACTGGGTTGGTGTCCATCGGCGGTCCGACAATTTAACACCACCCATGACAACCACGTCTTATAATAAACACAAAAACACGGGGGCTAAGCAGTCTTTACATCCTTAGTAGCTTTATCAGACCAACATTATAAAATCAAGCATTAGCTTAATGTCGAACGCTAGCCAACGTCATCGTGTACGTGAAAAAGTGGGGCTACACCTGAACCCTACGAAGAGGATGTTCATGAGAAACGGATGGGTTTCCGATGATCCACGTTTGGCGAAGCGAATATTTCCGTGTGCTCCAGCTTGGTGTAGCTGAGTCGCGAAGTAAACGACGTACTGCCCTGTCGAGGTATGAAGAAACGAGCGGCTTAGGTAACCTCGAGGAGCTTCTAAGACTTGATAAAGATGAAGGTGAAGCCGGCTCCGTGCCCTTCTATTCGACTCCACTGTACTTTCCGCGCTAACGAACGCCTTAGACATCTGGGTCCTACGGACCCAGGATGAATACGCGATCAGCGTCGTCCAACGAGAAACTGAGAGAACGAATTTCAGAGTGAAACTACTTATAACAAGTGTGAGAAAGCCCCTGGAGTTCCGAGCTCAGTCGACGCAAGGTCGGAGACGTGGTCGCAATGCCCAAGTCGACGAAAATAAGCTGGATTGGTCACATACGCTTCGTTACGTTTCTCCGGCACTCTATGGACAGCAGCCGTCGCCTGGTGGATATGTTATGTCAAAAAGATGTCAAAAGAACATCCAGACGTCTACCAACGAGTCAGTCGGACTTCTTTCTGAAAGCCTTCAACGAAACGTTTAACGATCCTCGTGATCTTCGAGCGGGGACGATCCTCTGAACCACCTCAAACAGCTCATTCACCTACCCTCTTATAAGGTCTTGGAACACGCGAAAAACCTGCAATTTCACTGCCGCATATATGCTGGCAGATATCAATTTGAATCATGGGCCCTTGCCAGCTAACAGATTTGTTGCTGTTACAATGTGCCTACATTCTTTGTTACATAGCTAATCGTAGAGTCGGTAAAGCTTTGGCTTGTTGACTTTGTCGTTATTGGCTTAAATTAGCATAGACAAACTTTCTAGCAAACCACAGGGACGAATGGAGACATTGCTGGCGCCTACTCGAGGAAATCCGGTGACATAAGTGGGTAAGAAACTAAAGAAAAGGGATACATAAGCGGATTCCAAGAAAAACAACGGCACCAAAACTAACGCTGACAGCTCAACCGAGTGAACACATTGCGGTTGTGGTCCATTCCATTAATGAAATAGGTTTATTTTTGATTTATCAGAATTATTCTTAATTGCTGTAGCCGTTATTCTTTGAGGCTATACGCCTCAAAAATCCTGTAAAGGTGGCAGAATAGCCAACTGGTTGGGTCTTTGCAAGCTCGGATTGTAAGCTGGATGGACTGCAGCACACTATACAATGATTTCGTCAATTTTCTAAGCACACCATTATAAAGATACCGCGGGTAACGATTAAGGAAGCATTTACGCTATTAAATGCTGTCGTGGATTACATGAGAACTGGTCCATGACTCATTCCGCCACGCGCGTGCGGCGTGAGTCAGATAGGAAGAGTGGGCCTCTGCGTCTTGTCTCCTTGCGAGCGCCCCGTCATCCGCCGTCTCCTCGAACAGCAGACTCACGTGAATAGAACGTGAAGACGGTCGGAACCGTAGGGAGAGTTGGTGTCGCAACGAGTCGACAATTTAACGAGTATTGGTTGTGTTACAACTGTTTTATTGATATGCAAAAGAGAAAGGGGAACTGAAGTGATTTAGCCCGAGGTTTGTGTGCGGTATGCGCTTGGCTCTCCCTAATTTGATGTATGCAGTGACCCGCTCACCACGTAAAGTTTATCTTCAACGTCAAAATGGTACTACCAATAATACCATGAGCAGGAAAATAAAAACAAAACAAATATTACTCGTGCTAAGCTAGCGGCAAGCACGTCGAGGTACTCCTTGCATTCTCTTGTAGTAGGCGGTCGCCCTGCGATTCTCAGAAATTGGTGGAACCTCCAGAGCTCGGTGAGCACTTCCACTTGTCGTTGTTGCTCATCAGTCCTGATGTGCGGTGGTGCAACTTCACCTTGACGAAGTTTTATGCCTAATCCTAATACTATAAGATGGTGTGCGCTATGATTTAGCAATCAGCTGGACTTGACTGACCTCACACCCGTCTCGTAGGGATGTGGTGAGATAGCAGGGTTGATTCCAAAACGCTGCTTGGATTAGCAATTTCATCCTGCTTGGTCGTTTTGTAGCATGTAACTGCAAGGTCTGAAGTGCCTGTGACACTGTGTTAAAGCTACGCACTAGTTTCCCATTCAATTACTCTCACTGTAGCCTCAACAGAGGTGTAATGGGGCTCTGAAGATCTGCAGCTACATCAATGTCCTCAATGTTTATTACAGGTGTTTATGCCCATTTGATCAATCGGTCCACTACTTATTGGATCTATTATTGGTCGCCCCGGTCTCTCAGCTGTTGTCGCTGTTTGACTGTACTCATTCCGTCTTTGAATCACCTCTACTGCTGGTAGTCCCGCACCCAACTTGCACGCACGTGACCTCAACGGGAGAGTTGTAGGCAGTGCGCTCATGAGTGAGAGGCCTATCGGTTAGCCAGAAGTCGAGGTACATGTTCGGTGTGAGAAGCGGCAGACGCTAAAGACACGAGCAGGATGCATGTGAGGCGCGAGAGGGCGCGAGACATGGCGGCAGAAAACCCGCGCGCCGCGTTGGCACCTTGCCCATGGACCAGTTCTCCGGCAACGGCTGTCGTGCCAGTTAAGTACCTCCTCCTTTGGCACATCAGAGGACTGTTCGCTCTCTATTCACTCTGCTCACCTGTTTGGCGATCTTTCTCGGGATAATGGGAAGAGATGCAGCATCGGCTGGAGGAAGTGTGCACTCCCTTATAACCTATACTAGGTTGGAGTGCTGCAATTTTCTAGCAATGGCCCTCCAAAGCACTAGGAGTAGGGTTGGACCAGTATAACAAACTCAAGAGGGGAGATTTTTGGAGAATATCATCGTGACAGACGATGCCCTAACCCTTTTCCAAGTAGCTAATGCAAAGACGAAAAATCACGAAGAAAATAAACTGTTAGACCTTAAAATAAGACGAGGTAAGACTCACCCTGACGCCTGAAACAACGCCCTCGGACAGCTGTTTTCCACGTGGGATTCAAAGGTTGTCAGACAGTTCTGTTGCGATACGATCAGATACTGATTCGTCTCAATGATCTGACTGAAGGACAGGTCCTTTGCGGTTGCTAGGACGATTTCAAGCGTTAGCCGCAGAAATAAGAAGAGCATCACGCAATCTGAACAGAATTTCATCACACAATATCGAGGCGGAGGCATCACGAGGACGACGAGGCAGGAAACGCTTAGCGTTACGCGTACGAGTAGCAAAGGCAAGTGGGCAACATTACGTAAACACCGCCTTGAAATTTGTCTAGTTGACAAACACGACAATTATGGCGGAGCTCTCGTTTGTGCACAAAAAGCACAGTCCGACAGCTTCAAAAATCTCACGTATGGAAGTGCGCACTCCTAACGTTACGAAACTTCTCAGTGAAAAACTCCCAGTCGGCTACAGTGACTGGGTGTTTGGGGCAGGTTGCTCCAACGTCTAGGGAGCCTCTTCGAGGAGCTTGTCCAGTCCGGAAAGATATTTTGTTGTCAAAAATGCAAAAGCATGTGTTCGGTTGCCTCGAGGACGTCATGATTTTGCATTGACGTTAGTTTTCCGTGGTTCATACATTGCGTGCTTGAACGTATTCCATCTATATCCACAAAAACCACTAACTAGACGACTGCCGACGGATCTTTTTTTGGGCAGAATTGTCATAGAAAGAAATGATGTATTGGCGAAACTTGTGAGCTGGGGAAGAACGACCCCCTCCGTATGTAGGGCCGTGTGAGCGGAGTCAAGAATTACAGTCAGTTTTTGCTGAACGCTTTTTTAAGATGGAAAAAGAGGTTTAAAAACGTGCTGGCAACAATCATCAACACTTATGATACCTCACAAGGTGTGCCTCGGTGGCCCAGTCGGTAGGAGTGCCGCCTAATAGGAGCACACTGGCGGGGTTTTGAGTTCGAGTCCGAGTACTGCCGATACTTTTGCATATATTAGTTGGTTGTTATTACGCTTTCTCGTGATCACAGGAGTCAATTTTACAACATCAATGCTTACAGCAAACCAAGGCTGTCCTGTCTTTTTTGCGCCTTCATATGTGCTATTTCTTCGACGATACGTGTCTGCACCATCACCATATCATACCATATCACCTGTTCTGGCATTCCGCCAGAACTGTCGGCTCACCCTCTTCATCCTTCTCCATGGGTGCTTATCTGCCACTCCATGACGAGAAGTTTGCCATAAGTGTTGTTTGGCGTGACCTCGCATGATAGAAAGAGGCCACGCCTGTGTCTGTGTCGACTAGGATTACATCAACATATTCTACCACTGACCACTACGGTCCTGTAATAAACCTCTTGTGTAGCCATCATACTCACAGAGGTAAGCACAAAGGAGCCATAATACTCCTAGTGCATCAGAGCGCCGTCATACGCTCATAAACCGGGACATTTCTGGTGCATCGGCTAAATCTAGCCAAGAAGTTAGCCTAGTCTAACTTGTTCTTTTCGAAGCAACTAGTTTGCTTCACACCTTGCACTTGTGCGAGAAGAGGTTGGGATTTTTCCATACCTTGGTGCTAATAAGCCCTAAATTCCGTGCCCTGCCCAACAGCAGCTGCGCAAGAGGTTGGCCTAGCCAGTCCTTGGTGCTACTACAGCCCTAAATTCCGTGCCCTGCCCAACAGCAGCTGCGCAAGAGGTTGGCCTAGCCAGTCCTTGGAGCTATTTCAGCCCTAAATAACGTGCTTTGCTCTACCGCAACGGCACAAAAGGTTCGGTTAACGAAACCTTGGGTCTCTTACAGCCTTAAATTATCTGATTTTGTTCAAACAAAACAGAGTAGCCGAGGAAATGTCGCTTTTCTTCCACAAGAAAGCGATAATGGCTGGCGCAGAAACCATTAAAGAGGTTTTTGACAAATATCAAGCGTATGCACAAAGAATAGTATACCCTGATGATGACGAAAAACGTCTAGAAGAGTGCACGGCTAATTTAGTGCTTCTTAGCTGTTGCTTAAGTCATATAAAATCAGCAACGATGGCTTTACAAGGCAAAATTGATAAGATGGAACGATTCTTCACTGCAATCAAGTCAAAATCAGAGCGAAATGAAATTATGCGAGAAATCGAAGCGCTAGACAGAGAAACCCAATGCTGGGGTTTGATTATAGACGCCACATCATTCGCTTTAAAGATAGTATCACACATAGCGGACGCTGAAAGTGAGTTGCAAAAGGTACTGCTGAAGCGAACATGGCTAATAGTGCACTCTGCTGTATCCGAACATAGCGAAGGAGATTATAGTCCCTTCCACGAAGAAAATAGCAACGCTATACCGCTAACCAAGAGTTCATGCTCGGTAAGCGTTTCAGCGGTAACGCTTCCGCTGTTTAATACGTGCTCATCAGAGTTTCTCCTAGGCAATCCTGATCGAAACAACCAACTTCCTCAATGTCTATGCCATAAAAGAAACAAGCAGTTGATGAAAGTCAGTCCCACTGCGGATGCACGACGGCCATTTGGGTCATGCCTACCAGCAAATAGCAGTCCAACCTTTGCCTTGTGGTTATCGACCAATGCTGGAAAAGTCGCACTGTCAACCTGTACCTTCAGTGGAATGAGAGAACAAAACGGCAGACCACAAGATACATGTGGAAAAGCTTTTCTGACTTCAAAGAAAAACAGAATCCCTCGTCAACATGAAGTGGAATGGAAGCCAAAAAAGCGCTTCTGTCAGTACAGTATTACTTGTACGCGTATGCGCACAATTTCTCACTGTACATCGCTGTCTGCCTTTTACATTTTTGTCTCCAGTATAATCCTCCATTCGTCACTCCACTTCACTCAACTCTATCGTCAACCACAAGCTGAACAGACAACAAGGACGATGGATGATCAGCTCAAACCAATGGCAAAAACGAAGCCATGGGAACGACATTGGAGGCCTACTGCGGCCTTTGTGATGGCCCACAGCAAGTTTCGCTAATTTTGTCACGTATGTACAAGCTAGTGATTAGCTCCTTGTATGCCACTATAATATTACCATACCTTCCCCTTTATATGTGCGCTGCTCGTCTCATTTTCTTTCCTTTTGTTGCCCCGGAGTGTTCTGGCATTCCGCCAGAACTGTCGGCTCACCCTCTTCATCCTTCTCCATGGGTGCTTATCTGCCACTCCATGACGAGAAGTTTGCCATAAGTGTTGTTTGGCGTGACCTCGCATGATAGAAAGAGGCCACGCCTGTGTCTGTGTCGACTAGGATTACATCAACATATTCTACCACTGACCACTACGGTCCTGTAATAAACCTCTTGTGTAGCCATCATACTCACAGAGGTAAGCACAAAGGAGCCATAATACTCCTAGTGCATCAGAGCGCCGTCATACGCTCATAAACCGGGACATCACCAATGATACCGTAACTACACACAAATGCGCATATTTTACTCTTGAATATTATAAACCCGGGTCATATCGGTACATAAATGTACTGAAATTGTCGTTCTCACCTGAACGTGTTTCATTGTTTTGTACCACAGCTGTTGACTGAAAGGAAAGAGCAATAAGACCTTTTGTATCCAGAGAAATGATATGGTGCAGATATGCATCGTTGAAAAACTAGCATATATGAAGGCGCAAATAGACAGCCTTGAATGCTGTAAGCATTGATAGTCTAAAATTGTCTCTTATGATCATGAGAAGGCGTAATAACAACAAACTGACATGTGCAAGATTACTCGCACTGCACGGACTCGGTGTGCTCCTATAAGGCGGCACTTGTATCGACTGCGCCACCGAGGCACATCTCGTGGGGTGTCATAGGGTTCACGGTTGTGGCGCACACGTTTTTACATCTCTTTTCTGGTCTTTCTCCTCTTCTTTACTGAAGAGCCACGGGAGGAGCACAAAACAAAGGTTCGTCTGAAGGAAGTGGCGAAACGAACCGTTCTCGTGTTTCTTCTATAATCTTCTCTATTTTCTTCTCCTCTCTCTCTTGTTATTTTATTTTCCTTTGTTTCCTTCATATTCTTACTTGTTTTTTATTTAAAAATGCTTTTAGCAAAAATTTGACTGTGGTTCTGGATTCCGCTCGCAGGGCCCTACATCCTGTCAAAACGGCATCACAAAAGCTCACCATGAGTTGGGAACCTTTCCTTGTTAGCATAGAGGGACCAATCCCAACTGCGCCACTAATTCCGTTCCTTACGCTGCACCTCTCTACTTCTGCAGAAGTTGTCCGAAAGCCATTCTAGAAGAATGGGGGATATGGACGAAAGCATACGAAATAGGCGCTTGAATAGATTGCCCTTAAATTGTTGTGATACTTGTCCCTATGGTTACAGATATTGTTCGTACAAACTTATTTGATGAAACACCTGTTTCTAAGGTTACAAATGAGGGAATGCGATAAATATAACGCTACACCACGCTGCAGACTAATCATTTTGGCGCTACCGAAGTTGGATGGTTGCAGTGAATTTCAATGGTCCACCTAGAGTGTGATAGAGCGCATCCAAGGTGGACCTAAAATCCAAAAATTCTCAAAAAAAGCATTTTCGCTTTAGATCCGCCTAGGTTGCTCTCTATCATACACGGGATGGATCTAGCCAAATGTCCGCACCTCAGCTGGCTGATAACGCCTTCATTCCTGTTCCAATTGGACATCGGATAATCGATTTGTTTACGATGTCGGTTTCCTGGTCATGAAAAGACAGTAAAACGTGAGCCCCTCCCTAGAACTGCACCTTATCCTGCTCTAGATCTCGGCAACATCAAGTGGTGATGACTTTGTCAACCTTTGTCAACTTCCTTTACACCATATATTATGTAGATGATGCCCACCTTACGGTTTTTGTGGGTACCCAAACTTTCAATGCTGTTTACTGTTTACTGACGTTGAACACACTCCCGTAACATCAAAAATGCTTAGCGGTAGAGCTGCAACGAAATGAGCCAATTAGCGCCAAACAGCTGTAAAGTGATTCTCCTTCCGCGATACACTTAGCACGTACAACAAGAAAGCGTCCCGAAAAGATTTTCTTTATGATATATACAAGCCAGGGCTAAGATGCGAGGGCACTGAGAGCTTATATCAGCCATGCACGCAGCCCTAGAAATGGGGATTTTTCATAAAGTAGGCTCCATTGAGTAGATTCCCCTCCCGTTATAGAGCCCCCGGATAAGATGCAACTCTCGATATAACACATTTACTCTGGAAAGAGTAAAGCAGCTTACCTTTACACTAACACAAACCAACTCCGGTAAAGACGCGTCAGATATAATGCTATTCCCGTTATAACGCGGTTCTGAGAGACATTTTGCGTTCAAAATCACCCCCATTACAAGGCAAACTGGGCTCGGTTCCGGTCCCACACAAAAAAGAAGACGGGTAAGGGGTCGTTTAGTGTCGGGACGGCGACGCGATGTTATGGCAAGCTCCCATATCGATCGCGCGACGCGACAAATCGATATGCTATGACATCGCCTAGAGCGTCGCGTGCACAAAAACGATCCCTAAGATGCTGACCGAGTCGGTGATCAAACCTACCGCTCTAGTGCCTCGTTTGTGTCACGATCTGCACCCATGCGACAATGTATTAGGACCCGTTTACACCTGCGACGACGAGCGAAGCGACGGCGTGCTTAGTAGGCAAATTGATCGATCATGTCGCTTGATCAATGTGGCCACCATGCATGGCGTCTGTCGGCGTCGAAGTATAAACGGGCCCTTAGATGCAGTTCGACGTTTCCCCGCGTACGTGACAAATAAAAGTGTTCACAGTCAGCAATGCCAAGCACAAGCACATTCTCATCGTCTTCGGAGGCCAATTAAATCCACCGCAAGGACGTCCTAGTTAACTATTAAGGCCTATGGTATACTCCCGTCCGCTGCCGCGACGCGAGAGTGCACAGCGACGCGATGGCTCGCGATGCGTGTCGCGAGCCGTCGCCGTCGCTGAGGCTGACATAGTTCACGCAGTTCTGCAGACGGAGACTTTTGCAGAATTTTAGCGAATCAGCTGATTCAGTGCATTTTTTCCCGGATTCCTTGTTTTCTCAGCATCTTCGTTCGTGATTTCGCGTTTTTTCCCGTTTTATCGCCTTCTGATCCGTATGCCGTCGTAGGGTTGTTGCTTTCAATGGTATTTCGTGGATGTCGTGTTTTACAAGGGAGTTTCCGTCATGCCTGTGTCGACTCATGCATTTCTTTTGTTCCTCATGCAATCCACAGGCACGGAAACCCACGTTTCTGTGCTCGACACGACACGAGAGGCTTCTCGTGACGTGTCCAGCACGGAAACGTCCCAGCTGTGGCCCAATTTTTCAAAAGTGGTGTTTTACAAGGGGGGTTTCCGTATCGGCAATCGGCACAAAAGAGGGGGAAAACGGCCTAGAAAAACATCTCATCCGAAAAGCAGCCGTTCATTTGGCACATTTCTGTGCCGGACATGTCAGCAAAACCCTTCTGTGACTTGTCCGGCCGCGAAATGTGGATTTTTGTGCCGTCGAGGAGGTTCACAGGCGAAAAAAAATGCGAGAATCGGCACAAAAGAGTGAGAAAACGGCTTAGAAAAACATCTCATCCGAAAAGCAGCTGTTCAAGCCGTCGAAAAAACCCAAAATGACTCTATCCACGACGAAATCTCTACGAGAAGAACAACAGAGGCATCACATGACCACCCAACATCACCAGATGTGTGTTGAAATTGCTGTGGTATGGTCACGAACTAAGGAAGTGTCGAAATAAGTGAGTGGAAGTGCATAGAATAGGGCATGACAAGCGCTCCCCCCTCCGCGACCATCTCAGCCCGTCGCTCGTCGCAGTGCACTGCACTGCGACGAGCGACGGACTGCGACGGCCGTCGCACGGGAGTATGTTTCACTCCCGCGACGCGGAGGTATAACACCCCCTGAGACGCATCGCGGGAGCGATGGCGCGTCAACTGACAACCGCGCCCCACTGCGCCGTCCGCCACTGCAGCGAAGGCGCGCCGTTGACAGTTGCCCCGCGCCCATCGTTGGAGCGACGCGGGAGTATACCATAGGCCTAAAAGCGAAAGGTTCGCCTCTACGCGGGCGAACATCAGCAGTGGATCCAGTTGGCCTCTGAAGAACTCGCCGATACATTTATAACCGGAAAAACCCGTCCGAGTTGTCCGGTGCACAACACCCACAGCCGCGAGATTCAAACCTGGTTTTGTTAGCCACGGAGCGCCCTGCCTGCAGGCTCTATATGTTGGAGCCAGGGATGAGGGACATTAACGACGCAACTAGGGTCGGGGAGGGGGAGGGGGGGGGGGTTCTATGGGATTTTCTGCCCATCAGAACCCCCCCCCCCCTGACCCTATTTGCACCGGACAAGCACGCAAATATCACTAGCTACAGCGACTGGTTAGCAGAGGGATAGGCAAGTGCGTGGCCCCGTAACGATTTCCCTAAACTTCACTTCGAAGCTACAGTGCACAGCTCAGACGATTTTTTCCGATTTATCAAACACCCTCTGAAGACGACAAGAAGTCGAAACGACAGGCCCTGCTAAACAGAGATTCACCTAAAACCTCATAGTACAAAAAAAAGCAATCGACTAACAACTTACAGTGCCGAGGTCTGAACAAGAGAGAAGTTGGAGCCCATCGGGTGTCGTTAGAAGCATCTATATAAACACTAGAAGATTTCCTCTACCGGGAACGAGGGACGATGTGGAGACAAACTCAGATTATTCAAAACAATGCCCTACACCCAAGTACTAAGCCTAGAGCAGCTGATATATATGCTATACAGCCGCATGCACACTCGGCAGCGGTGGCACCGGCAGCCGTAATTAGGCATAGGGAGATTGATTCCCGCCAAATCGATGCTCCTATGCTTAATCACGGCTGCCGCTACCGCCGCTGTCGAGTGTGCATGCGGCTTATGCTGTTGCAGGACGTTTTGTTGCGATCAGAGCTTTCGTGCGATGCGGGACATGTGCCTGTGCTGTCTGCATTCCCGACATGATTACAGCAGCAACGCTGTTCCATCACACGCAACATTCCCATCCCACTCATGGCAGAGTGCTGATAAGCCATTTGCAACGAGGATATAGCGGATGCCACGCGCGATTTAACAGCGCTGATGGCGTAATGGGCTAACATCCTGCCCGAAGGCAAGGAATGCAGCGGGTTCGAGTCCGCCGGGCGCGACAGATTTGATCGCAACAAAAGATCTTGTAACATCCGCTTACACTGTTTTGTTGTTGATCACGTCTAACTACCCCTGGTATTCGATTATTCCTAACACATATTTGACATACTTATGCATACAACAGAGACGGTATCTTTAAGGAGAGGCTTATTTAATAATCTAAAAGTTATATTCCATTCTTCGCTTTCACACCAGGGATGTGTGGAATCTCCGTTCCCGTGTTCCGAATTCCGATTTCCGGCCAATCCTTCCGTGTTCCATCCGTTTAGGACCGGGAGGCGGAAACAGAAGTGGGCACTGCTAAAGGCTAGTTTTCTATTGAACATAATCGAGAAAGGAATACCCTTTAAAAATTCTAGTAATAATATTCTTAAAATCGATTAGGTTACCAAGAAAAAAAGAGGAACTACTAAAAATGGTAGTGGCTGAGTGCAAGGTAAAATTAATGTACCAGCAAGGGATAGATAGTATATGAATTGCGTGCTCAACGTTTGCTCTCATCACTAAATTCTTGTTCTAGGTGAAAAATTTTAGAAGCATATAGCGCAGCACCAGGAAGCAAAGAGTTGTGCCATGCGCTGGTCTGCTTCGAGATTGCATCGGTGCTCTTGATCTATGGTGTGAATTTACCCCAAAGGAAGTTATGCAGTTGGTTTTTAACGAGGCATTATGGAATTCCTACTTTGAGATTTTAAGTGACTGGAATTACTTATTGAGCTCTGAGACAAAACATTCCAAGGAACATGTAAGAATTATTCTTTCTAGTAGTTAAGTCTACTATTCAAAAACTGCTGCAACAAAAGTCAGTGAAAACCCCGTAGCCGGGAGTAGAATGAGTGTTTGATAAACTTACAACCGGAAAAACCCGTCTAAGTTGACCGCCGTAGTTTCGCAGTAAAATTCGGGGAAATCGTTACGGCACCACGCAGTTGCCTATCCCTCTGCTAATCAGTCGTTGCAGCTAGTGATATTTCCTTGCATGCTTCTCCGGCGCAAATAGGGTCGGGGGGGGGGGGCTTCTGGTGGGGAGAAAATCCCATAGGCCCCGTTTATACTTCCGACGCCGAGCGACGCGACGGCATGTATAGTGGCCACATTGATCGATCGCATCGCTCGATCAATGTGGGCACAATATGTGGCGTCGCGTCGCGCTGCGATGAAGTATAAACGGGGCCATAGAGGGTCGTTAATGTTCCTCATACCGTGCTACAACGTATAGAGCCTGTAGTAAGTGCGCTCCATGGCTAATAAAAACCATTTTGGATCGCACGACTGTGGGTGTTGTGCACCGGACGACTCGGACGTGATTCTTTCCGGATGTAAATGTATCGGCGAGTACTAGAATATAAAAAGTAGAACTGTTTGTTGTTACAGGATGTTTTGTTACGATCCAAACTCTTGCGCCAGGCGGGACTCGAACCCGCATCTTCTGCTTTACGGGCAGCGATGTTCGCCTTACACTAGAAGAAACGTAGAACTGTTTGCAGGAACAAGGAGCGAGAAAAAGTGAAAAATAGTTAGGCAACACTTTGTATTTGCTTTGGTTTGCTGTGCTGGCCTTAGCTAAAAGGATATCACAATAATATTATGAATTCATGTTTCGTTGTACTATACTGTGATGAGGATGTGCAACAATTTGTGAAGGTTTTGCTGCTCGAAAAGTTTTGCGCAGAAGAAATGCAATAAAAGCAGCTTCTGACGCCGTTTCAGACGAACTTTTGAAGAAATGGGGAACCTGTGTCATTTCCGTTTCTGCATTCCGGTTTTCGGTCATTTCTAAGCCGTTCGTCCGACCTTCCGTCTTTTTTTCAACAAAAAATCTGAACATCCATGCTTCACACTCTCTTCATGGTGACATATTTTACTACTATAGCCATACTTAGTCATCGTATGTGACTTTAGACAAATCTAAATCTAATTTATACGTAGTCTTGGAGCTACGTCCAGAATAAAGTAAAGTAAATCTGTGCGTAAAATGGTATAAAAAGGTCAGTTTCGGTTAGTACGCGAATCCCGTTATAATGCGGATTTTCTCCGGTTCATTCATTTGCGATAAAAGAGAGGAGAAGTGTTTGATAAACTTACAACCAAAAAAAACCGTCTGAGTTATTCACCGTAGTTTCGGAGTGAAATTCAGGGAAATCGTTATGGGACCGAGTTGTCTATCCCTCTGCTAATCAGTCGCTGCAACAAGTGATATTTGCTTGCATGCTTTTCCGGCGCAAATAGGGCCGGGGGGGGGGGGGGGGTTCGAGCTTCTGATGGGCAGAAAATCCCATAGAGCGTGTAGCGTCGTTAATGTCCTTCATCCCTGGTTCCAACGTGTAGTAAAGTGTGTAGTAAGGGCGTTCCATGGTCAGATTTAGGCAGGGGAAGGGACTCCAGGGTGTGGCTCAAGTGACGCATCCGTGTTAAAATTGCCTACATCCTGGAGTTCCCTCCCTTCTCCAATTAGGAAGCACATAAGACACGGATCTATAATCGAAACGAATAGATAAAAGTGGAGTTACGTTCACTGTATGTAACTACTCGCCACTCCGGCCCGCCACGCCATACTGTGATGACCCCCCTCCCCGGACCCTATTTGCGCCCAGTTCTCCTCTAAAAGAACCCACCGACAATGTTCCTACTAGAGAATGTGCACAAAATGAAGACGTCCAAGATAAGAACATACAAACCACAGAAAAACTATCGTGAAGATGAACCTGGCCAACATTCAAATAAATAAGCGCACCAGTCAGCTGCTTAAATCTTCAGGCTTCATCCTACCGGACTGGTCCCTTAAAAAGACTCTTTAAGCGCTTGGGAAACTGGTCGCGATTGGGTGTCGCTGCTGCTGGGAGATGGGTGTAACCGTCTGCAGACTCTTAGGAAGGTCACCACCCTGACCCGTAATTAGCGCTAAAAACGCCTGAATATAGAGCGAGTGAAGATAGGAACTGGTTCAACAACGAACTCACTAGACTTCTCTAACGTCACAAGCAGCACAGAGGAACGCGCTATTGATTTAGGAGTACGGTAGGTTGAGTGACCTCTGCAGGACGCGGTTCTGCGGACTTTGCCGCCAACCGTCGACGTTTCCTGGGATAGCGGATGATTCATCAGGCAAGGACAAGGAGCAGTGACTTGTGCTGATTGAAGTGGGACAGATTTGCGTAAAGTTCAGGCTAAATAAGGATAACGGTAAAGGACGACGTTGGTCAGTCCTTCTTCGGGGTGCGCCGCGCACTTTACTTTTGCGGGATGTCATGGAGACGACATGGTACTCCATGCAATTGCGGCGGCCAGCCGACGGGCAGGTGTTAGTGTTCTAACATTTTCGGACAAGTCTAGTGGCACTACACCGACCTCGGAGGATTAGAAGGCTTGTTTGGTCTGGGCGAGAAATCCGAACCAATAACATGGAATTACACGCACGCGACAGCCGGCGCCTCCTCCTACTGAGCTACCACTTGCAGCAGTTCAGATTAAGTGGGACAAATAGGCATGAGCATGTGTACCATTTTCACGTCGAGTTGGACACTTCAAGTCAAACTCATCTAAACGACTTTTGAAATTAAAGCAAACGCCTAAATGGAATTGAGCTTCAGGCAGGTTCAGCTACAAACTCAATAAGATGTTTAGCATAGTTTTTCGTTCGAGGAAAACTTGGTATAGGTTTCTTTGAAATTTTTTAAGTAACAAGTAAGTAACAAGTAGTAACAGTAACAAGTAACAGTAACAGTAGTAACAGTAATATTTTAATATTTTTTGTAGAGAGAAATAGTAAAGCTTAAAACATAGCAAAGAAGCAAGCATCTAGCGCATTAAAGGATTAGATCGCGCAATGCACACAAAAAGTCCGCGGCAGCTTTTGTTTGATTGATAGTGGTAGTAATGAAGTCGTTTTGCCTTAATAAGTCGAATCAGGAGCTCCTCTCGGCCAACAGAGAATTTCTTTCTATTTGTTAGGGTTTGCAGAGAATTTGCAAGAAATGAGTGATTTTATTCAAGAAGTAATAACAACATCAAAAACGATGGATCAATATTCGCGGTAGTCGCCATCTATAGCCACAACCTTCCTCCAACGATCAAGCAGAGCAGCTATCCCGTCTGTCCAGAACGAAAAGGATCCAATCTTTCACCGCGAGCTTAACGTCGTTACAATCGTTGAAGCTTTGCCTGCACGGAAAGCTTAGAGGCTCTTGAAGGCAAGATGATCACAGTGGCTAAGGTCTGGAGAGTATGGCGGGTGTGGTAGCCATGTGATACCCAGCTTGCGCACCTCGTCTTGTGTTGCCTTCGCATGGTGGGGTCGTTGCACAATGGTAAGGCTGCACGTTGCACAACGGTGAGGGTCGTAGGAAAGGTTCCAGGACGCTTAGGCCTATGTTAGGCCTATGTTATACTTCGGCGACGCGTCGCCGACGTCGGCGACGCTATGCTGGAGGGGCCGCTACGCACTGCGTAGCAGCCCGCACATCACAGCGTCGCTGGCGACGTCGCCGAGAGCTCCGGAGGGGGTGTTATACTTCCGCCGCCGACGTCGGTGACAGCGCGTCGCCGTGCACAGCACGGCGACGGTCCGTCACCGACGTCGCCGCCGTCATCCAAGAGTGGCAGAAAATGCGCTCCGATGGAGTGTTATGATTGTGGGTTGGTTCTTCGTATCCGGAACTGCCATCATCACCACCGAACTTCGAATTACGCAATCGAGAAGTGCAAAAGACGCCGTCTTGCGAACACAAAAGTGCAATTCACTAGAACACTGAGTGTTTGGGAGGGAGTGGGAACCTAAACCTTAGCTCCCCTTCACTTTGTCACTTTTCTTCCTTTTTGTGTCCTTCTCAGCCGCTCTGTTTGCATTTTCTAGGCCTATTAGATTCCTTGTAGAGCAAGTAATACTGAATGGAACTGTGTAGAAAATAAGTAGTGTTTCGTCGCTTTCTCAAATGGTAATGCAAACCTAAGAGTTAAATTTTCCTTTGAACTTCGAGAATTCAGCGTAAATTTAATTTAAATACGATTCTATGAAAAAGGTCTTTGCTAAACCGAAAATGCTGGTAAAATCGTTAAATTTGGTAAATCAATAGTCGTTAAATGCCCAACACTATCCCGTACTTCTATTGTTATCGGGATAGACTGCGCCATGCACTCGTCTGTTATTTTGCATTTTACAGTCTATTGATAGTGTTTCGCTTGAATACTTGTTATAATCTCTTTACAAAGTAACCGTATCGATTGATTTGTGCTTCTTTTAAAACCTAAAAACACACTATGTCTTGCGAAAAATAAGGGCATCCTAAAAAATACAGGTACTGTTTGAATGGTTCTAACATTGCTGCTAATGAGACCTTTGAAGACGTTTGAGACTCATATGAAAGCACAGGTAACGAGATTTATGTAACATGTAAATAGCCCCATTCATTGCATTTCAGACTTGTTTGATTGTGCATGGTTTGAGTGCTTACAATCTTGTTACTACTTGGCCACATTAATTTATGATGTGCTTTTTTGATGTTTAGAACCTGACAGTGACAAGTGGCATGCGAGTGATGACATTGAAAACGCGCTCCGATGCTAAAATGCGCTCCAATGCTCTCCTGTCAACGACGTCCCCGACACCGCCACAGAATCTGCTTACGACGTCGGCGACGTCGGTGGTGACGTCAGCGTCGGCGACGTCGGTGACGGGTCGCAGCGTCGAAGTATAACATAGGCCTCGGTGTCCGCCTCTAGCGAGGATCGCTCAAACAGTCGAAAAAAGAGTACTTGTAGCCTTGCTCATTCCCCTTGAACTCAGTACCGGATCACTCTGCATGCATGTCAGAACAGCACTGGTTTTTGAAGAGTGCGGAAAACCACAGGGAGGGCATTCCACCAAGAAAAAGTTCCTCTCACCGAATCGCTTTTACCATTTGTAGCAGGGAGTGTATAAGGGGGCATGCCTGCCCATCGACGACACCAAACCTCGTTGAGCGCAAGCTGCAGACCGGCGAGAACGATAGCAATGAAACAATAGACAGCGGTAGTCGTGACGATCCGACATGGTTTGTACAAGCTCATCCAGCGACAGCGACGGTTCCAAAAAAATATTAGCTGGTGCTTATATGTACTGAATTTCCCGCATAATACGGTGTTTAAACCGTGGCATCAATTTGGCGCTTTAGCGCGCTACCTTCGTTCAAAGGAAGGCACTCGAATTCCTGCAAAACTTTCTGCACACCTTAATATAATATTACAAAATGCTTGCCTTCTATATTGCCTAACCAAAGATACAGGTGTTTCGTTTTTAACTTCTTGTCTTCATTGGCAGAAACACACACGAACGCAAATTCCAGATCAGGTTTTCTTTATTATCAAACTTGAGCAAGTGTGCTTAGTAGACGAAGCGTGGCTGAAGAATCGGTGGTTTGGCATCCTTCTCAGCGACGTCGGCTGCGAATTTTCTCTTTGTCGTTGGTGAACGGAACTGATTTCGCTGAAGAGGCACCTAAATTCAGGTTCCCTTCAATTCACGCCATTCAGTTCAATTCAAAATTTTAAGAATGTCGAGACTTCTGCGTAGCAGAGACGCCGTGTTGACTATTCGCAAATTTATTTATTCATTTATTTATTCCATGCAAACATGGCTGCGCCACAAAGGAAAAAAGTCAACCATGAAAAAGGAACCACTATTATTATGTCAAGAACTCAATAAAAAGAGCAAGGAACGAACATAAAACAAAACACAACTAACACTTCTTTCTTCATCTCTCTTGGTAGATCTTTTTTATTTTCCTACTTTTTATATAGTGTTCTTGTTCTTTTAGCCCCCTATCTTCCTTTATTAAACTTGATTTTTTTTACGACAGTTTTAGATGCTCGTTCATCTAAAAGATGGAGATGATGTGTAAATCGCTGTGGTATGATGGCCGGTGGGTAGGCTCCTCGACAAGCAAGTGATATCAATTGGGCGACCATTATCGATCGAGTTCAGTTAATCGGTCTTCACAACCAATAAGCAATATCGATCGGCCGCACATTATCGATTTTTGGGTCGAGTTGACTGTTTGAGGTTGGTGTAACGTTGAGGCGATGGTCCATGGGCAAGCTTTCAAACAAGTGAATAATATCGGTCGGTTACTGTTTTTTGCGCAAGGTTTTAGCCAGACGGCTAGGCCGAATAGTTACTATTATTCCAAGTACAATAAATGTAAATAAAAACGACTTACCGGCTGCAGGACGACAGGAGCACGTGTAGCCGTATTAATGTGTGACTGGATGTGGTACTTGTGGGTAACTTCATACTAAAACTAGTCAATACAATTTATTTAGGCGTTGATAACCTGAACGATTGGCATAAGAAGCGTAAACGTGAGAAAAAATAGTGAATTGCTGGAAAAGCTTCCCATTTGCCAACTTGTTTCACTTACATCTGGCAGAATCCCTAGGATATTGTCCTTCTTTGAAGGAGTTTGAACATCCGAGTTAGCTAGTGTGGATAGGTCGCTTCTGAATAGTTCGAAGGCTACATGAATGTCACAGAAGTCAGCTTTAACAAGGAACTTACTGTAGAGACGGTTGTCCGTTTTGCTCGGGGTTTTTCTCTGAAGCGATACTCAAGTTGCTTGCTTGCTGTTTTGCCATTGCCTCAGCCTCGTTGTTTGAGGGGACGGTCGTCGTGCTGGGTTCATCTGAATCCATAACCTGGGACTTCTCCACAGATGGATTCGTGGTATCCTTCGAAGACAATGCAGGCGACGATGGTGTGACGACATCAGACGCTGCGGGCCCATCTTCACCATCCTCTTTCGTCGAGCCCTCATCAACGTTTATCAGCTCTTCCTCATTATTTGGCTCATTCTGATCACCTCCTGCTTTTTTCTCGAACCCGTTTTGTGGCTGGACAACGTCGTTTTCTGCAGTGTCTTCTGGCTCCGAAGCCGAACGGCGTCTTCGGACAGCTTCTGTCTGTTCTCCTTCAACGTGTTTCAGTTCAATTTTTTCCTCAACGTTATCCTCAGCTTCTTCTTCGACAATATCCTCTTGGCCATTCCTATCACCTGCTTCTTGTTGTTCCTGTTCCTTCAAATGGTGTTCCTCTTGCTCACCAAGGTGACTTTCTTGCGCTTCTTCTTTCGCAGTCGAAATCATCTCCTCTTCGTTATCAAGATGCTCATCATATTGGAAGGAGGACTTTACCTTGTCATCAAGGTCTTCATCACGTGCAGCAGCACGAGGCCCAGATTTGAAGGCTAGCACGGAACGTGAACACTCGATGACTTCCTGGAATATCCATTCTTGAGCATTTGTAAACGCAGTGTGATGAGGTACAATGATCAGTGTTGGTCAACCTATTTGGGAATGCGCCATGCATTCTATATATGCAGGAAAGCGCAGAGGCAATCTAATTGAATATCTAGCCTGAGTTGTAGGGCAGTCGAAGAGGCTGTCCCGTGAAGGCCGAAACGAGGTTCATGGTTCGAATCCCAGCCACGACAAGTAAGCCTTCTACCCCTCTGCAGTCAACTTGCAGTAGAGATGGTGTACATGGCACATCCCACAAAAGGGATCGACTATCGGCTCCGAGTTCTATACTGTATCCTTATCTGGAGTTCTTTTCCTGCTAAGTGTAGAAGGGCTAAGAATGCTCGTCTTTGCGTCTGTTCGTCCTCCGCTCACAATTAAGGACACTATCACGAGCAAGTTGAATGCGTATTTGGCCTATACGGGCGCATGGAGCGCAGTCGGAAGATGCACTAGTTGTCATGTTTACCCGATTCCAGGTTTTTGGTTCGAATTTTCCCCCCCCAGACTAACAAAGCATTCCAACCCTCCTGGGACGGTGAATTGGTATCAGACTTTTCTGGGAAAGATAAAGCTCTTACTCGTTCATCGGCTGGCCACCGAAAGTCGGTGTATGGACCAAGAAAACAGTTAAATTGCCTCTACGATATCTCCAGAAGTAAAATGCGTGGTGCATTCTAAAATAGATTGACTAATGCTGTCTTTTGCATTTCGTTCTATCATTTCTTGGCAGATGAGACCAATCATTCTCATTAAGAAGCACAACACCCACATGTAGTAGACCCTTGTTGACAGTCGCTCTTTCGCTGTCGCTATAGTGGGCAAGAGTTTTCGGCTCTTGTCCAAGTAGTCGTGAGGAGTCGCAGTATAGTTGGTAGAGCTGTAAAAAAGGTAGCCGAATTCAGAATACATAGCTTATACGTGCACACACTGACCTCGTCGTCGAGGTCCATGGTGAAAGAGAAGTGTGAGTCTTTGTCATCCTGAAGTTTTTCAACTAGGACAATAACTGTAAGTGAACTCAGAAACGCAGTTCGGGTTCTGGCGCTTTTCATTTTCATTTTGAGTTCGAATTGTTTGGGCGTTTGATGGAAAAGGAAAAAAGTTTAGGAATGTCAAGCTTCGTAACCGACCTCGACATCGGTAGCGTGAAGGTGCTCTGTGTCCTGCTCTCCGTTAATATGTCTTGTTTCATTCGCAGCGGATTCCTCAACAAGCCATTCATTGCTCAAATCCGCAAAAGCATCATTACTATATTAGCTTGATATTTAGACAAACTCGAAGGTGAGGATCAATGCTGCTTACGTTTGAGGAAAACAGAAGAAGGATGGAAAATCCTAGGAGTAACTTGCGCTGTACCTTCTTTCATATCACTTCAGTCGTTCTTCATGAGAAGAAACCTCATCAATCAAGATGATGTGAAAAAGGATCAACACCGATTTGGTCCCAGCTCTCTCCCGAAAGGCATATCATAAATGGATGACAATACACAGTGGAGTACAATGGAGAATGACTGACCCATTAGGGTCCTTTATATGTAGCTTCAAAACCTATATACGACCTGGGCCAACGGCGCAGTCGGAGGAGACGCTCCTGTTGTCTGGACCTCGAATCAGGTTCTTGATTCGGGTTTCCCTCCTAGGCCAAGGCGTCTTCCATCCCTACAGGGCCGGTGAAATGGCACCAAACGTATCTGGGAAGGTACAACACTGACTTGTCCACCGATTGGCCAACGCGAACAAGCTTGAGGATTTAGGAGGTCTCTCTGCTTAAGCGTGTAGAGAATGTTGTAGATAATATGTCAAAAGCTAAATATCAAGAAACGTTACCAATTTGTTTGTTTGTGGCCTGTTGTTCGTGGCTATTAGTTACATTTCCTAATTTTAAGCTGTTTGATGCATCTTTGCGGCATGTAGCATTTTCTTTAAAGGCAAAGGTGAATTAATGTTAATGAAACACCACATTTCATGATTTCTCAATTTATTTTTGGGCTAACTTATATAAATTTATCTATTTGTTTTTTAGACTGCCTTATTTACGTAGTCAAATTAAAAGGTTTTACCTTGGATTCATAATCCATCAGTTTTTTGGCGTGATGGATGTCGTCTCCCGTTATATCGAGCGACACAACAGAAGTGACGGACTGTTTGTGGGCTGGAAAGCAGTTAATTGAGCCAGAAGATGGTCCGTGGCTTAGCG
This sequence comes from Heligmosomoides polygyrus polygyrus, assembly GCA_947396885.1. Lineage (NCBI taxonomy): Eukaryota > Metazoa > Nematoda > Chromadorea > Rhabditida > Heligmosomidae > Heligmosomoides > Heligmosomoides polygyrus. Next base: position 19,115,600 of record OX377202.1, read on the forward strand.
TGTACTGTTCCAGTTACTTGGTTCGTCATCGAGGTCTCCGACGCCAGTGCGCCGTATAGACCCTGCCGAGGAATTCAGCCTGGTGAGCAGCTGAGCCAGCCGGTCGCGTGTCGACTCGTTGATATTCTGAATTTATCTGAGCTTTGAAGAAATGTTCTACGAACGACTCTTCGATCGGAGACTTGGACAAAATCGAATAGTTCTAAGATGATTTACAACTAGATGAGCAGTCATTAATTCCACGTGTTTGCAGCTTTCAGAGGAACGACCTTACCGTGCTCTGGCTGATCTTCCTCTGCAACACGTTCAGCTGGCTCTCCAATTGTGCAGACTTCGCCTCGGCCTCTTCAAGAGCCCTTTCTAGGGATACGTCCGGTTTTTCACTGGTTCTGTCGTCATTCAACGGACCAGCCTCATCCTTTTCTTCCTGCAATTTTCACAAAGAGGTAGTCATCGGACATGCACTCTGCGGCCACTAACAGCTGCCAAGCTCTTACCTTTCCTGCCTGCTCGTTGCTATGAATTCGAGAAGAGTCCTCAGCTGAAAAAGTCACATTAGAAGAATTCTCGCTACAAAATTCGCCCCGCATATCACCTGCTTGTGTGTCGGCGATTGAAGAACTTTCGCGACTTTTCTCAAGCTCCTGAGCAGTGAGGGAGAGTATTGGAGAAATACTGGGTAGCAGCCAGTGGTTCTCCATTCGATTACGGTAGAAGTCTTCCTGAAAACGGGAAGATGAGTAGCCACCCGAGATGTCCAGGGAGGTTCCCACCTTCAGGTCATCAACGGCACTCAGCAGCTGCGTCCCAGTTATGCCATCGATTCGCATCTGCTCCTGAAAAATTCTTCGACTTTGTTGCCATATGTTTGCAGTATGGGCTAACTCACGCCAAGATGGCGACTCCACTCTGTGAACACGCTACAAACGCGAATAGATTCCCCAGCTGTCTCACATGCCTCTCTGATGACAGGAACCAAAAGCTCCATCTCACCCGCCACGGTCTGAAAATGAAACATTTAGTGGACATTCTTTCAATAAGTACCGAAGAAGACGCCTGAAGCTACTTATAAGGTCTCCTTCCCACTGCATACTCAAGCCTTTTTCAAGAATAAGAACGGCTGCCCTCTCGCGGACGGTGAAGGGGGGGGGGGAGAGGGGTCCAGTGAAGGGGGGCCGATAGAAGGTTGACCAGTGAAAGAGGGAACTAGGTGAAGGGGGACCGGTGAGGAAGGTACCAGTAATGCGGATTGGTGAATGGAAGGGGGAGGTGGAAAGGGGGACCGGAAAGGGTTGATGAATAAAAGGAGGACCAGTGAGGTTGGACCAGTAATGGGGATCGGTGAAGGATAGGATGACCAGCGAAGAGGGGACCAGTAAAGGGAGGTCCAGTGAAGGTGGGTGCAGTAGTAGGGACCGAAGGGGGGGGGGTGACCAGTGAAGAGTGAACCGGAAAAGGGCTGACAATAAAGGGGAACCGGTGATAAGGGAGCAGTTAAGGGGAGGGGGTCCAGTGAAGGTAATGGACCTGTTTTGCCCTATTCCGCTTTACCATTCTATATAGCAAAACCAGTTTTTTTTACTATCATGAATGAGAGGTCCAAAGAGGAGAAGAAGACGATCGGGGTGTTCTATTCTCCGGGTTTTGGGGCGAAGCCCCAACCAGACGTTTGGCGGTAAGCCGTTGAACGTCTGGTAATTTTATAGGCCAAGTACACATTCAAGTTGTATACACGACAACCAATAAAAGTAGAGTGCCTGGCGAATTCCGCAAAAAATTATGTGATTGCACGTATGAAGAAGTAGTTCATTAGCTTTCTAAACTGGTCAGTTTTCATATCAATCTGGATAGGCATTAAAGAAGTCAAAATAAATTTCTTTGAAAAAATTAAAAACTTATACATTCGTAGGTGCTTTAAAAGTTACTACAAGGCTTCAATAATTCTGAGCCTTGCTTTAAGCTATAGGAACACTCTAATGTTTTATTTAAAGCGCACAAGAAAAAAATGCAATGTGATAAACAAAATGATAGCCCCATACACTCGTCTAGTACTTCGCGATATGTATTTGTTAGAAATCATTGTTTTAAATGAATAATCACAAGAAGCAGACATTTTCGCACTTAGCAACTCTATGTAGAAAGTATCTACACTATCAATCAAATAAACATCGCTACGCGATGAACGATTGCATGGCGAAACCCTCTTCTGTGACGTAGCCGAATTTTTGTGCTTTACATCATTCCAACTGGACATAAAATAGCAGTATAGAAGCAAAGGAGTTGATGAAAATTTAAAGGCATAATAATCTTGGACAAACGAGTTTTTAAAAGGATCTTGTTTAAAAAAGAAATCTATTTCAACACATAAATATGAAAAAGTCACAGGTATATTTTCTAAGGCCTCTGTTATACTCCCGCGGGAGCATCCGCGGAACGTCCGCGGACCAATGGTGCACGGCGGAGGCGGGCGTGGCGAGGCGCGGCGATTGGCCAGGTGAGGAGTCTCGGCGCGATTCCCGTCCTTCCGCGGATGCTCCCGCGGGAGTATAACTCAGGCCTAGCACCCCTCTCGTCGTCTGTCGGCGGCGATCCGCGGACGGCGGGCGTGGTAGGCCGCGACGAGTGGCCCGGCGGGGGGTTTAAATGTACCGGAACCAATTACTGGTTTTCCAAACGGCACAATACCGGTTCGGGGGTATGGGATTTCGACCTATGCGCCTAAGATGCGACAGATTGCATATTAGGCGGATCAAAAGTGAAAAAAACAGCCGTGAAACTTCAAAAAATCAAAAAAAGAAACAAAGCTGGTCCACTAACGTGCACAAGTGGTCACAGGTGGGATTATAGGGACCCTCCCGTCCGATCAAATGCGGGTCCTACTACACATTCCCTGACAACTCGTTCACCGTGACCGTGAGCTCCGCTCGGCTTTGCATCCGGCTCATTGTGAATTTCGTGTGGGCAAGCTGTCAAGAAGCAAAGGTACAACACGCAAAACGATCGTTTTTGGACTACTGCGGTCAAAATGTTTTCTTTTGCTGTTGTTTCCCATTTTTCCATAAATAATGCATTGGAGGGAGGAAGGAGCGAGGGATGGATAGGTGGTGCTAGCGGTTTTGGCGCAATGATGCTTGGAGGAGGTGTTACAATACTTTTCCTTCTCTGCGGTTTTTTTGCTCATTTACGGCTCTAATTTTGAAATTCGATTTTGTTATGTTTAGATGCTCACTTCTGGGGAAAGGATGTTTTTAAAGCCCTAATATTCCTATCTTATCAGCCATGCTTTTTCAAAATCTCTACATCAGCAAATCGCCTTCTAAACAAACGTGAAATGGTCTAATCAAGAAAGTATAATGAAGCTCGGAGCTACAGCAGCAGATATTAGTCTAATATGGCAAAAGATATAGTGGGAATAAACGCTGAGAAGGAGGAAGAGGAGCAGGGGTAGAACACATGTAATGAAGAAATCATGGGCGGTTCCTTCCGATAATTGTGTAGTTTATCAGTTGGTATCAAGAAAAGGATGATTTTCATCGGCAGCTTTATCAGCAACATCTAACCTCAGGGCGTCTCATTTTTCTACTAACACGCGGCCTTCATGTGAGTTTGCAACCTCTGAAGCACGAGCGGCCGGATTCTTGTTCTCGCCAGTGTAGATAGAAAAACGAACGCATTGTTCACAGGAGATGAATGCCGAATTCGAAAGAATTAATGGAGTGAAAATATATAGTAATGTTGGACTCTGGCCCTACAGTGCTGATGGGGTGCGGATGTGGAGTGGATCAGTGAGATTGGATGCGACAGAGGCTGGTGAGATCTTCCTCTGGAGAAAGTCCTGAGAAGGGGGGACCCTACTCATTTTCTGTTACTGACACCGTTATCTTAGCCGTAGGAAGCTTAGGTTCCTTCTACAGTCGTTGTGCATACATTGGCGTTTTGAACGTTTTTGTTTTGGAAGATTTCATTAAAATTCGGAGGATGCCAATTTGAAAGAGGAGGGTGAACTTCCTTCCATAGACTTGCACCAGATTTTGTTATGCACGATGGCGCGGTGTATGTGGTGGAAACAGGAAGAGCATTCAGTCGGATCTGTCCTAGTGGGGATACCACTAGAAAAGCGAACCGAACGAACCCAGGGTTGCGAATCCCGCTTAATCTATTGAAAGGCACTGTCCATTCATAAATCATTTTAGCGTCTTGTCTCTGTATTATAGTCTACTTTAAATTTTGACATCATGGTCAAGTACTTCAAAGATAACTTTATGTAGAGTCATGATAATAAACAATGAAATGTTGCGCATGATTCATTGTAGTGTATAGCTGCAATTTGAATCCGTCATTAACAAATCTAGTTTTTTACTTGGGGTGACGTGGGATCTTTTCTCTATTTATTCTTTTATTTATTTATTGTAATATTGCTGCTCCTGTATACACCAATCTGTAGATAGTTTTCTACGATACAACCTGCCAATTGCGTCTCCTCACCCATTCCCCGCCTTGAACATATCCGATAGATCTCACACCGGTGCAATCCTAGTTGGTGGTGGCCAGTTTTCAGCGATTTCATAAGAACTGAATGTGTTCAGTCTTGAAGCGTATTGAACTTATCACTTGTTAGAAAACAATGCACTAACGAAAATAACACTAAAAACATGAGAATATATAACATTTGCAAGCTTGGTCCGGATGTTTGCAATTGATTGGGACGTGAAATGCATTGTCTTGTCAGTGTCCAAAACGTCGGTTGGTGGTGTCTTGGACCAGTTTTATTTAATTTCACAGGTGTCATCTGTTTTAGCTCCTTGAAATTGATCCTCAAATATAATAATAGGGTCCTCCCATGCTAGATTTGCACCGAGAATGACCCTTTTTAGATTCCCCTCTCCCGACTAGCAACTGTGTCTAGCCATGTTGGCGTAGTTTGTTTAGTTCTACATGTTGTTGCCCATTTATATGTTTCGTTATATCAGAAAATCGTATAAGAGTGGTCACCACCAACTAGGATTGCACCGTCACACCTAAAGGTTGCCAGTGAGGTCTGAGGAAACTCAAGGAGTCGGTGATTAACCAAGGAAAGCAAGATACCTTTCGTGCTCTTCCAGTTAGGGCTACACCCATGACAATAATAATAATACTTTTCAGACCGAGACCACCAGTATAAGGTGAGATGTAGTTGTCACAAGATTTATCTGCCTCTATTTCGGTGCACTCATGGATCAGGGAAGGTAAAGAAGGGGGAAGTGAAGCACTTGGGTGTAAGTTTCATAGACCGAATGCCATTGCTCTACAAGGAGTACAAAAACACTGGTTTATAGCTGAAGGTCCCGGAGCCAGCTATCAATACAGCCATTATGACTGTTTTTATTGGCAAGCTGTCGGCTGATCTGAACATCTACAAACTCGATGGCGCAGAAGAGCTCTACTTCGGCACTGGAGAGCCAGGTATAGGAATTAGCTATGTGGTTACCTCAAAAGGCTAAACATTGAAGCAGCTTCAGAAAAGCTTGCCATTGTTGGCAGATCACCGGTGAGGCCCAGATGGGAAAGCAGAGGAGGATTCGAAATGTCAACCCAAATAAGGCCTTTTCTTGAGAATGTTCCTAATCGGTTGGGTAACTACATAGTTGTAAGTCTGAAATGATTCTGTTTTCACGATCTTTCTTCGTTCATTGTGCTCTATCTCGCTTTAGGAGTCAACCCAGCAGAGCACGACATGGCAGCGGTTGAACGAGCTGGTCTATACGGTGGTTCTCGAACTCCTCCAAGATCTTGGGGACTTCGCTAGAAGAGAAAGCAGCGCAGGTCGAACCTCTGGCAAGCCCCCTCTAACCAAGCCCTCAGCAGGCTGTATAGGTGCGTTTATCATTCTCCATTATCTGTTTCGCTTGACCAGCTTCCACCTCTCATTTCAGTTGGCGACATGACAGAGATGATATTGACACGATTATCAGACAAATTACGTCAAGAATATGGTACATTAACTACGACACTGAGTTTGAATTAACTATAAAGACTCGAAATTTCATACTGCTTTCGAGCTTTGTAATAAAACTCGTTATCGTTTGGTTATACGGTTTAATCTGTGCTAGACTCAGTTTATACTTCCATGACCTTTCTGCGCAGTGGCCTTATATCGTGGCCGAATTGATCACACGCATGGATACAAGCCAGCCAGAATTAATCAAGTGCAATCGTACCAAAGCTTGTCGCTATAAACAGCAACGCCGTTCTGCTGGGACTTTACATAGCTCTCTGTTTTTCCACACCACAGTGTCTTCAACTTGTTGATGACCGTCGCTTTTCGTAACAGTGCAAGGATTTTCTCTTTAATCCCGCTAGTTCAGCGCTAGTGCTTAAAATACTGGATTAACTCCTGGAAAATTCATTCCGAACTCAATTGTGCAATTCAGATATAATACGTTTCCTGAAAGCATTCTATTGCACCTATTGCGCTCTTTGTCTCCGAGGAGAAAATTTGGCAGTTTTACTTGGTTTTTAGCCTGAACAGCTATGCGTTAGAATGTGCGTTGGAGTTAAAGCATCGGCTGGCGGGCGTAGTAACGTCTCACCCAAACCCTTCCTAATGCAACCAGCAGGAAATTTGGAAAACGATGTTCTCTTTTATCCACTTGTTATTTCCGAACTCAATCGTACAGCGATAAATTCTTCATATTCAACGAAATCCTAGGCCGTAAAAACACCTCTACGTGCAGTTCGAAAAATCCTCCAGTACTGTGGCAGCGTACTGTGGTCACGTCATCGGCGCACAAAGGCGTGAATGGATATGGGAACACTGTTGAGGAGAAGCTGCTCATGAGGACCCATCCCTGAGTACCCTTGCCTAATCTTGCGTTCGAGGAGCACAGAACTCAAACGTGTAATTAAATGGACGTGAGTGAGCTCAGTATTCCTCGATGAAACTCACACAGCCTCTTTGCAAGAGTCATATCCCTTCTCCGTAGTAAATAACGCGCTCCATTCACCACCTGTGAATGGTGAAGACGTCAAGCACTCGTGCGATGATGACGTACCCACAGCAAGCTTCGCGCGGGAAGATCTTTTTGAATTGTGCGTGGGAGTATTTTTACGTGTCTTCAAATTCTAGGGCTGGGGGGCTGGGGTGGACCGACCACACCATGGGAACTACAACATGTTCTACCAGGAGAATGTTGTTCAGAAGAAGTCCAGGCCTAAGAGAGAGTGTTCTCTCCCCATAATCCGCATGGCGTCTTGAGTTGTCTAGAGGTGTGGTATTTGAACTCTATTTTTCCATGGAACTGTTTTTGTAGTGTGATATCTTCGTTCTATCTAAGGTAAACGTTCATTTTTACGTTATTCATTTACCAGACGTTCAACGGCCTGCCGGCCGCCAAACGTCTGGTTGGGGCCTCGCCCCAAACCCGGAGTATAGAACACCCCGAACGTCTTCTCCTCTTTAGGCCTTCTCTCATTCATTAAAAAACTGGTTTTGCTATATAGAATGATATAGCGGAATAGGACAAAGCAGGCCCACCACTTTCACTGGACCCCTTTAACTGGTCCCTTATCACTGGTTTCCCTTTATTGTCAGCCCATTTCCGGTTCACCCTTCACTGGTCCCCCTCCCCTTCGTCGGTCCCTACTACTGCAACCACCTTCACTGGACCTCCCTTTGTCCCCTCTTCGCTGGTTATCCTATCCTTCACCGATCCCCATTACTGGTCCCACCCTCACTGGTCCCCTTTTAACTCATCAACCCTTTTCCGGTCCCCCTTCACCTGGTCCCCTCTTCACTGGTCAACATTCTACCGTCCCCCTTTCACTGGACCCCTCCCCCTGCTTCACCGGTCCACCCTTCACTGGACCACTCCCCCCCCCCCCCCCTTCACCGGTCCCCATTACTGGTCCCTTCCTCACCGGTCCCATCTTCACTGGACCCCTTCCCCCCCCCCCCTTCACCGGTCCCCTTCGCTGCTTCCCCCCCCCCCCCTTACCGGCCCCATTGCTGGTCTCACCTTCACTGGTCTCTCCTTTATTGGTCAACCCTTTACCGCTCCCCCTTACTGGAACCCCATCCTTCACCGGTCCCCAATTACTGGTCCCACGTTCACTGGTATCACGTCGTCTGAATCCGGAATCCTCGCGAGACAGCGGTGACACCTCTTCCAAACCCGGTGGCCTGTTGAACAACGTCAGTGACATGTGTTCTCAACCCGAACGTGCTTTGCGCGACATCGGTGACACGTCGTCTGAATCTGGAAGGCCCTTCGCGACATTGGTGACACCTCTTCTGAATGCAGGCACCTGATGAGCGACGTCGGTGACATGTCTTCTCAAGTCGGACGTGGTTTGCGCGACATCGTTGACACCTCTTCTTAACCTGAACGTCCTTTGCGCGACATCGGTGACATGTCGCCTATACATGGACGCCCGTCGACAACTACAACAGGTGACAAACTGGTGACAACTGCAACCTTAAGCACCATTTCGCACAAATGATCATGATTTATCTTCGCTAACACATGTATGCTCTGCTGTGAATAACTCGCTCATTTTTAATTGCGTTGCAATGTTAGCGATGAAGAGGAAGAGCTAACAATGGAGAAACGTCTTATGGACTCACCAACGATGAAAAATTGTTGAATTAAACAATAAGTTCAAAAAATACGAGAACGTAAAATAGCAAAATTAAGAACTTAGGAAATCGTCTGAGAAGACGGTTGGGAGCCTCTAAGCTGCCGGAAATTCTGCAACACCCTCCTTCTGCAAGGTGTTGTTGGTTGGCCTAGATGGAACACTCGAACTAGAACCTCAATTAGGGGTCAGACGACCCTCCCCCAATTGCGTCACCACCGAAACATTGAAACACAATTGAATGCGCAAAGCACGCGTTCCGTTAGGTCAGTTCGTGTACTAAAATCACCGAATGGCCCACTAGGCGAGAGGTATTCTTCGATAACTCACCGAGATGTACTCTTTTCTGTTATTTCGGAATAGGTCGGCTAGATGTGAACGCTGCATAGCGGTGAAGCCCTTCCTCTCCAATTCGATGTCACATTCCCGCTCGATCTCCTGAAAATGAATTAATTCATGCACTGCGCATCGCAATCCGCCGTTCGTTTTATTGTGAAGCTACAACCCTAACGATGATTATGGAGCCTGTAGAAAGTGTGTGACTTAGTTTTTAATTTCTCTTCTTTAAAAGCTATAACGCTGCACTATCGCGTTCTACTAAAGCTTTCTACTGTCTACAAAATCCACAAGCCGTAGCCGGAACGATTCGATCTCGACAGAGTTATTGCGCATTGAACACACTCGCGCGTGCAATTTGCGAGTGGTCGCGCCAACTCGATTGATAGGTTCGATTCTATATGCATTGTTTACGGCGCACTCCAAGGGCAAGCTGGACAGGCTTAAAACATTTTCTAAGTAAGACGGTTGGGAATTTCGATAAAACTTCCCAAACGGTCACTCTACAGGCTCTCGCGCTTACTCGACCTCGCTCTGCGAGTGGGCGCGCCCACTCGATTGATAGGTTCGATTCTATATGCATTGTTCACGGCGCACTCCAAAGGCGAGCTGGACAGTCTTAAGGCAATTTTTGAGTAGGGCGGCTGGGAATTTCAATAAAATTCCCCAAACTGTCACTCTACAGGCTCGATCTTCTCAGCGTGAATCTGAAGAGTTCGTTCGAGGCAGTCTCAAGCGTAGTTGCTAATGGAAGACTTCATTCATCCGAGAGCGCTGAGCCGTTTAAAATCTCAGGAATTGTGTTGAGAATGAGCCATTCTTCACTTCTTCACTACGCAGCAAATGCCTAATTTTCGCAGGACGTTCCTGAAGATGAATGACGACGCAAACCAAGTGCGGGACTTAACTGGTTGAGCAGCCTGGTTAATCCTTGCCCTGTGAACTTTTGTGATGTTGAGCCCAGGTAGAGAAGTAGGTGAAATGATTAACACCGGGTGTATGCAAAGGTTTTTATTATAATAAAAATCCTTTGAAGAAACGCAATACTATGGACTGAAAATAATTGCTGTATCAAAATCTCACCATCATTTTCTGAGAAATCGGCTCTTTTGTCAGATTGATGAAGGCGGAAAAAATGTCCGAGTAGCTTGTCTGTCGGTTTCGTAAGATACTAAAGTGGTGGCAAAATTAAAAATTTTGAGGAAAGGTAGTACCTTTTTGAAGAATTTAAGCTTTTTAGCAGTCCAACTGGTGTAATTAAGACTCACAAGTCATTAAATGAGCGGACTTTCGCAGCAACAGTTCCAAGAAAAGCACGATAAGCTTCGAGTTCAAAATTTCTTCCATAGTACGCACCTCCGCCTGGAAAGTCCCGCACGAGTGGCTGAAAACACTGAGATATAACCGCACCTCTAATACCTGATCCTAACCCCCATCAGTTATCAGTGTTTCAGAAGCTTCTGTCTTAACGTAGGTATAACACTACAGAACGAAGGGATGGATGCATCTAGAGAACGACCTCCAGGAAAGAGAAATCTGTCAAGAAATCTGTCATAATCCTATTTAGGTGGGGAAGAGCATTAGGGACTGGTTTTATTCAATCGATTCGAGACGATGCGCATTTCACCTATCCGTCTCACTTGCAATATTGAGAAATTTTTAAATACCAAGTACCTTTGAGTTGTCTAGCTTTGTATCATGCTTTACTATGCTGTTAGTTGATTTCGCAACTCTTAGTAGTTTCGATGATTTTTTTCACGTAATCGATTGTGAGCGCCGTCGAGGGCGATGTGGTGGCGGGTCGATCCACTCAATAGTTTCGACTATGGACGAGCTTTTGGCGCGCGGCTATAAAAGCAAGTCCGGCATGGGTCAGCATGTCATTTCTTGTCTGACATCCTCGTACTGGTGTAGACCCACGTTTGGCCAGAGGCCGCAAATCAAAAAGGAGACTAGAGCTATGGCTGCAAGGGAGAGTCGGCGCTTTAGTTATCGTGCCAGCTAGCGAAACTCAGACTCAAAAAGGCGCTTCTACTCTCACCCAGGTCGTATTGACTTCTACAGATAGAGGATGTGGTGTACTCTGCATTTTATTTTTGTTAGCTAGTTCAGAAACTGGAGCGCCTCAAGTGTTCTCTGCAAGTGATCTGTTTGTAACCAACGAGTCTTTCTCGCTATCGACTACTGCTGCGGTTTTTTTCCGGAGTGCGAGACATTATGATTCTGTTGCACGAAAGCCCGTTAAGTGAGTTCCACCAATTTGAGCCCGTCGGTGATGGTCGGGATACGATACGCACTGAGAAAATTATTGGTGAAACCGGAATCGGGGTCAATGTCAGAACCATTTGTTAGTCTGCTGACGTAGCTGTCATTTTAAATTCCACTAGACAAGAAGCTAACCAGTCTTCGTATTCATGAAGCACCGGAAGCGGCAAAATAAGCGAGATCCCGCTTTTGTTGCTTTCCTTTCTCGACCTCCTGGAACGCGGTTGGTATTCGTGTTCATAATCGTTTCATGAATGGCTGTTCTGGGGACGTACATGAGTGCTGTTACAGAATGTCAAAATAGCTTTGTGAGCCAAGCTAATTTAACGTTCTAACACAGTTTGTTAATTAGCTAATGTAGAACATTTAAAACTGGATTTTCCAAGAACAACTGCGACGTTTTCGCCCCGAATCGCTAGATGTTGTTCGATAACGCAAATATGCGTCGAACAGCATTGTGTGTTTACGGCGAATGGGGCTGACTATCCCTTTGCAGGACCTTTTTTAAAAAACGTGTAGTTGCCCGCACTTTCTAAAAATTAGTGAGGCTGTTCCAAAAAATATTTTCTTGGAGGCCAGAAAATGATTTCTGTACGGCTAGGAAGGAGATCTAACGACAGTCTATTCATTGCATCATCAAAGACTCACCAGGTAATATGGTTCAGCTTTTGAAGGAGATGAAACCACACCCGAATTGGATGCCTTCTGTCGTAACTCGTCGATCTAAAATTTGACAAGCTTAGTTGATGGAATAAAGAAGCATGCCAGACGCTTCCACTTCAAATAAGACATCGTGTCCTCTTACAATGCTGCTATGCTATCTTCCTTCAACCTAACTGATTCCATCGGCTGGTTCGAGTCCCATCTGGCGCTAGAGGTTAGATTGCAACAAAACATCGCTAAGAGAGCTATCTACTGTTTCTGAATTTATGATCGCCTGCTTTCCTGTGAGATGAAAGGCTGACTGTGATAGAAAAGATGATTCAAGTTTGCACAATTTGAGGACAGAATTGACGCCGTAGCCACAATTTGGACTAATCTTTCCTTTCAGGCTCTAAAGAAAGGAAAACCGCCTAAACGCCCAATAAATACCTGGGGAATCTTGGTTGGAAAACAAACTGCATGTCGCTACAAGTACTTCAATATTCAGGTTCATAGAGAGTCGTACACAAAGGATAAAAAGGGTAAGGGGTGTCCTGAGACAATGCATATTGGCCTGTGTAATGACTTGCAGGTTCAATCTGATGTGCAGCTCAGTATTTTATCTTCCCCATACAGATCTCGTGCTAATTGGCCGACATCAGAATAATGAAAGACCTGGTTGCAGGGAACTTCGAGCCAAGCGAATAAACGATTCGAAAACAGATGTCCATATCTGTGACGTCCAAAACCGAGACACGAAAACCTCCGTGAATACAATAACAGACCTCAATATTCTTTCTTGTAAGCTCATCCTGAAGGCGAACGACTCGCTGTAGTAGGTGATTGCCAACTGACCCCTTCGTGTAGGCAGCTCTGTTCAGTCCTAAAATGCTTCATAGTTGCTTCGGAGTGAGCTGTGGAGGACGTTAAACTGAACTTGCTATAGCCTCTGTTCGTTTATGTCAAAGTGACTTAAAATAGCCCATAAAAAAGATTATAGGCTCTTAAGCCGTTTCTTGATGTTCCCGTCTGCGCAGCGCAAAACTATAGGCCGATAGGAAAAACTTCACATCTCGGTTGGCATTATCGACATCTGACCCTATTTAACTGTTTGCGTCGTCCGAATACAATATGCGCTCAGTCACGGTTTGAAACGGTGAAACTAACAGTAGAGCATTTCCATGGTAATGAAAAATCTTCAAATTACACGATGGAAATCAAACCGAACACACATGATTCTCTTATACTTGTACTATTGTAAAGAATGTATACAGTTGTGTATTCTGTAGACTAGTTAGTTTCCTCTCTCTAGATGTCCCGGCAAATTGCTGTCACATGAATTATCGTGGTATGGATTCGAACGGTAGATCGATCCCGCGCCATGATGACCTGCGATCCAGTGACTGTTCATCTGCAGCGGATAGGTTCCGCCCAGGAGCCGTGAACCCGTCAGTCAGTCTGTTGCTACCTCGACCGAGAGCGATCGAATATTCTCCTGCTGTCTACGACTTCACGTCCGCCTCCCAGTCCGCCTTACCACCTCACGCCCAGGACTGCCACCGACCAATGGTAAGAGACGACTAGGACCACCCGAGCAATTACACTCTCACCTCTTCCGCAACTGTACTTCGTCTCGTAACGATAGTTTAATTATGTTCAATTTCTCCCTTATTTTTTCACTGCTCCCCTCTTGAAATTAGTTTTAATTCTCTAAATTTCTAATCAGTCTTTTATTTAGCCGTAAGTTTCATTCTAACCTACTTAACCCTGTTTACCTCTTCCAATTAGTCTTCAATTCTCTAATATCGCAAACTAGTCCTTAATTTGGTCTTCTTATTCAAATTAATTATGTAAGTTGCCGTTCCTCTAAAACGTTCCTTCTCTCTTCTCTTTTCTCAACAATTCTTATTCATCACTTTTTAAAGGTAATTGGGCAACTTTTTTAGCCGCACAATTAATCACAGCAATAGGAAACAGGAAACCGACATAGTAATTTTTCGGATCGAATGAGCGACAAACTCCCTGAACCCGAACAAGGCCTGACCAAGTTCCGACCCCGCAGCAGACAAAAAGGTAAACTTGGGAAAGAAGAAGAAGAACATTTCGGCTAACCCCGGACTTGCCACCCATCCTGCCATTGGAGCCTCCTACGGCGACGGAAGGACGTTAGAAGAAATCTGAGTAAAGATTTCCAAAACTGAGTTCCGCTTGGTATGGGTAAGTATTCTAAACAGTCCAAATCTTACTAAATCTATGGGAACTATTATATACATACATACTTTTGTAAACTAATTCGTGGCACCTTCAATTACATTTGCCAATACTTTGCAATTAAGGAGGAACTTCCTAATACAAAAAAGCCTGCTAAGACAAAAACGAGGGGACGATCAAAATGTTCAGCAGGAAACTGGGAAGCGAAAAAAGGTGAGGTATATCTACTTAAGAACTGGGAAAATAAAAAAGAGAATAATATAAAATTTACTAATTCTACCACATGAATATACATATACGTATACGTCTAGTATTATATATAAACACTTTGAACTAACAGCAATTGTTTAGGCTCAAACGCTCCTCGACATGATGAAAAAGTGGAAAACTCGAGTTAAGACAGCTGAACCCTTCAATACCAAAGGGTTCGGAGAAGATGTTTCACTAATGAAGAATTCCAAGTATAGAGATTACCATTCTCTATTCCATGTTGGCAGCGGTTATAACAGGTCACCAACGTTTCGATCTACCGCACAATGCCAATGGTAGAACGTCGTTGGTGGGACGGACATGGCAAGACCTGTTTAAGCAAAGAGTACATGAACCCAGAGGAGCCGGCGGAAAGGCCACTCATCGCTCCTAGCTCCGTCCGACGCCTCACATCGACGACTTCGTCCGAAGCCTCCGTCCGACACCTCATGCAGACGCCTCCGTCCGAAGCCATCGTCCGACGCCTCCGTCCGACACCTCCGTCCAACACCTCATCCCGACGCCTCCGTCCGACACTTCCTCCGACGCGTCATTCCGAAGCCACCGTCCGATGCCTCCGTTCGACACCAACGACGTCTTCAACATTCTGTGAGTGATCTTGTGGTCTGATGCTGTTAATTTCTGTTGACTAATAAAGGAAACAGAAATTAACAGCATCAAAATACAAGATGGCAGCCGAAACTATTATACCAAGTACTACCTATCACCAACGTCACCAATAGAGGACTAAAGGTAAAGAGAGAAAGGGCAAGGTCCCAGGATTCTCTGCGATTTTTGTAATGGGGATCATTGCGCATCGGGATGCAGGTTCTTGCGCAAACTCATGCAGCGTCAGAATCATTAGGTGCCTGTCTAGAGCAACCACCTGGGCGCTTTTATTGCCGCAGGGACAACAGGGCTAAACAGCACTCCATTTTCCCATCAATTTAAGATGTAACCTTAATTTATTGGTAATTAAAGTCCCACTTGTTTGAAAAAGGTAATGCTAATGCTAATTGGAAACATCAAACAAGTATAATGTTTGGCAGATAGTTGCTTTGTGTTTTAATCCTTAAGTGCTAATAGAAACGTTTTGTAGTATGTTAAATTGTAGTGCCATAGTATCTGCTGTAAAAAAAACATTTGCATAGAAATGTATGGAAATAAAACTGATATAAGTATTGGTAATGGAAATTCGTGTGCACTATCGCCTCGGAGTGTTTTCTGGTCAACTTCGCGACCATGGACATTGTAGTGTAGTCGGTAGATAGTCTTCTTCTGTGACGGTTCATCATGTGGCGTACTTGCGGTGCATCCTTTGCAGCATAGTATACAGCGACAATGACTTGAATACTTCTAGAAGATATTAACAAAATTGCTCTGACTCCTGTGATTTCTTCGAGTGTTAATTTAATCCATAACGCTTTTTTTCTTGGAAAGGTTGACGAGTATCAAGTAATCCAAACATACCTAACACGCAAAAGACAAATATGGGTAAAAACATGAGTAAATTCACAAAAGAAAAACAATTCTGGTGAGGAGGATGCTTTCAATTTTTTTGGTGCCGCATAAAGGCCACTTTTGGCCTCGGGAGTGTTGCTACTCTCATGATAGCCAGTCGCAACTGCTCCCACTTCGTGGTGGATGAAAGCGGAGTGATGACTCTGAAAGGGAATCCATCCATTTCTCTAGCAGACCTTCGTCTCACTCTGAGCAATCAACCTCTTCGCGCTCCCTACCATTGGTTGATGAGCCTCCGCCAGTTTCCGGAGTTCACTGTTGTCGAAAGGCTCCTACTGGTCACCCCATTATCGGATCCACTAGAAGGAGATACGGGTAGAAAGAGAAAAGGTAATGGTAATGGAAATAGGAAAGAAGGAAAAAGGAGCAGATTAAAAACGCTCAGAAACGATAAACAATATCCGGGGCCTATTCTAGTCGTGATGGACCTTAGTAGATGGTAGAGTAATAGCGTGGCGATTCAGTGTGTCGCTTTTGCAAAATAGTTTGCTCTCAATTTCGACATACTGGCAAGCTTCAAAAACAGGCAATGAGAACCTTCCTCTCATCTTAGTAACTCCCTATCGTAGTGAGGAGAGGCTGCCCTGTCCTGTAGTGACTATTCCGCATCCCTTGAACTTTTCAGCGTGTTAGCAGGGAGATACACTCTTGTGATGACGCCTTTTCTTTATCATCTGTTACTTGGGTTTCATATGCCTATGCCATACATATATTGGACTATGCCAAATAAGCCTCAACATTTTGTTTCACTGTGTGCTGCACATTAAAAAATCCACGCATGGGAGGGAGAGGCCATCCCAGCCCGCACAGCGCCACTTTCTATAAAGCATCATTCACCTCATGGGGCAGGGAGTAGACCTCTCCGAGGAACTCAGGGAGCGATGAGCTGTAATATCAATCAGTCAACCACCGCGATCGATGTTATAAATTTTCCGCCACAGTTGACCGCTTGAAGTGGAAATTGAGCAATATGCTGGCCCATGGAAAAACTCATAGCTAGGCAGCACCCCTGTGCTAATCAGTATCGATCTGTTGGCACCACGGCCCAAAAGGCGGGCACATTAGGATGATAGTCGATGGAGGACGGGGGGTGGACCGCAGAGCCTCATAGAAGGGCACCCATCTAAAGCATCCCATTCGGGTCTCATCCGACCATAGGGCGTATGTTATACTTCGCCGCCTTGTCAGCGACGCTGTCGGCGACAGTGCTGGGCAGATACTACACAGTGCATAGCAACCTGCCCAGCACTGTCACAAACCTCGTCGTCGGCAGCGCCGCAAGGGGTGTTATACTCCCCGTCGGCGACAGGGCGACGAAGTTTAACATATGCCTAGGACCCTTTTCATCCAGCCGACCCGCCTCGCTTTAGGCCCTGTGATCGATCCGCTGCCTTCACACATTAGACTATCGCCATTCTTTGCTGCTTTTTTTTACTCTTGATTTGTAGCAATAAACCGTGTGTAATTGACGTAAACTTGTGCTTGGTGTCCACTACGAAGTATTGAATGAATCTTGGAAACCTCCTTGATTCACGGATCAGTATATTCGACATTTCTGCTTGCGGCAGGGTCGACTTGCTAAAAAATCTCTAGAAGAGAAGTAACTTGCCTGAAGATAGAGTCGATCGTGATGTGACCGAGTTTGTCTCAATTGAAGATGAAGGTGATGTTTTGCGTTCAGTTTCTCGGTAATCTCAAACAGTGACACAGTAGCTCTTGATGAAAGTGATAACCTCTTAAATGTGAAGAAAGGCTAGTGCACAAATGGAACTTTAATACATTACCTTTCGTCTCCTTCTTTTCAGTATTTCCAGAAGCGTTGCGTCTCGCTTTGGCAACAGCTGTTCCAGGTCGCCTACTTGTTGGCTTCGCAGACAAGGCTTTCTGTAATGAGAAGAGCATTTTAGAACAGCCGTACAGTCCTAGCGCTTACCTTTACGCCAAGCACAGGAAACATCGCTGTTCTCGAGGCCTCCTTCTCAGGAGTCTTCTCAAAAGGGCTGTCTTCCTGAACTAGATTGATTACGAAGCTGCTCTAACTTGCTGTGTTTTGACGACCTACCCTAAGAGAGAAGTTGGCCTTCTCGAAGACGAACGGCTGAGCTCGACCCACACGAACCAGATCGCCATTCTGCAACTCGACCTGGAATATGGGGCGCCTTTGATCGTGGGTTCATCATGGGATACCGTGTGGCTGGACCTACCTGTCCATGGACACTTTGTCCGTTTACGGTGGTTCGGCCGGCGAGCGAGAGGTCTTTCAACCAGAATGATCCGGATGATTTGTTCTGTTCGATGGAGGCGTGAACCGGATGCACTCCTTTTGCCTGAAAGAACATGATCAGTGGTTGGCGGGAGATTCACTAAATAGTGGGCTGTATCAAATCCCTGAAGGGGAGGACGTGTTCGTATAATCAACCCACTGCCACGCTGCCGTTTAGCCCTACTAAGCCTCAGTATTTAAAAGAAATTTGCTGCCCAGTACGGTGGTCAAAAGTTCCTTCATGAAATCCCTTAGTTACTCCATATTTGTTTTATCAAGCGAGGAGGACCGGGTGGACTATTGTGGCATGTGACAGGGATGAATGGGGCCTGCTGAAAAGAGCGATGATTCGAGGGACAGCGGAGAGTAGAAAAGTAAGCATGCTTCAAGAAGGATGCTATTGGAGGAGCCAATGCTTTTATGTATGCTACCTGTCGTGACGTTCGCCCCTCCATCACAATTCTCCAAGGACACACAGGCTCGGATGCGTCAAGAAGAGCAACCCCGATGCGAAGAGCCTACGGTTGCACGCACGCGCCGCGACGCAGTATAAACGCCTTCTCGCGCGCCCGGCAGTCTGCATCGTCGTCGTCGAAGTAAGGCCTATGTTATACTTCGGCGACGCGTCGGCCGACGTCGGCGACGCTGTGCTTTGCGGGCAGCTACGCACTGCGTGGCAGCCCGCCCACCACAGCGTCGCCGACGACGTCGCCGAGAGCTCCGCAGGGGGTGTTAGGCCTATGTTATACTTCGGCGACGCGTCGCCGAAGTATAACATAGGCCTAAGCGGTCGCTCCGCTCCTCCGCCGCAGCTAGCGGCAGGACGTCATCGTCAGCGTAGTTCCATCTCAAGCGGGACATCGACTCGACCACCAGTGCAGGACTTCGGAAAGACGAGAACAGGACGTGCTGGAGCACCGGACCGGAGTTAACCGCAGAGTCCAACCGAGCCACCACCCTCGTAAGCGCAGGCTTCAGTATAGGAGCTGGGCAGGACATACGGGTTGCGCTTGAGGCTCAACCGTAGGCAAGGTGGCGGTTCTTAGCTTTGACTCCTAGGAAGTTGTTCCTCTTTTTTGGTATGTATTGTCTGTATTGGAGTTGTTATTAAATGTGTTGTCTATGCGCAATATCATTCTAGTCAAGTGTGGGAAAATGTATATTAGAGCGCAGTAGTAGTTACTACTTACAAGAGTCGGCTGGTTCAATTGTATCACGTGAGTGATGTGAACATGAGCGAGGGATGTCGGAGGATAGCACAGGAGCAGCCCGCGGGTGAGAACTTAAACAACATCCGCATCGGCGTGACGTGTGCTTCAGTTGGGGCAACAAAGGCCTAACCTCTTATCGTTAGTCGTGGCAGGCAATTATGAGCAGCGTGCATGGTAAGACCTTGACACCGGTTGTGCCTCAACACGTGGCCTGGGAGAAGGGCCGCATGAAGACTACCACCGGTGCAGCGGACTCCTCCGGGGCACGACACCATCCGAATTCATTCATAGGTCGTGGGCCGATCAGGCCTTTCATCCATTCGGGATCGCTAAGTAGGTGCGAATCCTGTCTTGTAGGAAGGGCAGTGTGCTGGTCTGCCATCTGACTGCGCACTGTCATTTTACAAGGTAAATAAAGGATAAAGGCCTTCACATAATGCTAAACGCATTACACTTTTACGGGATATCGTAGAGGCTAGACGAGTGCGTTTTAAGCTCATCCAGTTACTCCCATTGCTTCCATAATATCGGCGGAGAGGTGTTCCTTATTAAGACCCTAGAAAGGGGCGGAGCAAAGAAGTGCATCGATCGTACTTCATGGACGAGATTTCTGGGTACAGGAGAAAAGTGGCAACACGGTAGCTTCATGGTCTTTCATTTCGCTTTGATCGGTCAACCTTCCACCACTTGCTAGCGCTCATCGATTCATATATCTTAATTTTGCAACGCATTGGTTTGCATAATCTAGAAGGTAGCCATATGGTTATGACCACATGGAAACTTCCTGATCTGCAAGTAGTTTCCGTATCTCGTTTTCTCTTTTGTTATCTGTTTTTTCAGCTCTTCCTTTAAGTATGTGTTTGTGTTCAATATCTATCAGGGTATGACACTTTACTTGACAACTGAATTTTTAATTTGTGATGGAGTTTCTATGTGTGAAGTAGGTTTGAAGAAGGGAATCTTATTATGGTTGAAGCACAGGTATATTTTTTCAATGTCGAGCGGAAACGCGACTGATGCTCCCGCAGGATTGGACAATAGGATTTATTCTATGCTGTACATAAGGCATCCGCAGGCTGACAGATGGAAACTTTTCCGCTGCCCCAGTGGACCTTCCAGCACTTCGCCATAGGTACACTGGATGCTCAAACGCTCTTACAATTTCGGTCTGGTAAGTCATAATAATCAATGTTAGCATTGGCATGAGCATTTTGCAGTAGGTGTTATGCACTTTAAAGGATGTGGAGATGATCGTAGGTAAACTTTGCGACATAGCAGGTATGTGAAATTGTTTATCATGTAATTGCAAAGCCGGTCTTCATCTTGAAAGTCAAATTGATTCAGACGTAAATCGTCACCGATCAGATGCTAAGTTTTTGGGTACATTGGGTGTCGTCACGCCAATCAAAAAATCCGTACACCGCGGCGCGATTTCGAGCGTCACAAAGGGGCGATGCAGGCAGCGCGAGGAGTTTGCGGCGAGCGGAATTGTGTAGGAAATGTGCGCTCCCTCGTAATATTCCTCAGAAATAGAATGCGTGGCGCACCCCACAGAGCTACGGAATAATGTCTACATTTAACCGTTCCTCTTCATCCTAATTTAAATTTTTAAATTCAGTTTTTTGGAATGTTACACATTAAGGGCGAATGCAAGAATTGGCGTGAATTATTCTTAATGAGGAGTGCGCTCAGCTCTCCACATTCATTATATATCGTGTAGACAATTTAGATGCTTACTTGAACTAAACAATAAATTGCCATGAATAGGCGATAGAATGATCAATGTTTTACTCTTTTCAGGCACGTGATATGCTAAATATTTCCATACAAAGTTGACAATGACTTGCGCGCCGTTCGAACCTTGGATCGTTTGTGGGAACATGATGGGAAAACATGCGCTTTCTCCGACTGTGCTGAACATGCTCTCATTAAATTTAGTTACAATTAACGTTTCAGAAATAACTGCTAATATTATGCAATGTTTGGATTCAAACGACCAGTAAGACAAAACACAAAAAATCATTTCCGATGATGAAAACAACGGATAATAAAGTTTTGAACCCTCTAGAATGAATAGTCCTGCATAAAAACTAGGGCCTTCTATGAGTCTTTTGTTAGGTTAATCGTGTTCTTAGAGTTAGAAGGATTGCCCAGTTCTGCTCTCTCACTCTACTCCAAAAAGCGAAGAGGAAGACAGTACACGTTTTAGTTACCAAGGTTTGAGACTTTGAGACGGACCACACTAGTCAACCAAGAAGGAGATATGGCAGCATCGGGGCAGACATAACTCCAACGCTGCGCGAACCTCCCTGGCGTCGCGCACGGTGCGCGGCGAAATTGGATGAGTTGTCCGATGTTTCCGACGGCTAGAATCACTTCCCACAGGGACATTCGGCACACCCTTGCCTTATTTCTAAGTTTCTTCGAGGTGGTATATGAATGTGGTTTCAATGGGACGATGAGCGACAGTTTATACAGGAATCCTGGTCATGTGGATAGTTTCTAGCGTCAATATTTGCCATATACAACTTCTACCCGTGATTATGGTTATACTACGGAAAAAGGTCGCTATCACTTATTCTCGGATCAATTGTCCCACTGCAGGTTGTTGTCTACCACATAATGTGTGACTTTAAGTTCCTTGCTAGAAATGTGGTCTGGGAGCCTAAACACTGAGAACATTTCGTGCTCAGCGGCTAACCACGCGTCACCGAGCGCACGTCCGCGTTTCAGCGCCGCGACGCCGCGTCGCGTTGGAGTTAGGTCCTGGAGCCATGGCAGCATATCACTTATGCTGTTCTTCATACACTTTTAAAAGCTTTAGTTCTTATTGAAGAGTTTCAGTGAAGTTTTAGTTTCTTTTCTTTTATACTCTGCTTCTATATAAGGGCATGTAAGGTAGGAATCTAAGGAATGCAAGAATTTTGGTTTGCCTCTATTTTGCCTCTGTTATAACATAGCACAATATTTTTTTCTAAACCTGTTAAGGAGCACAATGTCCTAGTCTGAATGCATAAGTGATAACTCACGTTCACTTTAACGTCGCATACGCCTGTTGTGCCTATGGTTAGCACTTTCGAGTGCATCGGAATCGTTTCCAAGTTTTGCGAGCTGTAGCGTCGCAGCATTCTTTCTTGTCGTCTAAAAACTGCAGTTGTCTTTCAGAACTTATCATCGTTCCTAAATCTGATACAGATGGCACATACATATCATGAAAACTAAATTTTTGTACTTAATTCCGAGTTCTGGGCGTATATCGAATTTGGTGACTATAAACGAACCTTTCAGCGGCAAGTATGTTTCGTAGCTGACATAAATAAATTTAGCGTAAAATTTGAGACATTTCAAATCAAACGCTACAATTTTCGAACGAAATTGATACGAAAGGTGTCTTGTATAATAATTTTAATAAACAAGGAAGAAAATAAGTAAGTAAAGCTTAACCTAAAAATGGTATTGCGAGCGTGGCCGTTCTTTTCAACTAAATTACCATTTTCATGCCAATTTCGATCGCTCACCTCTATTGATTTCACTTATACAGCTTCAGTAGCTCGGAGATGAAGACATGGTCAATCTACCACTTGAGAGCGGCGCTCTGAAAGATGCTGTTGTTGTTGCGCTATTTATACAGAGCGATTTATATTCGATTATAAGCAATGGATCAAAATTACGAAGAAACTGAAAGGCAACCATGGATGGATTAGGCGGGCACTGTAACGAGCGCAAAGTGGCCCAAAGCTACTGAACAAAGATAGACACTGCATGATATCGTAAGGTAGCAGGTTGCTCGCCCTGGTACGATCGGAATAAGACCGAACACCTGGGTGCTCCCCTGACGCAAGGTTCCTCGAAAGCGATTTCTTCGCTCACTCGGAATCATGGAATAGTTATACTGATCTGCCGTCCTCCCACGTCTGATAGTTCTTCTTCCGATAGCTTAAACATTTTCTCAAAGTTTTTACGATATTTCTTCTATGTTTCGTTACAGGTTTTATATTATGTTCTAGTATTTTGAACTGAAAAACCTGAATATTTCTGGAGCATAGGTTTCTTACTTTGAGGCATGCATAGTGATATCCTATCAACTGGTCTAGTTGAAGTTTTACTAGTGTTGTTACTAATGTCGTGCAAAACGATTTTCATGTCACTGCATCGTATTTTTTGTACTAGCACACTATTGGTGCATTTTGAATAAATATCATAAATAAATATAAGATAACCCAAACTCTATAGTTTCAGGAACAGTATAACTCATAACTTGCATTGAATGCAGGGAGGAATACATTTTTGAGACGGGCAGACAACTTTGGGAAGGGTGAAGGAGCATATGGATGGGCTCAACAGGTGCAAAGTCGCCACACCCTTCAGGGAGCGCAGACTGCTGTGTCATAGTGGCGCAGTGGTTGGAGTGGCGGTAACGATCGTGGTTCGCGAGGTCGACATCGCAGCGCGCAAGGCCCTGGTGGCGCTGTGGATTGCGTTCAAGAACCCCGCAATCAATAGGAAGGAGGAACGGGTGTCCGTAACCCAGGAGTTGGCTCCATTTGCCGACCTCTGTGGGCTTGATCCCGGAGGGCGCCAGCCAGAAGGTCGCTGAGGGGCAGACCCGAAAGGAGGACCTCATTCACCCGCATTTACCTTCATCCGAAGGGTGACTCAACAGCCTTTCGGCTGTTTACATAAGGCCAGTTGGGCTGTCTTCCTCACGGTTCGTCTCTTTCTCCCTTTAGCTTTTGAGATGGCTGAAACTTGAAATGACTCTTGGACGGGTAATTTCTCTAACTTTCCTTGTCTTTTTCAGGCTCTGAAGAAGGTGGTTACGACAAACGTAGGCCGAATAAACGTTCGATGTCAATCTTTGCACGACAGCTCGACGACTACCTGCCATGCTGTTATAAGATAACCATTTATTTTGATCTCTTCAAAACCATTTAAACGGTAAAACTTTTGATAAGCTGATAAAAATGAGTTGCACCAGTTCTTCGCTTCAAAAAACCAAGAAACGGTGGAATTTTTCAACTCATCGAACCACTGCAGAAGGTCATCTAACAAACTGGTCAATTATCACTGATTAATGATTGTTTTCAATATTAATAAGTTTAGTTTGAAAAATATGAAAAACTACTAATTATCGAACAATACAATAAGTGCAGAGCATTCACAATTGTGTCCTACTCACGAGGAATTGATCAAGAAGCAGCGAAGTTTCGTGAACAATTTACAAGCGATGTAGCTAACAAGTGAAGTAGATAACATTCAACGTGACCTCCATTGGCACAAATGACATCCTTCACACGCTTAAGGCTGGACCCAATAACGGCACAAAGGGTTGCTTGCTGAATTTCCGTCTACGTTCTTTTAGCTTTTCAACCGCTAAAATCCGCAGTTGTTACCTGAAAGTGGTGAAGATGAAGCCGGAAAGGGAAGAATCATTTACAAAAATTCTCATGCAGTTTCTCTGATCGTTTGGGCTGCAGTTTGTGCAATAGAACGAACTCATTGGTTTTCACTGAAATATGTAGGAGCCAAGATTATCAGTGATATCTACCCTAACGATGTTTTGAAGAAGGAGTTACTCCCCTGAGCTCAAAGTAGATTGCATATTCAAGATGGACCTTTCAACAGGATGGCGCATACGCTCACAAGTTGAAAATGACTCAGGAGTGGTGCGTGAGTAATCTTTCCACCTTCCGTCCTGCTTTGAATGGCCACCAAACTCGCCAGGTTTGAATGTTGTGGACTACTGCGTTTGGTCTATTCTGGGAGAAAAAGCCTTCGCTAAATGGCACACGATGACTAAAGGTTTGAAATCCTCAATGGAAAGAGCATGGAATCCACAAGCACCCCTGCGTGCCGCCACTAAGTCATACCCTACGCGTCTGAAGGCTGTCATTCGTGTCAGGGGAGGCCATATTGAGTGATATCCACTTAGGTTGTTTGTCAGATTGTTAGTAAATTGATGACGAAGTTCCGCTGCTTCTTCATCAGTTCCACGGGAGTATTTCGCGTTTCATTGAATGCCCATATTTATCGTACACTCCGTAGAAATCTCCAAGACACCCTCCTGTCCTAAGTGAGTATCCGACTAGTGGAAGTGCGGTACACTCCAAGAACACCCTTAGTTAGACGGTCATGCAATGCAGCAACAGCCCAGAGCAAATTCGCAGCTCAGTTATCTTCGCGCTTAAGATGAGCTTAAAACCAACCTTCCCAGAGGACGGTGAAACATAAGGAGCGCATAGACGATCGAGATAATATGGAGTTTTCTTAATTTCGATTCCACATGATACACCACAGAAGGGTTGCATGGAAGAACGTGCGTCTTTCAAAATAGGAAGGCGATGTTCCAACATGTTGAGGAAGGCCTATCTAGGAGTGCCATACGAGTCGCTAATCCCTGCAACGCTGTTTTTTTTTTGGCGCTAACTTTAAACCTCTTAAATTCGACCTCGTAACCTCTACTTATAATCCGTTAGACAATGCACCGTTTCAGGTACATTTGACGTTGGCACAGAAGCTTTGAAGCATCGTCATCTCATCTCATCATCCTTGTCATAATATGCCCTCCATGCAAAAATCACTGCATTCCATATTTAACAATGAGAGCTTGTTTTTGCTGAGACGTTGCGATTCCAAAAATTTCACATCGAAGAGAAAAATCAAATTAAGAACCCCTAGTGTCCGTTAAACGTTACGTTCTCCCTTTACTATGTTTGTTTTTTGCAAAGCACACAAACAAGTGCGAAAGAAAAAAATAAAGTTAGATAACAAATCTAACCTAAGCGGTTTAGTCGCCTAACAATAGGGATATGGTATACCCCTTATGTATGAGTGTAGCGCAATCGGAGAAGGAGCCTATCGGATACTGCTAAGTTGATTGTTCGAATTTTCCGCGTAGGCCATCAGGTACTCCATTCCTCGAGGTTTGACTAACTGGTACCAGACTTGTCCGGTAAGTATACGATACAGAGACTTACACTCTATTTCCTTTGTTGTGTAGCGTGCTTATCTCGTAGCTGATCAGTAAAAATTGTTTTCGTAGAAACCTTCTTATTAGCCTAACGTTTCCATTCTTTTAGCTGTCAAATGTTGACATTTCGTCTCTTATCTCGTTCATTTAAAGGATTGTCTAGTATGAAAGAAGAACGAGTTGCCACTTCGTATGTCTTTTATTTTCACATTATTTTAGGTATTGTAGTTAAATCACTCATTATCGTTGTCGTTATCATTGTCGTTATTTGAGCGAAATAATAAACGTTTATTTACCCAAGTTTGAAGTCGTGAATGAAGGCGGTCAAGACCCGCGTGGCTACTTCCAAACGACATACGACACTGAAATGCATACGACACTGAAATAGCCGAATGCGCATTCAAATGGCTCATATTTTTTCGCAGTAGTAGAATGTGTGGCGCATTCCAAGCAGGGACTGATTATTGACGTCTTTCATCCTTTCTTTCCTTTACATGCCCTGTATATTTAGTCTTTCTGATGATCTGATCAAATTATGAGTTGAAATTTAAGATGAACACCAGCGGCACAGGAAGAGTTGTGTCTCTGCTGGTAACCGTGTGTGTGGTGGAATTAAACAAAATCGTGCTACGTCTACACATCTAGCCTGGAAGCAATAAAATCCTGACTGTGAACGCTGCTAAAGTCTTAACGAATTTATAAATCCTATTAAGGACTGCAGCACTTTCACCCACTCTCTACGAGTTTCAGTTGCTATTGTAAACAAAAGTTCAAGGTAATTTCTGTAGTATCGTTCGTTGCTCTGTAGTTCAGTCTCATTTAATAACAGCACAAGCACGAACATATGAGAATTGTTCATGTGATTGCCCTTTCATTCGACGGAAACAAAGTTCTGCGGGACAATTAAATTATTTGCCGCAAGTCTACAGGTGTTAAAATTCCTACTTTTCCTAAGCCATTACTATTATAGAAAAAGTTGATAGTATTAAGAATATAGAACACATTGAGGAAGTTAAAGCAGCAGTGACTTGTGGTGGCAGTCAGATGAACAAGGTAGTGTTTTATCCTTATGCAAATCTACCAGCAACATACAACACCGTACATAAATCTCTGGGCGTTCTATTCGCGTGTTAACTGCGACACTCTTCTCCGCCTAACGCGGTCGGACACCCGCGTGTATGTGTGCTTGGCGCGTCCCACTTGAACTTTAAATTTTATCTTTGTACATGAAGTTGCTGTTCTGCATCGTACAACAAAGCCTGCATGCTCGTCTGTGAGTCGGTCCGTTCATCCGCGCACTATTATTAATCATATAGTGTTCTTTACATTTCGATCGATGCCATCGATTTGTGCTTGGCGTTAAAAGCACGAGACAAGAGGCACTATTTTTTCTTCAAAGTAAGCATTTTCTAGGTCAAAATGAGCTCCCTCAACATTAAAGTAGAAAGCCTCAAAAAGGTTGGAATAATTTTTGTTCAAGGAAAACTTAGAAGGACTTTCTTTGAAGTTTTGATTAGTCTACTCAATACGCAAACGCAATGTTTAAAATGTAAAAAAATTCTCATTTTTGAGAAAAATAATGGTCCAAAGTTTGTTTTGAACACCAAGAAACTGGTCATGCTTTAGTGGTAAAAAGAGCTTTACCATTGTCCTAGACACAACGGTTTTTATTCGATTGACAGCCTAATTTCTGCTTGCATGGAGTTTTACATCTGTAAACGACAAAACGAAAAATTGTAAAAACACATCACTCACTTTATGCTTCACGTAAGCAACATTTACACTACCAAATAAAATCATAGAAAAATTGCGACGAGCTTTTCTGTTGCATGGCACTGCACTCTACTTCTTTTTTACCATAAATGCACTAGATAACTGCAGCTTTGTTGTTCTTTAAAACACATTTTAGTCTATTACAACGGTATTTTGCTGCAATCAAAACTCTAGCGTCGAAGCCGAACTGCTAACCGGGAGGTAAAGGCTGTACGTAACATGTAGCAGTTTCAACCTTGATACCAGCCACTTGAGGCTTGAAGAAACTGAGTTGAATCAAGTTTTAATCTAATATTTTTTCTCGAAAAATAAAAGTTTTATAAAATTATAACACTCATTCGAGAGCGTGAGTTAAAAAATTTCAAAGGAAATTATTCTAAAATTTTCATTGATCAATAAATTAATCTAACCATCTTGTTTCGATTTCGCAGAGTTTCATTTCGATTTCAGAAGCATCAAGTTTCTTTAGAAGAGTGTCCGATTGGATGTGAGAATGGTGTATAAATACGGAAGCTGAGTTTTTAAAAAGTTTGAATGTAATAGAATTAAAACGGCCGTGGTAGAAGTTTAAAACAGGATGGTTCTAAACAAGATTTTTCACACTATCCAATTACTTAAGACGAAGTTAGCCAAGCGCGAAGCTATAGCGTTACAGAGGTGCACCTTCACCTTACAAAATGATGAAAACTGCTATTCAGAGCAAACCGACGTATTCAGTGGGTTAACTAGGAGAAAAGTGACCTGCAGCATCAGCATCAGGAACAGCGGATACGGCGGCGAAGGCCATCCCGATCTCAACGAGTTCGCCAGAACACTCTCCACTGGTATTGCCATAGCAACGCCGGTGTCAATTACTGGTTGAACTTCTCGGAACAAAGCTGAACGCGCGATGGACTCGCCAAACGCTATTCCGTTGCCGGAATCGAACTGTTGACTGGGAACACCATCCACATACAATAAGACAAAGGACCATTAATTTTAAAGTGCGCTTTATGAACCTCTTTGTTGATATTTACAGAATTACTACGCCGTCAAATTTTGACTGCGCTGTCGTGCTGGGAATATAATTTAATAGGATTGCTAAGCGTTTGTTTGCTAAACATCTGTGAGCTCTGGTTGCTATTCGGCTCTTTTTTCGTGGTTTTAAAATAAAAATTAGGCATATGTCGCGAAATTGCACAGCATTGGGAAGGGAACGCGCCAGCCAATAGGGCCGCGTCAAATGTGGGTGTCCATTTCAGAGAGGGCATGCATGGTCGATACCCCGATCACCTGGGGTGGTTAGGGTCGGTGTTGTGCTTGGTTGTGATTGCCTGGCGGGTTGAATAAGACCTTTCCTTGTCAGTACAAAACATGTTAAATAAAAAAATAAATGTTCAGATGTGGACCTGACCGACCGTGTATGATTTTATGGAAAAGAAGCAAGTCAAACGTTTTCTATCTCCAATAAAGTGTTCGTGGACCAAGATTCAGATCCCTTTCTTTGGCTGACGGAATGCAATCGTAGAGGAAGCTCACTGACCAGGTAGCTCTGGCAAGCGTTGGCAAACCCTCTAGAAGCTTGTGCGAGCTCCAGATCGACGTCAGAGCAAGGGCATGGTCTCCAGATGTTCACTTAATGACATAGAAGAGGCGTCCTAGAAGTACAGCAAGACGTTCGTTTTCCGCCGAAAGTCTGCTGTTCAAGCGCTCCAGCGCAGCAGTCATTCGATGATCATAAGCTTTCTAGTGAACCTGTTCCGAACCTTTTCGCCTACTTGCTTCCGTGCTCTTCCTATATCTTTTCCGCAAAGGATTTAGAGAATCATAACCAACTATAGCTGAACACTGTCAAGCTGTGAGAAGAAACATTAGTCTTGAGCTTTTGTTGGATGAAAAAACAGAACGATTAGAAGTTCTAGAAAATATAAAAGCCACTGAAGTATCGTGCAGGATTTTGATTCCCACGTATTTTAAAAGCGCCGAAGGAAGCGAGAGTAGATGAGCGTGATGAACTTCTGGAATGAAGGTGGAGAATCCCTAAGCAGCAACGCGTCCCACGACCACCTCGTAGGCAACGAGATCGATGTTGTGCTCTGCTCACCTGCAGACGCAGAGATCGACTAACTGCTTTGCACGACATACCAGAGCAATCATGGCCACTAAATGTTCTCCGCTAATGTGATCAGTGGGCGAGTGGATTGGATTTCCATTTATGGACACCAACACCACCTGCAGCACCTTTGACGAGAGGGAGGTCAATGAATTTACAGTGCGGTTTTTCCACCACAGAGTGTTGGCCCTTTTGTAGTGGAAAACTCCACTAGCTTGACTGACTTCGCTCGTAATAGGTATTGCGATGCATCATGCGGAGCAATCCCAGTTGGGTGGGTGCAGAGATTTGAATAGACTCACCGAGGGTGTAACAGAACGAATCCTAGGTGCATCTAAAACCCAAAAAAGACGGTAGAAAACAAAAGTTTTAAAAAGGAAAAAAACAGCATTATTTACCAACAGGCGTCGGCAGGTAAGCCTGATTTGGATTAAATGGACTCACACACATCATCGAACGTGTGTCCTGCCACGCGGAGCCGGTCAGCGACGTGCGAATTTAGCGATTTTGGGTAATTTCGGCCATTTAGGCCCCTTCTTGGCAGTCGCGTCCGTTTTTTGTTTTAATAGTTTATGCTTAGAGAAAGAAGAGGAAAGAGAAAGGACGGAGGAGAGAGGAAGGCGAGAGCACCAATAAAAATGTCAGGGGTGAATTTGGAGTGACCCCACCATTGATAAGAAGGCAATCTTACCAGCTAGAGGGAAAAACGAACAGTGTTTTGTTCTGGGAGAACATTCCACGAAGAGGATGTCTTTTTAGATTCCTTATATGTTTATCTAATAAGCTGTATAATTTTTTCATCAATTCGCTGCACCCGTCAAACTATTAGGGGGCCCAAAAGTAATGAGACAAATTGAAAAAATCTTTATCTCTTTATACCTCAATTACAACTCAACGATGCTGAGGAATGTATTTTCCATTAAGGGCAATGACCTTGCTGCCATCGCTCAGCCAACTCTCTGATCCCATCCTTCCAGAACTGCTTGAGCCTGGTGTTGATCAACTGCTCGATATGGTTGTCAAGGACTGCTTGGGTTCTTGTGTCCCTTTCGACCAGGAAGCCCTGTAGGCTCAAGAAGTAGTGATAGTCGCATGGAGAGATGTCCGGCGAATACGGTGGGTGAGGCATGTGAACGTAGCCCAGCTGGCCAAGCTTATCCGTGGTTACTTGTTCCCGATGGGGTGCGGCGTTGTCGAAGAGGAGAACCTTCCTGAGGCGCTGCGACTGAATAAGAGCGAGTCACCGACCCATCTCTCCTATTTTGTTCACCATGGCCTTTGAATCCATCGTCGTGCTTTTGGTAAGCAGCTTCCACTATACCGGTCCCCAAAAGCTCTGAAGGTGCTTCTCGCCGTGAACATCTCCCCGAACGAAGGTCGGTAACGGGTTACCAGGCCTCATCCAGACTCGCTGCTTGGCAGGGTTAAGGCAGAATACGTACTTCTCATCTTGCGCGCTGCTCGGGCTTGGGAATTGGGCGAGATTTGCGCCACACAGATCTACTCGTCAGACTGGGGTTTTGGCATGCTTCTGGAAAGAGCGGAAGTGATAACTTCTTAGATGGGCTTCAGTAAGTAGCATACAAACATACAAATACGATAAGCACGAAATCAGACTCCAGCCACGAGATATATGGACACGGCATGGGGTGTCTCATTACTTTTGCCCCCCCCCCCCTAATAGGATAGCGCCTATCTTAAAAAGCTGCTCACAACATATGAGGGCTTTTGCCAAGTCAGAAGTGAACCACTACAATACATACCGGTCTCGTCTTTTGGGTTTTGATCAGAGTGAACGCAGAAAACCAGCTTTTCCATAATTCTCTTTAAAGTGGCCCACTCAAAAAGTAAATTGTACCATTAGAATCCAATGTGGGTGATTTATCCAATGGTGTAGATACCATCCTGTGGTTTTAGAAAGATATGTTTTGGTGATCTAGAAAACCTGATGCGCCGACTCTTCTCCTATCGCTCGAGATAAATGCACCGACAAACTCCAGGTTTTGTAGGACTCAAAACTATTTTTTTCATAAACCAATGTATGATTTCTACATCATTGGATAGGTCGCTCACATTGAATTTGGAGGGTAACATTTGTTTGTTTTTTGCGCCTATTCCACCCAAAAACAAAAGACAGGAGCGTTATTGTATGAGACTACTGTTTCGTCGTGATGTAATGCATGAATAAATTGCGTTCTAAATTGTGTCCATCTTGGTGCATTGTAACCATTTTTATGCGACAGGGTTTTTATTACAGTAATTATGACGCACTCAGTAGCATAACGACGCTGTTTGAAGGTGGCTAGTCTCCAGAGAAGGAGGGTATTTCAGGGCTCATAGCTTGCTGATGCTCTTTGTGCTTAAGCATTATCCTCTATCCGTCCATTGACAATAGGCAGTTGAACCACTTATAAGTAATCCTCTGCAGACGACACTTGGCCGTACGCTGTGGGGACAGAGAGGCACAGAACACAGTCTGCCTCCGTTCTGGGTGCCTGGGTGAAGAATTCTAAGTGTGGAGCAGCATGTAAGTCACAAAAGCTGGCAGCCATCGAAATGTTCTTGAAGAGCCATCAATCATCGTTAAGCCTTCATTCTGGCCAAAGTTTCAACGACTTCCCGTTGTCCTTCGAAAAGATCGAATTTTCGAATGACCAAATACATTCGGTTTTTGAAAACATGGAATTTGGAATAGGTGAATATTATTCGGCTTTTGAAAATATCGGATTCCAGTCGGTGACGGGTCTCGTCCAGCGAGTGTTTGCGAAGTCTGCATTACGTGGTCGACGCACCTAATTTTCGACGACTTCGCCAATGCGGCACCGCCTTTGATCATCGAACGTCAACGAAACCCGGAACTCTGGAGGTCTTCACTCCGGTGAATCATGTCACTGCAAGCATCGTCCTCTCGATTCCACGCTGCGCGGAGCTGGTCGCGTGTTCATCCTCTAGCCCAGGTGTCTAACTAGGGAAGGGTTTCGAACTCTCACGGAAGTTCAAGTTGAGACCTGGATCATTAGAAAGTGCTCGAAATGCTGATTACGAATATAGGTATCAAAATTGCAAAATGAAACTGCTGAGCGAGTTATGGCCTGCCGAAATCGGGGGCCTCACCACAGGCTGGCTGTACGACGCACCGGGCACGAAAGTGGTGAGTCATCGGGGCTCCATAAGAAGGACATGCCAGCTGCGGCAGTGGCGCAGGGGTAGTGCTCACGCTCGTCGTGTGCGACGTTGTTGGTACGGTTCCCGTTGCTCCCGTGTTTTATTTTTGAAATGACCTTTTGTCCTGAATTACGAGACGTGTCCGATTAAATAGCCAGGAAAACTACCATACACGTTTGTAAAAATGCTTTAGGGCAAAAAATTGCTATGGTGACATTTTTATTCACTATTTTGCACAAATAGAGTATATAGATGATGAGGAAGAAGAAAATGTCGTTGATCTACTGCTTTTTCTTCACTCGTTCTCTTCACCAGCAAAGGTGGTGTCCATTCTTCTCGCTGAATTTGGGGGGCCAGAGTAAATAAAAATGTCACCATAGCAGTTTTTTGCCATAAAGCATTTTTACAAACGTGTATGGTAGTTTTCCCTGCTATTTAATCAGACACGTGTCATAATTCAGAACAAAATGTAACTTCGAAGACGAATTATGATTTGCAAGAAATGCCGCAGTAACGGGAACCGAACCAACGACGTCGCGTCCGACGAGCGTGAGCAGTACCCTTGCGCCGGCGCCGCAGCTGGCATGTCCTTCTTACGGAGCCTTGATGACTCACCACCAGCGATGTGCGGAAATTTTGCTGGGAAAAGCGGAAGACGAAAGACGGAACGGAAACTTAAAAATAGCCGGATACCGGAATACGAAACGCGGAAGCGGAAATGACACATGTTCGCCATTTTTCCAAAAGTGCATCTGAAACGGCATCAGAAGCGGCTTCTATTGCACTTTTTCCTGCTCAGAACTTAGCCAGCAGCAGAATCTCCACAGTTTTATGCTCGTACCCATCATAACATAACAAAACGAAGCAAGAATTCATAGTATTGCTATGATAACCTTTTGGCTACGGCTAGAGCAATAAACGAAAACAAATTCAGGATCTTATCTTATTATTTCTCACCATTTCAGCATGCGGCCTTTCCGTATCTAGTTCCTGCAACGGGTTTTTCGCTGACTTCTTTGATGCTGGTATTTTTTGAACGGTAGACTTAACCGAATTAACCACTTGAAGTTACTTACAGACCCGCATAAAAAAACGACCCGGGTAAAGTCTAAAACTGGAGTAGCCAACTAGATCATTTCCCGACCAGGGAAGAGATCCCTTTCAACCTGTGAGAGGGATTTTAGAAACCTGTGTCATCATAGACGGGATCGTTTGATCACTGCACAGATATTTGCATACTCAACATTAGCAGTTACATTGTAATCCCTAAAACCAGTACTCACAATCAGAATTCATTCTGGGATCTAAGATGATAACTGGATGACTGATTAGTCATGGTGGGTCCACATTTCCACAGCAACATTAAGTCTGTGCCAGCCTAGAAATCCTACGCCCAAGGTGACACAGCTGGAGAGTTCCTAGACGGTTCTCGAAGCAATAGTTTTGTGTCAGAATTCATAAGCCACCACAGTCAGTCAAAATAACAGCTCATGGTAGATATTCATGATGCCTCATTAAAAATATGGATCGCATAACTCCATATGGATGAATATCACACCTAACGAAATTAAAAGTTGAAATTTGCACCTTTGACCAGGAACACTGATGTAAGCAGACAACCGCATGCCACTATCTTCACCGAACCCTTTGTTTCATGATACTACGCTATATGCTTATAAAGTTTTTGTAGCTATTTGTAACCAATGGATCAAGAATTTTATGACCATTCAAATGATGAGTACATTTTCTTAGCGTACAGTGCATACACAGCCTTTGTGGCACATTAATTTTGCCCTGCACCCAACCGTTGCTTTTTGAGTCCTGTTTTTGGTAGTCTAACCAACTTCAAGAATATTAATACTAGAGTTGTCAAACAGTATTTCTCTCACAACTATATGAAGGAGGACTCTTTTTAATTGATATGCTGATTGTGTTCAATAGAAAACTAATGTGGAACAGTGGCCATTTCCGTTTTCGCCTTCCGGCCCAAAATCGGGCGGAACACGGAACGGAACGGAAGAGCCAAAAATGGTCGGAAACCGGAATTCGGAACACGGAAGCGGAAATTCCTCACACCCCTGCTCACCACTCTCGCTCCCGGTGCGTCGCACAGCCAACCTGTGGTGAGGCCCCCGATTTCGGCAGGCCATAACTCGCTCAGGACTTTCATTTTGCAATTTTGACACCCATATTCGTAATCTGCATTCCGAGCTCTTTCTAATGATCCTGGTCTCAACTGGAAGTTGTATGGGAGGTCGAAACCCTTCCGTAATAAGGCGCATCTTAGCGCAGGAAGAACAGTGGAGTCGAATATGTGAGCACGGAACCGGACGTTCTTCGTCTTCTTTACGTCTTCTTCAATGCTTTTGAATGCTCCTCAAGCCGCTCGTTTCCTCCTGCTCAGCACTAAGCACTAACACACGAACATACACATAAGCAAAAATTAGCTGTCTTGCAATATAAAAATAGATCGCAATAACAAAATTTTGCAAGAAAAAAAAACTAGTACGAAAGCTGCGTGAGTAGCATGAAGTTTATGCAGCATGGAGGTAATTTTTCGTTTCTCCATCGTTGTAAAGAAATCTGACAGCTTGATTGGAACAACAACAACAACACCAAAGCCAAAACAAGCAGTGGTTCTTGAATGGGCGTCGAATTGAAAGCTCGGGCTAATTGCACAACGCAGCACAGTGGCTCAGCACCCGGCTCGCCGATGAATTTACTAGTTACGGAATTAGGTAAAATTGAAACATGCTAGAGCGTTTTGCTGTTTGCATCAAGGCTATCAGCTTCCATGCAGATCTAAGAGTGACAATTTCAGCGCACGCGCTTGCAATTAGAGCGAGAACTCATCTAGCTGAAAAGGGATAATAATTGCAGAGGAAAGAAGCTCGCTTGTTAAGAGGACGGAAAATATAGCGTGATAACGCACTGCTCTCGACAATGGCTATTTAGACATAAAATAACTTTAACCTAGTCTAACTCGTCTAACATGGATTGTGAAATGTTTTCAGTTTTATTTCCAAAAATGTCCTGTTTCAGATTAAAAAACGTTCAGTTCAAAACGAAAGTATCAGATTTAAAATAAAATGTGACATGTTTAAAGTCAATATGGAACAGATACTGGTAAAGCTTGCCATAAAGCTGCTGAACAACAAGAAGACGAAGATGACATCGTCCTAGCCTAGCCTTTGAAGTAATGACGTCACCTGGACAAAACAACCTTAAATTACTTCTAAATGGCGCTGGGTAGGCTGCAGAACCAGCGTGGTAAATCCTAATCGCAATCGAGGCTTCCGCACCTGCATGGTGCCGTCCAGATTTGCCCGCCGTAATTCCATCGATTCTGCGGATGAAACCAACACCATTATCCACGGTTCGCCACAGAGTCATGGAGCTAGATTCAACCGCTTACCGGAATTTAACGGTGGAACTACCGCCAAACCCCTGATATGACAGTCATCTGCCTCAGATTTGGCGGTATATTCACCGTTAGAGTGCGGTAAGCGGTTGATGAATCCGGCCCATGGAGGTTCACTCGAGCTGCCTGACAGATGTTGGTTATTGCCTGGGCAGTGCTCGGCTATCTGAAGATCCCGAGGTAGACATCAAGCCTTCATAGAATTTTTGAACCGTGTCATTTCAGTGAAGCACATGTATTTTGAAGGTTTGTTTAGGCCACATGTCGCTTCTGTTCATTTGTTGTAAAGTCATACAATGGTGCGCTTTTGACTTTTGGGTTTCATCGGTATGACTTAACCTTCAAAATGGACATCTTCCACGTACTTGAATGTGCCGTTCATAATGAGGTCAGGCATCAAACTTTCTCAAATGAAGGCTAGAGATCTCGATGCTACAGAACTTCTTTTGGATATCGAGTTTTCGAGCCGCGGACTGATTAGAGCCTTGCTTATGTAATTAACTACAACCAATAAAGTTTGCTTTTTGGCACGCCCACGCACCGGCCAACATAATCGCTTTGCTCTCACCATGAAGTCTAAATTCCTCACAAAAATCTATAAAACCGATCAATAGCTGTCAGTACATAGATGCTAATTACCCGCAATGATGACTGTTCACCGACAACATACTCAGAAAGTTTCCGCCTCAAACGGTCAATAATCGATAAGATCGATCGATTATAAAGTTACCCAATCGGTAATGCTTACATGACATCTTAAATGGTAAAAATATCAACGTGAACCGATCATGATTGACATGACTTGAAGCCCGACAACATACTAACATATATTAGGTTGGAAAAAAGTCTCTTCACACTTCGAAATTTTTTTTACCCTTCCCCTTGTAAACGCACTAGCCAATGTTGATTGCTGATTTCGTAATCCTATCACACTTGTCTACCGTTCGCACGCAGACACAGGTTAAGACTCTTCTTGTAATTCGTTATCCATCCAATCTTCCGAACTCAATGCCAGATCTACCTCATGGCCGTTTTCAGCACGGCATTCTTTAAGAATTCATTAAAGAATCCACAGCACGTCAGGCAGCAGACCAAATTAACCACATATATGGCTTGGGATCTACTACTCATCGCGCCTGTTATGAGTGGTTCGGAAAGTCTTTAAAGGGAAATTATTCACTGAGGGCAAAGCATGGTCAGGAAGGCCAACTGGATTGGACGACAGTGAACTACACCATCTTCTTCGTACCGATAGTTGGCAGACGACACGTCAGCTGGCAGAGAAGCTCGAAGTGTCTCATAGGATAGTGGGGATCCATCTGAAGAATCTTGGCTTTCATGGAAATTTGGAGCTTGGATTCCACATGCCCTGTCAGACACTCAGAAAGGTCGACGGCTCTCCATCGCTGCTTCTCTTCTGTCCAGATAAGGAAGAAAATCGTTTCTTCCGCGGATTGTGACAGGCGAAGAGTCCTGGGTTCTGTGTGCCAACTTCCGAGGAAAAGGCAATGGGTACAAAAGGGAGAGAGCCCTAAGTCTGATCTCAAGCCCAATGTTCACGAAAGGAAGATTCTCTTGAGTGTTTGGTGGATATCAGAAGAGTGATTTATCGGCAAACTCTCAGAAGTGGAGAGACACTTACTGCTGTCACATACTGCGGCCAACTCCACAAAGTCGTCGCAACTCTCCAAGAAAACAGGCCGGAGAAGTCGAAGGTGATGATCCTGCATGACGATGCAAAACCACGTGTTGCAAGACTCACAAGAGAAACAATAAAGGGGATGGGCTGGGAGGTAATGCCACATCCACCGTATAGCCCTGATCTCGCCCCTACCGACTACCATCTCTTCCGTGCTCTCAAGCAAGAAATTGGAGAGAAATATTTTGGAACGGATGAAGACCTCAAAAATTGGATTTATCAATGGTTCGACTCCAGAACTGCAGTCTTTTAAGCGAGAGGAATTGGAAAATCACCCAGTCTTTGGAGAAGTGTAGTAGAACAAAATAGAGTTTATCTCATTTGATTTGACTTTGTAGTTGTGAAGTAATAAATCTTTGAAAAAAATGAAAAGACTTTTTTTCCAACCTAATAGAATCGAACAGAATGACAATACTGCGGATGGATTGCGAAAGAGAGAAAACACGGACAGACGGACAGACGCAGAGATGCTAGGTCTTGTCAATATCTGATTCCCATCCTAAACATTCAGGTCTGCCCAAGAAGCTTTAAAATCGATCGATAATTGAAAATCGATAGCGTTTACTTGTTGTGAAGTCTGTCTGTGTGCGAAAATATCCACAGGATTCCTATCTCAAGCAGTCACTTTTGAACGTCAATCGATAACATTAATCAATAACAACGGACAAGCGCTGAGACACTAGCTTTTATCATTACCCGTTTCTTACCCTAGACGGTCAAGTCTGCCTGGAAAGCTATAAAATCGATCGATAATTGTGGATCGATAGCGCTTATTTGTTGTGAAGCCTGTTCACGCCAAAAATAACCGCAGGATTCCCACCTCAAACGGTCATCTTTGTTAAAAATCTATAACATTAATCGATACGGACAGACGAATAGACGAACAGAGGCTAGCTCATAGCTATGTCAACGTAGTCTACAGCTCCATTTACGTATTTAAGGGGTGAAGAACGGCGTCACTCAATCCTTTTTTGGGATACGCCACGCATCCTATTTTTACGGGTTGTCGTGGAGGCGATTTGAATGCGTATTTGGTCATACAATGACTTGCGGTGGCCAACCGAAGAGCAAGTCAGCTCTTTATCCTTCCCAGCCAAGTCGGGTACCAATTCAAGGACCCGGAGGGATGGAAGGCTTGGTCGGCCGGGCGGGAAATCTGAGCCAAAAAGTTGGAATTGGGTGCACGCGAAAGCCGGCAACTTCTACGAGTCCGCTATCAGAAGACGTAGCTGAATATGCAACAGCAAAGTCCGATGTCATTTTTAAAGCAACCTACTAGATAAGCTACTCGAATGTAATGTGAATTTATCCCATGAAAGTGCGAACACCTGCAGAGCTTTCCTTAAATCCTAATAGACAGCTGATTCGTCCAAAGCAAAAGAGTTAGTCCGTAACTTTTACAACTCTGTTCTTTTGATGAGTTCTTGGTTGGCCTGGGCGGTCCGAGCCAAGGACCTGGTAAGTGGTGGGCGAGACAACCGTCATCTCCTCCGGTTGCGCAACACACGTAATTCACATGACTATAATGGGAAATTTATTTATTTATTTATTTCGACATGTGATATACAACACGTGCAAAGCGGTCCACGTGAGCGAACCCACCATCACAACCAATGAGCACAGTAAACGTAACTTTAAAATCAGTGGAACAAGAAAATCTGTTATGATCAAAAACGGCTTAGCAACGGTTGGACGATCGGGGACTCCGCCCGACAGGGTAATCACAAAAAAAAGAAAAGCAAAACCGTCAGCAAGGGTTAAAAGTGGTTCCGCAGTACCCTTCTGAAGGCCTCGATTCTTGGAAGAATCTGGATGCGCTTACTCAACGACATACTCAGCGCTCGGCATTCGAAGAAACTGAAGCGGACCGAGCTCCTGGCTCGCGGGAACCGAAGCTTGACTGTAGTACTCTAGTAAGAGAATACTGGATTTATTTATTTATTTATTTATTTATTTAAACAAAGACAACAGTATTGTTTAAATAATGAGGGAACAGAAAAAAAACTGAACATGCACGACACAACAAAACACGATAGAATGAGTCATATGCACATTGAAATCGATGACATAATAAGCGTCTACTGACTGCGCAATATTTTATAATGCT
Organism: Heligmosomoides polygyrus polygyrus; assembly: GCA_947396885.1. Classification (NCBI taxonomy): domain Eukaryota; kingdom Metazoa; phylum Nematoda; class Chromadorea; order Rhabditida; family Heligmosomidae; genus Heligmosomoides; species Heligmosomoides polygyrus. The sequence continues at coordinate 19,156,138 of OX377202.1, forward strand.
TAAGGTGTGGAGAACCTTTTGCAGACCTGTACAGATAACCTTGACATGTCTTCGTATTTACCTAGCAGCGGATTGAAATCACCAAGTGTTTTGTATGTTAGAAAATCAGATCTGACTCGCGAGTTTTGGCAACTGAAACTCGAAGCTTAAGCTTTCCTCTTACGGATCTCGTCAGAGCGCCATCAAGGAAATCGGTTTGGTTAACGGATAACTTGTTGCTAATGATCTTGAACATCATGACACGATCTGCTGCTTTTCTTCTATTCTTGAGCGACGGTAGGCCAAGTAAGACTGATCTTTGAGAAGCATGTGGAATCTGATCGTAGTTCATTGGAAAGCATCTCATCATAAGTTTTCTAGTGAAGCTATTTTGAACACTTTCCAAAAGCTCGATATCTTTCTTCTTAGTTATCTTGGATGTGATATAGTGCGACCGCCCAGATGGACAAGACCGTGTACTATTTTATGTAACATAAGAACGTAAAATTTCCTCCTATGGGAGTTTAGTGATTCTAGTCCCAGCGGTGTATTTCGTTAAGAGCTTGGTGGGACCGCACGAAACCCAGTTTTTCTCGATCAAAGGAAAAGTTTTTTCGTGAAGCTGTTTTGTACCTTTTCGAGGAGTTCAATATTTTTTACTTTTGTGGGACCAAAAACAGGAGTGCCATATTCAAGAAGTGGACAAACGTACGAATGTTTACTCATCCTTCAAGCTTCTGAAGAGATTGCACACTCTTCGTGAAGCCCTTGCTGCTACACCATTGCAGTGGTTATCAAATTCTACATTTTCAGTGATGAGAAAGCCAAGATCTTTCACCTCTTAAGCCTATACAATTTGTTGCTCCTATATGAAATAAGAAGCTTTCTTTTTGTTCCTACCTTGATGGAACACTTTAGTTTTACCTCCAGCCAAAGTTAGCTGATGGGATTTAGCCCATTCAACTACTTCTAAAATTGCCGATTGAATTTTATCCACGGCGGTAGGACAGACACAAAGCTATATACTTTGATGTCGTCAGCGAATATATGGCAAATAACGGATCAGAGGAAAATCACTCAAATGCCATCGGAATAAGAACCCATCGAAATTCAAATTTTCTTATCACTTTTCGTTTTAGGGAAGGAATTTCAACAGCAAACTTCTAACAGACTCAGTAAAGTGTACAGCGGCCGGAGCAATTGACACAAAACTAGGAAGCGTTTGCGGTAACCTGGAGACGCCTGAAAGCAGCGAGCCGTTCTCGAAAGGGTTCGAAAAACGACGAATGTACGTAGTCCGGAATGCACTTTGTATATACACGTTTATTGAAAGCAAAAAATCGAAACAGATATTATGAGGCGAAGGGCCCCAACACAACGAGCTGAGCACGGCAATCTTGGTGGTCGGCAAGGCGAGGAAAACACAAAGGAACTCATCATAATTTACACCCATTTCTCTGTAAAGGAACACTTTTCCGCGAGGAAATCAATCTTCAGCCAACAAACGACCTGTCATTAACACAGACAGAAGACTAATGGTAAGACACTAACAACAAGGCAAGGGTGGAGAAAAACTGTTAAGGCTCAACAGTTCACACTTGAATTAAAAATCGATATATAATTATGTAAGTGTAGCATGTAGGAAACCAGATCTCGAGCAACACCAGGTGAGAGACGGCAAATATTGTTGATATCAGGGCTCACAAGAAAAGTGCGCCTATCAAAAGTAGTGATGAGAGAGCTGACGAGGCTACGGAGGCTGTCAGATCTGCTTCGGCCCATTGCTTCTGTCGCTCCAACAGCTCTCGTTCTTCGCTGTTGAGTCTGAATATATGGATCTCTAAGCCTTTTCAAATCACAGGTAATATGTACAGTTAATTCAGTGCGCCACAAAATTGGTAGACGTATTTTTTAGTTTTCCCTGCCCTACTCGAGTTCTCTGATTGAAACACTAACAACAAAATTGGCTTAGCTTGAGAGAGAAATGAATTCTAAGCTTGTTTTTAGAATATTTTATACTTAAGGTAAGTATATTTGTCTCCGTGGCACTCGGAAGAGACAATGGTCTTCGCGTACATCGAAATTTTAGGTGCTTTGTTCAGGTCCGCTCAGAGCGTCGAAGAATTCTATCCCTCCGATGTCACTAGTTCAAGTCAGGCTCCACTTTACCTCACTGGCCCACAAAAGCAGAGCTCAAAATCGAAGCGAACCTTCCAAGTCAAAATATCCTTCAGGCAGGTTAAACTACAGACTCAATAAGGTGGTAGAAATAACTTTTGTTCAAGGAAAATTTCGTATAAAATTCTTGAGATTGCTTGCTTTACGTGCACCAATAATAATTGCCTAATTTTGTAAGCTGACAATTTAAGACAATCTTGTAAAATTTTTATTTTTAGTAAAAATAATAAATTAAACTTTTTTAAAAACATAGCAAAGAAGCAAGCATATAGCGCCCTGAAAGTCCGCCATGCACTCAAAAAGTTCGCAATAACCTTTATTTGATTGATAGTGTGAATGCCACTTATACAAACCATCAAAGTGCGGGAACAGAAGAACATGCGGGATCTTTGCAGTTGTTTTTTGTTGTGTCGTCAACTCCATACAAACAGCAATTCTGCTATCAATCGAATAAAAATGGCGACATCTTGGACGAGGGCATGGCGCAATTTTTTAGCACCAAAAAATGGTCGCCTTCCTGCTTCAAAACAAGCTCTGAACCATTATTTTTTCTTAAAAATAGAAACTTAATGAAATTTCAAACAATGTTTTCACTAATTGGATAGGTGAACTAAAGCTTTGAAGAAAGTTACACTAAAATTTTCCTTGAACCAAAAATTATTCTGGAGAGTTTATTCGGGAGACTTTCTGAAGAGTTTCTATATTAATGCATAGAATTTGGAAGAGTACGCTTTGATTTTAAAAGTTTTAGACTAGGCTAGAAGATTGTCCAATTCGATGTGAAAATGGTAAAAATCCCAAACGGCTTCAACTGTCACGTTCAGTCTCCGCTTGTCAAGGTTTCGTTTTGCACAATTTTTGGAATTTCATAATCTTTTCATAATTTGATGACACTATTAGTCTAGAAACTGTTTGCAAACCTGCAATGTGAGCAACATGGGAAGATCTAATATGGCTTAGTTAAAGTATCAATCCACAATTATCTAAAACTGTCTTCAATTAATTCGAATTGTTATTAACTTTTGCTCAATTGTTTTCCATCATTTCTCTTCCCAAACATCGCAAAACGCAAAACATAAATAAATATGTAAACGGCACTAGGGTTAAAAGTCAGTATAACCTGAACCGATGATTATACCTGGTTTCGGGAGCAGGAGCTTCCTCAGCGCTAGGCGCCTCATCGTTTTCAAGGAAAACCGGCGGCACGTTTGGCGGTTGAGGCTGAAACGAGGAGGAATTTCCGAGAGATTCTTGCCTAAGGCCAGCCAGCGTTAATCACCTTTGGAGGATCTATTTTCGGAACTTGTTGAGGCTTCGGAACAATCGGCTTTGCAGCTGATTCTGCCTTCCGTACTCTGAAAATTTCGCTGATGAACTTCAAGAGGAAGAAGCCTAGAAAGGGTCTTACCCAGAGATCTGGGCCTGAGCGAGTATGCTATCGTGATTGCAGAGGTCCTGTTTGCAGATGCAGAAGTTGATCATGCCCCCATCGGCGATTCCGCAACCAACGCTCACGTCATCGGATTTCGTGAACTGCTCCACCATCGTCTCCGAGATGCATCGCTTCTCCATTGTGAACGTGGCTGAACATGGATGTGATGTATAGTACCTTCGTGTACCTATATGTTTCTGCTTAGGTTAATTCACTTGTCAACAGTCATATTCATGAGAAGCTTAAGAAAATGCGTTCACAGGCATAGAACATAAATTCATAACATACTTGCATACAAAACTTATTTTAGGCCTATACTTGAGCATGGTACCAAGATATTTAGTTCTAAATGTAAAAATAAAATCTCTAGATTTTAACCCGTATTCACTAAAAAGCTCTGCTTAAGAGTACATGAGTGTAACTACGCCAACAGTCAATCGGCTCTTGAGAGGAACAAACCCTTCAATTTAGGCATGCTTGCTTCTTGTAGGGAAGGATATGATCTAATCACAATCTGTAGCTTATAGATGGTATGTTGGATCTTCCCCTTCAGGAATTTTATTCATTATCCTGCTCAAATAGTAGAGGTGGACAAATGAAGATCCAAATTATAAAAGCCGGAAGTAACATATGCTGTTAACTTGTAGTACTTCAACCGAAAAAGTTCATAAAGAGTATTCTGACTTATGAAGCGCTAAAGCGTGGAAAATCCTCTAACTTAATTCTAGAACGTTGAATTCAGCCACTGACCTTCTTCGCTTTGCGTTTGTCGCGTGAGGCAGTAGGTCTCGTGAGGTGAGCAGGTGGCCGGAGCACTGCTTGAACAGTCGGCAGTAGGATCTGTGATGCCGGTCTCCAGACACGCTGAGCATCTCAACGTTGGCTGCAAGATAAGGAATAAATTCGTAGAGACAGACGGAGGTCGAGGGCATTGCTTAAGCTGAAATCGTTCTGGTTTGAAGAGAAGAAGACAGTATGCCATTTCTGAGAGAACGATGTCACTGCTAGCTGGAACATTGCCCAGGAATCATCGCCCAACACATCGACGTAATTTCCAGGCCAAACGCGTTACCCGAGCGAAAAATCGATAAATCGATCGATTTAGAGCAATTGATTGATAACTTCTGTTTTTTGTAAAGTCTATTTACCTTCGCATTCAAATTGTGTCCACGACATTCCTTAGAGATAGAATACGTGGCGCATCGTAATCATTTTTATACACCTATTGTATTGATCAAAAATTGATTAAATTGTTTGATATTGATTGATGGATCGATACCGTGTACTTGCTGTAAACTCGACCATAGTATTTATGAGGCAAAAACTTCAAACAACTAACTCTGATCAAAAATCAATAGACTTGAACATAAGGTCATTTTGTCCTATCGATAGTATTTTCCTGCTAAGAAGCATACCCAACGGTTATTATGTTCGCGTGATTCCTACCTTGAATAGGTAAGTCTAAGCAACGACCAGCAATATCGATAGGGATATGGAGTACTTCCTCCGGGAACTGTGCGAAGGGAAGGAAGGATAAACGGACATGTGGATACACGGTAAGATTAGCTCTTTTATGTCAAATATAAGAAAGATTATGATTTTGATCCATTCTGCTCCTATAAAAAATATAAAAAACTATTTAAAAATAGGAGTTAGCATTAAAAATTTTGCCCAAAATCTGTTCGAAAAATTAGCGATTGTCCGTTTGTGATTCCGTCTGTCCGACCAAGTCTCTCGACCTCTGAACAGGCTTCTCAGCTCGATCGACGTTATCGATCTCTGCTGACCTTTTGAGGCAGGAGTCACATGAATATGTCAACAGATGGAGAGAAGAAGGCCAACAAGTGCAAGTCTTGTAGGCACTATGAATCGGATCAATACTATCCATCCATTTATCGATTTCTGTCCGGAGTTCAGCTTCTAGGTGGAAATCACGTGATCATATAGGTCGGCGGATAAGGCTCACAACGAGTAAATAATATTGATCGAAAGATCGTTACGATACATTTTATCGATTTTTGTCACGAGTCGATTATTTGATGCGGGAATCATGTAAATATGTTGATCAGTAAGTAGCACAAAAAGTAAACTATACTGATAGATAATTATTGACGGTTATTGATCGATTCTATCGACTTTGTTAATATTATAGTAGGGTGTTTGCGTGAGAATCATACAATTATAATAACCAATGGTTATGGATCACAACAAATAAACGGTATTGATCGCTGGGCCCTTGTCAATCGATTTTATTTATTTCTGTTAATCGTCAAGCGTTTGAGTGGGAGTCATATAATTATGTTAATCAGCGGAGGTGGTTCACAAGGGGCAAGCAATATTGACTGCCTGACCATTATTGATCGATTGTATCGATTTTGGTGCGGAATCTATTGTTTCGAGGTAGAATCACGGGTTTGCTCCTCGATGGGGTTCACAACAACCATCAATAGCTGGATCGAAGTCCCTGGCGTAAGACCGGCTTCAGATCTACTGACTGGCGGTCAGACCGGCTTCAGATCTACTGACTAAGCTTCAAAGACAATGCAGCTGCCATGGTCTTCTCAGAAATAACCAACCTTTTGAGAAGCCTCTAGACGGTTTCGTTGCTCGGTTTCACCTGGAGCGCGCGGCTCTGTTCGGTCCTAAACAAACCTTGGCTTAGAAGAGCTTTTTGACTGCCTTTTCTGAGTCAGCAACTACTCACCCCTAAGCTAAGCGGCTCCGATGGAATCTCTGTCTTGGATCCACGGTGAACGATAGGCTCGATAGGAGGTGGAGTAGGCCTAAGGCGCTCACGCTGTTCGCCTCTTTCACGATTTTCTTCGCTTGACGAAGCGATCTTGCTCGGAAACTCCTTCGGAACGGGATGGATGGATGGAACAGCAGCGATGACGTGCGGAGGGAGATCAGGTACAGGGAGCTCAGGAGCCGCTAGATGAGGAAACGGCCCGGCAGGATGCGTTCGAACGAAGGGCGGCAACGGATCCGTTGGGAAGTCCTTGGCTATCTGAATCATACCAGGTTGGATAGCCCGAAAGCCAAAGCAACACCTAACCGCCGGACTCCATACCTGGAGGGAGATCGCTACCGAGTTGCACTCGTCGTCGGTGCACGTGCAATAACGCACTCGACCGTCGTTGGCATTGCCGCAGGAATCCATCGAAGACGTGGGGAACTCCTGCCTCACGGCTTGCCATGACACGCACATCTTCTCCACCGCTGCTTGACCTAAACTTTGAGGATTTTGGAATGGACAGGATCTCGGAAGCAATATTTGCGCCAATCCTGGTGTGAGGCGGCACCGCTAGAAGCACTCGCCATCGAATTAAATACAAACAGGTCTTCCTGCTAGAAAATTTAGAGAAATGGTGACCTCCTTGGCTAGTTTAGTGGCTCGTTTTTGTGGAATAGGTTGCCTTCAACTCTCCCTCGAGATGATTACTTTTCTCATTTTCCTTGTCGGAAGACCTACTTGTATTTAATTCGTTAGCGAGTACTTCTAGCGGTGCCGCCTCAGACTGGAATTGCTTCTCCTAAAAGGATGAAATGCTTCCTCTCGACTAGGGTAAATCCCAATCCATCCTAGTGGTAGTCGTCAGCTCTATGTCGCTCTTTTTATTTTATGGGAAATGACTAAAAAATGACAAGAAATCATAGAGAAGAATAGCTCCGCATAAGAAAGTTGACCGTGAAATCTTTACACGAAACCAAAACTAATCACAAGGGCACGTGTAGCGCAGTAGGAAGAGGTGCCGACTATCGCACTGCGCAATGATTTGTGGTTGCTGGCTCGGCCCTGCCCGGGACAGTCAAACCTTACAACATTCAGACTTTCCGAATCCGTAAATAGATGAAAGACCACAGAGGAGAGTCATGAAGAAGTTGTATTTATACCACTTTCAAATCAATTTGGGCACTCTTCCGAGCAAGCGTGACGCTTTTGAAATCGAACCGAACGCATCCAGAATTAAAACGAACTTCTTCCATATTATACTAGAAAATTTCCGTATAAGCTCAATCTTTATTTGTTCGAGAAAATTTTTGAAGACACTGCCTGAAGTTTTACAAAATTTTTGTTTTTTGAGGAAAAATAATGTGTTAAATTTAGCCTTGAAGTGCGAAAAGGTATAAGTCTTAGCATATTAAAAAATGAGGCACTGATCGGTGGACTAGATTTACGTAATAATCATTATAGGTAGTTTTTTGATTGATGTATAAATGCTGCTTACTTGATAATATTCGATCGATCGATCGAGAAGGCGAAAGAATTCCGCTACCTCGGAAGTGACCTATCTAAGGAAGGAAGTGTGGAGCAGGCGGTCAGGGGAAGGATAAACGCAGCCTGGCTCAAGTGGAGGGAGTCCACAGGAATCCTCTGCAACCGTAGGTGCTCCAGGACACTCAAAGGCAAGCTATATAGAACAGTAGTAAGGCCTGCTCTCCTTTACGGCAGTGAGTGCTGGACCCTAGGTAAAGGGCAGGAGCGGCAGCTGCACGCGGCAAAAATGAGGATGCTCAGGTGGGCTTGTGGACGGACCCGTCGGGACAGAGTACGAAATGAGGATGTTAGGGCAGTGATGAAGACAGCCCCGATCCAGCTGAAGATGAGGGAGCAGGGCCTGAGGTGGTTCGAGCACATCCTTAGAAAACCAGAGAATCACCCCATCAAGTTAGCCCTAAATTTCGAAGCACCCGGAAGGCGTCCGAGAGGAGCCCCAAGGAAAAGGTGGAAGGACGTCGTCAAGAGAGATCTCGCGGAACTCGGCGCCACGCCAGACGACGCCCTTGGTAGGATGAGGTGGCGACGGATCATAAGAACAGCGGGCCCTGCGACTGCGCGAAACTAAACGCTCAGGAGAAGAAGAAGAAGAAGAAGAAGAAGAAGACTTGATAATATTCGATAATTGCTCTTGTTGTACCGTTTACACCTGTGTTACTCCATGCAAGCAAAATTTTTGCCAATTTAAGTAAAACAATAAAAATAGCGACGACTCAGTTGAGTGTATTGCGTGATATGTTCTTTCAATACTCTGATAATTGCTGCTTTACTGCGCTTCAAAAAGAGATTCATTGCTTTCTTTGGAAAATAAAATACTCATAAAATTCAAATCCGTTTCACAGATCAAAGATGTGTACCTATAAAACCTTTGAAATAGAAAAACTCGAAGAAACTTCGTACTAAAACTTCCTTCAACAAAAATTGTTCTAATCATTTTTAGAGTCTCTATTTCAATGTGGCAAATGGTTGCTTTGCTAGATTAGGATGTTCAGTTTGATTTCAAAAGCGTCAAGCATGCTCGTAAAAGTATTTAATTGATTTGAAAAGTGTCCGGTTTAAATGGTATATAAAAATAAGGATGAAAGAAAAACAGGCGAGTGGAGGCGCAGTCGGAAGATTCGCTGGCTGTCTCGTGCACCGCTACCAGGTTCCTGGTTCAGTTTTCCCGCCCAGGCCAACCAAGCCTTGCATTACTCCAGAGTCGATGAATTGGTATCTGTATGGAGAGGATAAAGCGCTGACTTGTTCATCTACTGGTCGTCGCAACTCGCTGTGTGGGCCAAGAGGCAGTCAATTCACTCCACGATACTAGAATTGGAAAAGTTTCTTGTTTCAAGGAGCCTATTTATAAGCAGGTACTTCCAGGGACGCTATTTCACAGCGTATTAATTCGTGCCAGATTTATCTGGGGAAGCTAAAGCATTGAGGTGGTCATTGAATGGCCGCAAACACTATGTTGGCCAAATACACACTCAAAATTCCTCTGCAACAGGCCGTAGAAGTAGAATTCATCTCCCCATGAGCTTGTTGCGGTGTAATAAATAAATATGTATATGATGGTTGGTCGGACTTCTTCGTGAAAGCTCTGAATGACCGATATGACGCTCTTCGTGTCCCTCGAGCGAGGAGGATCCATTGGGCCACTCTGGCACGCGACAGGGACGAATGGAGACGCTGCTGGCGCCCGCTCGAGCAAGTCGATGATCAACAGGACAACAGGTGATACAGGTATATAATGGCACCAGAAAAAAATTGGTTAACGCCGTCCTTTGCCCATGACCCATTATCCCATTTCCTTTTATCCTTTACCAAACTTCTAAAATGACCGCTGCATTGTAATTCCTTGGCCAACATGAGTCCGAAAAGGCTCCAGGAGATGTCGGCTGCTGCGTGCAACTGGTACCAGGTTCTTGGTTCGCATTTCCCGCCTATGCCAATCAAGCCTTTCATGTCTCCGGGGTCGGTGAATTGGTACCAGATCTGGTCGGAAAGTATAAAGCACCGATTTGGTGTCCATCTTCTGGTCATCGCAAGTCATTGCGTGTGGGCCAAGTTCGCAATCAAATTCCCTCCGAGGTGTGCCTTAGAATTATAAAAGTTTCCCGTTTCAAGGAGCCCATTTATAAGCAGATACGTTCGTGCGTGGGTTGGTCAATGTTCCAAAGGCATCGTGTTTAGGTCGACTGGGTCCTGGGTGTTAATACTCTTTCTAGATGGCTCATCTTGGTCATTCTTAAAAAGCGAAACTTCCATGTTAATACACCAGTTTCAAGTCGAATTGGACTACTAATCCAACTGAAATCATAGTGAACGTCTTCGCAATCGAAACAAGCTTCGCGCAAGTTAAAGAAGGTGGTTAGAATAATTTTTTGTTCAAGGAAAATTTGGTACAATATTCTCTGAAATTTTTGAGCTCGTTTTTAAAAACGCAATCTTTTAGAACGTTAAAGGAATAAATTACTTCATGCAAAAGCTCGTCGAAATTTTTATTTGATTGATAGTGTAAATGGTGCCTACGTGAGGCATCAAAGTGGATAAACGGCTGTTCCTTACAATTGTTTTTGTTGTATCATTTACAGGTGTGAAACTCCATGCAAACCAAAATTTTGCTGTCAATCAAACACAAATCGAGGCATTTATGACGACAGCATGTCGTCTTTTGGCACTAAAAAATGTCAGTAATGAATTTTCCTTGGACAAAAATTTTCCAACCTTTCTGGAGATGGTCTAGTTTAATGCGGCAGGAACTTGCTTTGACTCGGAATATGTTCAGTGTGATTTCAAAAGAGTTAAGCACGTTTAGAAGAGTGCCCAAAAAGTCATGAAAAGTGTCCAGTTTTGCGTAGAAATGGGTTGGCGTAAAGGTTTCCCGTTTTCAGTTCCGCAAACTGCCAAATTGTTAAAAAAATCTTCTGGAACCCTCCGTTCAAAATCGCCAGTAGACTACATCTGCTCCAGTATTCCTTTACTCCGCAACGAATATTTCTTAAAAATCCATGCAGCTTCGACAGCTCCTACCTTACGAACTCAGGAAGCACTGCAGCGCAGGCCGTGCGGTAGGAAATATATGTGGCGCAATGGACTCCTCAACTGTCTCATATGACGCAGCAAAAGGTAGGTTCTTCAAGCTCAAAACCGGTGACTTTGACTTGAGCGACGAATCGTGATCTGGTCCGCGAGTGGTTCTGAATCTCACTGAAGAGAATCCCCAGCGTGACAATGGTTAACTGGCAGAAGAACTCCAGTGCCATAAGGATCCAATAGCTGTTCATCTGCCTCACTTTGGAGAGGCACGGGAATGTGCTGCATGGATACTTCATGCTCTGCTAGGTCACCAGATTCAGGAGGTGAGAAATGTGTGCTTAAACATTTTGATTTTCCATGGGAATTCCGCATGGCTAAATAAATTGGCTACTGGTGACGGAAAGGAGTTTCTTTACGTAAATCGCAAATGGGGCACTACTAGACTAACCAGGCAAGAAGTAAAACGTGGAAAATCTGAGACACCAACGCCTAAACTGAAACCGCATACAAAGTAGAGACTGCTGGTTGTTTAGTAAAGCTGGGGTCATTCATTAGGAATGCTGTTTCCAACAAACCCTACTGATTTCGTCGCAGTCTACTGCAAGCGATTGGATCACGTCGCTACGTGGAAAACAGGACAAGACCTTCAGACTCCACGACATCAGTCGTCTACAGATAGCGGACGAGACTCAGAAAAGGATCATGCTTGAGATGGCTTGCACTCAGCCAACGCATTCACTGGGCTTGACAACAGACTGCCATCTGTTTCAATCGCTTTCCAACCATTTACAAGGCGAGAAGTTTGACGATACGGAGTAACCTAAAAAGGGCATCACCTGCTTTTCCCTTCATCACCCCCGAATTCCATAGAACCGGCGTCCAAAAATAAAGGATAAAAAATATAAAAGATAAAGGACGACGTTAGTCAATCCCTTTTGGGATGCGCCACGCATTCTAATTCTACGGGATATCGTGGAGACGATTTGAATGCGTATTTGGTCATACAACGACTTGCGGTGGCCAGCCGCTGAACAAGGCAGCACTCTATCTTTCCCAGACAAGTCTGCTACTAATTGACCTCGGAGGGAAGGAAGGCTTGGTTGGCCTGGGCGCGAAATCCTAACCGTGAACCTGGTATCGGGAGCACGCGACAGCCGGCACTTCCTCCGGCTGCGCTACACGCGCCCATGTCCAAAAATTACCTGATAAATAAAAATCTGTTGTCGATAATGATGTTTCATTTTTTGGTAATTGTAGATTCATCGAAGAAGATAAATAATTTGACAAAAGATGTAAAAGTGACAGAAAACCTTTTTCTCAGCTTAATACTTGACCTATTCAAAGTCTTTTATCTCTGAGTTTTATTGGTTAAAGTAGTACTCTTCAGAGAGTAATTTTGCAATGAAAAACCCATTCTCGAATAAAAGACAAAATAGATTTTCAGTCAATCTTGTTCTAGGATGCGCTACGCCTTCGACAAGATATCGGTGGAAGCAATTTCAGTGCGACTTTGGCCAATGCAGCAACCTGTTGCACTGCTCAGCAGATGGACGATTCAGTGTTTTATCCTTCCCAAACGAGCCTGGGACCAGACCAGTTATCCCGGAGCGGTAAAAGCTTCGGTGTCGACGTGCTGTACGCTGGCACCGAAGTCACATATCAGGAATGTCCTGACGTGATTCAAGCCTTACGAATCAACCAACAAGGTTCGCTTTTAGCTCTCCATGTCGGACAGTCAAGATGAAGGACACCGCGCTGTCCTGTCCGCATTGAGAAGCTTTATAAAGTGATTCTCAACCTTCGAAGGAACTGTCAAATAGAGAATGACGGTGTCTGTACCATCCTGTGATCGGGAACGATATGCATGGTCGAAGTCATGGTTCTTTTTTAAACACGCTCCACGATCCACTCTCCATGAATCTTGGCATGTTGACGTCGTATTCGCTTAGAGTGATTGTTCAGCTGAGCCAAGATTGCTACAAATATTTTTTGCTTCAAACGTTTCGGCGCTTCGTCGGAACTTCAAACTTGGGTAAATACACCCTTAATTTTTTAAATATTCTAATATGTTAAAAATGGTTTACCCATGTTTGGAACAGAAACTTGACATTGAGAATTAACCTTGGTGTCGCGCCAAACGCAACTTCAAATTGGCGCCATCTACCGTTTCGTGCAATCTACCGTACCTCGTCAACGACTCGAACAAATTTTGGGCCGGAAGTGGACCGAATACGACTGCTGCTGCCCGCCGACAGGACGCCGAACTCGCTCCTCCACTCCGACAGCCCCGTCGAATGGACGCCACGGATCCAGCTCCTTAACCCGAGAACTCCTCAACTGGAATCCCAAGTCCCGTTTTTCCTCACCAAGACCCTTTCGACAGGACGCACAACTCGCTCCTCCTTTCCAAGAGTCCCCCTTGATGAGACGCATGAGTCCAGCCGTACCAGCCTCCAGCCCTTTCTGAGTCGTGTCGACTCGACCTTGAGGGGCATTTGTTGTTTGTTTAGGTTACTAACTAGGAATCGATCTTGTTGTGGCATTTCACTGATAAACTAATAATATCAACATCGGGAGGCAAAACTACAAAGAGCGGCCACCGCTGCGACAATGGTGCATCGGCCAAATCGGTGATCAGGATGACCAGTCGCCACGCGTTCTTTAGTAGTGTTTGCGCGGCCAAGTTAAAGTAGTCACCATGGCCTTAGGTCGAGAAGCAATTTGTGGCAGGAGTTGTTTTTCGACTTAGGCCTCCCGGGATGGTATACTATTGAAACTTAAAAGCTTGCCACGGAGCGCGTTTGCTACGACGTGAGCGTTGGACCGTAAGGCTGGGATCCGGCGGCCGGGATGGCCCGGGGCCATGGATGCAGCCGGGGTGGCCCGGAGCCGTAGAGGCCCAGAAGTCGGGTAACGTTGTTCGTACTAAGCACCTCGTTGTAGCTAATTCACCTCTTTGTCAGGCCGGCCGTTCAGCGAGCGTTGCTTATTCTCACTGTTGTATTATTGTATTTCACATCTTTATTATCATCGAGTAAGAATCGCCTAACATCGACCACATCACATTCACCACATTTTTTCTCTTGATGGAGAGAATGTCGCAGTTAACTGCACTTCCACTTAATTCGCTTCACATTTTCTCGGATTCTCAAATCGCTCTTCATTGGCTTCACTCAAAGAAAGCACAAAAAACCCTCGTCCAAAACAAAGCTGTTGCTATTAGGAAAAATTTAGATGAAATTCGAAATCAAAACATAACGCCTAAACTTCACTACGTTCAGTCTTCCGATAACCCGGCAGACTGCGCAACGCGTGGTCTTAGCACAAACACAACGGAGCAACATATCTGGTGGCATGGACCGAGATTTCTCGAATTGCAGGAAGAAAAATGGCCACACAGTCAAATGGACTTCTCAATTCCCCCTAATGGGATAGACCAGGACGATCTCGAATTAAAGGTGCACGTTTTATGCAAGGCCGACATGGATGACACTTACGAATCTGTTGTTCCATTTCACTGCACCAATCGCTATGTAAAGCTCGTTCGTATCGTTGTTTACGCCTTCAAATTTCTTCGAATTCGCATCTTTTCGCGTCTCAGGTCTCCCCTTTTGAAGGAACGTTTAGCCAGTAGCATGCCTCTCGTCGAAAGTTGCACTACAAACGGTAACTTAACTGCCGAAGAGTTTCGTATGGTTGAGCATGTTCTTCTAATTGAACATTATCGAGAAAGCTCACTCGAGCTGAAGAAACTTCCACTCGAAAAGCTCAATGCGCACTGTACTGAAGAAGGCTTGATTAGGTGCCCAAATCGCTTACAAAACGCTAACATCGCAATGGACTCCAAGTGTCCTATTTTGCTGTCTGCAAAACACGCCTTGACGAAACTTCTCATTCTTCATTATCACAAACGCCTGATGCACTCTGGGGTGCAACAAACTGTTAGCCAAAGGAGCGCGTAACTAGGTGCAGACCTTTCCAAAAGACTGGTCTGGATTACTTAGGCCCTTTGCCATATCGAAACAACTCAGGTGCAGTTTGCAAAGCCTGGGTATGTCTCTATACATGCATGGCAACAAGGGCTGTTCACCTGGAAACGGTCAAAAACAACACAGCGACGGAATTTCTCATGGCATTCAGACGATTCAGTGCTCGTGGAGGGATACCAGAGGTCGTTATAAGCGATAACTCAACAACATTTAAATCAGGCAGCGAATGCCTTACACACATTTTCGCCAATCAGTCAGTTAAGGATTTCGGAACAAACCGCAATATTTCCTGGAGATTCATCACCCCTCTTTCTCCATGGAAAGGGGGCTTTTATGAACGCCTAGTAGGCATATTCAAAAACGCCTTCAGGAAAACCGTGGGACGTTCAATCCTACCATTCGAACAATTCTACACATCAGTCGTTGAAGCAGAGTCGGTCATGAATTCTCGACCGTTGACATCAGTACGTTCGTCGGACTCTGACTTCAAAATAATACGACCTATCGACTTCATTTCTCCCGAAGTTGAGTTGAACTTCCCATGTTCGGATCCTTTAGATGAATGCGATTATTCAATTTCTGCAAAAGAACGCCTAATACAGTGGCACAATAGCAATATCCTCTGTCTTGAATACTTTTGGAAGCTATGGCATACTGCCTACTTGCAAGCTGTCGCTGATCGCAATCAAAAACGGTTACGACAGGGACGCTCAACTCCTTGTGAAATCGCAATCAACGACGTCGTAATAATTGCCGACGAGTCACTATCTAGGAACCAATGGCCTTTAGGAATCGTAATAGCAACGAAGCTCAGCGAAGATGGTACCATTAGGTCCGCAGCAGTACGAACGCCTAAGGGAAATACACTAGAACGCTCAATAAACCACCTCTATCCGTTGGAAATAAGTGCAGTAGAAAATTACGGCGAAAAGATACAACCGTCAGCAAGTGAAAGGCGCAAACAACCATCGCGAACGTGCAAAAAACTAACAACTCATTGATTTGTTGTCATGTTGTGGTAGTTATCGTTCAGTTTGTTTTCCTGTTCTTCTTGTACTCACCATCCCCACAAAGGAATTCCATTACGCCTCTTGAATCAATGAAGTTTGAGAAGTTTAAAGGTCTGTCCAAAACGTGCTCTAATGCTAACGGGATACGGTTAAATAGTATTTTACTATTTTCATGCCTTTCGCCCGATTCTGGGCTTATTTCTTAAAAATATGTTAAAACAAGGACACCAATGAAAAGACCTTATAAACATCCCTCAAACTTCAAAATTTCAAACCAATCTAGGCTAAAACACTCACGTTTCACACGTTTCCTCATCCGCTTCCCGTCTAAGCGCAATTTGCTCGCTGTTTCGCACGTTAGGATGTTTCGGTGCAATTGCACACTAGGTCGCCTATTTCACGCCTATTATTAAACCACTTGTCGTTCGCCGAGGAAATAAACGTTTTTTTTTCAATTTTAGATTCCTAAGCCTTCACACGAGGTTGCTAGAACCTTCCTATGTCTAAGATCGATCCTGATTTCCGCACATTACGCCTGTTTCACGGTCCAGTCTCCCATTTTCGCTCTTTCGTCAAGTTTTTTTCTCTGTTTTCAGGTGAATAAGGGTTCGAATACCCACGTGGGCTCCGGTAATGGCATCCATCGACAAGTCCGGCTCAGTCAAGGATGGCCTGGCTCAGTCAAGGAGGTCAGTTGATACTCCAAGCTCAAACGATAATGTCGTGGATAGCAGTATAAACTCGATGGGGGTGGATAAACAACTACTACTTAGCTCGTTATCAGCCTTCCCCCAAATGGCGGAGCAGAAGATAAATGGAGAGATTAGCTTAAAATCCACTTCGGACAAGAACGAGGCCCCCACGCTTTTACAAAAAATTAAAAATTTGTGCGAGGGTAGGGATCCTAATGGTGATTGTGCAGCGGATTGTTCGAATACGACAATGGTTTCCAACAACTATTCCTACGCGCTTGAGCTTCTTCAGTCGCTAACCCTGGCGGTCAATGTAGACCACGTCTTCTCTATTTCGCACCTCTCAAATCGCGATTTCAAACACATTGACGCCTACCTCAAAGACGAGCTATATTTGTTCTTGAGGGAGAAAGCTACCGACGAAATTATAACGCCTACTCCAACCCAAATCAATGAGGGGATGAATGGCGATTTCACCGTTTTCTGCGTGACTCAAGCGCTGAAAGTGTTGAATTGCCATTGCAAAGCCTTAACATCGCTTCACATTGAGGTCGCAGGAACGCCTTGGGACGATGTCCGAAAAATATTGAGATGGATTCAAGATGCAACCACACTGATAGCCAATATAAATTGCCAACGCAGTATAGTGGAAAGGAAACTACTACCACGCGTCTTCGAACCCTCCAAGGAGCTCGCCGATCTCGCCTCCAAGCTACACCGGTTTGGAGTCACGCCCTTGAAGATCAATACCCTGTTTGCTGTAGCGGATACAACTCTCAACTACGCCTATGATATCATCTCAAAGTTGCGCACCTTCCTTGAATCGCACCTGGAGGACTGTGAAATCGCCAAAAAAGATCACCATGGGGCCAAATCAGACATCGAGAACGCCTCAAGAAGAACATATGGTCCTTCTTCCCCCGCCCCCCCCCCAGCCTGGATCGCAACGATCCAGAGATCAGTTCGTATCAACCACGCCTCCTCCGAATTATAACGGTTGCGTGTTTTGCGGAAGCCGGAACCATCACAGCGCACTCTGCATGAGGACGCCTAAACTTTCGGAAAGAGCCATGTCATTGGTGAGAGCAGGGAGGTGCCTTAAGTGCATTAGTCGCCACGAGCCAGGACAATGCAAACGAAGAAGCTGGTGCCTCACCTGCCATTCATATACTCATCATCAGGCCTTATGTGGTCAAGGAGATGTGATCATAAATGACGTTGAGGGCCCACTTCAGGAATACTACGACATGATGAGCCGTCTGTCTGAGTGTTCATACACCTCATACAGCTCGCGTAAGAGGGCAAGGTTAGACAGAGAGGGTTAGGAGACATTTTAAGATTGCTGAATTGCTGCTCAAAAGAAACTGCTCATTTTGACTCCAATTTTGCCTTTAGTTATTATACATGACTAAACGATAAAGGGAATGAACGCCTATATCAGACATGAATCAATGACGCTATTTGAATCACGCCTAAATAGTTGTGAGCCTCATTCATTGTTACAGTAAAGCCGCGTTATTGTAATAATGAACTATTCGCAGTTGCGAAAGCGCTCGTGGAGGGAGACCACGTAAAGAATTTTTTAGCCGTCAATTACCTTTCGTGAACTAAATCAAGTAGGCAAAGTTTTGAGGAAATCTCTTCCCCTCAAGCATTTTGATCACATGACGGTGCAAAACGGCACTCAGTAGGAAATTTATCTGTTCTTAACTTGTCTGCGGTTCGTCGTGAAGTCAAGAATTTCCGAGGTCCCTCCGCGCCATCACGATCATGGCCAACCGTCGTCACGAGCACGAATGGTCGATAAGCGAAGTCCGGTCGAGTCCCACTCAAACTACGCGTATGGCTGCTGCTTTCGAAGTCCGACTCCTCAACTACTACCCTCTGCGATCTACTTCTACCTAATTCCGCCAAGAGATACGTCATCTTCGTCACGTTAAGTGTTATCTATTTGTTTCGTGTCACGATTGTTACTGTTGCGCTGTTTTTATTGTTGACGTGTCACTTAGTTGACCCGTTTGGTATGGGTAGGGCTAACTCGTAGTTCTGGGCACATCCATATAATGAGTTCTCCTCGAGTCGACACTTCCTCGACCCCAACCTCATGCGTCGGACCTCATGCTCTGGGATCGCGTGTCTTAACAATCGTCAGCATCGTCATCAGCATCGACTACGCTCAACTACTTCGCCATCTCGTATTCGGAAGGATACTTCGTCGGCGGCCCCCAGTGTCGCGCCAAACGCAACTTCAAATTGGCGCCATCTACCGTTTCGTGCAATCTACCGTACCTCGTCAACGACTCGAACAAATTTTGGGCAGGAAGTGGACCGAATACGACTGCTGCTGCCCGCCGACAGGACGCCGAACTCGCTCCTCCACTCCGACAGCCCCGTCGAATGGACGCCACGGATCCAGCTCCTTAACCCGAGAACTCCTCAACTGGAATCCCAAGTCCCGTTTTTCCTCACCAAGACCCTTTCGACAGGACGCACAACTCGCTCCTCCTTTCCAGGAGTCCCCCTTGATGAGACGCATGAGTCCAGCCGTACCAGCCTCCAGCCCTTTCTGAGTCGTGTCGACTCGACCTTGAGGGGCATTTGTTGTTTGTTTAGGTTACTAACTAGGAATCGATCTTGTTGTGGCATTTCACTGATAAACTAATAATATCAACATCGGGAGGCAAAACTACAAAGAGCGGCCACCGCTGCGACACTTGGTAAATAAACATGGTAAATAAACACTTAATTTTTCAACCCTCTAATATTTTTAAAGTTGGTTTAATCACCCAAGACTAAGACTTGAGTTTGAGACTTAAACGTAGTAAATAAACCTTAACTTTGATACCTTAATGTTTTCAAAAACGTTTTAACTACCTAAGTTTGGGACTTAAGCTTGGGTACATATAACCCCTAATGTTTTAATATTTGTAAAATTGGTTTAATTACTCAAGGACGAGATTCGAAGACGGCTACAATGCAGAAGCGCTAGCCGCAACAAACATCTATAACTGTGTGGTCTCAGCTTAACATTTACTCCAAGCAAATAAGCCCTACCGCTTTTAAGTGCGCTACCTAGAACTGGCTTCGAAAAGCCCTTTAGATACTTTTGGGTAAGCCCATCACAGTCTCGTCCGTATCATTTGCTTACCCAAAGCACTTCCAAAGTGTTTGGAAGGAGAAGATATAGAGAGTGAATCGTACTTGAATTGTTTGCACACTTATCCGTACCTCCTCCCAGAAGAATCTGTCTGGTGAAGCAGACGGCGTCCGGATCATGGCAACGAACGAGGACTTGTCGGTCACAGTCGGCATCCGCTGAGCGTAGGTCTGTCTGTCCGCACTGCATACACTTTAGACCTGAAAACAAATCCATAGAGTCTAAACAAGGAGCGTACCTTTGACAGCTAATTATTTAACAATTTTAAAGAATTAATGGTATTTTACATTAAAATCTTTCGTGTTTTTGAAATTTGCATTGGATCGAAGATCCATCTAAATATTTGCTGATCTGAATCTGGCAATATATAAAGGCAAGTTTCTGTTAAGAATTCACTATAAAGCAGAAACCTTGTTCAAAGAAACAAATGCTAGGGCCCTATAGAACTTGAGGGGAGGCTCTGTGCCCCGTCCCATTCTTTACCATCTCTCTCCTGAACTTGCGCGAGAGCCCACATATTTCATTAGGTGGCGACTGGTCATGCGAATTCCGGATATTGGTGGAATCGAAATCGAAAAACCCAATTTTTGCGTCAAGCTGAACAGCTTCCGCGATCCATTCTAAAAGTACACTAAAAACTGGCTCTTAAAAGGCATTTTTACAGTTAAACGAACAAAACAGTTTATGAAAATTGTTTTTACACGGCAAGAGAATTATAACTTTTCAAAAAGGCATAGTTAATAAATCAATTCGAAAATTTATGGTTAACTTTCTAAGGGTAATATAGCTCAAATTGGACGAGCATCACTTATATCATTTTCACCTCAAATTGGACACTTTTCAAATGGATATTAGATCGTTTGTAAGGCATGGACTGTGCCATTCTCAAGTCTTTTCTATTCTCCATTGCTTTATTGGTCGTTAGTGTAGTTTCTTTCTTTATATTCATACCTTTCGCATTCTTTAGTTTACAAGGTGTCTTTACGGAAACTTTTGATTAATAGGCGCACTTTATTTCATTGTATTTTTCTATAACCATTTTCACGTTAAATGGACACTTTTCAAATCAAATTAGTTCAATTCTTTGAATGAACTCTTTCAAGTCGAAGCTAGCGAGCTTACAGGTTAAACTACATGTATCACTAAAATGGTTTGATCAATTTTTGTTTAAGCAAAAATTGGTTTAACTTTCCCTGAAATTTTTTAGTCCAATTGTTTGAATGAGTGTAATAATTTAATTTTAATTAATTTTTTTTGTTGAAAAATTGTTTTTCTGACACTCGAAAGCTGATGGCAATTTTTGTTTGATTGATATGGTAAATCCTGCTTACATGAGACATCCAAGTGGGGATATGTGTGTTTTTTACAATTGTTTTTGCTTTATCGTTAAAAGGGTGTGAAACTTCATGCAAAATTTTGCTATCAATGAAACAAACGAGGCCATGGCGCACCCTTCCTCTGGTACTAGAAAACGGTTGTTCCTGCTGTTTAAAACAAACTTTAATCCATTATTTTCACTCAAGAAATAAGAATTTTATTAAATTTCAAAATTTCAAACAATGTGCACTTACTGAGCCAGAGAATTAAAACTTCAAAGAAGTCATATCAAAGTTTCCCTTGAACAAAAATTGTTCTAGCCATTAAGTTAAATGTGGAAGAAGCTCGTTTTGAGTGGGAAGATGCCGAGTTTAATTTCAAAAACGCTAGATTTGCTTAGAAGAGTGTCCAATGTAACATGAAAGAAGTCCAAATTTATTTGAAAAGTGTCCAATTTGAAGTGAAAATGGTATAAAACGTTTTCGCTGCTTAATCATGTAATACCACAGTGTATGTACATGAATATGAGTCTACATATGTCTTCTAACAAAACTAAACGATTCACCTAACTTTTAGCGAAATTTTTTCGTTAAAGTTTAACGCCCAGCCTTTAGCGCATGCCGCTGACCTAGACGGTTCACTGGTGCTGAATGCTTGAAACGCACCTGTCGACGGCTGTTCCACATTCGTCGCTAGCGATGGAGGTGGTTGAGGAGCAGATGGAGGAGCGGCAACCGCTACAGCATGATGCTTCACCCCCATGCTGCCGATGAACCTTCCCTGACCGACTGGAGAACGAGCCACGTTCATGTTTTCTAGAACACGACAAAGCGACCGTAATGCAACCAATTTATGAGTCATCAGACGAGAACCCACCCTTACTGAATGAAGCGCTAAGCGGCGCTGAGTCCTCACCTGAAAAGGGGATCGTTCCACCGCCGCCGCTCGGTGAAGCGTCTCCATCCCCCGGCCTTTCCCTGGTGGGAAGTTGCGCACGTCGGATCTCTGGCTCAATCCCACCGGGAGTAATGGCCAGTGATCTTGGATCGTTGATAGGAATGATTGGGGGAGGTGGCACAGGAGGTGCACCGAAACCAAGCGGAGTTTGCTGTGGAACGGGCAGCCCTAAGGGAGCCGGTCCTTTTGGAATCCCTGGCGGGGTAGTCTGCTCGATGTCGCCGAATAGATCAGGGTTCTTCTGAAAACAAAAAGAATCTCAGCTCACATATCAGGTATGAGTAGCATATTTCTAACCTCTTCAAATGCGATAAACTGGTCCGCGATTGGAGCTTTATTGCAGAAGCTCTGGCTTCGGCAAAGACAGTATGCGACCTGAAACTGTTGACTAGAACCCGAAGGAATAACCATAAATGGTCTGTTTTGAACAAAAGTACCTCGTCACCATGCACTTCGACAAGGTCGCATTCCTCATCAATAGAGTAGCCCTTGTTGGGAAACGTGTGGTAGTGATCTTGCTCCGAGATGCATTCTTTCATGATTGTGTACGTGTCTGGAAGACGGATGTACCTTTTTAATGAAGGAATGAAGTCGTAGATCGGTACACAAAAATTAGATAAGATAAAATATTATGTATCATGCGTAAGATGTATAAAATCAAATTAATATATACATATCATAGTAAAGTATGCTTATTTCAGTTCAGCGTGCGCTAGGTATTCTAGTAGGTTGTCCCATAAGTTCCCGCCGTTTTTTTCAACGACTCGCTGCAGATTTCGCCGGCGTTCTCTTGCATAGCGCTGCATAGCTTTCGAAAGCGAATGATTTGCCCTATCAGAACTTGTATTGCATTTCTTTTTCATCATGCATTTTGTCAATTTTTAGGTCGTTGAAGTGAAAAGTGAAAAAGTGAAAAAGTAGCCATTTGCGCACTTGTTCTCTCCGCTTAGGTTTGTAATTTTTTGCGTAGTTTTTTATAGCACTTGGAAGACATTGTTCTGTACTACAAGAATATGTGTTGATCCTATTTTCTCACTTGCCCTTTATTGATTTTTAGGCCCTCTCAAATTGGGAATTCCGACTTTTCCGCCCGAATTTTTACCAAAACTCCGGTTCTGTGGTTGTAGTTTTTTGCTTGCTGTTATATGTCGTTTGGAAGAGGATGTCTTGCTCAGTAAGAATTTGTGTCGCGTTTATTGGCACACGCTGATTTCTGTCGAATATCAACAACTGAAGAAGGAGAAGGAGTTGTTGGTGGAGACGATTTTTCTCTTTTTGGCATTTTGTTGACATTCAAAAGGTATCAATAAACTCGAGACATATTCTTATGGAGCAAGACATTTTCTTTCGAATGACATATAACGCCAACCCAAAAAGTCCAACCACAGAGCACTGTTGGCAAAAATAACCATCCTCCTTCGGACGTCCCAATACGATGACCTAAAAATCAATAAAGGACAAATGAGCAAATAGCACTACCACATATTCTTATAGTACAGAGCATTGTCTTCCAAATGCTATAAGAAACTGCGCAAAAAGTTACAAACCTAAGGGGAGAGAACAAGTGCGCAAATGGCTGCTTTTTCACTATTTCGCTTTTCACTTCAACGACCTAAAAATTGACAAAATTCATGATGAAAAAAGAAATGCAATACAGTTTCTGATAGAGCTAATCATTCTCTTTCGAACGCTATGCAGCGCTATGCAAGAGACCGCCGGCGAAATCTGCAGTGAATCGTTGAAAAAAAAAACGGCGAAGACTTATGGGACAACCTAATATTTCCATGCATTAAGTAGGAGCCTCCTCGTACTCATATTTGGCCAATAAGTTGCCATGCAGTAATCATTTTAGAGTTCTTGTAAAGGATATAAGGATAAAGGATGAATGATGATGGATAAAGGACTGCGTTAACCAATCCCTTTTGTTATGCGAAACGGAATCTAGTGGATGTCGTGTACGTAATTTGAATGCGTACTTGGCCAACACAGTGACTTACGGTGGCCAGCCGATGAACAAGTCAATGACTTACACTTCACAGGCAAGTCTGTTACAAATTCACCGACCCCAAACGGATTGAAGGCGTGGTTTGTCTGTGAGAAATCTGAACGAAGGACCTGGAATCGGTTTCACACGACAGCCAGCAGCTTTTCCGACTAGGCAGGGTTTTGTACCAGATGTAAAAGATAGTTTTGTCAAAACACTCGTGACGCATTCAAACGGTACAGGTTCAGTAGTGACATTTGCTAAACCACTCTACTTATTTCCAAAATTATGAAATTTATAGAAGCGTCTACACCCCGATTCTGAAACTAACAACAGAATACTTCAAATCTGAACCAGTCAGTTGAAATGAAAAGAAACGCGACGCAGAAGAATCGATCCACCGACCTCACAAGCATGAAGCAATTCCATTATCCACTGCGCCCGAGCCGCCTAACGACAGCGCCATTGTGGGCGTACAAGACACCTCCTGCGCTAGTGAAGAGCCGATTTTATAGTCACATCAAGGACCCCCATTCCTTGGGTTTAACGACTTGGCAACAAAAAAATACACACACTTTTATACTAATAGAGAAGTGGGGATTCTTCCTATATGACTCTCTCTCCCTTTGCACATACTTTTCAGACACTTTATTTGTAAGATGATCTGACAGTACCAGTGGCTGCTTAGAAGCCAAGTGGTACTTTGACCGGTGGTACGTGATGTAGATAGGTACTCGATACAGCCACCGCTTTGATTGGCTGGTGCGCCATTGTCGCCCACCCCCCCCCCCCCCCCCTGCGCTACGGCCGTACAGCCGAAATGTACCGTTCGAAAATATGGATGTTCAGAGCAAGAATAAGCCTCAATATCGACAACACGAATCGATACTGAGGGTCATAGCAGCATTGCATCAGAACAGGATGAAGCTCTAAACATTCAATCTCATAAACAATAAGGTTAATGTCTGCGCTCATAAATTCTGCCGTGAAATGCGCCACGCATTCTATATCGACGACGCAGATCGAGTGCTTATTCGACAGTGACTTGGGGCAGCTTCTGGAAAGTATTCAGCGTTTTCCTTCCCAGACTAGGTTGGCAACAATTTATCGACCCCGAAGGGCTGGAATGGACCAGGAGGAACAGGAAGATTAGCACTTGATTGGAGCTGCACACTTTAGTCGGCGCTTGGTCGGACTGTGTTATCAGCGCAAATCTAAATAAAGAGAAGCATGGCGCTTCTAGAGCGGGAAGAGTATTGAATAATTGCTCTTTGAAAGTTCACAAAGTTTTTTGGACGATTATTCTTATTTGTAAGGATTTTAATATAAAAAGAGGTATAACTGACTGTTTGGCGCCTTTTGCCTTGTCGTGCGACAGAATATCGTTTCGTCCTGTGGAAATCTGGCGGCATAGCTTTGACAATCGTACTGAAACAAGGAAGATGAATTATTGTATGTAACTAATTATGTAATTATTTATTTGCACACAAATGTGCACAACACTCTAAGTAGAAGAACTAAAATAAAACGAAAATAAAATTTGCCTAATTTTTTTGACAGATTCTAGTTCGTGAAATAGAGTTCGAGTTGAATAAAATAGTTTCTTTTGATGCATTTCATAATGTTATCAACATTTATGTGCATCAGAAAACGGTGCTAAATTAATTTTGTTTAATGTGTTTTATAGCCTTCGTTAAGCTTATAAACTTCATTTAGAAATACAGATGGATCCGTGATATTGTCCCATGCGAAAAAGCACATACATTGTGTGCACTTTTTGTACACAAGCTAGACTTTTTTCAAAACAAACTGTTCCCTTTTGAAATCATTCTGGACACTATGCAAAAAACGCCTTTCAAATGAAACTGGTCTACTTTAAAAAAATCAAGGTAAATTTTTTAGTAATTAACCATGACTTTGTCAAAAAATTTATTTTAATTTTAGATTTATTATTTTTGAATTACGACACTTTAGTACCAGACTGTGCACATTGAAAAGTAAGGCAAACACTTTCAAAAGCAAAAAGACGCCTTCTAACTAAACTAGACATCCTCTAAGAAGGTTCAAATATATTATCTATTTAAAAGTTTACCGTGACTTTCTTTAAAAATTTGTAATACCTGTCACAAAGTTATACAAATCTCGGAGTTTCCCTGAATTTCCATTCTTTTAGATATAAAAATGGTCTTTAGCTTATTTGTAAGGCAAAAAATCTGAGAAATTCCGACTTGTTCAAGGAAGAGATTATACCACGCGCTTGTTAAGGACTGCGCGGTCTTAAAATGACTGAGAGCATGAATTCTGTTCAGATGGAGTCACGCAAAAATCAACGGCTCAACAGAAACAACTACGAGGAACGCGCATATATAGACAGCTATCAATCAGATGAACGGAGAAGCGTGCTCGAAGAGTGCATGGCGTGATCTATTCCTGAAACAGCCCACAGAATGCAGTTATTCTGCATATAGAGGTAATGTCGTTGTTGCAAAAAATCCATTCACTTTTCTGAGGCATATGAAACACGAATTAAAAAAGAGTTACAGTAATTTCCGAAAATTTTCTCTGACCTTTCCAGCAGGTGCCAATTTGGTTTGACTTGCGTTCTGTTCAATTTTGAATGTGAGCAATTTGATTTTAAACTAACAAGATAGAAAACCTTTTTGCACGAAAGGCAATCATTCGACAATTAGTGACGTTTTAAAAGTCAAATTAATTAATCATTAAGATCATTTTGATGACCAATCCGCAATTGCATTTATTGCTGATTGAAGAGAAAGATGGTCTTCTCGAAGAGCAATACTCTTATAAATTTTTATATCGTCAGCAGCGAACATTTTACATGAAACACTAAGCTGATTAACTAAGGACGGAATTTCAGAGGTATATATAGAAAAGAGGATTGGGGACAAAACACCACCCTGAGGAACACCACTTTTAATAGGAAGACGTTCAGAGAATGCGTCATTTACCCCAACTTGAAAAGAGCAGGTAGGTAGATATCCTTACTACCTTGACAAGATGCATATTAGTAGTACAACTTCCCTGCGTGATTTGGGCTTTATTTTGGACATCCAACATTCGTTCAAAGAACACATTGAAATAATATCGAAAAAAGCTGAACGAATTGTGCACAGCCTCTTCAAATGTTTGCGAACAAATTCTATACAACACCTATTAATTGCCTATAAGTCGTATGTTAGACCAATTCTAGAATATGGCACCACAATTTTTAGTCCCAAATATAAGCGTGAAATTGCCAGGCTGGAATCTGTACAAAACAGCTTCACAAGAAAGCTATGGATACGAGTACATGGGTATGATTACAACACCATCCCCTCACCGGCTTCACGAAACAGATTCTTCAATCTACATACCCTTGAACGTCGTAGAAGAAGAAATGATTTAATTGCGATATATAAGATGATAGACGGTCTTACTCGTATTCCCCTTCAGGAATTCTATACCTTTTCTTCATCGAAAACAAGGGGTAGTCAGTGGAAGATCCAGTTTCCTGGAGCAAAAAGCAGTGTAAGGTCTCCATTTTTCACTTGCCGTGCTGGCTCTGATTTTTTGGGGCTATCTAAAAAACACAAAACAAAAAAAAAACATGGGCGCGTGTAGCGCAGTCGGAGGAGGCGCGACTGTCGCGTGCACCCGATACCAGGTTCCTGGTTCGGATTTCCCGCCCAGGCCAACCAAGCCTTCCATCCCTCCGGGGTCGGTGAATTGGTACCAGACTTGTCTGGGAAGGAGAAAGCGCTGACTTGTTCATCGGCTGGCCACCGCAAGTCATTGTATGGCCAAATACGCATTCATGTCGCCTCCACGACATCCCGTAGAAGTAGAATGCGCTGGCGCATCCCAAAAGGGATTGAGTAACGCCGTCCTTTATCCTTTATCCTTATCCTTATCTAAAAAACACATTATACCAAATTCCTTAAGGAAGTATAAAAAACTTCTTGACCGATATCTTCAGGATGCAGCTTAGTAGTTTTCAACTGTATTATGTTGATTCTTGTTGCCTGTTTTGTTTTTTCCTGTTTAGAATTACTTTAACTTATGTTTAGTGTTACCTTGTTTTTCTTTTGCATGGTTATCCATGTAGTGAATAAATAAATAAATAAATAAATAAATAAATAAATAAATAAATACAAACGGTACCAATACATTGTTGAAGGTGCCGTTAAACGATTAACCGCTCAAATCGCCCGCTGCAGGATATGGAGCTCGTTTTGCTGTGGTTTGCCAGTAGATTAGTGAGCTACTCTTCAACATTCACCATCGGTAATACCCCTATTCCGTTCTGATCTGCTCTTCGCGAAGAGAGGAGCAGCGAAAAGGAGATCTCTCTTCTCGTGCCCTAGAAAAACTTGTGCGACCCTTATTCACCGATCTGAATTACTCCGTGAGTCAGCCGTAAATGGTTCCGAAACTCGCCCCGCGATGCAATGTTGCTTTGCTACCTGACACACAGAGTAAACGTTGACGCGAGAAATGCGACTGGTCATTGCGTGAGCGAAAGTCTGCTGGAGAAAACGAAGCAAGGAAATGCGTCTTATAGCTGCTCGGAAATGTTTTGAGCAAATTAAGATAAGGATAAGCGATAAAGGACGGCGTTACTCAATCCCTTTTTGGAATGCGCCACGTATTCTACTTCTAGGGGATATCGTGGAGGCGATTTGAATGCGTATTTGGCCATACAATGACTTGCGGTGGCCAGCCGATGAAAAAGCCTCAAATCCTTCATCCTTCCCAGACAGTCTGGTATCAATTCACCTAGCCCGGAGGGGTGGAAGGCTTGGTTGGCCTAGGCACGAGACCCGAACCAAGAACCTGGAATCGGGCGTACGCGACAGTCGTATCTCCTCCGAATGCGCTACTCGCGTCCATTTCGAGTAAATTAAGATTGCCAATTAAGAAACTAAGGCTAATGTTGCGTGTCCGGTATTGACATAGTTTTTTCTAGGAAAAGTATGCTGTATTTTGTGTAGCATTTTAAGATTAAGCAGGACACTTCTCAAACCACATTGAACAATCTCCTAAACAAGCACGGTTGATATCGAATGCAACAACTTTAAAACTAAAACGAAATTCTTCCAGATTCAACTAAAAATCTTAACTCATAGAAGGTCAGAATAATTGTTGTCTGATTGTAATTAAAATTTAGTACGGCTTTCCTTGAATTTTTGATGTATTTGCCCCAATATGTAAATACCAGTCGTTCGTCGGCCTAACGGCCGCCTACGACTGGTTGGGGGCTTGGCCCCCAAACCCCGAGAATAGGATGCCAGGGCCGCTACGGGTTCCCTATTCTTCCCTAGGCCTTCTGACCTTTATATTAATCGAGATGGATCGATTGATCCGACTTCAGATTCGTGTTCAACGATCTCGGTTACCCCCAGGGCCGAAGTTTCGCGCCACTTGAGCGCCATCCTCAAAAGTCGATAATATCGATCGATATCGATTGGCCGACTTCAGATTCGTGTTCAGCGACCTCGATTATCCCTAAGGCCGAAGTTTCGCGCCACTTGAACGCCATCCTCAAAAAATCGATAATATCGATCGATATCGATTGGTCGACTTCAGATTCGTGTTCAGCGACCTCGATTACCCTCAGGGCCGAGAAGTTTCGCGCCACTTGAACGCCATCCTCAAAAAATCGATAATATCGATCGGTATCGATTGGTCGACTACAGATTCGTGTTCAGCGACCTCGATTACGCCCAGGCCTGAAGTTTTGTACCGCCGACGTGTTCGGCACGTCTACGGCTCGCCATGCACGGTTGCCGACGTGTTCGGCTGCCGCGCCCCAACTCAAGTGTGACGGACGGACAGACACACGCACTCACACACACACGCTTGCTGCTTTATATATAGTAGGAAACTATTTGAGCAGAATGAAAACAGTCATTTTTAAAGAAAAATGAGGAATTAATTTTTGTTTTAAACACACAAAAGTGAAAGTCATTTAGCGCATTAAAAGAAGGGATCAGGCACGAGGCACTAGAATAAATCGCGACAATTTTTATTGGACGGATAGTGTAGACACTGCTTACCTCAACAAGGTATGTGAAGCTATATGTGTGTTTTTATAACTGTTCTTGTTCTACCGCTTACATCTGTGTGTCTACAACGGAAACATGATTTTTGCTGCCAGTCGAATAAAAATCGTAGCTATTTTTATTTCGTTGAGACACACAGATAATCTTTTTTTAATAAACTAATTGGTTGGTGTCTTTGTGTGCTTTAAAACAAAATTAAATTCATTATTTTTTCTTAAAAATAAAATTTTCTTAAACAGTGTGTTTACATATTACGAACGGTGAGTTATAAATGATTCAAGTCAGTTTCTTTAGACCTCAAGTGGCTGGTATTGTTGTTGTAAGCTGTTACAACTATGTTTCGTTGAAATCAAACCTCTAGCACCAGGCGGGACTCGACCGCGTACCTCCCGCTGACCAGACGGGGAATGCTCTACGCCATTACACCACCGCCGCTGTTTGATCGAGCTCAACATCTTCATCTCGTGAGCCCATCAGCACTCATCCGTATATCGGTTAGAGCCGATAAAACAGCGCCGGTGGTGTAATGGCGTAGAGCAATCCGCAGGAGGCGCGGGATCAAGTCATGCCTGGCGCTAGGGTTTTGATCGCAACAAAGCATTGTTGCAACAGCTGAGATAAAAAACAAAGAACGCTAAACTAAATTTTTCTTAAACGGAAAACTGTTCTAGCCTTTTCGAATTTTTTTTTTGATGTAGAGGGTACTCGTATTTGGAAGACGTTCAGTTTTCTTTCAAAAGCGTCAGACTTGAAAAGAAGAATGTGCAATTTAATTTGAAAACTGCCCAATTTGAGGCGGAAATTGTGTCCGTGAGGGGAGGCAAAAGCTTTGATGTGGAGGTGTCGAACCAGCTTCTCTTATCTATTCGCCATGACCATCGTAGTTTATTAAAGCAGCGAAAGGGAAATGCAACTAGCACATCGATCCTCCGTGCTGAACATGCCACATAATTGCCGCTTTTTTGTAGATTAAGCCGCAGAGTATACTCCGTTCTTAATCACTTTTAAACGCTGCATTTAACTTGAAACACAAACCTGGAACTGAGTCGAACACTCGCCGAATTCGTCGAGATTGCTGTCGCCGCAGATGTAGCACGACAAGGAGTACACTGAAAGCAGAGCAGATTAGAGGATCCCTTCTTGGTCGCCTGCTGGAGGCCACTCCAACATCCAGCTTCCTTTGCATGTCGCGTTCCCGTTTTCTTGGGACCCCTGCAGCGTTCACCAGAGCGTGCGCCGTGGCGCCGATTCAATTCAGGTAGTGCTTTGAGTGGAAACGATCCGAGCCGCTCAGCCAGCCAGCCGGTCGGGTGAACAGCCAGCCGGCCGACCAGCGCCGCGCCCCCGACCATGCACGGGGGACAGCAGCTACCGGTACCCATTACGACGGTGAATAGAGCCGGCGCTCCCTCCACCATCACCACCTCCAGCTGAGGCTGAGGATTCGCGCGCAGCGCCTGAAACGAGGTGGACGCGGGATTGACCTGCAATTTGCGCAGCGCCGCCTGAATAGCCGACAACAGTCGCATCCTCGATTGGAGGGCTCACTTTCGACTTCGTTCCAATTCGCTCAAATCGAGCGCGACCTCCGACACTCCTCCCGGTCAGCCTCAAGAGATCAGTGAAACGCTCCTTTCTGCGCGCTCGCGACCGGAAATTTCTGCTCATTTGGGCTGTGGATTTCGCACTGGAAGGTGTCGAGTTCGAATTTCAGGGAGGGCATTTCGATTTGTTAGGAAAGAGGAAGGGAGGAGGATGTGGGCAGCAAGCGCTCGCTAAAGTTATGGTGCTATTATACAGTATATAGTAAACATCGGCATTAATCAGTGCTTTCATGGGGTGCGCCACGCATTCTAATTTCTCACAGATATCGCGAAGGCCAATTAAATGGGTAAGTGTCCAGGGTAGCGCAGTCAGAAGATTCGCTGGCTATCGTCTATCGCCTACACCACAAATCGTGGCTCATGGTTCAGGTACCGCACAAGCCATCCAAGCCTTCCACCGCTGCAGCGTCGTTAAATTGCCACCAGACTACATTGGCAAGGAGAAAGCACTGATTTGTTCATCAGTCGACCACCATAAATCATTATAAATAGGAGCCATACGCATACAAAATGCCCACAAAATATCCCGTAAAAGTTAAACGTGTGGCGCATCACGCAAGAGACTTGATTAACACCAAACTTTTAACTTTATCCTTCATTCTTTATGAATAGATAAACAAATCAACTAGATAATGGCGGATTTCTAGAAGGGGAGGGCACCCTTATTGTCCTCCATAAAATTCTGCCGATTCGCTTTATTGTTTTTAAATGAAAACCTTCAGTACGAATTCAAAAATATTACAAAAATCCGTAGAAGTTGATCTAAGCTTTCGGTAAAGCTACCTGATGTGGAAGACCGTAGAGTACCATTAGACCTGCACCAAATAAATTAATAAATGAATTAATTAATTAATAGCACTTTTGAAAATTTGGTATAACTGCATACATATATGGCGCACGTACGTGTTATTTTCATAAATTTTTTTAATTCACCTCCCCCAAAAAGTGTAATAATTTTATAAAAGTTTTATTTCTAGAGGCAAAGTAGTGACTTAAAAATTTTTCAAAGCACAGCAAAGACGCAAACATATGCGCATCAAAAAATCAGATTGCGCCGCGCATTCAAAAAATTTGCAGCAACTTTTATTTGATTGATAGTACAAATGCCACTTACATGATTAATCAAATGAGGATGTGTGTGGTCTTTACAGTTGCTTTTGTTGCATCGCTAACAGGTGTCAAACTCCATGCTAACAGAAACTGTGCTATATAAATCGAAGAAAAATCTCGACGTCTTGGAAGACGGCATGGTGCAGTCGTCTCTATTTGGCACTAAAAAGTGGCCGCCTTCTTGCTCCTTAAAACGAGCTTTAAGCCATTATTTTTCTAAGAAAATAATGATTTAAATCCAAGAAGCTGGTTCCTAAGCAAATAAGAATTTTATAAAATTTCAAAAGCTGTGCCACTTACTGGGTAGGTGAATTAAAACTTTAAGGAAAGTTGCACTGAAATTCTCCTTCAACAAAAAAGCATTCTAACCTTTTTGGAGTGCCTCCAGTTTAGTGAATAAGAAACTCATTTCAACTTGGAAGAGTTCCCTTGATTTCAACAGCCTTAGGTTAGAAAAGTGTTCGATTTGAAGGTGAAAATGGTGCAAGTAAATTAGTTAGCAGCTTATAGATATCTGGAATCTAAGCCCTGCATTGCAAGGTACATCTTCCTACACGACAAAATGTGGTTCATAAGTGGGATCCCCGCACACTTATGTCCTATAACCCTTAAGTTCCGTAATGAAGTGAATTAAAGAGTATTAAACCAGAAAATTTTTAATTTCTCTCAAAGCGGTTCGTTTCGCCACCTATCTCCAAACGATCCTTTTTAGTTATAACACCTCCCCGGTGGCTCGTCGGTGAAGAGGGAGGCGTTATAGTTTTAGAAGAACTCTATCGGAGCCCTGAAGGAAAGCGATGTCCGTAGTATTTTAGGCTGCAACAACGTCCTCAAGGCATTAAGGCAAGCCTGAGAGCATGTGGAGATCTGGCGGGAATCACGGATGCAGTACACTTGACCCGAAAGAAGTCCGGTTGTGTCTGGAGCAGCCGGTGTCGGCTAGCCAAGCGGAAATCAACGCCGACCACGACACCGTATCTTCACTGAGATACGGTCATTGCTGGAGAGATTAAGTTTTCGTGACGGTGTGATGCGGAGTCTGAGTGGCTTCGATGGCTAGAATTGGGTCGCAGGAAGATCCATGGTTGAGGCGGCTCGTTGGAGACTGTGCTGAGGGTGAAGACGTACTCCTACTACTGACAGTAAGAAGTGGAGCAGTTGCTGCTCTAGCAAAACGCTGCGGAAGCGTCTGGATTTATACCATCTTCGCGTCGAATTGGACCCCTTCTTGTCAAATTGGACACTCTTCTAAGCTAGCCCATGACTTTTGAAAGCAAAGCGAACTCTTTCAATTTGAATGAACTTTTTTACATTAAACTGGTCAGAATAATTTTTTGTTCAAGAAAAATTTTACTCCTTTATCTTGAAATTTTAATTCATTTATCCAATAAGTAAACACACTTTTGAAATTTTATAAAACTCTTATTTTTTGGAGAAAAATGTGGCTTCAAGATTTTTTAAATCAGGAAGGCAGCCATTTTTTAGCAGCAAAAAATAGAATTGTGCCATGCCCTCTCCCGAGACGTCGCGTTTTTTATTCGATTGATAGCAAAATATCCGTTTGCCTAGAGTTTAACGCTTGGTAACGATGTAACAAAAACAATTGCAAAAGACACACATCCTCACATCTCTGGTTCATGCAACTGGCGTTTACACTATCAATCAAATTAAAATTGCGGTGAACTTTTTGGGTGCATGGCGCCATCTGGTCTTTTAATGCGCTTTTTGTACTTGCTGAGCTTTGAGACAAATTTTAATTTGTTATTTTCTTTAAAAATAAAATTTTTATAAAACTGTTACACTTTTTGGGGCAGGTAAGCTAAAAAAATTTTAGAATAGAGTTTTGAAGGGAGTTAAATTTTGCTTAAGCAAAAAAATTATTCTAACCATGTTATTGAATCTGAAGATTAACCTGCCTAAGGTTCAATTCGATCTGGAAGGGCTCGCTCTGATTTCAAAAGCTTTAGGCCTGCTTAAATCAGTGTCCAATTTGGTTTGAAAAGTGTCCAATTCGACGTGAAGATGGTACATTTCAATCGCTCAACTCCTTGTTTCTAACTTTAGAACGCCAGAGCGGATAAGGTGCTTGACCGGATAACTTATAAAGATAAAGCCCTGAACCGCTTTAAGGCCACTGAAAACGAAACGGCTGAAAAAAATCAGGCCACCAAGAAGACGCGCGTTCCACCAAACAGCCTTTTAGCACAGAAGAAAAAAAACAATAAAGAAACTAACTAAATACGTGAAGGCGGCACACATTTTTTAACTGAAGGGAAGAAACATAAAAACGGTTTTCGACGGTAAGTTCCACTATCTGTCTTCAGATCGACTTTTAGTTACCACAGCTCCCTGGTGGCGACATACGATAGAAGGATAAAGGACGGCGTTATTTAATCTCGTGTTGGATGCGCCACGTATTCTACTTCTACGGATGTTGCGGAGGCAATTTGAATGTGTTTTCCGGCTATAATGCCTAGAAAAATCTGGTGCTATTTACTCCAATGATCCCACAGGGACAATGGGCCCGGTTGGTCTAGGCGGAAAATCCGAACTAAGATCCTGGAATCGGGGAGTACGATTCCACCCGGCGTTTCTTCCCACTGCGCTACCATGCGCTCTGAAAACAGTAGTACATAGTACGGAGGGCAAAAGGTACGTAGAAGGCATCTGCCTGGAGTTCCGACAAGGAGCCAAAGCGGAGACAGATGTTAATGTTACAGAACAGCGGCAGGAGACGAGAAAAGGTTCATAGAGCTGGTGCAGTCAGTGCCCTGAATGGACAGCTCCTCCCAAGCCAAGCCCCTTGTGTCGGTTGGGCAAACTCCCGTTTTGTACAGGAAAGAGATCATTGTAGGCGTTGACTTGATATCTTCGCCAGCTTAGTCGAGTCGATCCTACTCCAACTCTACTGGAAAACGATAATTGTAGGCGTTAACTGGATACGCCATGCACTCGAGTTCTACTGGATATTGGCGAGTCAGTTTGAATGTATAGCCGACGGATAAGTCAGTCTTTGGCCCATTGCAAACGTCTGTGGGATACCAACTTACCGTCATTAAAGATTTCTCTGAATTGGGCTGGCACCGAATTACAGCCATGGTTCGACCAAAAGTTTGCGCGGAGTCAGACATTTTGCCGACTGCTAAATAGTCATGGGATGAAGCCACCAGGAGCGGCTTCATCAATCTCGGAGTAAAGGTAGAGAAAACCTTGTGAGAATGCGGAGATATCTACGCGAGCAGAGACGAACCGAACCTCCACCAGCAGTATCCCCGCGAATGAATGGGTGGGTAAGGTATGCGATGAATCGTGGGTATGTTTCTCCCTTCTACTGCGCATACAGCCGGGTTTTACTGTTGATAAATCTGGATCGAGGAAACGGAGCGCCACGGAGTTAAGCGAAGCTATAGAGTTATCCCCAATGGTGTAATATCGCGGCTGCCTTTCCTGATGGCAAGCAGTATGGGGGTTCGACTCCCGCCTAAAGCTCAAGTTTTGATCGCAATATTGAAAAGAGGTGGTTCGCAGTCTGGCGACCAAGCTTCCGTATAGGTTCTAGGAATTTTTAATTTCTTCGAAGGTACAGTACATTCCATCAAAAAGGTCAAACCAACGAGTCGGTGTTAAAAATTAGGTCCATTAATGGGGTTTTAACGACGTTCCAGTGCAAATAGGCATTCGATCGGCGCCAAACGATTCGAGTGTCAGGAATGTTCTGGTTTCCGAGCTTTTTTCACACAGCACTTCGTTGCGGACTGACCTTAAGGGCTAATTGCATCCGCCGATGACGCGGGTGTTCCCCGTAACCTCATTCTCGTCCCAGCGTCCTAAGGAGCTTCGAAGTGAATTTTCTGGGCCTGACTCAAGGACTGATTAGGCGCTGCTCAGGCTGCGTACAGAGAGGATCGGTGGCGTTTTGTTTGCGTTTGGTGACCTGAATCCGTGTCATGCTTCGTGCCGATCAAGGCCGAAGAGTAGCCGCCGCCTGGTCGCTATTGCCGAACTCTGTCCAAACATTCAGAAACATCGCGCTCACGTCCTATAGCTAGTAGGACCAGTAGGGTTAATCGTCAGACTCACCTGAGAGCGGCAGCAAAGCGAAGGCGACCAGTCGCTGCAGCATCACGCTCTGGAAGTTTGTTCAGTAGAGAAGCACGAGCGAAGGGGAAATGGAGCGACGACAGAAGACGTAGAGAGAGGCTAGAAGTTAAACGATAGACCGTTCTTAAACGGCCGCGGTGTGAAGTAGAGATGTGCAGTGAAGTTTCGCTTCGGGGAACAACACTGGTTGGACGGTGATGGGAACGGTGCGCGGGAAGAGGGAGCTGCCTCCCCACCGGTCCTCAGGTGGGCGCGGCGCGTGCTAGCGCCACCAGTTGAAACTGCGCCGAACGTGCACACGAAGCGACGTGTTCCGAAAAAAGCGTCGGAGGCTTTTATCGGGAGCATGAGAAGAGATGGGGCAGGAGACTGGCTAGGGTTGGAGCCATGGGGACGAGCTACGGCTCGACAACACTGAGTCTGGCTCATAGGGTTATTATCGGGGAAGTCACCGAGTAAGCAAAATGGACTTCAAGCTCTAGCATTCTGCAATCTCTTGCACAGTTGTTAGATAGCAGGCGTGTCTAGAACAGCCAATGATACACAGAGGCTCATCGGACTTATCATCTAACGCTAGCACAGTAACCTTTAGCGGTAGGTAAAGCTCGAAAAAGCGACAAAAGCGAGCTCGACTTAAATCAATCTCTCCGAGGTATGCGCCGCACACTCTTCTTCTGCCGGACTTCGGAGAAACTAACTAATTTCAGTTTTAATTAGAAACATATTCAGTAGGCCAATGGTCTGGCCAGTGCATCCTTTGAGACAGTCTGGTGCCAATGCACAGACTTCGCAGCACGCATTTATGGTGCAGCTAAATAAATAAACATACTTTGTTTAGTTATTTAGCTGCACTTTAAATGCGCTCTTAAAACAAGATAATAACAAACAAAACAATCTTGAACAAATCCAGTTAACCCACACAAGAAAACAAAACACAAGTCAACAAAATAAAGCATAATGTCACTATGCACTGCAATTTGGTTTTTTTTAAATTCAGGGATGATACACTTGGATGGATCGAAATGCCATGGTGGGAAGCAGTGCCTGCTCCGATTGCTCTAAGTACGCGATGGTGGAGGCATCATTAAAATAAACTACGATCCCTTTTATCTAATCAATGTTCTAAAAAATTATTGCTATAGAATAGGCGGGACTCTTTAAATTACCACTATATAATAACTACCCTTATTTAAAACATTATATTAGGTTGATGCAGAAGTCCTCGGACATTCGTGGTTGTTTTCATATCAAGAAGAAATTTGCACTGTAGGTATTGACCAAAACATGAAAGATACACCACTAGAGTATTATAGAAAGGAGGCCCTTCAAAATCATTCATGACATCAATTTAAACCAAGTTTCGACGTTAAACTATCGC
This sequence comes from Heligmosomoides polygyrus polygyrus, assembly GCA_947396885.1. NCBI lineage: Eukaryota > Metazoa > Nematoda > Chromadorea > Rhabditida > Heligmosomidae > Heligmosomoides > Heligmosomoides polygyrus. The sequence goes on from OX377202.1 coordinate 19,194,391, forward strand.
TTCGTAAGTCTTGCTTAGTGGACCTTCAAATCCATAGCGTTACGCTATTTTTGTTCTTCTCCCTGTGGCCCATCAGAGGACGTGCAGGCTGTCGTGTGACCAGATTTCAAGTTCGTGGTTCCTATTTTTTCGCCCATGCGAAACGAGCTTTAAAGGGTCAGTGAATTGTTATCGGACCTGGCATAAGGACAAAACACTGATTTGCCATTGGCTAGCCAGTATAGGCCAAATTCGCATTCAAACTGCAGACATCCCGTAGAAGTCGACGGCGTGGCTCACCTTGAAAGGGATTGACTAACGCCGACCTCGTCCCTTACACTTCATACTTAAGCCTTAATGCATCCAGAATATCCACTTTCCACCACCGTCGATCTAATCACCAATGGTAATAAGTGGGTAATCTGCTCTAACGTCCAACGTCTTGCCTAATGGATCGGCGAAGCAGACAAGAGAGAAGGCATCCTGAAACCCGAAGTGCTCGTTAAAAGCCATGCTGTGCTTTGAGAAGCGCTATGGGTGTAGATTATACGTGGGATTTAAGATGAAAGCAAATCAGTGAAGGCAGAATTCTCCTTAGGATCCGCATATCAATATGCGCTACCAGCAGCATAACGCTAGAGAATACATTGCATGAATAAGCAAGGCCATGCTGATAAAGGAGGGCTGAGCTGTCCTATCCGACCTACTGCTCATACTTTGTTCCCTGCGATTATTTCTTTTTCACCCGCATTCGACGTCATAATTCCGTACACTTAATATTCTCTTCAATTTAAGATTCTACACTCTAGGTCACTTACATCCGGAAGCTGCCAACAGGCTGATGGAGGTCGACCAATCGAACGGAGTCCACTTCAAAGAACTCACTCTTATTGGTTAAATATGATAAAATATAGTGTGAGATATTTTACGCTTTAAATGCCTGATAACTATTTTATCAACCTGTTAGGATAAGGACAAAAGATAACGGACGGCAACACTCAACCCCTTTTGAGATGCGCCACTCATTCTGCTTCTACGGAATGTCGTAGAGATTTAATGCGTATTTGGCCATACAATGACTTGAGATGACCAGCCGGTGAACAGTTTAAAGCTTTATCCTTCTTAGATAATAATGGTACTAAATCACCGACCTCGGAGGGAAGGAGGGATTGCGTGGCCTGGGGGGTAAATCCATATCAGGAACCTGGCATCGGGTGCACGCGATAGTCGGCACCTCATCCGACTGTGCTACAAGCAACCCTTTATTCATGGGAAACACTTTATTATTACTTTATAGATGTTGTCAATCGTCAGGAACTGGAGCTTACATGAGTTGGACCATGAGAAGCTGCTAAATGGAGTGCAACCTCCCGCGCCTGCTACATACACAAGGTAACTTCAGGCGCTTTTATGGCTGAGGAAAAAGAAAGACCGGTTACTGTCTCAACGACCTCATTGTGTTGTCGTCGATGCAGTCTAGAGACCAGAGGATGAACTACCGCGCATCATGAAGCGCTCTCCTTGCGACATCCTCCCTTTGAGTTCTCAAATGATAACTGAAGGCGAGGAAGAAGTATATTTGGAGTAGAAGAAAGAGGATGGTGGCTGATTGAGTTTTTTTTTTTGACTGAGCGGATGGATATGGGCGTCCATGCCAGTGAGAAGAGGCTTCCATAGCTCCTAACTTGGGCGAAATTCAAGAAGCAGTACCATGTCGTTGAAAATTAGGTGGGTCAGCCACGTTGGTGCACAAGATCACCAACCTTCTAAGCGCACGATTCTGGGGCTGGCTCTGTATGTCAAAGACTCCTTTAAATTGATACGATTCCCAGGCGACTGCACAGAAGAGCTGCACTCAGTTGGAAAATGCTGATGCCGTAAACGAACATCTCCAAAATTAAAGAAGTAAAGAGGAGTTCTTAAATCAAAAATTCATCTTGAGTTAAGTAATCAGTAGTCGAGATGATGAAATTCACCCCAGGGTGTTGATGGACAGAGGATGTGTTCGCTTGTTGCTTGGTGACAGACCCAGGAGAACCTACTGAGCTACCCTGGCACACGAAGATTTTTGACTGTGAATGTGTTAGGCCCTTGTCAAGCAAACAGAGTGAAGCACTCCTATACTATATCGGATAGATCCCATCGAAGTAAATGATGAAAGGATGAAGGGCGGCATTACACAATCCTCAAGGGATGCGCCACGTATTCTAATTCTGCGGGATGCCGTGGAGGCATTTGAATGTGGTATACTGAATTGCGGAGCTGATGAACAAGTCTGCGCTTTTTCCTTTTCGGACAATTCTGGTACCAATTCACTGATTCCGAGGACTTGGTTGGGCTGGGAGAAAAATTCGAACCAGGAATCAGGTATCGGGTGCACGAAACAGCCGACACTTCTTTTGACTGCGCTACGCGTCGATGTACATAGTAATTATAAGGCAAGCTGAACATTGTTAATTAGAGTTGAAAAAATTCAGTAAGAATCCAAATTAAGGTGTCGCGTGGGATAAACCAATAATGTGGGCGAAAAAGCTGACTGGAAAAGAGAATAGAATAAACGAAGGACCAGGTTCAGCTTCTTCCGCCCTGTTGTAAGGTTTGGCTTGTTTCTGAGAGCTCGCATTCAGTAAGTGGATTAGAGGCCAAGAAAGCTATGCGCTGGATGAGAGAACCAGAAGGTTTGGTGCCAGCCCATGAAATGCGTAAGGATTCAGAAGCACACCGAATATATGTATCAAAACATTGTTCGCTATAAATAACCGTAGTAGCCAGTGCGGAGCTGCGCGGCGAGGAAGAGGGTGGGGGGGGGGGGGGGGGGTGGAGGGATAATTGTGAGTGACCCGACGACGACGAAAAACCAGACGGCTCGCAGCGGAACAGCACGAGGGGATCGCGCGAAAGCGGATGAGATGCGTTTTGTGACGGTGTGCTGGCGGTGGTGTCTCGTTGCCGGACAGATTAGGATGGCATAAATCCCTCAGCAAGAAGTCGAGGCAATCATGCGTAGCGCAGCCGGATGCGGCCCATCATCGTCGTCAGCAGGTGAATGGAGTTGTAAAGGTTGCGAACTAACCCTCACGCTTTCTCTTGTGGACAAATAAGCCGTCTATTAGAGTGTAAGTAAGATTCCATGGGCGCGTGTAGCGCAGTCGGAGGAGGCGCCGGCAATCGCGTGCACCCTATACCAGGTTCTTGGTTCGGATTTCCCGCTCAGGCCAACCAAGCCTTCCATCCCTCCGGGGTCGGTGAATTGGTACCAGACTTGTCTGGGAAGGATAGAGCGCTGACTTGTTCATCGGTTGGTCACCGCAAGTCATTGTACGGATAACATACGCTTCAAATCGCCTCCACGACATCCCGTAGAAGTAGAATGCACGGCGCATCCCAAAAAGGATTGATGCCGCCGTCCTTTATCCTTATCCTTAAGATTCCATAAGTGTTCACATCACAATACTAAAGAGCAAGTTTAATGTAAATGGATCAATTGTTAGGCGGTTCAAAAATGTTTTCGGATTTTGGTACAGCACTTTCTGCAAGAAAAGTTCTGGGGTCGGATCCATCAACGACTAACCAATGGGTATAGGGGGTACTCACGATGATGCCTGCGTCTCTGACTCTTACCTTATCTCTACGTGACTCTTATCTTATCTCTCCTCTTATACCCCGCCTTCTCCCGACTACCCATGGGTTTAATTGTTGATGAATCCGGCCCCTGGCTGTTTTCGAGCTTATATTCAAAGAGTGAGTGGTAGTGCAGTCAAACGGGGCACCTGTTGTCGTGAGCACCCGATACCATGTTCTGGTTTGGATTTCCCGCCAAAACAGTCAAGCCTTCCATCCCTTGGTGCAATCCTAGTTGGGGGTGGCCACTCTTAAACGATCTCCCGGCACAACGAAAAGCAATAAAGGTGCAGCAGCATGTGGAAATAGGTAAGTTGCGCCAACCTATTCCCTAGATAGACTCAATTTCCAAGTTCCTAGTCGGGAGAAGGCAACCTAAAAAGGACCGTTCTCCGTGCAATTCTAGTAAAGGAGGGCTCCTTACTAGACTTGAACAGAGATTGGATCATCATCAAGCAGTTAAAGCAGATAACATCAGCAAAATAAAATAAAAGTGGGCCAAGACACCATCAGTTCACGTTTTGGACACAGGCAAGACAGTGCACCTCACATCTTTATCATTTGCAAACCTCCCGTTGTAGTTCACAAATGTCATATATTTTCATGTTTTCTGCGTTATTTATTTTGATTTCGTCAGTGCAGTTATTTCCTAAAGAACGAGTAAATTCAGTATATTTCAATAGGGAACACATTCAATTCTTATGAAGTCGTTTAAGAGTGGCCATCACAAACTGGGATTGCACCCATTCCTTTATGGTTAATGAATTGATGCCAAACTTGTATAGAAAAGATAGAACACTGTCTCATTTATTGGCTGATCACCGCAGTTCACTGTATAGGTCAAACACGCCTTCAAATTGCTTCCATTACAGTCCGCAGAAGTAGAATGCGTGGCACATTCCAAGAAGAGTTGATTCCGACGCTGTTCATCTTTGTCCTTGTATTCCAAGAGCAGTAAATCTGCTCAGAAGGCGCCTCTTCACTCAAACTGAAATCTGCTAGGGCCATGCGCCATTGCTCTGTAGATTTGAAAGACCCTTATTGATCCGTACTTAAAAATGTAATGCCTCGGGTCATGGTGTTTTGCAAGCATTTCCCTGAGGAAGTTAGATGTCTAGAAAAAGCGCGTTTTTAAAAATAGGTTTGATGAACTTGAGGAACGGACAAGTTTCTGATGTCCCATTCTCGCTCAACGAAACGAACATCTCCGAATGCTCCGGCTATGTGTATCTGGGTCGCGAAGTCAACATGGCCAACGACCTAGCACCAGAGCGGAACAACAGGAAACGAGCAGCTTGGGAAACTTTCAAGAGCGTCGAAGAAGTGAAGAAGACGAAGAATGGCCTACTCCGTGCCCACCTATTCGACCCCACTGTTCTTATCCTAACATGCGCATCAGAGAACTGGGCTATACGAAAGCAGGATGAACACGCGATCAGCGTCGCGCAGAGTGGGAATCGAGAGGGCGATGCTCGAAGTGACACGACTCACGCAAGTGAGAGAAGGCCTCCAGGATTTTGAGATTCGCCGACGTTCGAAGATCAGAGACGCTGTCGCGTGGGCCACGTTGTCGAAAATAAGGTGGGCCGGTCACGTAGTGCGCTTCGCAGACACCCGCTAGACGAAAACCGTTACCGACTGGATTCCGCGGGATGTCAAGAGAACACCAGGGTTTCCACCAACGCGTCGGTCAGACTTCTTCGTGAAAGCCCTAAGCGACCGATATGACGCTCTTCGTGTCACTCGAGTGAGGAGGATTCATTGGAGCACTTTGGCACGCGACAGGGACGAATGGAGACGCTGCTGGCGCCCGCTCGAGCAAGTCGATGATCAACGGGACGACAGGTGATACAGGTGATACAGGCTTGATGAACATGCTGCGTGGTGATGATCTTGTACCTAATCTTAAGATTGGGTCTATTTTTACATAACGATCCTTGAGAAGTACGCAGATGGGTCGCCACGCAAGCTGTGCATATGAATCACTGAAATTCGTAAGCTTCAGGCGTGCTGAGGACGCCTACTCGATTGATTCTACCTGGCCTTTATGCATTGTTCAACTCTACTGGGATTTGTACGTCAAAAGATAGAGCTCAACCTGCTGAGCTAAGTATGTGTGTTTCTTTTCACAAACATTTGAATTTGAAAATTTATTAAAAATGCCACTTTGGAGCACACAAAAGTGGCTCAGGTCGACCTGTGCGTGCGTACTTTAGGGGCCAGGGACAGGAACAAATGGCGCTACTGTAGTTTGTAAAGGATCCATCGAGGCTCGTAGACATGTAGGCCCTAGTCAGATCGCCTATACCGACCTAATCTAAAATCAGATACAGAGACTTAAAGCTGTACAGATCATTTTCATAAGAAGCTGCTTATCCGCGAGCAGGGCTTCGTGTACAGTCAAATACCTTCTCCCCCAGAAGAGGTTTTACCACTTAAATGTGTTCACTGAGAGCTAAGACAAAGCATCGAGTTCTCTATTTCTCTATGAGAATTGTTTCGGATTACTTGAAGCTGAGCCAAAAGAGTCACCATTCCTGACAACTTTTCGACCCCTATACTTTTGCCCCCTCTCCCCTTCTCTCCCATTTTTCCTTACATCTTCGTTCCCCTTCTTATTTCGCGTTTCGGTGTCAGTTTTTACAATTTTCTATCCTCTCATGCGCTTCTTTTCACATGATTAGTTTACGTGATAAATAAATAAATGTATATAAATGTACTTCCTCCAATCGTCTCAGCAATTCAAAGAAGGAGCACAATTCGACCGAAAAGATGGATCTGCATTCCTACACATGTACTGGCAACCTCCCTTGATGAGGCAGTGCATATCCAGTTGTCGAGTAATTGTTGTTGTTAGTCTCAGGTTTTACGAAGTGGTCAGTGACTGTTGTATAATATATTAAAAGCTATTTCTACAACTACCGTGACCCGTTACGTCTGCTTGCTTTCTTTCGGTAGCTATGGTTGAGAAACATGCGTCATTCAAGTCATTCTATGTATTCCAAGAGTAGTTTGGATATAGTGCACTGTAGCGCAGTCGGAGGAGGCGCTGACTGTCGCGTGCACCCGATACCAGGTTCCTGGTTCGGATTTCCCGCCCAGGCCAACCAAGCCTTCCATCCCTCGCAGGTCGGTGAACTGGCATCAGACTTGTCTGGGAAGGATAGAGCGCTGACTTGTTCATCGGCTGGCCACCGCAAGTCATTGTATGACCAAATACACATTCAAATCGCCTCCACGACACCCCGTAGAAGTAGAGTGCGTGGCGCGTCCCAAATGGAATTGAGTAACACCGTTCTTTATCCTTTATCTTTAGTTTGGATAGAACAACAAAAAGTTTTATTTCTTTTGCCGTTCTTTTTCTTTTTCTGTCGCAGTTGCTAAAGTTGCAGATGGCACCTTGAATGCCAACTAACATACAGTTCGCGAAATTAGGATAAAGGATAAAGAGCGGCGTTACTCAATTCCTTTTAAGTCGCGCCACGCATTCTACTTCCACGCAGTGGAGGCGCATTTGACCATAGGATGCCTTGCGGTGGTCAGCCGAACAATTCTTTCTTTCCTAAACAAGTTTGGAACCAAACCACAACCCTGGAGGAATGGAAGGCTTGGTTGGCGGGAGCGGGAAATCCGAACTACCGATTCGATCGATTGTGGTATCGCTTGCACGTTTGCACGTTGGACGACGTTCTCAGCACGTCTTCTAAACCTCTACGCACTTTGTACGACATCTTCAGCACGTCTTCTGAACGTACGTTGGACGGCATTTGTAGCACGTCTTCTGAGTCGCTAGATCCGTTGGACGACGTTGTTTAGCGCGTCTTCAAAATCGCTACGGACGTTGGACCTCTTCGGCACGTCTTCTGAACGCACGTTGGACGACCTCTGTAGTACGTCTTCTGAATACACGTTGGACGACATCTTCAGCACGTCTTCTGAATCCCAGCGCACGTTGGACGATGTCTACGGCAGGTCTTCTGCATCCCTACGCTCATTGGACGACGTCTTCATCACGTCTTCTTAATCCCTACGCATTTTGGACGACGTGTGCGGCACGCCTGCTGATTCCCGGCGCTGAGCACTTGGCCCCCATTCATGCCCTGACGCGTTGCCCACTCAAAATAGCGCAAACTTCGACGACGCGCCGTCAAGGATACACGTAGTTCGCTAGCAATCTCCCACGGTTAAGCTGAAAGAAAACCCGGCTGGCCTACGCAGCCCTGCCATAGGCATCTCTAGGCTTAAGTCCCCCTATATATATACATTTAAGAAAAAATAATAAATTAAATTCTGTTTTAACATCAACAAAGCAGCAATCGTATAGTGCACCAAAAAGCTAGATTGCGCCATACGCTTGAAAAGCTCGTCGCGATTTTTATTTGATTGATAGTGTAAATAGTGCTCGCATAAAGCATCAAAGTGAGCATATATGTGTTTTTTCTACAGTTGTCTTGTTGCAAGTGTGAAACACCATGCAAACAGTAGTTTTGCTATTAATCGAATAAACATCGCGACGTCTTAGACGAAAGCATGGCGCAACCTCTTTTTGGCACTTAAAGATTGCCGCCATCATGATGTTTAAAACAAGCTATAAACCTTTATCTCTCCACAAAAAAAAGAGGATTTATAAATTTTCAAACAAAGTGTTCGCTTATTCGGTAAGTGAATTAAAATTTCAAAGAAATCATACGAAAATTTTCCTCGAACAAAAAATTATTCCAACTTTTTTGCTAACTTCCTAGTATAATGTAGAGAAAGTTCATTTCGATTTTAAAGAGTTTTCCTTTTTTTTGGCTTTGAAAGCCGTAAGATAACATAGAAGTGTCTCCAATTTGACGTAATAAGTGTTTAATTCGAAGTAAAAGGTGTCTAATTTGGTATGTAAAGTGTCCACATAAAAATGGTATAATAAAATAAATAAATAAATAAACAATTAAGTAAATAATTGTGAAATAAAACAAAATATTAATAAATAAATAAATAAATGTGCAGGATAAGAAGACGAGGCGATCTTCACTGCGTTCTTTTCGAAATAAACGAACAACTCTTCCAGAAAAACGCTGCACACTGTCGAGAAGGAATGAGCGGTGAGCAATTCAACAAATTTTGGAAAAAACCTCGACCATCTAAATACGGAGTAGGTCGAACTAAGCCAGAAACTGCGCGCCCGTCGCCGATGAGGGCACCCGGAAATCCTCCGTGAAATCGCCATTCATGTCCTTTTATCCCTCAGGTGGCGAAACAGCGCATCAGGTCAAGGTTAGTTCGTTCGGTTGGCGGCGTTTACGAGCAGTCAGCCGGCCGGGTGACGAGTTGTTTGTAGGACTCGGCACATTCTGGGTGAACGCGGATCGTCGTCGGCGAGGGTTTCATGGCGGCGCCGCTGACGGTTCTGTCACGGCAATTACTGCGGAAAAAAGCCGTCGGATGATGTTGAACTGGCAAACACTGCGGTATAACAGTGACCTGTACGAGTTGAGGTCTCGTTATTGGCGCCTGACAGGGAAACTTTAAATAGAAAACGTAGATAGAATCTCGGTGTGGTCAAGTGGTGTCCTGATGTGGTTTCTTCAATCTCGAGGCTTCCACAAACAACGATTTTGCTGCCTTTTCTGTTCAATTAGACATTGCGGTCCATGTAGCGAATGTGGGCAGCATCATAGCCAATCAGATAACCGAGCAAACAGCAACACCAGCTGATCACGTTCTCGATCGTGTACGTAGATTTGATGTGGCCTGACTGGCCGGCACTCCTCCATATTCCACTGCTGCTCTCATTCGCTACTGGAGCCGTAATTTCTTAGGCAAAAATGCTCATAGCAATAGTCTCGTTTACAAAAAGACTAGTATAAAGGTTGGGGTTGGTCAAATGCTCTGTTGCATGCACAGTGCATCTCACTTTTAACTAATAGAGAGCAGAAAATCCGAATGTTTATTTTTCCCACGGTAGCCAGCCAGTGGAAAAATCAAGGTTTTCCATTTCTCAAACAGGTCTGCAAAAGATTGGAAACTGATTTTTTATCCTACTTTGAAGCGTAGGGCGCAGTAGTGCAGTCGGAGGAGGCGCCGACTGCCGCGTGCACCCGATACCAGGTTCCTGGTTCGGATTTCCCGCCCAGGCCAACCAAGCCTTCCATCCCTCCGGGGTCGGTGAATTGATAGAAGACTTGTCTGGGAAGGATAGAGCGCTGACTTGTTCATCGGATGGCCACCGCAAGTCATTGTATGGCCAAATACGCATTTAAGTCGCCTCCACGACATCCCGTAGAAATAGAATGCGTAGCGCATCCCAAAAGGGATTGAGCAACGGTGTCCTTTATCCTTTTATCCTTTACCTTGGAGCGATGGAACGTTATGGTCTCGTAGGTAGAACTCGATCCAGGAACCTCACCATGAGGTGAAGCCGACAGCCGACGAATCATCCGACTGTGCTACTAAGCGCACAGATTTCAATGACAACAACGGAATGCTCTATTTGAACATCTCAAACCTTTTCCAAAGCGATTTTGACGAGTGATTTATCCATATTCTTGGTTCAATGATAAAAGGATAAACGACAGTGCTAATGAACCTCTTTGCGAGATACGCTATGCATTCTGCTTCGACAAGGTGTTGTGGAGGCAACTGGGCCTACACAATGGCCTCGAGTGGACAGCCGATGGGGAACTCGGCATTTTGTTCTCCGCCACGAAATCGTCCATCCCGAAGGGATGCGAGTAGAGCATGTTGAGCTGGTTAGAACGGGAACCTAGGGACTTGATTTGGTATGCAGGAGACAGCCGGGGCCTTCTCTGACTGCACTGTTACGCACTCAAAATAAATGTAGCAATATTAAATAAGTAGTAAGGTCAGTAAGCGACTGGAAGCGTGGAACACAATCCGATGTTATACGATGTTTAAATGAGGCTATTCAGTAAACATTTGTGCTGTGCCTTTTGTTAGCGATTGCTCTTACTGTTTCTAGATTCGCACGCATCTTGACAGCATTAACTATATCAATCCAACAGACAACGCAGTATATAGGATAAATGCACGGCGTAGTCTCTACCTTTAACAGTCGTGCAAAGTTTTTGTTCTTCAGCGCACTAGCATCGACATAAAAATAATATTTGAGTTCAAATGGGTGGATTTTGTGGCCTCATGCTCAAGCCATTCTTTCGGATGAAGGTGAACTTTTGATAAAAAAAATCTTCGGATCTATCCTAGTCCGGGGGCCACATACAACGCCCGTGGTACAAGTCCGGCGGAAAAATCCGTCGTAAACCGTCGCATGCTCATAACTCCTTCAATTTTGCGTTATTTGAGAAACCGTTGGCACCGTTCGATTTGGTCCTTGAGGTCTACACAAATATCTATAAAACTTTACCAGACCACCGCGTTTTCGCCGTGAGTGGCCTAAAAAAATAACTGTAGCGGGCTTTTGCGATTAGAGCACCTTATTTTCCAGAACGTGCATGTTAAGCTAGATTTGTCGGTGGTTCAGAATAAGTCCGTTGGTACACACATACACCAGTTGTTCGACACCGTTTACCTCAAACTTGGGTAATTAAACCAAACTTATAGAATACAAATACAATGCGCATTAGATCGACTAAAAACATCTACAAGACGTTAAAAATGAAGAAATAAAAATAAAAGCAACATGAGAAGAGCGCCATGTGAATTTTCCCATATGACCCTTTTATAAGGAGTTTTTTGTTTGCATAGCTCCCAATCTGATAAAGCTCTAAGCGAAAATTCCTCACAGTATCCCACGAAATCGTCCTATGATCGCGAGAAAGTCGCGATAGCTCCCGGGCCAAGAAAAGCGAAAATACCCAAAAATCTGATTACTCCCGGAAAAATAAGTCTACGGCCGCTGAAGTTGCTCCAGCTCTTCCTGTAGCTCGCGTATCCTTTCCTTTGCTAGCTTCCTTGCCTCTAGCGCGTTGCGAATTCTGCTCCGAATATCCTCACTTCTTTCGGGTAGATCGCAGATAGAAGAATGATGACCACGAGTCTTGCAGTGGTAGCAAGGAGCGTAAGTTCGGCGACATTCGTGACGGGCGGAATTGAAGTCCAAACACTTGTCGCAGCGATTTTCCTCTCTCAGGATACGACGTCGATCAGCAGAATTTTGGAAGACGACACAAGAATCCGAGTAACCACAGTATACACATCGCATTGTGCGTTCGTCCCCTCTTTTGATCACTCCTCTCTCAAAATTGCGCGGCTCACAGGTTTTCTCCAAATCTAGGGTATATACGATGTCCTCGAGGTCTAGTATGCCTTGCTCTGTCTGACGGATTTCCTTCTCGATCAGCCGTCGTCTCATTGATCTCTCAGCAGCATTGCGTAGTTCCTCTTCATCGTCATCCATAGGCTCGATGCCGTCCCCTTCCTCGATACCCTCGATGAAGTCGATGTTGCCCTGAATGATCTCAAATTCGTCATCGACATCGTCATTGTTGTCTGCGAGTGGAGGCGGCTGCTCTATCTCTTCGGCGATCTCGAAGCTTGCAGCATCCGCATGCGGAATGCGGTTGCTCTCGCCCGGCGCGTCGGGTCGTCGAGCTCCGCTGCCATCGAGCGCTGCGTTGTCGGATGCGTCATCGGGCACGCGCCAGTTCGCGGCGATTGCGTCTTCTACAGCGGCCCGCCCGGATTGCGTCCAGCTGGCTGTTCTGCTGCATTATTTCTGCGAAGTCGTTTCGTATGGTGAGTTTTATTTCCTCGAGGCTCAGTCTGTGGAACTCCTTTGCAACGTCGTCGATCCTCTGTTCGATCGTCTTGTGAATTTGATTCAACGACGCGAGAACGGAGGACTGAAAGCGTTGATGTTCGTGCTGACCCTCATTCTGCAGACTTTCGCGAAGCTCCTGAAGATTCAGCCTGTACTCTTCTAGTAGGTTCATCTGATCTGCAATGACTTTTTCGATAAGGTCGTGGTCCATTAGAAGAGGTCGATCGTAGTCGTCCCACTGCGGTCGCGTGAGCATTGATTGCCAGCATTCCTTAGAGATCGCGTCGGTCGCGTAGAGAAGCGGCGGAACGGCGAACAAGGTTCGTAGCTCAGCGCGAATCAAAGCGAACTCAATAACCGTTTTTTCCCGGAGACCTCTAGGATTTGCAATTCACCTATGCGCTCTTTCCACCCCTCGTTTGAAAGACGAAGTGACTTAATACGATCATACAACGCAGACATATATCGAGTAGTGACACTCAGGTATCGACACGTTGATACGATCTTCTCATAGGTGTCCACGGGCGACGGGAGTGGTGGCATGGCGTTGCGTAGGCGTGCGTATTTGCGTTGAACGTCTTCGTGCGGATACATGGTCTGAAAATAGATGATTAAATGCAATTAATATTATTTTTATTTGTTTTTTTTTTGCGTTCTTGATGACTAGCGTAGATAACGAAATTAAAATGTCTTCTCATGCGATTGCGTTACAGGAATCATAGATTCTCGCGTGCGCTTGTAGGGCACATTTTTCAACAGGAAAGTTAAGGCGTAAACTGATAAGGCTACTAGCGTGCCTATAATGTAAAAAATGTATTTAATTATGCGTATTCCAGTGGTTTGTAGGAACACATAGAAAAGAAATAGTGCTATTGCGACTCCAAACAACATAAGAATGAATGTTTTATGCCAAGTAAAGATGAAATCTATAATATGCGCCACATCAGGCCATGCTACCTCATTGTATAGCGTGCTATTCCCCTCTATTGCGTTTCTGTAATAGAAGCGTAAGCCAGTGGTATATTTAAGTATTCCCGTTAATAGGAAGAACTTTGGTGATCGTCCACATTTAACTGAACAGTTCATCATTTGTCTCGCGTTGTCAAACTGAAAGTGTATTAATGACGTCGGAGTACTTGGGCCGCATGGTACCACAAATGCGTAATGGTCACAGATAATTTCGCCTAGTGTTTCCTGACGTGATTTACATTTTACCTTAGCGTGAGCTCCCTTTGTGCACCTGTAGCACCCTTGTAGGATGCTATTTTCAATGGAGCACAACTCTTCGTTGACCATAAGGTCGGTAGCGTCAAAAATTATGTTTTCAGCTATGCGTAAAATGAATTCTGCTGAAACCATATAGGATACTTTTGCAACTATTGTATCGTCGGTTTGTCTGCGGTATTCTACCGAAGCGGTTTTTATGGGAAGCTTTAAATTGATATTGCTAAATTCTTTGTCGATGTTTTTAGGAATACACTGGCAAGAGACTTTTGTTTCTGCAGCAGTGCAGGTACAATCATCGCGCAGCGTACAGTTGGTTGCATTCGCTTGCGTCCAAGTATCACAGACGAAGTCAGGAGTGAAAGTACCTCTCCATATAGCTACTTCATCGCCAGAGCTAACAAAATAGTCGTTTAATGAGGGTGTAGGCGGCAATGTGATTGATGACATTGTGATCTCAAGCGGTTTTACTTGTAGCGGCACGTTAGGAATAACGGTTTGAACATAAGGTTCTTTCTCGAAGGCCCTCTATAGAAATATCGAGCTTTACACTTTCTTTCTTTTATCGCTTGTTGGTACTGCGTATACACGATAAAACAAACAACCAGAACTTAAATAGAAACAGTCACAACCGGGACCTCCGCATGACTCTAGGCAGCCCGTACGACCGGTAAAGTTGTTCCCGAGCTGCAGTTTGGGTAGAAGCGCATCTATAGTAACGTCCGCGCGTTTGTTTCCACCACATGAGCCCATATGGGGACACCGTTTGCTGTCTATTACCTTAAGCGTTGAGGAGCGTGTGAAGAATAGCGTTTCCCGGTCACACTCGAGGTAAAGTCCTTTCCAACGTATTTTTACATTTGCTACTAGCGTTGAATTTCGCGTTAAGCGTAGGCATGCCTCCTGCTGGAAGGTATTGATCTTTAGAATTTCCGTGACGGATAGGCTACAATTTTCCTTCCCACCGTTTAGCTTGCATATCGTCTGTTGATGTTGCAAAATGTTGACATGTTGGCATGCGTGAGCGCTTAGAAGCGTCAAGGAGGAATGCAACAATGTCATGATGGCCAGAGCTTCCGTTAAGCGTGCGTTTTTTGATCGGGTTTTACCCGTAAAGCGTCGTGCAATGCATCTAAGGCAGGAGCGGAGTAATCTCGCAATTACCCTTATGAGGAGTAGCGCACCCTGAAACATTATCCTGATCGGTTTCCCAATGGTCATTGGAACGTAAAGAAGAAGATAAATCGAGACAATAATGCCATATGTAAGCACGACGAAAAGGAAAATAGCGCCTATAGGCCAACATTCTGGGTTGAATAGAACAGCAGTGCAGATGCTGCAGTCAATATTTTCACAAAAATTGATCCCAGGGCGCACAGTCTCCAATGTAGATAGGTGGTTTCGAATGTGCCACTTCACGGTAACTAGGTGGTCGTGCAAAGTTACCTCTGGTGGAAACCGCACTAGGTAATCGTTCATAATAGTTTCAAATGTCTTGCAGTGACTGTCAGCGCAAACTTCAATTACGTCATTGGCGTTGGTGTTTATAAGCACACCTTTTCCCGTACACGTTACTTTCGTACCTGTGGTTGCTGCTGTTGATCCAGTTATTATGGAAAGGATCATAATGTAAAACAGGAACCATTTGCATGAACAGGGTAGAACTGTATGTGTAGAGTTAACGTTCAATGCGCTATCAGCGTAATTTCTACTCACGCGTGGTTGTAAATTGTAAGGAATACTCACAGTGTCGTGCTGCGTTTGAGGAGCTGACGGTAAGTTTTCCTCGTCAGGCGGCGTTTCCTGATCGTCATCGAGTTCCAACGGTACGATGAGATTGACGGGACGCTTAATTTTTCGTCTCGTTGATGTGACTAGCTCTACCTCGCGAATTTGCCCGTCATTGACAGGGTGAGCTTCTGTAATCCTGGCCAGTTTCCATTCGTTCCGTGGTCGCACAGGATCATAAAGAAGAACGACTGTGCCAACTTTGGGAATAAGTTGATGACATCGTTTAGAGATGATAAACTTCTTATGTCTTTCACGTAGGCTAGTCAGATAGTTATGCTGCCAGATCTTCCAGAAGCGATCCGTTATTTCACACGATGATTTAAGCGCTTCTTCTGCGTCTCTATTTGTGGCGAGAGTGGTTCTTATTTCCGGTGGTAAGTAATCGGGATCGTCCGTAGGCTGCGAAGGATCATATGGAAAAGTTATGATCAAGTCGCGTTGAAGAAAATCAATAGGGCGAATGGCTTTGAGGCCATCTGGCTCTGACCCTTGGTACGTGAGTGGCCTTGTATTTAAGCAAGCCTCTACTTTTATTAGTGCAGTTTCAAGGCTATCCAATGAACGACGTGGCTTCCCTCTAAGAGACTTCAATAAAGCGTGTTTGATAGACTTAATTAGACGCTCATAAAAACCACCTTGCCATGGGGCGTATGGCGTGATAGTTTTCCACTCAATCTCTTGGTGAGCGATGGGCTGTCCGATAGTCGGATCAAGCTGTGAAGGGTCACTACCACGCGACAGGATGCTTGCGCTGAGTAGGAAAGTGGGCGCGTTGTCGCTCGTGATAGTCTTCGGTACCCCCCTTCGAGCTATAAATCTGCGTAATGCGTTCAGAAAGGATTCCGTTGACATGTCTCGAACCAGCTCTATATGGATTAGACGTGTTACCGCGCAGGTAAATATACATCCATATGTCCTCACCTCTTCATCGTTTTCCTTTATGACGGGAAGGTCGAAAAAATCTACTCCTATGTGCTCGAAAGCATGGCTGCGTACCACACGCCGATCGGGCAAGTCGTCGGTCGTCGGATATGCGCAAGGAAGTCCATTGAGTCTTCGACACTGCACACAATGTTTCACAGCGTGGCGTACCTGTTGGCGAAGTTCAGGAATCCAATACTGGTCCCGCAGTGTTGCAATCGTCTGCTCGATTCCTTGGTGATAAGTACCATGAGCTTCTTGCACGATGAGCTCAGTCAGCAGTGTTTTTGGATATATGAAGATCGGATACTTTGTGTCCTGATGGAGTGCAGATTTGCCTATGCGCCCTCTTGAGCGCCAAATTCAATGGTGGTCTTGAAATAGACGCAAACTGTTTTCCATGGATTTCCTATAATCCTCCGTGAGGTACATAGACTGATGATTTTTGACAAGAATCATTCGGGATGCGCGTATTGCCTGCCCACCGATTGCGTCCAATGACTCCGGAATGTACCTCAATTCCGGAATGTGGTCAAGAATTAAGTTCTTGCGGGGTTCTGGTAGCCTTTTTAGTAGTTTCTTTATAAACACTAAAGCCACTACTAATGTTCTTTTGGCTTTCATAATTGAGCTGAACCTTGACCATTCAAGCAAGGAGGCAGATTCGTGCTCGTCTTTGCGCATACTTACAGCGTTTATGTCTACTGACGCAAGATCAAAATGGTGTGCGTCTCCAAGCGGATACGTGGGATTTAACCAGGTATCGATGGGGTCTCGCAAAGACCTGGGTCCGGTCCACCATATTGATTGCGTTAGCTGCACCTGCGTTAAACCTCTAGTTCCAGCGTCAGCGGGGTTTTCCTTAGTTTGCACGAACTTGAAATGTATCGTTGTCCCCGCAGATTTGCAAACGTCTACGATGCGTCTAATCTCTTTTAAGCGATTGTTAACGAGAACACCAAGATTTGCATCATGGGCTGAGGAAGACAATCATGCTAGCGCAATTTAAGAATCAGAGAAGATATAGATATCCCAAACAACGCCCTCTAGCGCTTGACGAATTGAGTTTGCGAGGCGAACAGCTATAGTTAGCGCGTTCAGTTCCATCTTTGGAATCGTCATTGTTGATTTTATGGAGGGTAACTTGGTTTTTCCAATTATCAATTCGGATTGACCTTCATCGAAAATATACAATGGTGCTTGCATCAGCAAAGACTGCGAGTTTGCTGCTTTCTGGTTTATTTATAAACCGTCTGTTGAAGATGCGTTTAAAGCCGTTTGCGTTATTTGCTATTATGCGCCATTCTTCCTGTAAATCTTCGGGTAAAACTTCGTCCCAGCTAAGTTTGTGCTTCCATAAATTTTGCTGAAAATGTTTTGCCTGAGTAAGAAGAGGTGTTAGCCATCCGAATGGGTCATAAATGGATGCTATCTGACGGGCTACTATACGTTTAGTGGGCTTCTCACATGGGGTCATATTACATTGAATAGTCAGCGTGTCACTTTCGCTGTCCCAAGTGATTACCAAGACCTTTTGAACCTTCGATGTTGAGCGTGCGATCTCAGGTAGCTCCGCGTTGATTTTCCTATCGTTTGATAAAAATTCGCGTAAGTTCATGTTCATATCCGCGAAAATGCGCCTTGATTCCACGGACTTACGAATACCGTCCTCCCTGGTCTCTGCTTGAAGGATCAAATTGTCTACGTAGAGGTTTTCCCTTATTTCTTTTCCGAAATCTTTGTCCTCAACCTCGTTGCGTAAGTGATAATGAATCGTAGTACCGAGTAGGAAAGGGGATACGTTAAGCCCGAACGTAACTCTGGTAAAGCGATATGTGACCAGATTATCCCCATCTGGCTGCTTGTTGAAATCGCGTACCCAGAAGAATCGCGTTACATCCCTATCTACTTCATTTAGGCGTATTTGAAGAAATGCCTTTTCGATGTCGGATGTTACCACAAATCGCGAGATTCGAAAGCGTAACAACATTTCGTAAAGCTCAGGGAGGATAAGTGGGCCCTGATGTAAAACATCATTCAGCGAAGGGCATTCTTTAAAGTGTGACGAGGCATTAAATACTATGCGCAGTTTAGTGGTTTGCTTTTGCGGCGTAATTACGACTTCATGTGGGATATAGTGAATTGGTCGCCCCTCTGTTGGCTGTTGGTGAGGAACCTCTTCTACGATATTTTTTTCAAGTTGCGCATTAAAGGTGTTATCATAGTCCTCAAGAAGCTTCGCGTTACATTTCAGCGTTACTAGAGAGCTTTGCCGCCGTTTGAGTGCTATCGCCCGGTTTGTAGGAAGCGGAGGGTGCTCATCTTTGAAAGGAAGTCGAACGTAATACCCATCTGAACGCTTCTCTATCGTATCATTGAAGAACTGTAGCACCTGCGCATTCATCACGGATTTTTCTGCTTCTTTTGTACCCATGAATTCACATATTCCTGCGGAATCCATAGTCCAATATTTATCCCACCTTTGAAGATCTTCTTCTTCATTTGTAATGCTCTGGATCATTGTTACCATGGCGGAAGATGCTAAAGGCGCGTCATGGCATCTGAACGTTGAAGAATTTTCACCGCTGCGCTGCGACTGAGGAGATACCCCAATTTTGATGGAATTAGTTGTAAACCCGATGGAAGCGTGTAGCGTGGCGCCGAGACTTCCAATAGATCCCACAATTGGTCACAACCAAGGAGTATCTGTGGTTTGGAACGCTCATCGTATGAAGTCTTCGATAGTTGTACATTGTTGCGAACCAGAAAGTCTAAGTCCTCAGTGCTCAAATGCGTGACTTTGCCATGCGTGGTTAATATCGGCATTGTGTATAGGCGTACGTTATGGCGCTCGCCTTGTTTATCCCAGAGAGTCATGGACGTTATTCCACAAGTTGTCACTGTAGGAGTGATGGATCCGAATGTGTACATGCTGAATTCCTGGTTATCTGTACACGTAAGACCTAGTTGCTCAGCGAGACTTCGGTTTATGAACGACTGGTCTGCGCCAGTATCGAAAAGGATTTCAACATCTTGCCAATCTCCTTTATTTTTATCCCATGTGCGTGCTATGCCTGTGAGAAGCAGCACGTTGTCATTCCCCTTGTGTGATGTTTACATATTGGTAAGGACTGCGGGTGGGGCGTGCGTTGGGTCGTCTTGCGCAGTGCCTTGTGCGGAGTGCTCGTTATCCGTGCGCATTTGCACTGGATTCGCGTGCGTTGCTCTTGCAGTGCCGTTTTGTCTAGCGCTTCTAGTGTTTTGCTGCGCGTTTGCCCTTTTCATAGCCGAGGACGACCCAGAAGGAGCGCTGAACGTGTGCGGTGACTTCGCCGTTTGACCAGACCCCGCCCGAAGCGGACACAGCGTGTGATGGTGCTTTTTCCCTTGACAGGACTTGCATCCATCTCGCGTACAGTCTCTTACAAAATGACCCTCTCGTCTCAACATTATTATTGATGATTTTACTCCCCTCTTGGGTCACTAATCCGTTTATGCGTTCCTCAGTACCTATTCGAGCGTCCAAGATCTCTATTACGTCTTCCATTTTCCACTGACTTTCCTCCATCATGCTCTACTAGGTGCTCTAGGACTTTGCGTTGTATCCTAGGCACAAATTTGGACAGTACCTTTTGCGTGTTATACGACCCATCCAGACAGACTCCTAAGCCTTTAAGCTGCGTGGCTAGCGGAATTATAGATTCCAGCAATTTTCTCTGCGCCGATGTTGAATGTTTTTCCGCTTTCGCGCTCTCGAGGCGAGATTGCAATGCGCTGATAAGCTGGGTATCGTTACCGTATTTGCGACCTAGGAGGTTAAGTGCATGCTCGTAATTGTCTTCTGTGACAGGATAACGCCTAACCAAATCACGAGCCTCTCCTCTTAGCGCCCTTAGCAAGTAATTGAATTTTTGAAGTTTTGTCAGCGTAGGAAGATTATGAACATTTGCTTGGAAAAGCGTCCAAAAATTTCCATACTCCCAAATCCTCCCGTCAAAGTGGGAATTGGTATGGGAGGTAACTTTGGAACTGACATGTCTATCATCCCAGAATCCCGCGGTTGTGTTGTTTGTGTGTATGGAGGGTCCATTCCCCCTATTTCCCTAGCGTTAGCGCGCTTAAGTTCCAGCTGAATGGCCAACGTTTCCGCACGATCAATGACTTCGTGTGTCATCTCGATGTAATCGATCAACTGCTTTTCCTGATCGTTATCGAGCGTCTCATCGAGAGAATCGACTGTGCGCACGAACGTTGACATTTGATCCCTGACTAGGCTCGAAGTTGCGCTAAGCTGCAGAGCGAGTACGTGGATCCGTTGGATTATTTCAGCAGTCATGGGGTCATCTCGCAATGAAGTGTCATCATCGTATTGCGCAATTACCGCGCTTAAGTTATTGCGGTACCTATTAAAAAGGGTCTTCTGTGTTCGCACCGAAATAGGGCCAGACATAGGTACCTACTTATGAAATTACAGTTGGAGCGTTCAAAAAAAATTTCCAACTCAAAAGCGTATAAATTGGAGGCTTATCGCGTTCTTAAAGCGTAAACCTAATGTTCCAATCCCAATCGTTAGCAAAATGAGTAAAGTTAAGGCGTGCCCTTAACTTAGAAGCGAAGCCGAAGAAGGAAAAAATCAATCAAAGCGTATAAGCGTTGATCAAATGCGTTTACTCCCAAAATCCAGTATATTTCCCAAGAGTCTCAAAGCAAAGAGCGAAGTCGTACCTCCTTTCGTTCTTCTTGTCTTTCCTTCGAATTTGGTCGAATGCACCATAAGCTAGATTTGTCTATGGTTCAGAATAAGTCCGTTGGTACACACATACACCAGTTGTTCGACACCGTTTACCTCAAACTTGGGTAATTAAACCAAACTTATAGAATACAACTACAATGCGCATTAGATCGACTAAAAACATTTACAAGACGTTAAAAATGAAGAAATAAAAATAAAAGCAACATGAAAAGAGCGCCATGTGAGTTTTCCCATATGACCCTTTTATAAGGAGTTTTTTGTTTGCATAGCTCCCAATCTGATAAAGCTCTAAGCAAAGATTCCTCACAGTATCCCACGAAATCGTCCTATGATCGCGAGAAAGTCGCGATACATGTGACGTGCAGTGTTTTCGGAGTATCTCAAGCATGGCGTGCGTTGTCAGTGCTCTGTCATGCCTGGAATGCTCCGAGAGTGCGCCGTGCACAATGCATATAGGATCGAACCTATCAATCGAATGGGCGGAAGCATGTCCACTGGTTTTCTTTCTTCGCTTGATGAAAAATGCAAAGCCTTCAAGACTACCTTGCACCGTTTGGAGAATTTTACAAGAAATTTTCGGCCGTCCTACTTATGATTTGCTCCAGTCAGTCCGACGAGCCTTTGGAGTGCGCCGTACCCAATGTATATAGGATCGAACCTACCAATCGAGTAGGTTCGACAACTGGTAGGGTGTGCGTTTGGGGAGTTCCATCATAAATTTTCAGCCACCCTACTGGAGTGCGCCGTGAACAATGCATATAGAATCGAACCTTTCAATTGAGGGGCGACCGCTTGCAAATTGCACGCGCGGGTGTGTTCGGAGCGTAATAATTCTTTCAAGTTCAAATCGTTTCGGCTCGAAGGTCTCGTAGCGGTGTACCTCCTGACGCCACGCCCCCCAGCAGGGGATGTGTTGCAAGTCGATGGCCCCAGTGCAGCGGCTGTGCCGTCAACACGTGGGACCTCAACCTGCCCCATGGGGCACCCGAAGCTGCCAAGGCCAAGTACCCCGGGGAGGTGTATTGGTCCCATGCCCTGAAGTGCCACTCCTGAACTGCAGATTCCCCGGGTCCGTCCCTTCTCCTCCCACCGAATTGTATCCTTCCAGCCCAGGGTTGCAGCCAGCGAACTACCGTGGGGGAGACACTAACTCCGTGCACGAATTGCCAGCCTGTGATACAACGACACTGCCCTCGCGGCGCCCAGGCAGAGGGCCAAAGCCTGCCCCTCCGCCCGGACCCCGCGAGGGGCTTGACAGGCTTTATCCCAGCAACCCAGCAAGATAATATGACAGCAATACCAGACATAGGAATGACTGCAAGGTATGGACGGACGCACCGCACTCCTTCATGTAGCACACCGAGGGCCAATACGGATTTATTACACACCAGCATGCCGACATGATATGACCATATGAGAGTCGATGACGCAATGGTAGAAGAGGGACATGGCCGGCAGAGTGGAGTGCAGAGTGGAGGATGGAGATACAGTGGGCCGGGCGCATCATAGTGGCTACGACTCCGCGCCCTCAGCCCTGGCGACCGTTCTTGGAAGGGTCGCCCTCCATCCGATCGGTAGTCGATGCCGTGATGTGCTGGGACGACGACGTGGCCAGGCCCCGCGGCCGGCTCCGGCTGAAGTGACGAGAAGCCGACCGATGAGCACAACCGCTCACGGTCGGCGCGGGCGTCGAATGAATTCCGGGTTCGCGCGGGGAGCGGGTTATGCCCGTTCCGATGCGCGCGCCCCGCCCGCGGATCGATTCCGGCGGAGGCGGGGGCAGGCCGCGCGAGGAGCACCTCGCGGAGCGCCGCGGGCCCGAACGCCCGCAGGAGGATGGAGGAGGGCGCCGTGGTCGCGAGACGCGACAGGATGGGTATACCTCCTGTCGCGCTGCCCATGCTTGCGATACTCCGAAAGCACTGCACGTCACATGCACGTACTGGAAAATAAGGTGCTCTAATCGCAGGAGCCTCTTCCAGTCATTTTTAGGCCACCCATGGCGAAAACGCGGCGGTCTGCTAAAGTTTTATAGATATTTGTGTAGACCTCAAGGAGCAAATCGAACGGTGCAAACAGTTTCTCAAGCAACTTAACACTAAAGGAGTCATGAGCATGCGACGGTTTGCGACGGATTTTTCCGTCGCAAACCATCTTTTCGACCGCGCGACGCGGGCGGTATTGTGACTAAAAAGTATGTAACGAATCGTATTCAGACTCACCCTCCTACAGAACAATACAGTACCTAAGTAAACTAGAAAGTTTCACAGAGAAACGAAAACGAAAAAGTTAAATTTGGTTTCGCCGCGGTTGTAAGCGGGCGAAGTTATGCCTCCATTCCGTCACTCTTTACCAGCCGAGACGGTTGTACATAAACCCCGGCGCTTTTTATTTATTTTTGTTTGTTCTTTCATGATTTGGCTTCTTTTAGGTTCCATCTCGTTTCCTAGAACAGCTCGGTAAGTCCCAAATCAATTTATTACATACTTTTTAGTTATGTGACCCCCGCCCCTGACCAGGATAGATTTAAATCTTCCCTAAAAATGCAAATTCGACTCCAGAGGAGGATCATATCTTATTTAAGCTTTAAATACGCCTAGTTTTAGTTAAGAAATATATCAGGGTGTCCAAAAAGTATCTGCAGAAATACGAGAATTTTTTCGAAATAGCGCAACTTTTTATCAACATTTTATTAATCGACCAAATAATTTTCATCAACATCGGCTACTCTCCGCCAAGGTTCCACAAGACTTCGAATTCCTCTAGAAATCCGGCGACTTGGAGGCGAAAAAAGCTCGGAGGTCATTTTCGAGGTGGTCACGATCTTCATCTTCCCTTCCAGATGAAACTGAAGTGATCGAATAAGGTGGTAGTCACTTGTGGCCAGATCTGGGCTGTACGGTGGATGCGGTAGAACTCCCGATCCAAGTTCCACAACTCTCTGAGAAGCTGTCTTCGCAATGTGTGGGCGAGCGAAATCATACAGCTAGCGAACTCTGTGGAGCCTGGGCTGTTCCTTGCGCATCTATCGGCCTGTCTCTGCAGTTGGGTAGCGTAGACCTCGGCAGTGACAGTCGTGCTGTCAGGCAGCAGCTCGAAGTGCTAGGTCCCATAAACTTCTCACCAGACGATCAGCATGACTTTCCTCGCATGAATTTCACCTTTTACGAAGGATTTCGACACTTCATCGCCTTGGCACCATGCACGTTTACGAACGTGGTGGACGTAGAGGTCCCATTTTTCATCTCCTGTGACGATGGTGTCCAGCCAGTTGAAGGTGCGGCTTCGGGAGAGCAGCTGAGTGCATATGTCCAGACGTCTTCGCCGGTAGATGGATAGGCAGTTCGGCCATCATGCAGTGAAATAGACAAGGAAGACAGAGCTGGATATGCGACGCAGATACAGCAGGGTAGTGTCTTCATATAGCACTTATGCTGAAATCTTCGGAGCATTCTAGAAAAATCTGGAACATTGTGAAGTTTTCTGCAGATTCTTTCTGGACACCCTAATAGCTTTTCCAGTAAAGGAAGAAAGCATTGCGAAGCTATGAAGTGAACGCTAAGAATCATTTAGAAAAACGTGGAAGGGTTCAGAAAGAGAAGCACGACTGAATCACCGACATTCACGACAGCCTGTAGGACGAGCGACAGCTTGTAGAGTGAGCGCTTGGGAGATTTTATCAGAATTTCCCAACCGCCCTTCTCAGAAGTTGCTCCAAGGCTCGCCAGCTTGCCCTTGGAGTGCACCGTGCACAACACACACAGAATCGACCCTATCAATCGAGTGGGCGCGAGAGCTTGTAGAGTGAGCGTTTGGGAAGTTTTATCGGAAATTCCCTGCCGCCATACACAGGAATTGCTCTAAGGCTGCGCAGCTTGCCTTTGGAGTGCGCCGTGCACAATGCATACAGAATCGAACTTATCAAGCGAGTGAGGCAACCGCTCGCAAATTGCACGCGCGAACGTTTTCGGAGCGCAATAACTCTGTCAAGTTCAAATCGTGTCGTTGCATTTTATGTGTTTTGTAGGCAGCAGTACGGTCTTGTATTACACTAAAGTAGAACTGAGTAGCTTAGGAAGAGGCAATGTTACTGGAGTGCGAATATGCAGATGAGACTTTTGTGACGCATTTTTTCCGATTTCGGTGGACCACTGCGAGAAGACGCGGCCTACAAATGCACATGCAAGCAGACCACTTAAGGTGCTTTACGAGGAAGTGTTCACAGCCCTCCAGCTGCCTTAACTGCCTTAGCCCCAGGTGCCATTTTAGTGCGGCGGACGGCAGCGGTGTAGTTTTAGGTGCTCTTACTCGGCCATATTTGAGTTTTCGACACTCGCAGTGGTATCGTCTGTTCAGCTCGAAGAGCTCTATCAGACGGTATGAATATCCATCAATTTCTGCACTAAGGGATAATACGTACACACAATTGGCACTTTGCGGTTAGACCCTTCCGACTAGGATAGATACAAGTCTTTAATTATTAGTGACTAGGAATTTAAGGTATATATTTTACCTCGTGGGCGCAAGTAGCGCAATGGAGGAGGTGCCGGCTGTCGCGTGCACCCGATAGGTTCTTGGTTCGGATTTCCCGCCCAAGCCAACCAAGCCCTCCACTCCTCCGGGGTCGGTTAGTTGGTACCACACTAGTCTGGGAAGGATAAAGCGTTGACTTGTTCACAAAGCCCTCACTTGTCCGCCGACCTGGCAGGCCGCCGCAACTCATTGTATGGCCACAAATGCATTCAAATCACCTCGACGACATCCCGTAGAAGTAGAATGCCTGGCGCGTCGCAAAAGGGCCGCCCTTATGCTGTTATCCTTGCTTTTGATATTGATATTGATATTTATTACATAGGTAGTTACTTATGTAGAATAGTGAGAGGAGTATAACAAACATCCACCGAACAATAAGACAGCAACTAAACAACTATTGAAGCACTAAAAAAAATACAAACAAAATTTAGAACAAACGTTAGGAAAGATGAAATAAAAGCGGAGTGAGAGAAACCGAGAAGGAAGGCCACGTAACTAAGGAAAATGGTTGACCACACCAGACTAAACGATGTAGGACATCAAGGAGCGATGCTATTGAGGATATGTTTTTTGATGGTACCGTAGCTTAATATTTTGGAATTGTTTTTGGTAAGTTTCTCAAACAGCGGCAACGTTCTATTGGCAAAAAAGAAGCGACGGCAATTGGTTCTGGCAGGCCTTATTTGGAGTTTCTTGGCCCATCCCCTGGTTTTCTTGGTTTTGTTTTCTTGGTGGAGCGTTTGTAAGGTCAGATGGTTGTCATATAGGACACTAACAGCATGGGCATTGACATAATGCCTTTTGGAACCATCTCTTTCAAATATCGAGTTGGAGTCAGATAAGATATGTAGTCCAGGATATTCGCGACTACCTGTTGATTTTTTAACTTCTTGGAACACTGCAAATTCTAAGAGGAGGCTGAATTGCGCGGCCTATCTGAAATCCGTGTCTTCGGAGGGTGTTCCGATAGCAAAGAAAGGAGAGGCGATAGAGTCAGAATCCACATATGTTTCATATTCCATTCCATTTCAATGCGTCAAACAGCGACTACATAGCTCAAGCTGAATGCTTAGCTGGTGTGTTTTCAACGAACATGTGCCAGATGGCCCCTTTGCAGATGCATTTTTCGGGCCGAATGCGATGAAGAGTTGCTGAAAGTAGATCAACAGTTACCCTAGCTAGTTGAAAAAGCCCTGTGCAATGACTGGAACCTGGAGAATGGAAAACAAGGACATATTTATTTTATGCGAATTTGCCGTATTCACGTCAATGCGCGCTTTGAAGGATACTGAATTAGCCGTATCATACTACAGGGTGGCTTCTAATTATTTGCGCGTAGTTTATTACTAATAACTTCAACAAACAACAACAGTTATACAATCTAATACAACTTCTATATAGAGCAATGCCTAACAATCATTCAGTCGAGGAGACGTTTGAAATGACCTCCTTTTGCAGCAATACAGGCCTTCAGTCTCTTCTACAGCGACATCACTGTGGGCCGCAGGAAGGTGGCGTCGATATCGTCCCACGCCTTCTGAAGTTAAGCTTTGAGAGCGTTCAAACTTTGGTCACTCTTCGAGGAGACCTTCTGCTGCAAGCAGCCCTACACAGCGTAATCCATCGGATTCAGATCAGGCGAGTTAGGTGGCCAGAAGTCCTTCGTGCGGTAGCCAAGGGAAGTAACTCTCGCAGAATGAGTAGGTGCTCAGTCCTTTTGGAGCACGCATTGGCCACTGACAAAATTTTCAGCAACCCAGCGGAGAAGAACATCGCGCAGGATCTTTTCTTGGTAGACTTCAGCGTTGATTTTCATTGAACGGTCGACGAAAACCAGAGGTGTCTTCTTGTCCAGGGTAACGCCAGCCCATACCATTACAGATTTCGGAAAAAGAGTCCTGTTGAGAACACGACGTTGAGAAGACCTGTTTCTGGATGGAAGCAGCAACTGACGCTGTTTCTGTGAGTTGTGTGCTATTTCAATGGTAAAAATCTTCCCGCCCGTCCGGATGACGTTCGACAAGCGGCCCTGCTGGATCTCCTTTAGCAACAGCTTGGATTTTTCCAATCTAATGTGCATGGCAGCTTCCGTAATGGCTTGTCCACGATAAAGACGATAACTGCGAAGCCCAAGATCCTGTTTGACGATCTTCTGTATTGTTCTGGGAGAACCCCAAGGTCTACGGCCATCCGGTTCATGCTAACCCCATTGTTCCGGTCGATTCTCTCTCTGATGACCTTCAGGCAGAGAGTAATCACAGTACCTGGTCTTCCTCGGTTCGACCGTTCCTTCCTCTCTGTACTGTTTCACAATGTGTTGGAATGTTCTGGCAGAAAATTGAAGTCGTCGAGCGATCTCTGCTGCAAAATGTTCTTTATCGGCGACAGGAGTGATAGTGGAACGATGTGGTGAAGCTTTCATTCTCGAGGGTATTGAGTGTATCACCTTGCTTGGATTTTGTACATACTTCCCCCATTCTAGAAGAATCCTAACAATTGATATCCTGCCATTTTCAAAAATACAGTAGCGGTTTGAATTTCGCGCAAATAATTAGGAGCCCCCTGGACACTGAATTAGCTGTATCGTACCACATACTGCATGCAGTGCGGATGCTGATGTTGATTTGTCCTTGGAGTGCTTTGACCTACATGAAAATGTTACTCGCCAGCAACACTCGATCCAAGCCTGAAGAGCCTGAAGTGTTTTTCACGGAAGTAAAGGGCGGAGGCGAATTGAACGCGATGCGCTAGGCTCCCATCCGGCTCCGTCACACCGGCTATCACCTTCGACGAGCTAATTGTCCTTGGTATTGGCGTTCTGGTGTTTTCCTTAGCGGCTAAAAGTTCACTAATGGCCAATTTTTTCGTAAATAGATCTGGACTGATGTACCTCAAACTTACTAAGAACAATGCTTTTCCGCCAAACCTTGGATTTAAGCGTAAGGTCTTGAACTTTCTATTGGTGCCATAACAACTTTTCATTGAGTTCACGTCGAAGTTTTATCACTCTTGGTTAGCATATTTGCTTGTTTGTCCGTTATTTTTCTCATGTTTTGGCAGTTTTACTTGTATTTGACGTTTGCCCTAAGCAACGTAATAAACTCATACTTTCTTCTCCAACAAGAAAAGCTAACATGTGTTAAACATTGCGGCTTTAAGACGGATATCCAATTATCTATCTTTGTCTAAATATTTAACCACTCCATTTTTTCTAGCAAATTTTTCCTTTTCTTGCAAATATTATAGCTCATCATGCTTTTGCGCATTGGCTTGTTGAGGTTTCTTGTTGATCTTGGTTAGGGGGCGCGTGGAGCTTAGTCGGAGGAGGCGCCGGCTGTCGCCTGCAACCGATACCAGGTTCTTGGTTCGGATTTCCCGCCCAGGCCAACCAAGCCTTCCAACCCTCCGGGGTCGGTGAATTGGTACCAGACTAGTCTGGGAAGGATAAAGCGCTGGCTTGTTCATCGGCTGGCCACCGCAAGTCATTGTATGGACAAATACGCATTCAAAACGTCTCCACGACATCCCGTAGATGTAGAATGCGTGACGCATCCCAAAAAGGATCGAATAACACCGTCATTTATCCTTTTATTTTATCCTTGGTTACCACGTTGTGTGACTCGTCATGTTATTTTATCCTTGGTTACCACGTTGTGTGACTCGTCATGCTGTGTTCATGAATTTCTTCTATTTTAAAATTACGTGCAAATTTATAAGCAAATAAAAATAAACAAATAAAAAATACGAATATAATAAACAAATAAAAATAAACAAATAAAAAATATATAAAATAATAACAAAATAATAAATAAATATAATAAGCATAATAAAATATGCAAAAATAACAAATAATAAACAAATAAAAACAATTACTTAAACATGCATTCTCTATCGATTCATACGAGATTCAGATGTTTTTAGCAACAGCAGCACAGTTACATGTCCTTTTTCACTAATCAAATTTTTCGCGTGGCAATTTTAGCAATTTGTCAGGTAGCATTTTTCTTTGCTCCGGTGTTCCCATCTAGATTACTGCAGGAAGCACAAGGTCTTGTGTTTTCGCTGTTCAAGTTTTTCGAATGATCACAAAACGGCAACGGTGGTGTACCATCATCTAAGAAACAAAATCAGAAAAAAAATACCAGAGAAGTACTGTACGGAATCCTAAAGAGAAACCTCTTCTTGACTTATATGTTCTTCTAATATCCTTCTTGTGAAAGTGACGACTCTGGCCAGGAATTGACATTATCGACAGCTATCGCCAGTTGTCGATCGATATTGCTTGCGTGCTGTGAAAAATAAACACGAATACAATCATTTCAGATGTGTTGATTGTCGTGCTGTCAATTAAGCATGGTATCCATGTGCTAAAAAGTTCTCTGAACAAAAATCGATAAAATCGATAGATAATGTCATCCCGATCGAGTTCTTCTGATGTTCTTCTCTGTTGTGAAGCCCGTCCATTACGTAGTAATCATGTTGGTGGTTGGTGTGATTTGTACCCAAAATGGTTCTTTTCGTGTTTTTGTTTCTCCACCAGTAAGCATATTCGCTTGATACTCACAGGAAACGTTTGATGCTTGGAAAATCGATAAAACCGATCGATAACACCCAGCGGATAACTACTACATACATGCGTGTTGCTATGCGTGACAGCGGCCATCAATTTGGTGCTATTCTTATCTGAAACGACCAACTGTTAGAAAAATTTATAGATTTGCCTAATCTAAGAGGTCGGTAAACTTGGTCGGAAGATGCGAACAGAAACGCGGACCTGCTGTTCTCATGTAGTGGGCGTAGTGAGAGGAAGGGTTCAGAACCCGCTCAGGCCAACCAAGCCTTCCATCCTTTCGAGATGCAATTTGGTGCGAATTTACTGGGGGTAGAAAAGAGATGTGACCATCAGCGTGCCAATTCTTGTATAGACAAGTACATGTCCAAGTTGCTTCCACAATATCTTATAAAAGTAGAATGCACGGCGCATCCTCTCAAGAGATTGACTAACGCCAATACTGTAGACTTTTACTTTCAAGTTAGCAATCCTAAATATGAGGTCACTGTTTTGCTACTGGACCTGCCGGGAAGGATGAAATTGTTGTATAATCGAAACACGAAAGCAAATTGTCTCCACGGTAGTAGGATACATGGCGCATTCGAAAGAACAATTGTCTGACGCCGTCATTAATCCTTCACTCTTCTTCACATACAAGCTCATGCTATACAACTAGAGGTTGATAGCCAATAAGGGTCACGACATCTCCTAGATGATACATGCATGGCGCATCCCTGAAACCTTTATGGGTGCTGGCTAACATCCCTGCAATACGTGCTGATGAAGCAGGATGTGGTCAGATTTGCTTGACGATAAAATTGTCAGTGGGAATGTGAGCCGGTCTGGAAACTCTAGGGCTCAGTTTACATTCAAAAAACACTAAATTTCTGAGAACCTACAGGTCTCCTCTCTACAGCAGGCAGGACTCATTAGCGGGCTACATTTTGCATGAATAGTGTCTTGCAGATACCTGATACTCGTGCCTAGCCATGAGCCACTTTTTATAGATCTAGAACGTTGACTCATACTGGTGATAGGAAGTCACCCAATAAATAAACCTCCTCAACGATTCTTTGCGGATTTCGCCGGCCGTCTCTTACACAGCGCTATATAGCCTTCGAAAGAAAATGATTTGCTTTATCAAAGTATGTATGCGCGTTTCTTTTTTCATACTGAATTTTGTCAATTTTTAGGTCTTAAAGTGAAAAGCGAAAAATTGAAAAAGTGGCCATCTGCGCAGTCTCTCCGCTTAGGTTCGGAATTTTTGCGCAGTTTTTTAAAGCATTTGGAAGACAATGTCCTTTAATCTAAGAATACTAAGAATACGTGTCGGTCCTATTTGCTCATTTGTCCTTTATTGATTTTTGGGTCATCAAACTGGGACGTCCGACTTTTCAGTTTGAATTTTTACCAACAGCTCCTGCTCTGTGGTGGACTTTTTTGCTTGGTGTTGTATGTCGTTCAAAAGGGGATGTCTTGCTCAATAAGAACTTGCGTCGCGTTTATTGGCTCATGCTAATTCCTGTCGAATATCAAAAAATTCCAAAAAGAGAAAAATCATCTTCACCAACAACTCCTTCTCCTTGTTCAGAGGTAGATATTCAAAAGAAATCAGCATGAGCCAATAATCGCGATAAAAAATTCGGACGGAAAAGTCGGACGTCCCAGTTTGATGACCTAAAAACCAATAGAAGACAAATGAGCAAGCAAGATTAACAAGTATTCTTGTAGTACAGAACATTTTCTTCCAAATACTATGAAAAACCGTGCAAAAAATTCCAAACTTAAGCGGAGAGACTGCGCAGATGGCCACTTTTTCACTTTTTCACTCTTCACTTTACCGACCTAAAAATTGGCAAAGTTCAGGATGAAGAAGGAAACGCAATACGACCTGATAAAGCAAGTCATTTTCTTTCGAAGGCTATATAGCGCCATGCAAGAGACCGCCGACGAAATCTGCAAAGAATCGCTGAAAAAACGGTGGGGACTTATGGGACAACCTAATAAATGCTTGATCGGGGTGGGATACCAGCTTCCATCAAGTGAATGTGCAAACTATCAAGCCATCGCTGCCTAGCCGTCCTTTAGGGCGTTTTCCGGGCACATCTATGTTGAGACCAATCTTCCAAACGGTGTCACTTCTCTGATCTAGGGGGTTAAGGTGGGACATTTCCAAAGCATTCCTAGCCAATCTCAGCTGTCAAGCCACCATCAGCGAAAACACTATGGAACCGGCTCAGCTAATTTTGGATGATCTTCTTCAACCGATATCATTTTGGATTCCTGAGCGTTGACTGAGCTAAGAGCAGCGAAGACCTTCATTCACTTGTGTCAACCCTATGCGTCCTCGCGATTAGTCGTTCGGCGACGTTGATTGTGTGTTCATC
Organism: Heligmosomoides polygyrus polygyrus; assembly: GCA_947396885.1. Taxonomy (NCBI): domain Eukaryota; kingdom Metazoa; phylum Nematoda; class Chromadorea; order Rhabditida; family Heligmosomidae; genus Heligmosomoides; species Heligmosomoides polygyrus. Next base: position 19,226,874 of record OX377202.1, read on the forward strand.
TGGCTTCTGTAGGGTTTAGGGTCCAGGTTTCCTACTTAGGTAGGGTAAAGTCTGAGTTCAGTTTCTGGAAATTTGAAGCGATTTCCACTCATTCCTTTTTTCCACCCAGAGCACCCATTCCTTTCTCAGAAGAAAACTATAACATTAAGCTAACAAGACGTCCATGCCATCCTACCGAATACTTTAATTAGCTGCGTAAGAAATGTGATTTTTGACTCAACATAACCATAGTGTATGATGGCCGAACACTAGCTAGGATCTCTTTCTAGTCATGGAATTCTTGATGGAAATCATTCATCTCATTTTCTTCTTTTCCCCATCTCTTTTGTATGCTTGCGTTAGCCTCGCTGACAAGGCAGCCGTAGCTATTATTCTGGTCCATAAACGATGGCCCTGTTCTTTTTTCGACCACTGTGACTTAACTATAATATGTTAGTGATTCAGATTGAAAAGCCTACATATTTGCTTGAGCGATTTGTGCATTAGTACAGCACCCATTTTTTCTCTGCATCCTTATTTGTTCTTCAAGAGTCGTGCACTCATTCCCTTTCCTTTTCTTTTCTTCCCTTTCATTGTTTTTAATAGTCGATTAATCTGGTTTCTCTTAAGAATCTTCTTCCTTATTGCAGCATGTGGTTTGAATTGGCATAAATAAATAAACCATTAATAAATAAATGGCAGATTTGAGCCGCCACATTTACGTGAATGTTTCCCCTCATATATTCCAGTTTTTTTAGCCCAAGTAAAGTCAGTCAACGTTTCCTTTTATGAAGTAGCTAGTAGGAATGCCCAGACCTGATCTCCGCTCCTAGTTCGGGGCAAGTTTCTGAATGTCGACCATTACCGAGTCATCGAAAGTTTTCACATCTTCTACTCAAGCTGTTCACTAGACTTGACAACTCCTGTCAGATTTCTCACGACTCAAGGGCATAATTTTTCTCGAAGGAGTCTAGAGGGTGGTAAAGAAGCGTTCCTTCCTCTGGATCAGTGGCCACTATCGTTTTCGAGTGCCTCGAAAATCATTTATGAAGCCAGTAGTTCAGCCCTTTCTACAGTACGGTTTCTATTATCACGGAATATTTAATTCCAAAAAGCAATGGAAGTCCTTCACTTGCCGTTATCCATATTTGAATATAAACATAGCAAAAAGCTAATAATACAAAATTGTCACGTAAATATACGCCCAATTAGGTATTGGACAATATCCTTAAAACGCGTTGTAAAAGTAATTGAATACATAAGAGAATTGCATATTGAAGCATTCAAAGATTACTTTCAGATTGAGATAACACATGAGACAGATTATGTTTGTTCCAAAATCTCCGTTTCTCCTATAGATATCAAACATCATGACAGTGTGACCGTTAATGTCCATAAAAGCTGCATTGAAGAAAATTTCTTCCCCAGTCAAGCTTAATATTATGCACTTAAGCATAGCGTTCCTGATGAAGTAGAGGAAAGCTGCTCATATAGAAGACGTCATGTGTCACTACTAAATACTCGAATGCGGAGAAAAGTCGATGCCCTTCTCAGTAGTGGTTGTGTTGCCGTTTGAATTACATCTCGAGCGAAACCGTTGTAAAGAGAAGCTATGCTGCAGAATTCTCCATGAGCGCAAGGAAATCCTTCCTCCCTAAAATCACTTGCGTTAAGCGTTTATTTTCTTCAAGAATTTTCCATCCCCCAACGCTGGTTGATGTATACCCCAGTGGTTGATGGGATTCCTTCTGGTAGATGCTGCCGCAGGACGACTGCTTGTTGTTTAGATCTAGCAATTTGAAAAAAAGCAATCCAACGCCACCAGCATAATCCTACCATAATGAGATGTTGTTACCATCAATCATCTGACAATCTTGTTCTCCAGAAAATGATCACTTATTCATCACAGTTCATCTTTTCGTCCCTGATATTCAGAACGGGGTAACGAACAAAATCTTCAGGTTTGGCCTATGCTAGGCCCACAAAGGCGAAAAAGGGGAGGAAACTGCTTACCGGCTAAGAACTGAATCAAGCTAAGATGATTTACGAGATGGCTATGTATACAATAGAAAAAAGGACCGCTTCATCAAGATACAAAGAAAGAAATGAAAAATGACCGATGTCGTAGTCCACGGGTGCAAATGATTACCACATTCCTCTAGGTGAATGATTGCCTTTTGCAGTACAGATATTCTTCATCGGATTCGAGGAGGTCGTCAACGATTGCCCTCATTTATTAGGTGTGCAACTATGAAGGTTCGCTTCACTTTGTCTAAAAATTTTCGTGAATCGACTTTTTTCAAAACCTTTGTTGACATCTATCTTGTAGAACGTTTTATTCGCCATCTGATGCCGCTTAGATACAACAAGATTGCGGAGCTATCGACAGTATAGGTGTACTCAAATAACCTATTCGAAGAGGTATTCGATTTTTGAGTAGGTAGTAGGAATATATAAATGACTTTCACTCGAGTTTGAATGCTGGAATTCGACTATTCAAAAATATTCTTTTTTGAATCCATTCGAATTCCAGTATTCATGCGCGTTTTTCGGATGTATTCAAACTGGAAGGTTCAGAAAAACTACACTTTTCGAATATATTCGAATTCGAATATTCGAAATTCGTGAGCATTCGAAACCATTAGAGCCTTCGAAAGCTTTCTAGAGCACAACTATAATCGATAAGCATTTGGGGGCGCACTCAAGAAAGGAGCTTGCACGAACTCATGGCTGTTGGTTCAGACCCTACTCTGGCCAGCCATACCTTGCACCCTTGCAGGGTTGGTGAACTGGTAGCAGAGTTGTCTGGAGTAACGATCCATCTACTGGTCACGACAGGTCACTGCATACTTCTTCGAACTGCATCCACGACACCCTTAGAACAGGAACACGCGTGGCGCATCCCCAACAGGGATTGATTAACATCGACCATTTTTGAAATTTTATGTATTGATCTATAGAGGATGTTCAAGCTGTGTGATTGCTCAGAAAATTTTTACTTTCCAAGCATAGTGTTTTGAGCTTGTGCAGCTATGTCTTCAAATAGCTTCCACGATATTCCGTAGAAGTAGAAAACTTGAGGCATCCCACACAAAAGGAGAACGTCATCTGTTTTTCTAATAAGTCATAGTCATTGCTCAGCATCCTATTCAGGATGACTGTAGTGAACAGATGGTATGTAGAATAGCGGTCAGATCAGGTGTCAGCCAGTTGTCAGTTGCCATAGTCATGGACGTCTCCCGTCTTGTACAGCAAGACGGTATCGTCGCTGGTCTTCTATTGAGATGGAATCTTGCACTCTGACAGCGTATGAAGCCAGGGTGTTGATGAGCACCGAGTTGGAGTAGCCGTGCAAACAAGCAGGATTTCGGAGAGGATTCAGCACGATCGGCCCAATACACATCGCTACGAAGCTCATCGAAGCATCGGGAGAGTACAAGCTGCCGCTGTACCTGACGTTCATCGATCTGAAGAAGACATTCGAGTCTGTCGAAACTGAATCGGTCATCGAAGCCCTGCGCACTCGGGGCTCAGCACATCTGAGTCCAAGAGCTGTATAGTGGATTCGCGACCAAGATTTCACCATTCTTCAACGACGTCGTCATCAACGTGAAGAGAGTGGTTTAGCAAGAGGATTCCATATCCACGAAGCTTTTTAGCACTATTCAAAAACGTCATGCGTCATCTGGAATGGGAAGACATGGGAGTGAAGGTCGACAGCCGGCAAATGCACCATCTTCGCTTCTCTTACGACATAGTTCTTATAAATAACATCGAGCAACAGCCAGAGAGAGCGAATGCTCTCGGACTTCGATCGTGAATGCGGGAACGTTGGGCTGCAGTTGAATCTTACGAGACGATTTTCATGAGGATTGGACGAGTTGTTGATGCCTCATTCTCGCTCAACGGAACGTACATCTCGAAACGCTCCAGCTACGTGTATCTGGGTCACGAAGTCAACATGGCCAACGACCTTGCGCTGGAGCTTAGCAGGAGAATAAGAGCTTTCAAGAGCGTCGGAGAAGACGCGAATAAAACGAAGAACGTCACAGAGCGCGCCATGCCGGCAGCTAGTTCCAAACAGTAGGCCATGCTCGTCCAAATGCATAGATAGGCTACTTCCATTATCGCATCAGCGTACCGTCACTCTGCGAGCGGTTGCGCCGACTCGATCGATCCTGCTGGGCCTACAAAATTAGCCGTGCACTGAAGATTCAATAGCATTTTGAAATCAAACTTCGCAGATCAATTCTAACTATCAAATTTATCTACTACAATCATGACAATTCAGAGCATGCTAACAGATTTCAAAATGATTTCTTTCAGCCTCCACACAGTCTTTCAGACATTCGACAAACGCTTCGCATGTAGCACGCAGGTACAGCTCATCAATTTCGTCCTAGGATTTCAAAAGCGCCTCTTTAACTAGAGTACGTCTTACTCCATTTAAACCAGCTCTAACCGTAAAGAAGGTGGCTCTTAGTGAGGTTTTATGTGATCTAAAAACAGCTTATCTGTTCCACCCCTAGTGACTGAGGGTCGTAGGGTATAGAATTTTGTGCAGGAAACTGGGATCAGGTGGTTGATTAGTTTATAGACCATAACTATATCGAAGTAAGAGATTAACTACATGCTTGTGGTTGTGTTGCTTTCAAACCGGCGGTGCATTCTGATGTGGAAATAGTAACCAAATTGGATTCTTTTTTCTTTGCTTAAAACTATGTACTATCGAATAGCGTAGGTCCACAAAGATTCCATGAGTTTTTGAATAAAGAATCAAATTCCTTATCCGGAGCATGTTTATCTTTTTCCCTAGTAATCTTAGGTCTGGCCTGGATCACAAAACCTAGATCAGTGTTCTATAAGCACTGTTAGGCTGTTAACAATGCGCTCCATAGGGGACATTGGATCCATCCTAGTCGGAGGAGGGCATGCGGTGTCTTGCCTCTCCAATCTCCTCTTCTGAGTTTGTTTCAGAGCTTTAGCTACTGCCAAATGATACAATGGTACCCTTGCGAACTCAGTTTTTGAATAAAGAATCAAAGTATGGTAATGGCAGTTTCTCGGACCCCGGATTTTTGGATGATTCGGATAAGATGGATTTTGCGGACCCCGGATAATTGGATGATTCGGATCGCGCATGTGTGTCTTTGTTTCAAACCGATATAGGCACGAACAATCCAAAGGTTTCATAGGAAACGCGGAAGACTAACCTCCTTTAGGTAACTAGTGACCCAGCAATTCAAGGTGCGGCAGATAGCTCCACTTAGGTTCTGAAGTGCTAATATGTTCGATTCTACTATCCACCGACCCCTCAAGTTATCATAAAGGCAGTGGAAATGAAGAGTAACTTTTCAGGCAGCAAAATCATAGTTTAAAACTATTTTGAAAACGTTTTCCAGCGCGGAACAGGAAACTGTCTCGTCAACTCAATTGGTGCCGTTCAGATGTCGAGGATGACGGCTGCAGAACACGTCCCATTTTCAGTTTAAACTGCACACTTTTCACGGAAACTCAGGCACTGTTCTGGACTAGCCCAAAACTTTTGAAATCAAAGCAAACTTTTTCAAATTGAAATGACCTCCTTATGATTTAAACAGTAAACTCTTCAAACCTTATATTGTGATCACTGTGTTCTGTGTTGATTTCTAGTGCTATGTTCTTTTTACGTGGATTGCCACGTACAGTAAGTAAATAATTTCTTTCCGTGACTCATTACTATCGTCTAAAGATGGTGAAAGAAAATACTTCGTGTCCCCAGAACATAGATATCCACCCCCTGTACTGCCACAAGTTGCTGCTCGGAGAGATCCGCTCACATCAAAAGAGCACCGGATCCGGACTTGAATCCAATTTTCGCAGCCCTTAATTGGTTGGGCAGCACAACACTAAGGAAAAGTGCAACCGTATAGTGCATAACGGCTAACCATTTTTCTTCGCTGATGACGCTGGAGAAGATTAAGCATGTCGGCGAGAGTTTGTGCCTGATTCTGCTGCTTCTGCTAACCGTTATGGAGGATTCCAGTGGACTGCCTCCTCAAAGAAGGACCATTTTAGAGATGGAAAGGAAAGAGCTAGGCTTGTTTTGGCTGGGGCTTACTTAACGAGTTTAACGAGTCGACAGATATGTAGTTCTTCCGATGTCACTTTGGAACGACCGTGTCTTTGAAATTTTCGTTAATGTTTGTCATATTCCATTAAAAATAGTCTGGTTGGGCGCCATGCTACTTAGGGAACTTCTGTACTCAAGGCTCTATGGAACACTCTCTCGAGTTCTCTGTCTGAACGTGATTCTGCATACAACAGCACTGTCACATCCTTCTGCTGAACTTTCGGGGTAGCTATGGATCGAGCCACTTCGGCGCAGCTCTTGTTTACTCTAACCAGGGAATGCCCTCAGCTTCCCATGGAACTTCGGAATGTGACCTTTGTCACGTGAAAGAGCTCGAGACGCTGATCACAGACATGTAGACCAAATTTGCCAAATGGATCTCCTAAGCGAGTCTTCCATGTGTTAGGCGCGCTCAATCAGCGTCTAGGGGGGGGGGGGGGTTATTTGGGGTGCTGATCACGAATCTGACATCCGTTTTTGCGATTCGGTCGGAGACCACCCATACCGTTGCTACAACCGTTCTGCCGAAGTCGTGTCGGTGGAGTCGGAACTATTAACTAGTGCCCAGAGAAATCGGTGACTCTGCCTGGAGCACCCTAGTTAAAGGTAAGGGTGGTCTCCTACCGAGTCGTGAAAAACGAATGTCAGATTCGTGATCAGCACCCAAATAACTCCCCCCCCCCAGACGAAGTTTCAGTGAAAAATTTTTTTTCGACCGAAGTCGTGTCGGTGAAGTCGGAACTTTTAACTAGTGCCTTTAGGCCTTTAGTTTTTATTTATTATGTTAATTAAGTTTTGTTGATTTTTGATTTTATTTTTACTTTTTATTTTGTTCTGATTCGAATTTCTGACTTGCTTCACGTCATGAATAAAACATTTTACCTGAAACACGTTTCCGTCTTCAAATAGACGTGAATGCAAGTCGCCATTAGCCGTTCGCTCAAAAATGTGCTAAAAATGAGATTATAGGTCCTCGTCGAAGATAGATCACAAAATGCAGAAAACACATCAGCGTCGGGAACCGAACCAATGGACCCAATCCTTAGGAGCGAGCACTCTACCACTGCGCCGCCGCCGCTGCTGAGGGTGCTGATAGTCGAACCGCTGATTTCCGCGCAATACTGCGCCCAACGCTGATTGAGCGCGCCTAACACACAGAAGACCTCGCGGCTTCCGCCGGTCATAACTCGCTTAGGAGATCCATTTAGCAAATTTGGTCTACATATCTGTGATCAGCGTCTCGAGCTCTTTTACGTGATATAGGTCTCAATCCGAAGTTCTATGGGAAGCTGACGGCATTCCCTGGTAAGAAGTTTGCGCTTGGTTGACCTGATTAATTATTAAAATATTATAAATTAATTATTCTAAGCAAATGTGGCGGGCTAGTGCGGACCATTCAAACGATGTCACATGCACCTAGTAAACAACTACGAGAAAAACACAGTTGATGTCATGCCATTTATACCACTTTCTCAGCAAATTGATCTGTTTTCTAAGCATGCATAACGGTTTTGGAATCGAACTGAACGTTTTCCGCTTAAAAAGCGCCTTCCAGATTAAACTAGAGACTCTCTGAGATGTTTAGAATAATTTTTTGCTCGAGAAAAATGTTTAACTTAAATGCTAAAATGAAGACTATGACTTTCTCTCAAACTTCTTCATTTGTCCCAATAAGTGAACACTCTGTTTGCAATTCTAAGACTTTTACTGCAAAAAACTAGTGCTTCAAATTTTCATCTAATGTGCAGAAACACAGCATATTTTAGCCTAATTTTATGAAACAAGAGATCGCGCCATGCGCTCGTGTAGCTCACCACAATTTTTAATCGATTGAAAGTATAAGAGCTGCTCATCTGAAAAGTGACTAAGTGGAGATATGCGCATTTTTAGTTTCTTCTATAGTACTGTTGATAAGTGTTTAACTCTAGACAAACATATTTTATTCTATCAATCGAATGAGAATGGCGACGTCTATGGACGGGAGCATGGCTCAATCTCTTTTTTAGCGCTTTAAAATGCTGTTTTTATACGTTTTAGAACAAGTGTTAAACCATCATTTTCATTGAAATCTAAACTTCAAAAAATTCTGGACAGAAAGCACACTTGTTGGGCGACATGAATCACGAATTTCGAAGAAAGTCTTCTAAGTTTTCTTTAAAAAAATTATTCTGGCCATCTCGTGCAGTATCATCTCGGAGTTGTGTATGGAAAACGTTCGCCTTGCTATAGAAGATGTTAATCTGATTTCAGAGTTATTACGCTTGCTTGGAGTTTGTGTGTCCATATTGCCCATTCTGATGTGAGAATGCGCTAATCCGTCATTTTGTCCAGCTTCATACGGGTCTGTCTGTCCGTCCGTGCAAAATCTATCGCCGATGGCCAAGCATATATGGACAATTAACGAAGCGGTTGATGTGAACCAACGCACATTTGATGACCTGTAGCTGTATGGACTTCTGAGAACAGTATCGACTGAATTTAATTAATCTGACTGAGTTAAAAATACAGCTGCCTGCTACGCCTGAAGTGTCCCTATCCTCTACATTATCCTTCCATGAGTTCTCTATCTAACAGGTGGACGCATCACAATCGCCTAAGAGCCGCAATAAAACGCCACATGACTTCGCATTTTCTATCGAAATATGGCCCATATAGTCGTTGGAAAACCTACCTTTGAGTATGGAGTATTTCCGAATAGCACTTCCTTCGTGATCGACAATGTGGTTGCCCGTAATTACACTTACAGTTGGACAAACCGCTATGCTGCTTAGGTGCCTGTATCGTTCTTGTACATGATGAGAAACAAAGCCGGGAAACATAAGTCCTAGTCTACAATGTGGCCTGCTTGGATAACCCGGTCGCATCGATTTTCTTTTGGAATGATCTCCTGGCTCGCTTCCTTCTCTACATGCATGCAGGCCACATAGCAGACTAGTACTGAAGCGTTCAATGCGTGCTTATCCCTTTATGCACTTGGGGCCTGTTCACACTTCGCAACAACAGAGACTCGTCGCTCGTGCAAAACATGCATATCGATCAAAACCGAGCGTATGCCTCCGAAATGTGTTCATACTCGAGCGATTCATTATGAAAAATTTTAAAATATTTTTCTATCTTTCTAAATTTAAAATTCTTGCGTCAAGAGATCAATCCAACCTTCACTTTCAAGCCGTTATAAGGCCGGTGACAATGTTTATAGAATAGAATACAAAAACAACAGTAATGACAATAAAATAAGTGACTCAGTTCATTTTGTTTAAGCCTCAAGTGACTACTGTCGAGGTTATAATTCTGCGCAAGGACGTCTCGTTGCTGAAGAACTGCTCTAGCGCCATCCGGACTCGAACACTAGCCGGGCAGGATGCTTCGCCATTTCACCACTTGTTTTGCATTCTTAAGTTGTTTAAGCATCCTTATAATAGAAAGCTCCTTGATCAAACCTGTAAAAATTCTGTTTAAGGATAAATATCAAAAAGTGCCTCAAAAATGTTGTTGTTTGTTGTTTACATGGATGACAGTTACATTCTTATCGTTATGTGTCGTTCTTTCACACTTTTCATGCTAGGCAATGACGTAGAAGGGAGGTGAATGAATAAGTCTTTACGCGTTGAATAAATAAATCAGCTGTCGTCCTTTTGATTATTGAGCTGCTCGGCGAGCGCCAACAACTTGACCATTCGTCCCCGTCGCATGCCAGAGTGTTCCAATGGATCCTCCTCGCTCTAGGAACACGACGAGCGTCATTATCGTTCGTTCAGTGCTTTCACGAAGAACTCCGATCAACGCGTTGGTGGGCGTCCAGGTGTTTTCTTGCACCCGCGGAATCCAGTCGGTGACAGCTCTTGTCTATTAAGGGGGGGGGGGGCAAAAGTAATGAGACAAAATGAAAAAATCTTTATCTCTCTATAACTCAATTACAACTCAACGATGCTGAGGAATGTATTTGCCATTAAGGGCAAGGACCTTGCTGCCATCGCTCAGCCAACTTCCTGATACCATCCTTCCAGAACTGCTTGGGCTTGGTGTTGATCAACTGCTCGACATGGTTGTCAAGGACGGCTTGGGTTCTTGTGTCCCTTCCGACTAGGAAGTCCCATAGGCTCAAGAAGCGTGGTAGTTGCATGGAGAGATGTCCAGCGAATACGGTGGGTGAGGCATGTGAACGTAGCCCAGCTGGCCAAGCTTATCCGTGGTTACTTGTTCCCGATGGGGTGCGGCGTTGTCGAAGAGGAGAAACTTCTTGAAGCGCTGCGAATGAATAAGAGCGAGTCGCCGGCCCATCTCTTCTATTTCGTTCACCATGGCCTTGGAGTTCATCGTAGTGCTCTTGGGAAACAGCTTCCGGTAAACCGATCCATAGGCGCAGACCCAAAAGCTCCAAAGATGCTTCTCGCCGTGAGCATCTCGCCGAACGAAGGTCGGTAACAGGTCACCAGGCCTCACCCAGACTCGCTGCTTGGCAGGGTTAAGGTAGAAGACGTACTTTTCATCTTGCGTGAATATTGAGCCCAGGCTGCTCAGGGTTGGGAATTGGGGGAGATTTGCGCAACACAGGTCGACTCGTCAGACTGGGGTTTCTGCATGAGACAGGCTGGGGTTTTGGCATGCTTCTGGAAAGGGCGGAAGTGGTAACTTCTCAGATGGGCTTCAGTAAGTAGCATACAAACATACAAATACGTCAAGCATAAAACCAGGCTCCAGCCACGAGATATATGGACACGGCATGGGGTGTCTCATTACTTTTGCCCCCCCCCCCTAACAGCAGGGGCCGGATTCATCAACGACTTACAGCACTTTAACAGAGAAATTACAGCCGAAAGTCCTGAAAACGCGACTTAACAGCAATCTTTATGATGAATTCTCTGCAGAATTCCTTGTAAGAGGAGGTAGCAAGCTCCGGCTGTCGGTCGAATTCCAAACACCGTTACTTTCACAGCGCTTCTATATATATGTATATATTTAATACATAAGCTTACACTTATGTTAAATGAAATAAAACTAACAGTAAACAGCAATAAAACGTACGAAGAAGAAAATCATTAAAAAAGAAAGAAGAATGGAGAATGAAGCCTGCGCAAGAACGAGAACGGCATAAGGTATCATTCGGGCAAAGAAAGTACGTAACTCCTAAGCTTGTTGTAGCTAAGGATAGCAGAAGAATTTTTTAAGATCTTTTCGAATAAAGGCTGTGTCCTATTGACGAAGAAAAACCGGCAACAGTTGTGTCTTGCGGTATTAACCTGTACTTTCCTGACTCCCCCTCGGGTAGAAGAATTTCTCACCGAGAAGAAGTCATCCAACTTGACTCCAGATTTACCGAAAAAAATCTTGTATAACAGCAACAAGTCGTTTGCCTTTCCTCTTGTTGACAATTTTTGTAAGCCGAGATTTGCATTTCGTTCTGTGCTTGTGGGAATTTGATCGTACAGGAAACCAAGCATTCGGATCATTAGCTTTCTTGTCAAGCTATTCTGAACCTTTTCTAACTTCTCGATAACTGAGCGCTTATACGGTGAGAAAACTGGCGTTCCGTACTCTAGGAGTGGCCTTATGTAGGACTTATAGGCTTGGATGAGGACCTCAGGTCTTTTGGTAGACAAAGCCCTAAACAGCCTGGAGACCATCGCCATAGCTTTATTTGCAATGACCTCACAGTGCTTATCAAAGTTAAGATTCTTAGTAACTATAAAACCCAAATCAGCCACTTCATCTAACCCCTCGATTGGAGAACCGTCAAGATGGTATTGATGCCTAGGATCGGCATTCCCCAAATGTAGGACTTTAGTCTTGATTTTAGAGGTCGGTAGTTTCCAAGTGGTAGACCAGGACTGCAGTGCGTTAATGGCCAGTTGTAAAGCAATGAAGTCTTCTTCAGAATCTACAGTGCGAAAGATCTTTATGTCGTCGGCAAAAGCGCTGAACTCAGTCCCCTCAACGCTAAGTATGTTGGCGAGCTCATATGTGTAGATATTGAAGAGGATAGGTGATAAAACACCACCCTGCGGAACTCCACTGGTGATAGCTCGAAGTTTGGAGAGTCGTTCATTGATGCGGACAGAGAACGTTCGGTTTTTTGGAAGTCAGAATTCAATGAGTCAGAATTTTCGGTAGTTTCTATGTAACACCACTGTATTGTGAACCCGCTGTAGAATGTTACCGCTGCAACGTGTAACGTTGACGAATCCCGTCCTAGTTGCCTACGAAGCGCCTTACACGGCCCGCCAACCTGTCGAATCAATCGACGCCTGTTCTCCTAGGCATACCATACTACGTGGAAGTCGAATTGCCCAACCTGGCGTGTCCGCTTATAAATAGGCTCCCTGTAACGGGAAACTTTTCTAATTCTGAGGGATATCGTGTCAGAATTTCAATGCGTGTCTGGCGTATGAACTGTGGTGCCAGGCCGACTCAGTGTTATTGCTTCGTAGACGAGACCAATACAGCGAACGCTGAAGATGGAGGTTTGGTTGATTGGGTGCATCCTAACAATGATTTTATATTTAAGGGTCACCGAACTCTCGGCGTGTCCACCGATTCCAGCACGTCGTATTTCGGTCGCCAAGCGGTAGATCGCACGGTAGATACTTCAGGACAACCTTGGGTAATTAAACTTGAGTAATTGAACCGATAAATTTTCTTCACCATACTTTACTTACTTTGATAGTTTGATAATCCTTTTGTCGGTTCTAGGGTTTCTCAGTGGGGACCACAACTCTTTCGGACCGCTCGATCCCTGGCAGCTTGCATCCAGTGAGGCAGCTCTCTGAAAGATCTTGAGAATGAGTCTGCCCATCGCGTTGGCGGTCATGCCAGTGGTCTCTCATGGTCTCTTGTGAGCCATTCTATGACATGGAGCCTCCATCTATTGTCCTTTCGTCGAAGCACGTTTCCGCCACAGCGATATTTGGACTGCAGCGGGTGTGCTAATTGCGACTTCTCCCGTAGCTCTGAGCTTCGTAGGCCTTCTTGCCATTGCTGACGAAGGCTTGTCCTTAGAAGACATCTCTCCAGTGCACGATGCGTAGTTTGCATCGCTCTGGCGTCTTAACGGAGCGTTACTAAAGAACATAACACCTACGTGATCTAAAATAGACTACAAAACACCAAGAGCAAAAAATAATGAAGAGAATAGAAATAGAAACAGCACCACATCCTCAACCTCAACTACTTCGATGTTGAGTGCCGAGGCCGAGCTGTCATCGAGCTTATGTGTGCGGTATCGGGCATTTTATCACCATAGCGATGCTTTCCGCGATCTTTCAGCAAACCTTTTGAGAAAGGGATAATGCTACTGATAATGAAATTTCTTTCTACAAAAGAAAACACCTTTTCAAATAGAAATTCTCCCTCTAATTTGACACGAGGTCGTTATAGGTTAGGAGCACTCACAGAGGCTGATAGGCGGCTAGTGATTACTCTACAACAGTCAGCGAGAATGTTCGAACCTTCCCTGTAGGTTGTTTAGATAGCGGCTTCCTTCAACAGCGGTCTTTCCGCTTTTTCGCCATTTGGCAGTGCTCGGTACTAAAGCTCTACGTGCATTAAGTGAAGCATTAAGTGAAGCTTTGCGAAACCCTTTCGCGTCCTAGATTCCTTTTACGAGACCCTGATGTAGTTAGTCTTCAAAATTCTGTTATTGCCTTTCAAAAGGTACGATCTCGGTTCATCTGTGTTGACGTGAAAAGGGATACGTAGCTGTTCTGTGAAGTGCAACCTAGAAGGCGAGTAGGCGTAATGGGCCGCGCAGTAAGTTCCGGGCTTTTTCTTCAATTGCTTCTCGCCTACCCATTGTTCCTCACCTATGTAGTTTACAACTGTTCCTCCTAACTCGCTCAACATTATTTACTCAGCTTAAAACTGGCAAAGCTGTGAAGTTTTGGCCGGTTATTTCGAAACAGAGGAGCCATACAGGAAGCTTCCAGTAATTAGCCTCCATGCCCGACTTTCGCAAAACGTGAATATGTTGTTAAGACAGATTTAATTTCTCTGTGCCATGCGGGTTTGGTATGGCGGATCAACTTTTACTGACATTTCTGAGAAAAATATCGTCTTCTTCGAATGCTTGAAAGTATTTCGAAACTTCAGATTTAGACCTGGTGCTAATTTCGTGAAATCAAAATTTCACGAAACAGCGGCCACGAAAGGTTACTGAAACAATTCGTTTAAAATTTGTTTAGCATCTAGCGAAGAGTTGCCAAAAAATTGCATGTCCAACACTTTTTAAGACAAGGACTTTTACAGTATTGCTACATATTTTTGTGTAAACACTGGTCAAGCTCTTCTATTTTAGGCGTGAGAAGATCGTGGTAAAGGATATAATAATAAAAAGACGGTATGATTCGATAAAGGCGCATGTAGCGCAGTTGGAGAAGCTACCGGCTGTCGCGTGCACCCGATAACAGGTTGCTGGATTGGGTTTTCCACCTAGGCCAATCAAGCCTTCCATACCTTTGCGGTCGGCGAATTGGTACCAGAGTTGTCTGGGAACGATAGAGCGCTGACCTGCTCATCAGCTGGCACCGCAAGTCATTGTATGGGCAAATACGCATTCAATTCACCTCCGCGACATCCCGTAGAAGTAGAATTCGTGACGCATTCCAAAAGAGATTGAGTAACACCGTCCTTTATGCGTTTATCCGTATTAGTGAATCTCTTTGTGGAAAGCGCCAGGGCACTCTACTTCTACAGAATTTCGTGGGCACAACGGAGCGGGAACGTCAACGAGACAATCGTGGAGGAGCATAACTTGAAGGTTTGCTTGGTGACGGTGGCGAAAGGAACCTTTGTTGTCTATATTCTATTACGGTTGCTTTTATTTTTCTTTACTAAACATCTGGCCTATCTCTGTTTTGATTTAAACACCTAATATTAGATTGATCGTAAAGTCTTGCAACACTAGAGCAACAATATTCAAATTTGTCCTTATTTGCTAAAACAAAAAATCAATCCAGGATATATTTCCCATCTTAGTCTAACCATAAGACCCTGCCCTATCTTTCAGGCACCCTTTTAATTCCTTTCCGCCAGAATTACGAGGGCTGTGTGGAAAAGAATTCAGAAACCTTTATTTTCAGTTAACGTCGATCATCGAACTCTCTACCTCGAAGATGCTGCTTCAAAGCTCTGAACAGGGGGTAGTCAGATGGAGCGAGGTCTGAAACGTGCGTCGGTTGGGGCAGAACTTCCCAGCCTAACTCCTGGATTTTCTCGCGACTCACTTATGCGCATGAGGACACGCGTTGTGGTGCAGCAGGTAGACATTTTCCCGTTCTGGACGTTTTTGGCGCATGGCGTCGGCCAAGCTCTGGAGCTGGGTTGCGGAGACAGATGCTGTGACTGTGGTCTCACTATCCGGCAACCCCCAGTAAAGCATGCCTTCTGAGCCCAACAAAGGGGCGTCCGGAACGAGGTCGATTTCCAAGAGAGATATCTCTAGCCTTGAAGCACTGATAGCAACGGGCCACTGTGGAATTTGAATGAATTCCTCCTTGAATGCAGCGCAGATGTTGGAGGCTGCAGTCCTTGCGGAATGGCCTCGCAGGAATTCGTAGTAGACGATAAGTCGTAGGATGCTGCTGCTTATCTTTGACATTGTTGCTGTACACGTAATCGACGAGGCCTCATATAGTATGCTTGAAGAAGCTTCGAGAGTGTACTGTGACGTCACCACACAAGATCAATACTGTGAGAGTTTTAACAAATTTGACAGGCAGTAGCGCGTAGTGCTACGATTTTTCGATTAACCCAATATTAGTCATAGATAGACTTACGGTGGCCAACCGGTGAACATGTCAGTGACCTATCCTTTCTAGACAACATTGGCATCAATGCCCCGAACCGGAGGGTTGGAAAACTTGGCCTGGGCAGAAAATTCGAGCAAAGATCCAAGAGTCGAGTAAACGGGACGCCCGGCGCATGCACAGCGCTACCACATGTCTGAAAGAGGATATGTTGGAGAATACATTATTCGTATTCATTATAATGTAAGAATATATGGCACATAATTGGAGAATACATAACTCATATCCATATTCATTACGTATACACACTGAGGAATATAACATTTCGTCTGCAATTTTTTCTCCTAAGACGAAAATAATTCGGTTCACTTTTTTGAGGAAATCGATATCCATAGAAAAAATCCCCGACAAGGACTTAGGTATTTTGTCAACTTTCCCTTTATAGAATTCTAAGAGCAACTGGATGCAATTTGAGACGGCACGTATCCGTCATGAGGGACGTCAACGAGTTGAGCTATGACGATTTCGTGCATCAGATAACCGCAGGCACGTGTGAGATAGCAAAGTATGCTGAAAGAATAACCAGCGGCGCTTATGTTGGATAACCGTGCCAGTCTGTGACAAACAATTCTGATATCTTCGAAGGCTGATTTCATCTACTGGTTCCTGGCTTTCCTCCAGTGGCTCAACAAGAAGATGTCGTTACTGGACAATTAGGAAAGCTAAACCTGTTAAAGATGACCGGTAATGAAAACAAATAAAGGCAGATAAAGCGAAATCACCATTTTCACTTTTTTATTTTACTAAGTGTATCCAGGAATGTGGTAAGAACTCACTTCTTGTTGACGGTGGCAATTTCGCTTACTTAGTGGGACGGTACCCTGACTGCCGCTATTCGACATCTCCCACGACATTGCTCAGAGATTCATGGTGACATCGTATGTAGAGTTGAGTGACCCACGATTGTAGCAAATTTCAGTGGCCTTTAGTTTGTTTCTTATAGCGACATATTCTCTAAAGTATAGTATCCTTTACAAAGCACTAGTGTGTAGTGGTATGTATCTCCAAGGGGCGCGTGTAGAGCAATCGGAGGAGCTGTCGGCTGTCCGGTGATACCAGACTCTTGGTTCGGACTTCCCGCACAGGCCAACCAAGCCCTCCATCTCTGTGAGTCGGTGAATTGGCACCGGACTTGAATAGGAAGGATAAGTGACGCACTTGTTCATCGATGTTCCAGTGCAAACCATTCTATAGACCAACTGCATTCAATTGGCATCGACGACATCCCGTAGAAGTAGAATGTATGGCGCATCCCAAAAGGGAGTGAATGACGTCGCCCTTTATTCTTATCCTTTATCTATTTCCAAGAGTTTTCTTAATAGTTTTATGTTTTATTTCTTAGACTTATGGATTTCTCTGCTTTGTCTGAAGTATCGAATCTTTTACCATAATTTACTACATCTACAGTTGGTTTGTAATCATTTTTGTTCCTTCTTGCCTACGTGGTTTTTCACGCACAAATAAATAAATAGACGTTTTTAAGAGCAACTAACCATGGGAGCACGCTTTTGGTCACCGACATGCTCAAATGCCTGTGGAAGGTCGTTGTGAAAATCAAGGCACGCAGGAATTTTTGAGACCATTCTTCACAAGGTGGAATGGGCCGTCGAGCAGTTTATGACCTCAAATAAATTCGCTCAGATGATCTCCATTGTCTCGCTACGTTCCAGAAGACACTAAACAAGTGTGTGATTCACATGGTGAACAAAATCTTCATGGAGCCATAGCTAATTCTACTACACGGCCTGTATCTCCACTATCCGTTTCTCTAAAAAGCACAAAGCCGTGGTGTCAGGAAAGGTTCAAAAAGAAGCGAACGACGAGGTCCTCATATTTGAAATTCAGGTGTATAATCCGAATGCCATTTCTCTTCTCTTTGAACTTTGAGCATTATTTATTATTTATTATTTATTTATCAGACATGAACATAGTCATGCATTACATAAGTAATGACAGAAAAACAAATACTAAATCACACATACTACAACAAACATAAAACTAAACACAGCACGTTTAACATAACTTTTTACGTATCATTAAGGACTTGAACGAACTCACGGACATGCTTATGATATTTTCATCCTCACCTAATAATAAATTCAAGTCCTTAAGATTTCTGTAAGATAGGAAGTTTGATCTCGCCTGCGATTTTGGAACAGGAAGGTAAAGCCTTAGGTTCCCTCTCCTATTCGTAGTCAGAGGTGCACCAAAAAATAGCGTGGGATCTATTGAAATTCTATTTGTAAGAATCTTAAACATCATGGTCATGTCGATCATCTTCCTTCGACTGCGGAGGCAAGGTAACTTAAGCTGTTTGGCCCTGTCTGGACCTCTAGGTATGTTGTCATAGTTGGTTCCAAAACATCTTAAAAATAATTTTCGGGTGAAGTTGTTCTGGACGCTTTCCAGAAGAGCAATGTCTTTCTTTTTGAACGGATTGAACACTGAAGTACCGCTCTCTAAAACAAGCCTAATATACGTCTTATATGCACGAACAAGTGCAAGAGAATCATTGGTTTTGAGCTGTTTGAACAAGTTGTAAATACGATAATTTGCCTTTTTAACAATTGCCTTATAATGGAAGTCGAAGATTAGATCACTAGATATATGGAAACCCAAATCTCGGGTGTTTTCTACGTGCTTTAAATCTGTGCCCATGAGCTTATAAGTTGGTGAACTGTGCTGATGCTTTGATTGAATGACAAGACAATGTGATTTTTCTGCGGCCAAAGGAAGTTCCCAAGTTGTAGCCCATTTCTCAATAAAATTAATTGCGGCTTGGATTTCATGAGAAGGTTCTTCTCCGTTTACTTCAGCATAAACTTTCACATCGTCAGCATACATTTTGCAGCTGACCCCTAGGCTGGTGATAGCTTCAGGAAGTTCGTAGGTATACAGGAGAAATAGTAAAGGTGACAAGACACTCCCCTGTGGAACACCACTGGGAGAAGAAAAAACCGCGGGGAACACTGTCTCTAACCTAACTTGGTATGTTAGGTTAGAGACAGTGTTCGTTGACATTTCGCGGTATCCTACAGTCTTTACCCTCTCGCCATTAAACATATATAAATCATTATCGCTTTAAAAACCATTCACATTTTCCTACCATTTTTATACTGTATTCTTCTTCTTTTTTCACATTTTTTGAAGATTAAGTCTATTTCGTTTTCATTCTTATTTTTGTGCTCGGAATAAAAGGTATTGGAATATGTCGCGAAGATGAGCAGCATTCGGGGGTCCCATCGGCGCTAGCCAGTGAGGTCGTATCAAACGGGCGTGTCATTCAGAGATGGGATGTACGATCGGTACTCCAATTAGAGTGTGTGTGTGTTCGATCTGTGCTCTGCTAAATTATGATTGGATGGCGAGGTCCATCTTCCAATGCTGTCCACCTTCGCGACATGAACCGAACAAATTATGTAAATGGTACAACAGAGAGAAACTCCAAAAATAATGGGTTGGGTCGAAATGGCAAACTAAATGAAAATTGAACAAAGAACCGTGTTAACCAAGTAGAGCATTTTAATTCTAGGGTACTAATCTTGCGGCATTTTTAGGTGAATCTAATAAATGAATAACGCAACTGATGAAAGGCAAATTACTATTGTCTTTCAAAGTATTCCGATTAACACCAAGTTCACTTTACGGTAATCACATAACAATTGAAGGAGCCCAAATAGAAATAATGCTCAACAATCTAGTCACTCACGTTAAAAAATTTCAATCATATAGGTATATAATAATATTTTAATTGAATGAGCTACCACAACAATCTGGGTGCGTGCAGCGCAGTCGGAGGAGGTGCCGGCTCTCGCCGTACCAAGTTCCTGGTTCGGATTTCCCGCTCAGGCCAACAAGCCCTTCATCCCTCCGGGGTTTGTGAATGGGTACCAGACTTGTCTGGGAAGGATAAAGCGCTGACTTGTTCATCGGCTGGCCACCACAAGTCATTGTATGGCCAAATACGCATTCATGTCGCCTCCACGACATCACGTATAGTTAGATTGCGTGGTGCATCCCAAAAGGGATTCAGTAGCGCCGTCATTTACCTTTATCCTACCATAATAATTACTGTCAATCAAAGAGGTAAAGCCAACTGGCGAGGAAATTCCCTAGAAGCTCTAAAAAATTCCATGGGAGTTACCTGTAAAACGTCAGTTTTTGGCGGGTGACCGTGGCTGTCGTGTGTAGATGCCGACAAACAAGCCTGAAAGAAATATGTACCTTACCGTTCATTATGCGTGGTCGAGCCAGGTGAATGGAGGTGGCGACAATTTATTTCAATTCCGTGTTGAGGGCTGCATCACGTATTACTAGGTCGAAATCTAAGGCATCCTCCCATTTTTAACATTAAATGCCGTTTGTTTTGCCTAAGTTCTTTGCATAATGTTATGAGCGACTTGAAAGAAAATGATTTTGCTTCATCTGAAAATATGCTTCGTTTTTCCCATTTTGATTTCTGCTAATTTTTGTATCGTTAAAGTGGAAGGTTAAGAAAAGATAAACGACCTTCGCCATAGCTATTTCCCTCTGCTTTCGTTGTAGTTTTTTTGCGCAAAGTTATACAGTTTTCTAAAGAGGACTACTTTGACTTGGTCTACAAAAAACTGCGTTGTTATTTTTTTCGTTCATTTAAATTTCCGTCAATTTTTATGTCATTAAAGTGAAGGCTCCAGAAGACATAAAATATTTCTATTGATAGCTCCTACTCGTTGGTTAAACTCTTTGGACAGTGTGATATGTCATTCGAAACAGACAATTTCGTTCTGTCAAAATGTATGATTTGTTCTTTGATCAGTTTGAAGTCTGTTAATTTTTAGGCTGCCAAAATAAAGTGCTAGGTCGAGAAAAGTGAACACCTCCAATACCTTCTTCTCCTTAGTTTCAGCCAGGGTTCTAATGCCACAAAGCTGGCTCGCGACATCGCTTTGATAGATAAAGCATTCTTTTTCAAACCACATATATCATTGTTCAAAAAATAACCAAAGGCTAGAAGCTGTTAATATTATTTATTTTCTGGACCCACCATTTTAATGCACTAAAAATTAAGGGGAATCAAAGCGAAAGAAGAATCCAACACACTTTTTGTGCAGCATGTCGAAGTAGTCTTCTTTCGAAAGCTGTACAGCGTTGTGCAAAAAATTACAAATCTAAGCAGAAGGAGCCGTTGGCTAACTCCATTTTTCTTTCTTTGGCATTCCACTTTAATGACCTTAAATTTTATAAAAAATCAAAAAGGAAAACATGTTTTTCGACATTATGCAAAAAACCTTCAGCAAAATTTAGAATAAAATGTTTAGAAAATGTGGCGGAAACTGACTGTCCAACCTTATACACATACACTATACACATGTTATTTCGGAATGGCTCCACTCACAACCTTTGATGCTTTAATTTTTCGCTTCCTACTAAGCATTTGGAAGATTATTCCTCTCGAACCGTTTCAACGTTTACGTTAACTGCATCGTTTTTTTTTAAGCGAAAAGGCACCAAAGTTTGTTACGAATATCTAAGGATCTAAAACTTCGGTGAAGTGTGAAAGTTGGTACTGCTCTCCGTCGCTTGACGGAATCAGAGCTGCAGCGGCTTTTCGAAGAAAAAGGCGCACATCCCCCCCCCCCCTCTCTCTGGGCATGACGACGAGGCTTGTGAGAGCAAGATGACGTTAGCGCTCCAATTCACAGAACCACCGTGATAGCTGCGTTGTCCGGAACAGTCCTCTCTCCTAGGCGTTCTCCCATATGTCAACGAATACTTGGAGCACTCAAATTCATGACTTTGAACACCTTCAAGAAAATATCGTTGTGGACTTTCTAGGACGATGCAACTAAGAGCATCTTGTTAGTTTTCGAAGCAGGTCATGGCTTCGCCTGTCTGCAAATTGACTTAAATTTATTGCTTCTGAAGGAGAAAAAAATCGACTTTCTGAGTGAAAATAATAAAGTAAATATTGTTTTGAAGCAAAACGGGGCAGCATTCATTAGAGTGCATTAAAAGAGGAGATCGCGCCGTGCACTCCATCATTTGCTTGTTGCGTTCTCTGCCTGATTGCTAGGTAATAAATGTTGCATACATAAAGCGTCAAAGTGAGGATATATGTGATTTTTATCATGTTGTATCGATTATAAATATGAAACTCCATGATAACAGAAATTTTGCTATCGAGTGAACAAAAGTCGCTACGACGACACATCACAATCTCTTCTTTTAACAGTAGAAGGAGTGGCTGCCTTACGGCTCTTTAAAGCAAGTTTCAAACCAGAGATTTTCTTAGAGAAATTTGCCTCCTTATTAGGCAGGTAAATCAAAGCTTTGAAGAAATTCAGACAAAATTTCCTTAAATCAAAATATTTCAGGGTGAAATGGAGCAGTTTGAATCTGAAAGATGTCCAGCTTGATTTCAAAACCGTTATGCTTGTTTAAGAAGATAACCAATTTGATCTGAGAAATGTCCAATTTGATTTGAAAAATGTCTAATTTGGTTTAGGGGCGCGGGTAGCGTAGCCGGAGGAGGCGCCGACTGTCGCGTGCACCCGATACCAGGTTCCTGGTTCGGATTTCCCGCCCAGGCCAACCAAGCCTTCCATCCCTCCGGGGGCGGTGAATTGGCACCAGACCTGTTTGGGAAGGATAGGATAAAGCGCTGACTTGTTCATCGGCTGGCCACCGCAAGTCATTGTATGACCAGATACGCATTCAAATCGCCTCTACGATATCCCGTAGAAGTAGAATGCGTGGCGCATCGCAAAAGCGATTGAATAACGCCGTCCTTTATCATTTTTGGTTTGTTCAATTCGAAGTGGAACGCGTTCAGCTTTGCGTAAGAATGGAGCACATCCGTCCTCGGTACATTTCTAATAGCCTTCTCGGTGGAGTGCAAAACACTGACTTGCCCATCGGTTACAGTTAATCATGTGTAGGCCAGGAGAACATTTAAATTTGCTACAAGATATTTCATAGAAGAACAATATGGTGCGAATTTGCCTCATAATAAACTACTTTTCGAAGAGTTTCAACAATCGTGTTAAGGTAAGTGGACTAATTACGAGTAATTCTACTCGCGTACCCCCTATTCCGCTTGATACTAATACTATAAGTGCGGACGAAATAGGAAGTACATGGCTATACTAAGGGTATCTCAAAAAATGTATACACTGTTTGAAAGGTGACAACTTTGTTTATGGTAAAGGTACTGAAAAATTAAGAGTACGAAGAAAGCTAAAAAAAATAGAAATTTTCTGACATATGAGAGGCATGGAATGCGCCATGCACTCGTCTTTCCATTTTACACTCGATTGATTGTGTTTCGCTTTAATACATGTTATAATTTCTTCACAAAGTGGCATTTTTGATTGATTTTTGTTTTATTTAAAGTTCAAAACTTAATTACACCTAATAGCATGCGAAAAATGGAGAGTATTCTAAAAATTGCAGGTACTGTTTGAAACGCGAAACTAACATTGCTGCTGGTCAAGTTTTAAGAACGTTTGAAACTCAAATGCAGCGCGGGGTAACAAGAATTCTGCACCGTGCAGACATTCAAGATTGCGCCATGCACACGCCTGAAACCTTGCATTCCAGACTTGATTGATTGTGCATGGGCTGATTGCTCGTTACAATCTTGTTGTCACTTGGTCACATTAACCTGTGTTGTGCTTCTTTTAGCGTTTTCTGTCGCTCAGTAGCTACAGCTATGCCAATTAACCTCTCCATTCAGCTTAAATGTTGCTTCATTCGCCCACAGAATGGGTTTTGTAAAATGCGGCTCCTACTCACATTTAAATCGTGCAATCAATAAACTCGCATGAGCGTGCCTGAGGTTGTCAAGTTCAAAGCGTTAAAAAAGCAGAGTACAGGCTAATGTGACCAAGCAGCATCAAGACTGTAACAAGCATTCAGCCCAGGCACAATTAATCGAGTCTGGAATGCAAGGTTTCAGGCGGGAGCATGGCGCAATCTTGAATATTTGCACGCCGCAGTAATCAAGTTGCCCTGCGCTTTCATGTGAGTAACAAGTATCTTCAAATGCTTTACTAGCAGCAATGTTACAACCCTTCACATAGTAATTTTATTTTTTAGAATACTCTCTATTTTTTGCGAGCTATAATGTGTAATTAAGTTTTGAACTCTAAAATAAGCACAAATCAACTGCATCGACCAATTTGTGAAGAAATTATAGCACGTGTTCAAGCGAAACGCAGTCAATCGAGTGTTAAATGGAAAATTCCAGATGAGTGCATAGCGTATTCCGTGCCACTTATATGTCACTTTATTATACGGTACACAATGTCGCAAATGATCACAGCTGGACATGTTGGCCTTTACCTTGAACCCTGGGAGTCACTGAATGGAGCAGACGGCCGTGCTTCGCGACTAATCAATGTGTCGACTGCGGGGCTCCTTGACGTCGTGGGTCACTTCACCCTGAACGATCGCGATATCCGCTTCTTGCTCGACTCTGGTCAGCACGATACGCAGCACATCGGCTGCCACCTGCCCGCTGATCCACCGCTTGCGCAGAACGACGCCACTGCAACAGATAGTCTACAGATGGTGATTGATATGTCAGAAAATTTCTATTTTTTCAAGCTTTCATATGAGCCTTTTACTTCTTCGTATCTTTGCTATAAACAAAGTTATCATCTTTCAAACTATGTATACATTTTTTGAGACACCCTGTATTTATTTTAGTATTTTACTGCTGTTATGGTTATTATTATCGTGTTCGTATGTTCCATTATAACAACTGTTAGCCTGTGTAATCACTTCACTCTGACGCTTATTCAATAAGTTGACTACGAATAACGTTCCAAGCAGACAGGATTCGCGTTTTGGAGAATTCCAGACAGGTTCGTCTCCCTCATTTCCGTTTGTTGTGTGCGAGAGGCTCAATTTCCCCTCAGCTGAAAAGCGAACTGTTTCTCCGGAAGGTGTGCCTAGTGTGGGAATGCGGAATTCTACTTCCAATTCCCACCTGAGTTCGTTGGGCAGCAGGAAAAATTCCATCAGTTCTCAACGGTAAAAAACTTTGAAAAAACGCGGCTAGAAAGGAAACAATCGACACTGAATTGCAGTAAAAATGTTTTAAAAAATATCATAGCTCAGGGTCCTATAGTTGAGTGCTTTCCTCTGAACATCTTAGATCCGTAAGGATGCCAAACTGGCATTAATTCTTTCTTTTAGGGATAAAAATGGAGTGACGCAAATAATTTCTGCCATATTTTTAACCTACTATCCTGATATTATCCTGCCTTCGTCAAAACAGAAAGTGGATCTCACCGAAAAGTTTTAGAGTTTTCCCTATTCAAATGCAACATTTGCCTTAAATATGTAATGTAGAATTAAGCATGATCTATAATTATTTGAATAAAAAAGCAGGAGATGAGCGAATTTCCGGATCATTAAGAGTTTACAAGTATTTGGTGGCACATTCGGCAAGGCGCCAACTGATTCAACGTTATCGGTTCGGGTCCCACCCGAGTTAACTAAGACTTGCTTTTCTCCGGGGTCTGCGAATAGGTATGAGAGCTGTCTAAGAGTGATGATACACTGACTTGTGCAACGGCAGGCCATATTAACTTATTGCGTACGCCAAATGCACATTCAAGTTGCCCCCACAGGTAGAAGCAAAATGCACGGCGCATCCCACGTCGCCCTTTATTCCTTATCCATCTTAGAGCGTGTTCAAATTTTGCGGTGAATTTATTTGGTGGCAAGCCGCTTGACCGCAAGAATCGAAGGTGAGAATTTAGTCATCTTCGGCCATATGGAACTCCAACAAAATTAATCTCAGAAGACATTGCCTTCATTGATCAATTTCCCACCAGAATGAGCCATGCACTCATTCTGCTAGGAAATCGATCAATGAAGGCATATCAGGTAGGATATCCGGTAACAAGCCGATGAACGGGGAAGTGCTGTTGTCTAGCAAGTGTTGTTATGTCCCAGACAAGCTAGAAATGGGTTTACCAAACACAGACGGATGGAAAGCTTGGATAGCTCGGGCGAGATCCGAACCAAGAACTTTTTATCGGGGAGCACGCGATAGCTGGCATCTTTTCCGACTGCGCCGCATGCACCGTAGATTTATTTACGTTCACGTCCATCTTGCACTACCTTTTATAGCAACACATGTGCTATGTTATATGTAGTGTGGAACTTCATAAAAGGATAAAGGATACAAACATGCTACTCAATCCTTTTTGAGATGCGCCACGAATTCTACTTCTACGAGGTGTCACGGAGGCGATATGAATGCGTATTTGGCTTATACAATGTCTTGCTGTGGACTGCCGATGAAGTCAGCGCTTTATCCTTTACAGACAAGTCTTGTACCAAATCACTGACTCCGGAGGAGAAAAGCCTTGGCTGTCTGGGCGGGAGATCCGAACCAAGAACCTGGTATCGGTGCACGCGACAGCTGTCACCTTCTGCGCTTCGTGCGCACTGAAAAACTTCGTGTCATTGACATTTCCTCCATCAATCAAGTGAAGTAACCAAAATACTAGCCAACTACATATACGGTGCAGTAACAACAAAGATTTCCACTTTAATTCACTTCAGAAAGAAAATAGGAACACTAAAATTTAAAAAAAGAAGGATGATGTACACTTCTTATCAATCCTCTTATGGGATGCGCCACGCACTCTACTTATGCGGGGTATCATGGAGGCTAGATAGATGGCTATCCGCCATATACAATGACTGGCGATGGTCAACCGACGGGCAAGTCAGTGTTTTCTCCATTCTGGCGAGTCCACCACCAATTCACCGACCGGGAGGGTGTAAGTTTTGACATAGGCCGGAACCCCGAAGCAGTAACCTCAATTCGTTGGTCACTTTACAATGGTGCCCTCTGACTGTGCGGCATAGAATATTACTTTAAATAAAACATAAGCTTTTCCATTCGTTCATTAATCACTCATTACAATCACACCTTCATCGGGGGCAGACATAACTCCAACGCCGCGCGAACCCCCTTGGTGTCGCGCACGGTGCGCGACGAAATTGGACGAGTTGTCGCGGTCCGATGCTTCCGACGGCTAGAAACGCTTCCTACAGGGACATGCGGCACGCCTTTGCCTTATTTCAACGTTTCTTGGAGATGATACATGCACGTGGCTTGAATAGGACGATCAGTGACAGTTTACACAGGAATCTTGGTCATGTGGATGGTTTCTAGCGTCAGTGTTTGCCATCTACAACTTCTTCGGTCAATTTTTAACCCCCCCCCCCCCCGATTATGAATATACTACGGAAAAAGTTCACTATCACCCATTCTCGGATCAATTGTCCTAATGCAGACTGTTGCCTACCACATTCTGTGGGATCTAAGTTCCTTGCTAGAAATGTGGTCTGGGAGCTTAAACACTGAGTGAAACTTCTTGAAAACAAACATTTTGCTGTCGATCGAATAAAAACCGCGACGTCTTGGATGAGAAGACGGCGCATTCTCTTCCTTCGTGACACTATAAAATGACCGCCTTACTCCCCTTTAAAAGAAACTTCACACCATTAATTACTCTTCAAAATGGTAATTCTATAAAATCTCAAACAACGTGTTCATTTATTGATTAGGTAAATTAGAACTTCTATAGAAACGCTCTAAAAACTTTCTATAAAAGGATAAAAGGATAAAGGACGACGTTAGTCAATGCGTCTGGGATGCGCCAGCGCATTCTGCTTCTACGGGATGTCGTGGGGGCGTGTTGAATGCGTATTTGGCCATACAATGACTTGCGGTGGCCAGCCGATGTACAAGTCAGTGCTTTATCCTTCCCAGACAAGTCTGGTACCAATTCACCGACCCCGGAGGGATGGAAGGCTTGGTTGGCTTGGGCGAGAAATCCGAACCAGCAACCTGGTATCGGGTGCACGCGGCAGTGGCGCCTCCTCCGACTGCGCTACACGCGACCTTTCTATAACAAAAACTTTCTATAACAAAAATTATTGTAACCTTTTTACAATGTCTCCAATGTCTCTAGTTTAGTAGATAGAGGTTTTGTAGTAGCTTTCGATTTGTAACAGTTTCCATTTGGCTCAAAAACCTTGGGTAGTTTGGAAGAGTATTCAATTAGAAAAAATTAGACGGTAAGAGTGTCCAATTTGATTTGAAACTGTCAAATTCGCCGGAACGTACCAATGTTAATTGTTTAACATTGATAAAGTATGGAAATGTAAAAATGGGAGTTCGCCGAAACGCCATCCAGTAAAGCTTGAAAATCTCGGATCTGTGTCCAGCACTCCAGTAAGCATGTGGACTCACCGATATTCATCGAGAAGCGAACTTGGCAGAAATCGTTTTACCTCAAAAGGAGTAGCCTCTCCTCTAAAAATTGAAGGTGGATCTGTCAATGAAGAAGTCATCCTAAGGCTCCGAACCCAGCTGAAGCGAAGCGCCTTCTGAAGGCCTGCTGCGACGGCGTGAGCCTTTTGTTTGTCTAATCCGGTAACGTTGAACAAAGCAATCAGTCTGATGCTGATGCTGCGCCGGCTACGATGGCGGTGTGAGTGTTATTGCGTGTTTGGAGTGATCGCTGATTCAATCATTCCGCCCCTGCCACCAACACGGCCACCTTCGATGCTCCTCTGGAACTGATGTCCGCTTGGTGAAATTGGCTACTAGCCGGCGATTCAGAAGAATTGCCGATTTTCGGGTTCACGAAGCGGCTTCTAGACGCCTCTACGAGAGCAAGGGATCAGCTTTTGCCTAAAGTAACACCTAGCGGAAGTAACGTTGCGCAGATTTTTGACGCAAATCTCCGAGAGGAGGTGCCGCCGTTTTATTGGATTCACCGACGCATTTGTTCGGCTAGAATTTGCATCTCTTCACCTCGTCACCACAACACCGCCGTGGTCAACGATTCCTCTCGCCCTATGAGGTGCTGGAACGACGTGTAGCTGTCGGCTATCTACGAAGTCTTTCACGTATTCGGTGCCCTGTCTCGTCCAAACTTCTGCCCTTACCATGAAATGCAGTAGACAACGCTAACTTTCACCGGCCACTACTCGCTTATGAGATTCATTTGGTCTGCATAGTTGTATTCAGCGTCTCGAACTCTTTTACAAGACATAGGTCTCTTGTTTCGAAATTCCATGGAAAGTTGAAGGCATTTCCTGGTTAGACGCCTCTAATTAGCCTCTAATTAGACAAACAACCGTGAGTTCAATGCTTCGCTGATGCTCGTATTTTGTAGCCACGTTCCAGTTTTCCCTCCCTTATTGAGCACCAGGCTACTGTCCGCGTTCCCTAGAACTACAATTCCTCACTACGCCTCTCGCAAATAGCATATTCAATCAAAGACCAAGTTTCTGCCATTCAAAATAATCTAATGGTAAGACATTTAGTCTTCTTAGTAGTTAAGTTTGAAATAGCGAAATATTCACTGTGAACCTTTTAAGCCTCTGATCAGCTCTAGTTTATTCGTTCATCGGGTTTCTTCCGCCTCTTTTTGGACTTGTAAAAGAGCCCGAAAAGTTGTCAATGAACATTTCCCTATTTCAAGCTTCACAATTGAGCATAAGGATAAAGGACTACGTTTCTCAATCTTTTAGGATGCGCCACGCATTCTACTTCTACCGGATGTCGTGAAGGTAATCCGAATGCGTATTTGGCCATACAATATCTTGCGGTGGCCAGGCGATTGGCAAGTCAGCGTTTGTACTTCCTACAGTCTGATACCAATTCATAAATTCAAAAATTCATATCTAATTCCCTGGACAGATAGAAGGCTAGGTTGGCCTGGGCGGGAAATCCGAACCGGAAGCCTGGTGTTGGGTGCACGCGACAACCGGCACCTCCTCCGACTGCGCTACAGGTGTCCACCATAATAAGATAAATATGCAAACATGAACCTGAGGGAGTCAATTACCTTAAAGCATTTTGTTTGGTCGGTCCGGAAAGTTCGTTCGATTTCGACTGTCCACCTCAAACGATAATGACTTCCTTCATACTCACCGGATTCACTCGAAATAAGCACCATTCCGGTCAGCACGCTTTTTGCAACGCGAACTGGTTGATTACTTCCATCAACAAAAAACGGGGTGGTCGAGATGTGACGAATCTAGAAAGACTGTTTTTGAGTGGTTCTGACTTGCGAAGGCTCGACTAGCGAGGAAGTTCTAAAAGTGCTTAAAAAGGTAGTAGTCGATTGCACTAAGGTCTGATGAGTAGGCGGGTGGGCCAGAACTACAACTTCCAGTTCGTTCAATTTCTGCATTGCGATTTGCGAAATGTGTGGGCAGCGCAGAAAAAATGGACCTCTTGTTGACCAATGCCCGCTGCAACTCATACAAATTCTCCGTACATCTCGTGGATTTCCTCACACTAGGACTCTGCTGTGACGGTTCGGCCTGGTTCAAGATAGTCTGGTGAGATTTCAGCTTTCGGAGGTGCCTGGGGGATCGTCGACATCAACCCACTGTCCTGATCGCCTTCTTTTATCGCATATAACCCACTTTCCATCACATGTGACGACTCGTTCCAAATCGGATCGTCTTGATTGCGGAGAAGCATAGAAGAGCAGATTTCGAAGCGCGACAGTTTCTGGCGATCACTCAAATCGTTCGGGCACCGACTTTTCGAGGTTTTCACCTTCCCGAGGCGTTTCAAACAATCTGTAACAGCAGTTTTACTGACTCTTAGACCTTCCGCAATCTCATGATGGATTAGCTTGCACAAAGGTCTTCAACTCGTCGTCCTGGATAGCTCTAGGTCTGCCTCTTCTAGATGCATCTTCAAGGCTGAAATCTGTAGAATGAAAATTTTTCAAAGCACCATTGTACGGTCTTTTCCCCAACACTATTCGGCCCTCACACGTGGTTGACTTGCTGGGCTGTTTTGACGGGTGATTGGCTCAGCATGAACCTGTCACCTGTATCACCTGTCGTCCCGTTAATCATCGACTTGATCGAGCGGGCGCCAGTAGCCTCTCCATTCGTCCCTGTCGCGTGCCAGAGCGGTCCAATGGATCCTCTTTGAGGAACACGAAGAGCGTCATATCGGTCGTTCAGGACTTTCACGAAGAAGTCAGACCAACACGTTGATGGGCGTCCTGGTGTTCTCTTGACATCCCGCGGACTGCAGTCGGTGATGGCTCTCGTCCAGCGGGTGTCTGCGAATCGCATTACATGGCCGGCCCACCTAATTTTCGACGACTTGCGACAGCGTCCCTTATTTTCCAACGTCGAAACTCCGGAGGCCTCCTCTCACTTGCATGAGTCGTAGTCACTCCGAGCATCGGCTCAGCTTGAATCTGAAATAAAATATCGTTCGGAAGTGCTGTTTCGACATGCTTCAATAAATCTTTGAAGTAACACAATTATAAAGCATAGGTGACAGAAATTTATTCCGGCAGATATGTACAGCGAAAAAATTTGTAGTAGTTGTATAGAAATGCGAAGTAAGTTGAATATTGACCCAGTAATGAACGAACAAAAAGCGGTTGCACCAAACCGCCAGAAGTTTCCGGCCAAACCAATACATAGAACCCGGACCACGATTGCGTCTATTCCCTTTAATAAGAGTGCTGCACTTGAGTTACTACGGGCGAGTCCATGCGGGACACTACACCGTTCCACATCTGCTAAATGTGAAGGAAATCTGAATGCGTGTTTGACCTATTCAATGAATTGAGGTGGTCAACCGATGAACCGTTGTTTTGTACTTTGAGACAAGTCTGGTAGTAATTCGCCTCCCCGACGGGCTGAAAGTCTGGGTTGACCTGGGATAGAAATCCGAACCAAGATCCTGGAATCGGGAGCTCGTGACAGTCAGCGCCCTTCCGGTTGCACTTCCACTCTTCCCAGACTCAGGTGCAGTCATGAAAAATAACTCAATAATGAGTAGAGTATCAGGCTACCGGTTCTATTTTGGATCCAATGGCTTATATATTTCCCCCAATTTTTCAGTTGGAAAATAATTTTTAACGATTTCTTTTTCTTTGTCCCTTGTAAACTCTGCTTCTATAAATTCATGAATGATGAGTCGGAACTCGAAACCACTTTTTGACTCACACACGTTGCAGGTCGAAAACCATTCAGTAGTAGGGCACATGTTCTAGACTTTAACTGAGGCTTCGTTGACTTGACTTCGTTTTCTAATACAAGGCTATGATTTTTTGAGGTACAAAACAAATTCAGGCAACCAGTTTTCTCAGCTCAATAGGACGGAAATCCCTCACTTCTGAAAAGTACAGCTGTACTCCAATAATGATTACCACTATTGGTTCTTATGTCAATGAGCTTTTCAAGTAAGAACAGCAGCCGAATGTGCCGGATCACTTGCCTGACGCAATGGCGACAAGCGAAAACTGACGTTTCCTGAATGCATTGAGCATTTAGGGCCCTGTCTTGCCCCGGGTGAGTTGGCTGCACCGTTGGTATAACTCCTGCAGCCCTCAACCCGAGGCCACTTGACGAGGTCACAATCAGTGTCAAGGTCTTACCTTTCGCGCTGCCTCTTACGTTGCCTGCCAAGTTAAGGTTAAGCCCTTATTGCCCCGACTGAAGCACTCCTCATGCCGTGCGGATGTTATTTAGGCTCCCCGTGCGGACTGCACCTGCGCTGGCCTCCGGCAACCCTCTCCCATCTTCACATCACTCAAGTGATACAATTGAAGCAGACGACCCTTGTGGATTCTACTACTGCATTCAGAATAAACAGTTTCAAACTCTCGAGTCGCATGGCAGTGCGCAATAGATATTATAGTTCATAGCAACCCAATACACATAATATACCAATAGAGAGGAACACAACATCTTACGAGTTAAGGCTTAGCCCCGCCACCTTACCCAAGGGCGACCCGCAGATCCTTCCTGGATCCTACCCTGGAGCCTATGCTTATGCGGGCGGTGGCTCTGCGGTTACCTCCTGATTTATGTTCTGCGTGTCCTGTCCTGGTCGTCCCGGAGTCCTGCGCGGCTGGTCGAGTCAATGTCCCGATGAAGTGGAGACCATGCTGGCGATGGAGCACCGGAGCGAAGAGCGAACCGACCGCTCGCTGCGACAACGAAGCCGAAGACTGCCGGGCGGGAGCGGGAAATCGTTTATAGTGCGACGCGGGGCGTGCGCGCGAACGAAGGCCCTCCGTGTCGGGACCTGAGCCCCTCCAAGCGTGCGTGTCCTTGAAGAGTCGTGATGGAGGTGGCGAACGTCACGAGAGGCCCTATTATCGAAGGCAATGTCGAACTTCTTCTTGCAGTGGTACTTGAAAAACAACATCATTGATGTGAGGATCATTGAATTTTAAGGCAGTGCCTATTCGAGGTAAACGGGGATAAAGAATAAAGATTAGTGTTAGGATAATCCCTTTGTGGGATGCGCCGTACATTCCAGTTCTACGGGATATCGTGGAAACAGTATGGGAGAGCATTTGACCTATACAGTGACTTACGGCGGCCTGTCGATGGCCAATGCAGTGTTTTGTTCTCCTAAAACGAGCCTGGTACCAATTTGTCGACCCCGAAGAACTGGAAGACCAACGCGAGAAATTCGAACCAGCAACCTTCTATGCAGGCGCCTCTTGATACTTCGCAACCACGAGCCCCTACCGATAGTGTACTTCATCAACAAATGAAGTACAGGATCGGTACACGTGGGCGCAGTTTTTGAGTCGGCTCGAGCCAAATACTAGCGCTATGGTTTGGTTTTCTAGGCTTTTCGACGCCCTGACTTTGCGCCGTAGTGCACTATTTCGAAACTTTCCTTCCCCGTAAAGCCAAGTGAGCAATGAAAGATTGCTCACGTTCAACTCTGGCCACAAGTTATGCTCCAAACTAGACCTAGGAGTAGAATGCTGCCCAAAGCAACTTTGAAGTTAGTGTTTGGCGAAATACCGAAGCCCGACGGTCGCCTTATCGACACCGTTAGCACCATCCCGGGGCGGGCGAAACAGCAGGCGACGGCCCACAGTGAGCTAGGTGTCGTAGTGGGTGTGGAAAACACTCTATTAGGAAAGGGTCCCCGGTTCAGTTCCCCAGCGGTGGGTTTGTTCGTATAGCATTAGCTTCGCATCCGTCACCTTGCCATCACCTTGTCTGCTAATTTGAACGGATCAGGACTGTAACGTTATGTCGACGTCAACACTTAATACAGGCTTCGCAATCTGGACAGGGACAGTTGGCCAGGCCTAGTCTGTTCGAAAATTTTGCCAGAATTGAAGCTCATAGTGGATTTAATATACCCTATAACAAGGACTAAAATCTTCTCAAATGTAAAAGAAATCAATAATGAACAAGCAAGCATAAGCAAGTATAAAGGCCACTAACAAATGGAACTGATAAGGGATGAAAAGAAAACCAAATCTCGCACCCGCTTGGTCAAGTACTTCAGCAGTGACGAGCTGCCGGTACTTCACCGTATCATTTACCCGACGGTCTAGCGGGGTTACCGCTGCAACGGTTTTCACCGGAAATCTACCACGCCGCGCGTTGATGAGTCGCGGTAGTTTCCATCGTTGATGAATAGGGCACTGGTAGGGAGATGGTCTGCAAGAAGATCAGGGTCCGTCAGATGCTTTTAGCCACAATTTCAATTTTCAAAACTGCTGGCAATCTTGGCAGCAGGAGACCTTGAAATATCTTCACCCTAGCATCGAGGAATTCAAAACCAGCAATCCATAGCTCCATAATTAAAACCTTCTGCGTTGGTAATTGTGGGCGGATGCGGGACGGCCACGCCCCGTCGGCAAGACAAACACCGCCACGACGAGGACGACGGTGAGGAGCCGAGCCAGCCCTATTCCAAGCTGGGATCGGGCTTGGTTGCTCTTCTGCTCACTGGGTGGAGGTCCGTCTCGCAAGGGAGGCTTCACCCATCTCGCTCTCGATCAGTGTCCTCTCTTCCTTAATTGCTCGATCTCCTCTTTTAAATCGACTTAAGTGCACGGCGCCGTAGATGTCGTCGTTGCCGTCGTTGAATTGCTCCATGGCACCAGTCCTGATCAGAGTATTCTCAGAGTCAGCGTCGCCATCATATCTTCTTTGATCTTTCTTTGCTGAGATATTTGAGACCCAAATGACAATGTAGTCGACCACAATTTCTATGGCTACGCTATTCGATCACGTTTAAGTTATCAGAATCCGAATATGCTCTGGTGTGGTTTCTCTGTCGTATGTCATGCTCGTCAGAATCAGATCATCCATCGGTTCTTCATTTTCACTTCGATTCCGCTCACCTTCAGCTGCATTTATTGCTCATATGCTGTTGATTCGGATACCACCTGCTAGCTCTCTTCGATAATATCATCAGCTCAACTGCCGCCGTTCACGCACCGAACTCTTAGCGATTTGCTTAGCCTGGAGTGGTCCTTGACAGGGCTGAATCTTAATAGATGCGTTACAACGATGTCTTGTTGAAGTCAGAACTTTAGCCCCAGGCGGGAGTCGAACCAGCGCCATACACGAGTGAATGCTTACGGGGCCCAGAGTGACTGGACGTTGCGTTTGATCAAACAGCGCCCGTGGTGTAATGGCGTAGAGTAATCCCGCCTGGAGAGCAGAAGTTGCGGGTTCGAGTGCCACCTAGCGCTAGAGTCTTGACCGTATCAAGACGTCGTTGTATTGCTTACAATAATCAATAAATAAATAAACCTCGCAACCAACCACTCCAGATTTAAAGAAAATGACTTGAATCACTTAATATGTCTGTCGTTTTGATGACATTCAACCCCTTTAGATTCCCTTAATGCTTCTGTTAGAGGTTTTTAGAGTTCTGTTATGCCTACCCAGAAACCCGAAAATTTTTGAGAATTGGGATAGAGACTCGACAATAGCCAAACCGTTTGTGGGATGCGGCATTCATTCCAATACTTGTATGGGAGGCATTTTGAAACCGTATGATGTATATAAAATGCCTTGCGGTGGCTAGCAGAACGACAAATCTGGTACAATTTCACTGATTTCCAGTTACGAAAGGCTTGGTTGGCTTGGGCGGGGAAATCCGAGCGAGGTGATGTCTCATTCAGTTGCGCTACCACACGGTTTTCTAGCCACAGTTCCAGTCAGTTCTTGCTTTGAACAAAGCCATCGCCAAGGCTTAACGTCAAATAAAGTGCCTTTCCTTTTACCTGTTCCATAAACGGGCACAGTATTTAATTTGTAGCTTAAGGAGTACTTTTTTCGAAGAAAAAATCGCGAACAAGTCTTAATGAAACATATGCAGGAACGGACTCGAGAGCGCCGCAGTTAGCTGCTAAATTGTTCCCAGCTCTGCGTAGGCGAGCTGGTGTCAAATTAGTCTAGGTGTAACCGATTCGAGCGTCTGACGTTCAGAATTCTTCTGAAAACTCAGAATTTTTTCAGCGGTGCCCTTCTCCAGCTTGCATAGTTTTGTTTGGACGCGAATCGCCTGCCCTACGCAAGGCAGTGGTCCGGGTAAGGGCAGGAGGCCATGGTGTTTCTAGCTGCACTAGCTTCAAATGCTTATGCTCATTAGATATGGGCCTATTACGGATTATTAAGCCCCGCTAGGACGCGTCACATACATATGTATGAATGCATTTCATTATCATAGAGCTGTTTTAGAACCTGGCATCAATACTTGAGGGGGAGGGGTTTTTTATACATCATTTTCGCGTCAATTTGAACGCCTTTCAAATCAAATTAGACACTCTTCCAGCCTACCCTAAGACTTTTGAAACCAAAGCGAACTCTGTCAAATCGAAGTGATCTTTAGGCAGGTTAAACTGCAGGCTCATAAAATGGTTAGTGTCGTGCCCCGGGTGAGTCCGCTGCATCGGTGGTGGAACTCATGCGGCCCTCAACCCGAGGCCACGTGTGAGGCACAACCGGTGTCGAGGTCTTACCTATGCGCGCTAGCTCTTACCTAACCTGCCACGTAAGGGTGTGGCCCTTATTGCCCCGACTTAGCACACCTCATACCAATGCGGATGTTATTTAGGATCTTTCCGCGGGCTGCACCTGCGCTGGCCCCCCGGCGACTCTCGCCCATCTTCACATCACTCGCGTGATACAATTGAACCAGCCGACCTTCTGCAGTATTGCCACTGCGCTCAGAATAAACCTTCCCCCGCTCTCGAGTTACATAACAGTGCGCATCAGACACTACTATACTTCATATCAACCCAACACACAGACAATACATCAATAAGGAACACAATGCCTACGAGTCAAGGCTGAGCCCCGCCAGCTTACCTACGGGTCAGCCCCAAGCGCAAGCCGCAGATCCTTCCTCGCTCCTACCCTGGAGCCTGCGCTCACGAGGGC
Organism: Heligmosomoides polygyrus polygyrus; assembly: GCA_947396885.1. Lineage (NCBI taxonomy): Eukaryota > Metazoa > Nematoda > Chromadorea > Rhabditida > Heligmosomidae > Heligmosomoides > Heligmosomoides polygyrus. The sequence continues at coordinate 19,263,990 of OX377202.1, forward strand.
GGTGGCTCGGTCGGTCTCTGCGGTTACCTCTGTAGTCGACACTGCGCGTCCTGTCCTGGTCGTCCTGAAGTCCTGCGCGGCCTGTCGAATCGAAGTCCCGATGGTGTGGACACTGCGCTGACGATGGAGTGCCGGAGCGGAGAGCGGACCGACCGCTCGGAGCGACGACGAAGCCGAAGACTGCCGGGCGCGAGCGGGAAATGGTTCATAGTGCGTCGCGGCGCGTGCGCGCGACCGTATGCCCTGCGCGGCGGGACCAGTGCGCCTCCCAGCGTGTGTGCCCTTGAAGAGTCGTGATGGAGCGTGGCGAACGTCACGACAGTTAGAATAGAGGAAAGGAAAAGGAAAATTTGCTAAGATAGTTTACCAGCAAGTAATAATTTTATAAAATTTTTATATTTGGGGAAAAAACAACAATTTAAAATTTTTCTTAAAGCACAGCAAAGAAACAAGAATATAGCTCATTAAAAGATGAGATCGCACCTTGCACTCGAAAAGTTCTCCGCATTTTATTTGAGTGATAGGGCAAATGCCACTTACGTGAACCGGCAAAAAAGGGATAGGTGTGTTCTTTACGGCTGTTTTTACTACCTCATTAACAGGCGTCAAACTCTATGCAAAGAGAAATTCCCCTATCAATCGAATAAGAATCGCGATGTCTTGTAAGGCAGCATGGCGCAATCCTATTTGGCACTAGATAATGGCTGGCTTTCTGTTCTTCCAAACATTCTTAGATCGTTGCGATGGATGTTGCGTTCGATCAAACGGCGCCGGTGGTGTAATGGCGTAGAGCATTCCCGCCCGGTTAGAGGGAGGTGCGGGTTCGAGTCCCGCCTGGCGCTAGAAGTTTTGATCGCAACAAGACATCGTTGTGACAGCATACAACCTCGATACCAGCCAATTGAGGCTTAAAGAAACTGATTTGAATTGTTTCTATCAAGACCATCAGCTTAACTGGTCCCATGCTGATATCAGCGGCCAGCTCATCCCGGATACGGTGGGTGCTGATCGGTCCCACGAGGTGTGGATGTTGCGTTCGATCAAACGGCGCCGGTGGTGTAATGGCGTAGAGCATTCCCGCCCGGTTAGAGGGAGGTGCGGGTTCGAGTCCCGCCTGGCGCTAGAAGTTTGATCGCAACAAAACATCGTTGTGACAGCATACAACCTCGATACCAGCCAATTGAGGCTTAAAGAAACTGATTTGAATTGTTTCTATCAAGACCATCAGCTTAACTGGTCCCATGCTGATATCAGCGGCCAGCTCATCCCGGATACGGTGGGTGCTGATCGGTCCCACGAGGTGTGGATGTTGCGTTCGATCAAACGGCGCCGGTGGTGTAATGGCGTAGAGCATTCCCGCCCGGTTAGAGGGAGGTGCGGGTTCGAGTCCCGCCTGGCGCTAGAAGTTTGATCGCAACAAAACATAGTTGTGACAGCATACAACCTCGATACCAGCCAATTGAGGCTTAAAGAAACTGATTTGAATTGTTTCTATCAAGACCATCAGCTTAACTGGTCCCATACTGATATCAGCGGCCAGCTCATCCCGGATACGGGTGGGTGCTGATCGGTCCCACGAGGTGTGGATGTTGCGTTCGATCAAACGGCGCCGGTGGTGTAATGGCGTAGAGCATTCCCGCCCGGTTAGAGGGAGGTGCGGGTTCGAGTCCCGCCTGGCGCTAGAAGTTTTGATCGCAACAAAACATCGTTGTGACAGCATTCTTAGATCATTATTTTTCCTCAAAAATAAAGGTTTTATACAATTTGAAACAACGGGTTCACTTATTGAGTGGATTAATTAAGACTTCAAAGAAATTTTTACTAAAATTTCCTTGAATAAAAATTATCCTTCCCTTTTCGGAGAGTTTCTAGTTCAATGTAGAGGAGGCTTATTTTAATTTGGAACGGTTTTCTTTGATTTTAAAAGTCTTAGGCTAGCTTAGAAAAGTGTCCTCCAGCTTGATTTGAATAATGCCTAATTTGAGGAGAAAATGGTCCAAATATCAGCTCACATGGTCTCATACTTGCCCTTTCTCTGTATCTTGGCTCCGATTCCGCGATTCGACGAGAGTTGTTCCTGGCATGGGCCCATGGGCCATTTGCCTCTGAAGTACCGACATGAGGATTGATTAGGTCCTTACGCTATGATTTTATATCTATACTGAGGTACCTAACAGGCGTGTTCAGAAACAGGAGGATAATTGATGTCTGCCTAGGTAAAATCGACTTGCAAGTTCCTATCCAGAAACGCAAGCCCGTATGCGTTCCATTCGCTTGGGCAGCGTTGCTCCCTTCGAGCTGTGATTGACCTGTGATTTCTACAGTTCCTATTCATCTTTTCTATTGTTGCCGCTGTTGACAGAGGTGATTCTCCTTCGAACTCTGAGATGGTTACTCCAATGCAAGATTATTCTGGACTTATTTTGTTGTTGAGAGGCACTGATCTCTTTTTTTTTTTTGAAAGGATCTATTTTTCTTGTGGAATAGTATGATTCAGTAACGCTCGCTTAGTATCAGAGTTTCGACAATCAAGCAGTGATTACGACGGCGTTTTGTCGCGATCAATAGTTTAGCGCCAGGCGGGACTCGAACCCGCACATCCTGCTGACCGGGCGGGAACGCTCTACGCCATTACACGCGTCAACAGGTGGTGCAGGTTCGAATCCAGCCTGCCGCTAGTTTTGATAGCAACAAAGCATCGTTGTAGCAGCATACATCCTCTATACCAGCCACTTAAGGTTTAAAGAAAATTAGTTGAATCAATCAATTCTGATTTCTCTATCAAATGGCTACAAAACGCCTGTGGCGGAGGCACCTGTTGTACCGTGCACCCGATGCCAGGGTCGTTGTTCGGATTCCCCGTCCAAGTCAACCAAGTTTCCATCTTTCTGTGGTGTAAATTTATTTATTTATTTTTCTTTTTTTTATTAATACATCCATAGGAATGTGCCACCAATGATCGAGAACAGGCCGCGAAAAAATTGCCCGGAAAGAACACGAATAGGAAAAACTCAGAACTCAACTTACAATCAGCGAAAGCGCTAAAAAAGCTATCGGGAACATAGCAAAGGCCCACCATCTATGAACCTGCGCATCTATGAAGGAGAAAATAACCAGAGACAGCCATCGCACAAGTAACATGATCACTACAGAAAACCTGACGAGCTATATTGTTGGTACCAGACTTGTCTGGTAAGGGTAAAGCGCTGACTTGCTCACCGGCTGGCCACCGCAAGACACTCTACGGCCAAATGCGCATTCAAATCGCTTTCACGACCTCCCATAGAAGTGGTATGCGTGGCGCATCCCAAATGGGATTGAGTAATACCACCCTTTATCCTGATCCTTACTTTTACACCACTTTAAATGTCCTTTCGCTCTTTACTTCACGGTGCTCTGTTCTACGTTATACATGGAGGGGATAAGACTCCGTGGCAAGGACGAATTCAAACTCAACTATATTGTAACAGCCATTATACATCACTGTGCATATTAAAAGTAGAAATTTACATAGATTTAAATTACAGGACAGATAAAATATCAGATGCAATATCGTGAAAATATAATAATTGAGCAATATTGATATAGATCGAGGAATAATTGTTTTTGGGGAAAATAATTGAGTTTGAATTCGTCCTTGCCACGGAGTCTTATCCATGCATAACGTAGAACAGAGTACCGCGAAGTAAAGAGCGAAAGGACATTCAAAGTGCTGTAAGAATAAGGATCAGGATAAAGGACGGTATTACTCAATCCCATTTGGGATGCGCCACGCATCCTACTTCTACAGGATGTCGTGGAGGCGAGTTGAATGCGTATTTGGCTATAGAGTGCCTTGCGGTGGCCAGCCGATGAACAAGTCAGCGCTTTACCCTTACCAGACAAGTCTGGTACCAATTCACCGGTCCCGGTGGGATGGAGGGCTTGGTTGGCTTGGACCGGATGTCGGAACCAGGAACCTGGTACCGGCTCATTCGACTGCGCTACACGCGAAGCAAGCCTCAAGAGTAATAAGTAGCACAAACCTTTTCAACGGAAGGTGGGAATATCCAGTAGTCACTCCTATCTGGAGAATGGTCAACGTGGATGGTTGGGCTCAGCATAAATTCTAGGACCTTGTCTGCTCCTCCTTCGATGACCCTACATAGGCCCATGCCGTAGAACAGAATGCAGTTTAATTCCCCAAATGTGTTTCCCGTTTTCGAAACTTTATTTGTAGCATATAGATGAAAGTCTTTGGCAAGGAATTGAGGAATGATGCAGGAGGTTAATTCCTGGTTTTGAAAGCGAGCCAGAAAAGTTATTTGAAAAAGGTGTTTGAGTTGGGCTTGTTGGGTTTTTGCAATTGTCAAAGGTGCCCATTTTTATTACGAATTCGAATATTACTGACAATTATGTGGTTATTTTTATTCTTATACTGTTTATTTCGTATTAATTAAATTTGTAACAGGTTTGTGGGCATGTGTTGCGCAGTCGGAGGAAGTGCCGGCTGTCACATGCACTGGATACTAGGTTTTTGCTTTGATTTCTTGCTTAGGCCAGATTTGTCTGGAAAGGATGAAGCACTGACGTTTCGTTGACTGGCCACCGCAAGTCATCGCATACGCCGAATACATGTTCAGATTTCCTCCACGATATCCCGTTGAAGTAGAATGCGTGACGCACCTCAAAAGTAACGCCGTTTTTATTCTTTATCCTAACAGGCCGTGCCGGGTGAAACAAAAGGGTGAAACATTCCTTGTTGATCGACTGGCCATCTCAAGTTTATGCCAGAAACACATTTAAGTAGTATGGCCCGACGATGCCCCGTAAAAGCAGAAGGCATGGCGCATTCCAAACATATATTGACTATTGGCATCCATTACCCTGCTACCTGTTATGGCTTCGAAAATTTTATTGGGCTCGAGAGGCTAAGAGTCCCCCGCTTATGCAATATTGTCAGCACGATCTACGAAGAAGTTCACTTAGTGGCGCATCCAAAAAAAGAGACCAATGAGACTGCCATCTGTCCTCGTTGTCGCCTCCCTCTCTCACGAACGCTCTCCGCCAACGCTTTGCGGGACAAGCCTTCGACTTCTGTTGTCACAGCGACTTCGAGACGGCTGGGGTGGGTGGTTGTTGGGTGATATCTGCTCAACATTGATTTACTTTCCAATTATCCGCCGACGGGAGTTTGATGTGATTGCTCGCAGCGGTTCATTCCATCGAGTGAAAGAGCTGAAACGAGCTAGATGCGAGAGATCTAATCGAGACGGAAAGGGCACAGCAACTCTTTATCCGTAATTAGGGGAGTAAAGGGAGCATGCGCAACTGCCAGCCTCTAAAAGGTGGTAACTACGCGTATTCTTATGAAATGGCACGTGCTAGCGGAGGTGGCTTCCGTCTTCTGCTCCCGATTCTAGGCTCGTGGTTCGAGTTTCCTTACTACAACGACTAATTCGTGGTAGACTTGCTTGAAAAGGATAAAACACTGAATCGGTCCGCCACCGCAATTCACTGTATAGGCCAAACAACTCGAAAACCTTTCACACTCAGAAATGAGTGTCATGTTCTTAAGGTAATTGGTACCCTGGGGCCGAGTTCACCAACAATTAAACCCGTTGGTCCTTTTACTTTGCATACCCGCGGGTTTAATCGTTGTTGAATCCGACCCCTAATCTTCATCCTGATATCTTCGTCCTATCAATAAGTGTCATGTTCATGCTACAAGAACTCGACTTTTTCGAGAATTCTGCGGAGTACGAGTGCACGTTCCGGTGAACTTGCACCCGCGAAAAAAGTTATGCACATAGTGCTAATTATCCAGTGTGCCACGCCCATTCGCGCGCAATATTAAACTGGGTTTCTGGGGTTCCAGCATCAGCTGACGAATCTTTCTACTTCAGAGCAACCACTTCTTCATTATTTCATCACTTTATTACCTATCTTACTTCATCTACACCAAACTCGGTTGTCTGCACGATAGCTTTGAATTCGCCTCCCCTCCACGATATTTCATGAACCTGCAACCTGAAAATCACCTTCAGGGGTTTATGCTTTCCTTGGCCCAACAGTAATCAATCACCAACCGTCCAATCCTTGAGAGGGAGTCGCCTCACTCTATAACATGCAGCTGGAGGACGGAAAGTGGGAAAAGGGTACACGGCGGATAAGATCACGGAAGGGAGGCGGTTTTCTGTTGATCTTACCAAATAGCCTTTGTTTTTCTTAAACTTGGTGAAAATATATAAATATTTAATGTTTCCCTTGCTGAAGGCTGCTAGCGATACCGCTCCTGTCTTTTGATTCTTGGGCGGAACAGGCACAAAAAAACTGCAGGTTACGGCGTTCCCCATTAATCTCTTCAAAGGGGCCCACAAAAAAGTTACCAATTGAATTCAATGTGGGCGATCTATCCTATGATGTAGGTCTCATACTGTGGTTTTAGAAAAAAATAGATTCGAGTCCTGCAAAACCTGGGTCCTGTCGGTGTAATTATTTCAAGCGATAGGGGGAGGGGTAGTCGCCGCCAGGTTTTATAGGTCATCAAATTAAATCTTTCCCCTGATACCAACATCATTGGATTCGGATGGAAACTTTCGTTTCTTGAATAGGTCACTTACGATTTCTTGAACAGGTCTCTTGTCAGAAGCGTTTATGGGTAAATGGCGAAAACGGCGGTTTTTGCGATTATTCCGCCCGAAAACCGACTGTTTTTTGGCATATTATACCACACGAATATAATCCTGTAATAAACTCCCAACTTCTCTCTTCTCGAAGCCTCGGCATTATAAGTTGTTACTGTTAGTATATTTGTGCCACGCAAGGTTCTTAGGTGGACAACTTTATTCTGCAGGGCTGACGGAACGTCGAAACGTCAGGCCCTGCTCAATAAAGTAGTCCACCTAAGAACCTCGTGTGGCACAAATATGCTAACAGTAACCTGTAATAAACATTAATAATGGAACCAAAAGACTGGAGCGGCACTGAACTTTATTTGCCTTTAGGATGCGGAGTACGGTATCCGTACATATAGGTCGATTGAATGAGTTTCACTACAAAAAAGAACACTAATTTTCATTCAATCACGGTTCCTTCACTCAAGATGCTTGCTCTCACACTCATAATGACTGTCTGATTAGAGCACGGTGGATCATGTGGTTCTGCAACGATAACTTGAAGTGCACTTGAATCAACAGTGGATAACAATGACAACATGTCACCACAGCATCCGCAACAGCTGCCCTGGATTTCACTTCAAGTTATGGGCCGCACTGCTCTTCAATCTGGTAAGAGCATACCATTTTCACGTCAAACTAGACACTTTTAAGTCGAATTGGACACTCTTTTAAGCTAGCTGAAAGCTTTTGAAGTCAAAACGAACTCTTCCATATCAAATTCTTCTACACTGAAAGAGAGAGTCCATAAAAGTTGGAATAATTTTTTGTTTAAGGAAAATAATAGTAGAACTTTCTTTGCAGTTTTAATTCATCCACCTAATAATTGAACACGTTGTTTGAAATTTTTTGAAGAAAAATAAAAGTTTAAAACTTGTTTTGAAGAGCAGGAAGACCGCCAATTTTAGTTACAAAAAAGATTGCACCATGCCTCATCTAAGGCGTTTTATTCGATTGATAGCAGAATTCCGGCTTGCATGTAGTTTGACGGGCGCGTGGAGAGCAGTCGGAGGAGGCGACGGCTGTCGCCTGCACCCGATACCAGGTTCCTGGTTCGGATTTCCCGACCAGGCCAACCAAGCCTTCCATCCCTTCGGGGTCGGAGAATTGGTACAAGATTTGTCTGGGAAGGATAAAACACTGACAACACAACACAACACATAAAACACAAACACAACACTAAACACTAAAACATCGGCTGGCCACCGCAAGTCATTGCATGGCCAAATACGCATTAAACACGCCTCCACGTCCTTTATCCTTTATCCTATCCTTATGTGGTTTGACAACTGTTTGCAATACAGCAAAAACAACTGTAAAGAGCACATACATTCTCACTTGGTTCATGTAGATGGGATTTACACTATCAATCAAATAAAAGTTGCGGCGACTTTTTGAATGCATCGCTCGATCTAGTCTTTCTAAATGATGCCTGGCTTGTTGCGCTTTAAAACAACGTTAATTGCTTCTTTTTAAGATCTAAAATTTCATAAAATACTGGCACTCATTCGGGCAGGTGAACTAAAAAAAATTCTTGAAAAGCTTATACAAAATTCTCCTTGAATAAAAAATTGTTCAAAACCATCTTATTCAGTCTGTGGTTTAACTTGAAGCTTATTCCAACTTGGAGGAGTTAGATTTGATTTTAAAGTCTCATGCTGACTTGTTAGAAGAGTGGCCAATTTGGCGTGATAAGGGTCCAAATTGATTTTTAAAAGGGTTCAATTTGATTTGAAACGTGTCCAGTTCGGTGTGAAAACGGTATATATGTCATATTGCCCCTGTTATAAAAAGCTGCCTATTTTGATCATAGATACGTGTATTTTACCTCGAAAGGTTATTAGTTCGAAATGAAAATGGTATATTAAGCTTCCTACACTTGCGGATTACACGCTATACATCTCTGGGCGGAAGCTCCAGCCAGCAGTCGTCGTGAGCCAGCTGACGGGCTGTTCTGTAGAAGAATTTCTTTAGGCTGCTAAAAAATCTTTTTTGACTGTTTTTGATTCACAAATATTTTCCTAGTGAAATTTTTTAGGATTTGCAAATATTTCGTTCGTTGAACTCTCGCCGAACTACGGTGTCCCGCACCCTAATCCGGCTCCAGAGCTTTCCCACACGAGATTATCCAAGAATGAGCCGAAAGCGATCCCTTATCTGGAAAAACGATCCTCCTACGATGCCCCATCTAGCCAGTGTCACCTAGTTGACTAATGCGGCTCTGTGAAATAATCAAAATTTCGAATTCATTAGCGGCCACAGATCGGAACCGAGACTGAAAAACGAGAATGAAGGAATGGACGAATGAAAGGAATGCTTTTAATTAAGAAGATGGACTATGCGAAGAAGGTGAAAAAACCAAACGTCTGAAAGATCAAGTGCATCCACCCTGATTGACTGCTATGTACTCCTTCAGGAATAGGTTTTTTTTCCGATTTATAAAAAAACGTCGAAGAAGCGTCGTTGTTTTTAGTCTGCGACCAGTTTGATACAATTCTCATTTGGCTTAAGCCCAGCCATTTAAATGGAACTAGGGATCCTTGCATGCAGTATAGCTACCATACAGGAAACCAGCAGATTTTTGGTGTCCAAAAGATAAAAGAATAAAAGATGTCTCTTTTTGGATGCGCCATGCATCTTACTTCTAGAGGATGTCATGGAGGCATTTTGCATTCATATCTAGCATTTACCATGAATTCCGGTTTAAAAAATCCGTGAAGAAGTCAGTGAATTCCAGACATGTCCGGTACCTATTATACGAATACTTTCGAATATTTATTCGAATAGTCTATTCGAATTTATTCAAAAGGTCGAAAATTATATATTTCTAGATTTTCGTATATTTGTTTGAATTCGAACATCGAAAGAAAGCCTTATTCTAATATTCAAAAATCGAATGTTTTAATTTTATTCGAGTATCGAACAAGCTTCAAATCTTCAAGCGCAGAACCTGACTCGAACAATTTATTCGACAATTCGAATATTCGAATAAACGAAAAATGGTCTTGCTTGATTCTCGATCATTTGAAAAAATTGACATCGGAAAATTCATTTATTTATTTGTTTGAGAAATTTTTTTAAAGCACAGCTTTAGTGCTTATTCGCATATGCGGACGGATCGAAGGTTTGGTTAAATAGGGCGACATTTTAACCAAGAAGTTCGATTCGGTATACGATCATCGTTCAGCGCAGTCGGAGAGGGTGCCTCTACGAGTGCCGGAGAGGGTGCCTCTACGAGTGCGCTATCAAACAGCCGAAAATAATACACTTTCTTTAGAAAAATCAATATTTCAAATTTAGGAACGGTGATCAATGTACTGATTTCGTATGAGAATCATGAGGGTTTGAGAGGTTTCTGTTTCCTCTCAAGTTTACCACAGTCTGCCCTGATTTGTCATAGAGACTGCGCTGCGTTCTATCGCATCTTCTGTCTTTATTCTAAATGAATAGCGCAGTCAGAGGAGGTGCCGGCTGTCGCGTGCATCCGATAAAAGGTCCTGGTTCGGATTTCCCGTCCGGTCAACCAAGCCTTCCATCCCTCCGAGGTTGGCGAATTGGTTCCAGTAGGTGGTTAGGTGACAGGGAAGGATAAAACGCTGACTGGTTGATTGGCTGGCCACCGCAGTTCAATGTGTGGCCAAATACCCATTAGAATCGCCTCCATGACGGGGTTCTTTATCCTTTATCCTTTGAATAAATAGTTCGTTCTTGCTCCGTTGAACATGTAGCGTGTGAATGGTAAAACGGCGTAGCACGGCCGAACGACGGAAATAGCCGTTTCCGGGTTGCATACCAAATGGATTTAAGGATCTATTTCTTTTTCGTGATGGCATTATCGGTGGAAGCTCCGTCTATCGTGTACAAGCGAATCAATTGCGTTGGTTCGAGTCCCGCCAGGAACAGGCAAGCTTTCCTGGTGATGATAACATCGAAAGTGAACCATTTAAAAAGGTTGCACCCTAAGTTGGCACAAGCCGAGGATGTTTCTTTCAAAATTTTTTGCAGAAACAGCCACATATAGGCAAATGCACATTCAAACTGTCTCCACGATATCTGCTGAAAGTAGAATACGTGGCGCATGCGGTTGATTAAATGTGTCCTCTATCATATATCCTAAATTCCTGCCTAACCTAGTCTGGTATCGAAGAATTACCACCACATGTTTTCAAAAATCACGGATTGCTGTACTCTCTATGGGCATGCTATACAAGACGCACATTGGCGGCAAAGGCGCAATCAGAGGAGGAACCAGTTGTCGCGTGCACCGGGTTCAGGCTTCTTGGTTCGGGTCTCAACCAGGCTAACCTAGCCTTTCGTGCCTCATGGTCTGGTAATAAACTGTCCGGGAACGATACAATGCTGACTTGTTCATCGGCTGACCAACAGAAGTTATTGTGTGGATCAAATACGCCTTCAAATTTCCTTTACGATATCCTGCAGAAGTATTCCACAAAGGGATTTATCAACACCATCTTTTATGCTATAGAAATATCGTTAGTGCCATATAAAGTCAAGTGACAGACCATGGAAGTTGAGTACTTTGGACAGTGCATCCCAAAAGCTCGTTGATCTGCGTCAGCGTTTATTTTTCTTATTTTTCTTTTCTCTCTTTTCTTTTCCTTTTCTTTCCTTTTCTTGATGCAAATCAGCAAACAAATCAGCAAACCGGCCATTGCTTTCCAAGCTGGAGACGGTAGAGACTTTCGTTTTTTATTTTTGTAAGATTTTTCGAAAAACATTAGGATAAGGATAAAAGATGAAGGACGGCGTTACTCAATCTCCTTTGGGATGCGCCATGCATCTTACTTCTACGGGATGTTGTGGAGGCGTGTTGAATGCGTGTTTGATCATACGATGACTTAAGATGGACTGCTGATGGCAAGTCAGTGCTTTATCCTTCCCAGACAAGTCTACTACCAATTCACCAACCCCGGAGAGATGGAGGGTCCGGTTGGCCTGCACGGGGAATCCGTACCAAGGACCTTGTGTAGGGCGCACGTGATAGCTGGCACTTTCTCCGGCTGCGCTACACGCACCATCTAGAAGCGCCAAGGATGCTTATGGGTCTGTAGTTCTCTGGCCGGTTATATGGGAGTTTTTTAGGAACAGGAGTGACAAATGAGTGCTGCCACCTGGAGAGCAGCACACCTAAAGGAAAATAGGATCCGGTCTGTCGTCTGAGAAACCTTTTTGTGTTTTCCTTTTTGGGTTCTTCAAATATTCACATAACTTCATTCTGAATCAACAAATTCAGATGTCTGTTGGAACAACGTCTTCTTTCCGAACTCGTTTAGAGCACCTATCCACTGATCAGCAATGTCTCTACACCAAACGTTGAACGAAGACGAAATGCTGCTGAAGAACGAGAAACTGCACGAACAGCGTTCCGGTCCTTCATTCAAGAAGCCCTGACAAAGAAGCCCTGTAATTAGATTGATGTTCATCCGCGGCGCCGAATTTATGTAGTCGCTGTCTTCCAACGACCAGCGAAAACACGGGACTAATGCGGCTCATTTCTCTCCTGGAATCTATCCCATGCGGCAGCGTGATGGATGCCAACGAAATTCGGATCTCTCCGGCTGATATCTTCTCAACAGAAAATGGAAAATACCGTAGAAATACCAAAAACACTACTAAACGGCAAGAAAATGGTATCCTTCGAACGGCTTTTTCTTTGGGGCAAAATTTTGCGCTCAGTGGCTCATCCCTGAAACGGCGAGGTGCAGTAATTAAAAATTTATTCAGAACAAGTGTTTGAATTCCTTTCTGCCGCGCATGTTTGATATAATGGAATGCTTTACTTCGGCCTGATGCTTCGACAATTTCATCGTTTTCAAACACCTGAAAGAAGTTCGAAGCCTAAGATCAGGCAACCATCTCTATTTGTCTATTTGGAACAACATTTGTGTGGCCAATAAAGGGTAGGAAGTGAGCAACAGCATCAAAAATCCTTGTTCGGTATGCGCCATGATTCGATCTCTATGGAATATCGTGGCGTTAATTTGAATGCTTATTTGGAATATATTTACATAGAATGACTTGCGTTGGCAAGCCGATCAACAAGTCAGTGATTTATCTCTTTCAAACAAACATGGTATCAGTCGATTGATAGTCAATACGGGATCCGAACCAAGAACCTCAGCTCTATGGTGAACTTGGAAGCTTGCGCCTCCTCCGAGTGCGCTGCGCGAAGACGAACCGGAGTGCGAAAGCACATCGTTTCTCCTACAGTAACCGCAGCAGCCAATCATGCACCAGATCATTCGCACGAGGAGGGCAGATGGCTCATATGATTGTCTACGACGACGATTATGACAGGAGCAGTGGTGCGTTCCCGCACCCCCTGCAGGGCGTCTTCGTGACATGTATCAAGCTTTTCTCAGAAAACGGAGCCATATGGGGCAAAGTAGTGCAATAGGAGGAGACGCCGATTGACGTTGCACCCCGATTCAAAGTTCTTGGTTCGGATAACGCACTGGCAAAACAGGGCTTCCATTACAGAAAAAAATGATACCAGACTTGTCTGATAAGGAGAAAACACTGGCATTGACTTGTTCATTGTTTGCAGACTGCGTAGAGGATTACTTGTTTCCTTTATTATTATCTATTACATAGAGGATAAAGGATATGATGTTAATCAGTCCTTTTCGGGATGCGCCACGTATTCTACTTTTACGGAATATCGTGGAAGCAATTTGAAGGCGTATTGAGCGTACACATGGAGCGCATTTGAAGGAGGTGTAAACTGTCGGTACCAGGTCTTCCAGCTCTCTGTGGTCAGAAAATTGGCAATGGGCTTGTCCTGCAAATACTAAACATTGACCTGCCGATCAGCAGGCCACCGCAAGTCATTGTACAGGCCGAATACGCTTTCAAATTACCTCCTCTATATCTTGTAGAAGTAGCATGTGTGGCGCATCCTGCACAGGGATTTACTGACGCTGACCTTTCTTATTTTATTTATTACGATTTATTACGGCATTTAAAGCTGTAGCTGAAAGTATTTTTTTTTAAATTTCAGTTTCTCACTTCCACCCTAGTTTTAATGCTTCCACGAAGCACCCCGAATCTCTAAAGGTCGGAAGAGGGACGTGGCTTCAGGATTTTCCAACCCAACGACGTCTTCTTTTACCGCTGGTCTTGTTCCGCTCGTCCAAAAACAACAGCGAGAGGGAGAAAAGCGTTGCAGACGAACGTGTAGAGAATATGGATCGTTCCCTCATCATGGAATTCGAAAATCGAGCACGAAATTAGCGTTGTTTCTCGCCCAAACATACGGCGGCGGCGGCTTCCACACACCATCATCACAGGCGGCAAATGTTTTCCAGCGCAACCAGCAGCAGATCCTGGAGATCTGGAGAGGAGCGATGGTGCTCCATGACGATGGGATCGGTGTGAGCGCTGTATGGATGAGATAATCGGCCGTTCGACGTCGTCCGATCGAAATTACCAGCCGTTCGAGCGAAACTCATTAAGAACATCGCAGTGGAAGTTTTTCCTTCGAGCACATCCATCGCCGAGGACATCGGCGCCGGCGGCTTTTAGCTCCGCATAGAATCGCGGCGGAGGAAGAGGCCGAACGGCTCTTCAATTTCGCGACTTTGACGCGACGTTCTTTAGAGCGCAGCGTTGAACTAATGAGATTGCTTTGTTTCCTTACCGTACTCTCAAAGGAGCTGCCAGATGCTTATATTCGCTGTGTGCAGGCCTTGACAGAGTACATCCGATGACATCGCCGCCTCGGCTGGCGTAGAAGGTTGGGTCTATAGTAGGAGCTACAGTGGACGCTTATGTGGGGCGATGGAGAACAGGTGTGGCAATAGTTCTCTCTGTGCAACACCTTGCGGTCAACTGCAGGCGGATCCGATCTTGGACAGCCGCGGTGCTCAACTTAAGGTCAACTACAGTTCACCGGTAGGTGAACGGAATTTCCTCAGCAGTCGAACTAGCCACTTTGAGCGAGAGTTTGAACTTAAAACTTAATGAAAACACGTTTCTAACTCCTGCAGAAGTTTAGATGGATTTCACGAGGAACACTATCCACCTACATTTAATTGACTTCGCTGAACTGAACCTCGGCAACCATAGTTGGCCGGTGCAATTTCATCGGTAGATGAACGGGACTTCACCAGCAGTGGAACTGACCACTTCGGACGGGAATTTGAAATCGGTCAAAGCTGGCTGAAAAATACGTTTCAAACTCTCGCCACAGAACTTTCGCAGAATTTCAGGAGAAATATTGTCCATCTGCAGGCCATTTTCTTCAACCAACTATAGCTGCAATTACAATCGACCGCTGTCTGAGAGACGAAGGCAGAGTTAGATGGTGTCTGATTTGTGTAACTGCGTTAAAGCTGCGTTCTTCGATGTTATAGCGACGTCCTGTTGCGCAGAAACTCTACTGCTCGCCGGGATCCGAACCTACACTCTGCTTAGCGGTCAGAATACCCCGCCGTTAGACCACCGCCACTGTTTTAGGCCGGCAGCAGAGTCTTGCGGGTGCCGCGGACCCGCCATGACAACGGCGGGTGGTGCGGCGCCGCAAGGGCTGCTGTACGCAACACTGCGTACTTTTGCCAGCAGTTACGACCTCAAAGAATGTCAGAGATGAAGTAAGCAGAACGCTTTTTCTTTTGTAAGGAAGCGTTTTCTAAGTCAAGTTAGGAGTTCTTTAATCTAAGCCCCGCGAAATCTAATAGAACACTTCTTATAACCCAACAGTTCTGTGCCATTTTGCGCTTGCTCTCTTTTTTGTCGATCTGCCTCCACTAAAAGTTCATCGCTTGTCAAGCAGCTCGAAGATAATGTGCTAGCCCTTGTGATGACAGCGTTCCGTCCGATGCCCTGTTGAGTCCGGGAGGTCTGATCGATGTATAATAGTTATATCTCGTACTGAAAAGAACGGTCTGCTTTCTTGTTGCATTTCTGTGCAAGGGTTCTCCTTAAACCTCAGACGACTAACTTGTGACTGGAAGGTCACGGAGATTTTCCAAGCAATTAAGGTTAGCTAACATCGTACTAAGGTTTTTTTTGCGTTACGTTTTGAGTGCAGGATTCCATACACCTCCATTTGTCGGCACTACCAGTGATTATATTGTTGGTTGTCAAACTCCTTTATGGACAGAGATTATGCACAACCTACTATATCCCTAGCATGTAGATTCGTTTAAAAAATGTTTAGAATAGATGAACCATAATGGACACCCATCTATCACGCCCTCCGGCGGGCCTCACCCGCAGCTCCTGGCGCTGCGGGTGAGAGCCGCCGTGAACTGCGGCAGCCCACTCGGGGCCTTTGCGTGCGGCGGCTCCGCGACAACTCGTCCGCGCCGCGGCTTCCACCACAGTGGCAGCGTGGGTCCCACTGCGGCGGGAGCGATGTGGACGAGTTCTCGGGGTGCTGCCGCGAGACCCTGTAGAGGCCCTTAGTCAGACAGAGCTGTCACGAGACTGAGACACTGAGAAGGTTATGGATAGTTCAAAATACCGTTGAACTACCGGGTGAAAACCGGTCATCACTGGTCAAAAATACTGTCACCACTCGATGATTTTTATGGAACGACTAGTTGTCCTCCACTTTATCGGAAGCTATTCTTAATTATTTTTTATTCGAATTGATTTGAATTCCGTGTGAAATCACGCTACAATGGAATACTCTAATTTCAAAATGAACATAACCCAACATAGCGTAGCGATTTTTTATTAAAGAATAAGAACACAAAATAGAGAAGATATGGATAAGGGAAAGTAGAAGAGGTATGGATATATATGTAAACGACGGAGTTAGTAAATCCGCGACTGGGATTCTACTTCCACGGGATATCGTATAGGTAAACTAAACGCGTATTTGGCCTGTACTTTTGGTGGCCAACCGATGGATCTTCTGCACTTCTTCGTGCATATAAGACGTATGTTAGGCCTGTTTTAGAGAGCGGTACTTCTGTGTTTAATCCACTCTAAAAGAAAGACACTGCTTTTCTGGAAAGCGTCCAGAACAACTTCACCCGGAAATTATTTTTAAGTTGCTTTAGAACCAACTATAACAACATACCTAGAGGTCCAGACAGAACCAAACAGCTCAAGTTACCTTGCCTTCGTATCAGAAGAAAGATTATCGACATGACCATGATGTTCAAGATTCTTACAAACAGACTTTCAAAAGATCCTACGATATTTTTTGGTGCACTTCTGACTAGGAATAAGAGAGGAACCTGAGGCTTTAGCTTCCTGTTCCCAAAATCGCAGGCGAGATAAAACTTCCTCACTTCTAGAAATTTCAAGGTTTTAAACTTATTATTAGGTGAGGATGTGAATATCATAAACATGTCTGTGAATTTATTAAGTCCTTAATGATACGTAAAAAGTTATGTTAATTTTGCTGTGTTTAATTTTATGTTTGTTGTAAGTTTGTGTGACCTGGTATTCGTTTATGTGCCATTCCTTATGTTATGCATGACTGTGGTCATGTCTGGTAAATAAATAATCAATAATTAAAGGGCATCAACGACATCCCGTAGTAATAGAGTCGATAGAGTAGAATGCGTGGCGCATCCCAAAATAAATAGAGAACGCTGTCCTTGATCCTATTCCTTAATATCAGGTAATTTCGGATGCGTGTCATTATCGTTAGGCAGGTGCAATGCATGTGATCTTTAAAGGAGTCTGACGTCATCTATGCTCATATAGGTTTTCCCCTAGTTTTTTCTGAAATTTAGTAGGCATTCTTGTGGACGTACATAATAGTGACAATAGTGGAGTTCTTACTCAGAACGAATATTTCAAGTTTTTCTGAGAATAAGTAAATTGGCAATATAGTTGAAGGCAGGTTCAAAGAGGCGGTCACACAGAGTTGTAGTAACGTTTGCCTGTTGTCGTTTCCAATACATCTTTGATTTTGACTATCTTTTTCCTTACACTGCGTAAGAATCTGACGGACATGGGAACTGAGTTATTTAGTCAACTCCACCTGGCGAACGAAAAATTACTCTAGCCGTCGTATTGTGTCTGTAGTTTAGCCTGCCTGAAAACCATTTTGTTTTGGAAGAGTTCGCTTTGATTTCAAGTCTTAGGGTAGCTCAAGGGCGTCACCACTTTGGTTTGAAAAGTGTCCGTTTCCACGTGAAAATGGTCTTCATCTGGGGAGAAAATATTTCACTATTCGTTGTGCTCATTTAACTCTTCTTCGTGCACCGAGGTGTGAGCGTCGTAGTTTTACCAACGTCTGAGCCGAGTTCGTGTATGACATATGCTTCAGATGAACGGTACAGAAAACTACACGGAAGACTATGATCCGTGCGCGGTCGAGAGCAACGACCGGCGCTTCTACATGGCAGTGGCTGGCACCGGCCTCTCCTTCATCTCGTTCTTCTGTAACCTGCTCATTGCAAAGGTTTGTTAGGTCCACTTAGAGGTGACGGTGTCCTGCAGCTTC
Organism: Heligmosomoides polygyrus polygyrus; assembly: GCA_947396885.1. Taxonomy (NCBI): domain Eukaryota; kingdom Metazoa; phylum Nematoda; class Chromadorea; order Rhabditida; family Heligmosomidae; genus Heligmosomoides; species Heligmosomoides polygyrus. The sequence goes on from OX377202.1 coordinate 19,282,077, forward strand.
TCAGCAGAATTCACCCACTTCAGGTGCTGTGCCGGAGAAAGCATGCGCACTTTTTCTTCCTCGCGCTGCTCGCCATCAGTGACTGCTTTCTGTCGCTGATGTACGGCCCGGTGATCGCTCTCGACATCATCAAGGATAAGTTGCAGGTTGGTGACGAACATGACGTCGGCACTGAGCTCACACCACCAATGGAGCAGCACTGATGCCGTTGTCTCTCCGTTGTACTTTCCAAGTAGCCGCCCCGATGCAGGCGTTATGAAGCGAGCTCGTTCTTCCCGACAGATTTCCGTCGACGACGAGTTGGCGTGAAAGTTCGTTTTCTTCTGTTGGCATTGGGAAGTCGACTAGAGCCTCGTCATCGTGCTCTCTCTCCGTCTGTCAGAGGAACATCTTTAAGGGAATAGAAAGCTGCCGTCATGGATAGTATACCTTTAGTATACCCATGTCGGAATCGAACAGATTCGAATGTATATTTGAATAAATTCAACTACTCGAATATTTGGTCTTCTTAAAAATATGGGTACTGAAGGCTTTTCGCAACGTATTCGTAGTTAATTATTTGAATATTCGAATGTTCTATGCTTTAAAATCCGAAGAATATTCGGCAGTTCGAAATTCGACGACTTCAGAGCGAAGGTTATTCGGTCATTCGAAAGCTTGACGTTTCTAAAACCGAATAATATTCGACGACGTCCTGGGAAATTCCGACATCATGAGAAACGGATACTAATCGCTCATTCGTAAATCTGTGTTTGAAAGGCTCGAATATATTCACTCATTTTGAAAATTTGATTTCTCGCGAAGGTCAAAACTATAGTAAAATTCGCCTTTGTTTAGATTCTGTGGCTAACGAGACTCTACTGGCTGTACGTGGGTCCACTTCTGTCGCTGTGTCAGGTGCGCTATGGAATGTTAGCCATGCAGTACTTCAATTGCAGGAGCGTTGCGAATATATTTGCCGTTTTTTGGAAAAGACAAGAAATTAAAAAATAAAAACTTAGATAAAAATAAGTAGAAATAAGCAAATTTAGAAATAAAACTAAAGTTTAAAAATTTAAGGCAGAATTTTTTAAAACACGCATTTCTGTCACTAGTGCGTTCGAAAACGATTATCGTCTGTAATTTTCATGTTGATTTCCATTCTTTTATTCAACGTGGTCATTTCTGTGAGAATAGACTAATCTATCCGGGGTCGATGAATTTGTACCAGGGTTGTCTGGGAAGGATAAAGCACTGACTTGTTCATCGGCTGGCCATCCCCAGTCGTTTTATGGTCGAATACGCATTCAAATTGCCTCCGTGACATCTCGAGAAAGTAGAATGCATGGCGCATCCCAAAAGGAACTGAGTGGCGTTGTCTAATATCCTTATCCTTTGTTCTTTCAAAACGTCGCCGGTTTGGTTTAAAAATTGTTCAACTGATGCTGAAGGTTTCCAAGTGGCTAGAAAAGTAAGCTTCTCAGGTCGAAAATAATGCTGTAAATAACTACTGTTAGCAAGGAAATTGAGCAACACAGTCCATTATCCTTTATCTTAACAGGCTTGCCTGCAAAGAATGAATTTTTTTCATGTTCGGCGGTCCACCTCAAGTCATTGTGAAGTCAAAAACGCCCCGCGATTTCCATAGAAGCAGAAGGCATGGCGCATTCCGAACAAATATTGGCTATCGACGTCCTTTAACCTTTATCATTGGGATGAAATTATATTGTAAATGTTGGCTTGTCTGAGATTTAATTGTTGGGTTTATGAAACCCATATATGTATACAGAATAATTGGAAAACGGCCATTATATTCGCGGCCTCTGAAGGAGCTCTGGTGAGATTCTGTGACAAAAAGGCGCTTCTGCAGGTGTCGATGACGTTCTCCTGCTACCTTATCATCCTGGCGACGATTGAGCGCTACCTGATCACACAGAGATCCAGTTGTCTGAAACAGTTCCGTCGACACCGAGGTCCGATGGCACTCTTCATGTTCGTGCTGTCACTGCTGCTTCGCGGCACACTTATCTTTGAGATCCAGGTGAGTGCAGCTAACCGGGCTTTGGTTATTCTTCATTTTAAATGTTTGCTTGAAGCGCTTGGAAAACTATAGCCGTTTTTCTGTTGCGCAACTGTTACCGAAGGATTACCATGAAGAGGTGGTTAGCATGGTTAGGCATTCCATGAGTCTACCATGGTTAGGCATGAAGACGCACTTAAACATATCATAGCACACCAGCTTCACTTGGCACCCATTTCTGATCTGGAGACGGTTTCCAAACTCGTTCGTTAAAAACCGTTTGTTATGTCGGCTTTCCAAGAGCTGTACGATTTGAATCAAATTGGGCAGTTTTCTAAACAAAACCAACGCTCTTGAAATCAATCAGAACAAGTTTCTCCTTCATTAAGCTAAACTTTCCAAAAAGTCAGATTTTTTTAAATTTTTAGTTTAAGAAGTTTTTTTGCATGATTCTTAAGAATTTTTGATTTACCTACCCATCAAGTGAACATATTGTTTGAAATTTTATAAAATTGCCATTTTTGGGAAAAAATAATGGCTCAAGGCTCGATTTATAATAAAAAGCAGGAAGACGACAATTCTGTGGTGCCATTAGGAAAAATTGCGCCATGTAGCGTTTAGGACGACGCGATTTTTTTGTGTTTATTTTTATAGCAAAATTTCTCTTTTCATACGTGTAAACGATAAAGGCACACACGCATATCCTCGCTGTGATGCTCCATGTAAGCAGCACTTACACTGTCAATCAAATAAAAATTGAGAACAACTTTTCGACAGCATAGCGCGATCACGTCTTATAATGTATAATTCCTGATTTGACTTGCGCTTTAAAAATAGCTTTAATTTATTGTCATTCTCAACGAAATCAAAACTTTATGAGGTTGTTACAGTGATTCGGGTCACTGGACTCAAAAATTTCATAGTAAGTTACAAAGTTTCCAACAAATTTTGGTTTACCTTCCTTTGGAATACGAAAATTGATAAGTTATTTAATAGATACCAAATTTTTCAAATTTGTTCTTGAACAAGAAATTATTCTGATCTGTTGGCGCGTCTGTAGATCTGCCTGTAAGAAGCTGCTTTCGATCTTGAAGACGTCCACTCTGATCTCAGAAGCATCATGTTTGCGTAGAAGAGTGTCAGTTTAATTTGAAAAATCTCAGACAGAAAAGCCTCTAGCTTGTTGTACAACTCGTATATGGTAAATAGTTAATATGTTAGTTTCTAAGATATTGTGAAATCGATTTCAACGAGCTCATCTAATCCAGAAGCTCACTGTTATATGAGCGTGAGACAGATTAACTTCCTTATCGAAAATGACATTTCAATCCTAAAAATTTTTGATAGGACCGAGATCCTCGTCTATCATCTTGGTCGGTTGAGTCGGTTTAAACTTGAAACCCGGCGTTATTTTCGGACCAGCCCGGTAGAATGCGTGGTACATTCCATATTGATTAACGATCTCTAACCCTTCTTTACCCCGCTCTCCAAGTGCTTTATCTAACGGACAGGAAGGTGGCTTCTGATGAGCTCGGTGTCCTTCCATTCCTACACTATGCTTCTGGCGGTAATAAGATTGTTGTCGTACCCGAGCATTTCAATCCGCCCTGAATTTCCTCGTGTGAACAAACACCGCATGGGTTTGTTATCGAGACTACTAATAAGCGCGCAGTAATTGCTATTGGACACGTGGTTATTGGACTCCTGAAGTGGTATGTGGCGGAGGCTCCCAGGTTTAAAAGAGCCCAGCTCTTCAATTTTAAGAGAGAAAAAAATTTACTGTATCTCTGTGGGCACATGATAGCGCACTTGGAGGAGCAGCCGGCTGCCGCGTGCACTCGATTCTAGGTTCTTGATTCGGATTCACATATCAATATAATTTAATATAATAATATTTATTTATTGACTACATAAGATGTCTCATGTGGACATGAGATCAACCAAAGTACAAAGTTATTATGGCTCTAATCATACGTAGCTATTAAACGGTATAGCATGGAAGAGAATGTTCAAGAATAAAATAAAATTTCGTCGAATTTCATGCCCAGACAGGCCAACCAAGCTCTCCATCTCATCGAGCTCAGTGGATTGGCAGCAGACTTGTCTGTAAGGGGCGGATCAATTATGCATCCAGTTGGCCCCGCCACACCCTATAGAAGTCGAATGCGTGGCGCACCTAAAAGGAATGGATTAACGACGTCCTTTATTATTTGTCGATACTCTACAGTCATGACGGCGCGTGGAGCGCAGTAGGAGGAGGCGCCTCCTGTCGCGTGCACCCGATACCAGGTTCCTGATTGGGATCTCCCGCCCAGGCCAACCAAGCCTTCCATCCCTCCGGGGTCGGTGAATTGGTACCAGACTTGTCTGGGAACGATGAAGCACTGACGTGTACATCGGCAGGCCACCGCAAGTCATTGCATGGCCAAATACGCATTCAATACGCCTCCACGACATCCCGTAGAAGTAGAATGCGTAGAGCATCCTAAAGAGGGTTGAATAACGCCGTCCTTTATCCTTTTTTATTTTGCTCTACATACATACCATTTTCACATGCTGTTTCGTTAATTTTTTTAGAGAGCTTATTGGGTAAAATCACTGCGTTCACCAGATAATGTAAGAAATATATTTTAACAGTTCAAGGGGCTGTAACTATCTATTCGCCGTAACTACATAGAAAATTGTTACCGGTGGATTTCATTTCCAGAACAATATGGTTGTGTTCGAACGAACAATTTATTCGAATTGTCGAATATTCGAAATTTGAGATTGTCTTGAATTTGTCTCGAAATCTTGAAAATGAAAAGTTGTTGATGCTTTGCTTAAGTATTACAGGGAAGGTGTGGTTAGTATGCATCTGTTCCCTAAGTGTTGTTTTTGTTCATTTTGTACGCTAGACATCCGTCAATGCCCATAAATAAATAAATAAGCAATATTTGAATGTTATTCGAAAGTCGATTATTTCGACTATAACAATAATAACCAAATGTGGCTTTTACCTTAGTCTTTTTTTGTACGAATTTAGGACCACTTGAAGATTGAACCCGGAAACAGTTGAAAATTCTGGTCAGGCCTAATATTCATTGATTTGTTGAATCAATAGTTACTATGACTTTTTAAAAGAATCTAAGCAGCTTACTGTATTAGTGTTCAACTGCATTTTCTTATTTCTGCTTTTTTATCTAAAAACTGGGACAGGCTCAAACTGTCCGGTACGGTTCTGCTTGAACATATAGCTTGTTCAAAAAATTATTATAATCGATATTTCAAGATTTTCGAACATTCGTTAGAATCCGAACATCGACTGTTTTAGAAAGTAGAATAGTCGTTCATTAAAGGGGAGTCATACTCGAATATTATTCGAATACCGAATATTTCAACTAGATTCAGAAATCGATTAATTTTATTCGAATATCCAAAATACTTTAAATCTTCAAGCGTAGAATCTGATTCGAACAAATTGTTGCACCATTCGTATATTCGAATAATAATGTAAAAATGGAGCCTACTCTGATTTTTGATCAATCGAAAAACGAAAGGAGTGACATTCGTTCGTTAATTCGATGAAAATTTTCAAACACCAAAATACCAATTTGTCTATTTATTTATTTATTTATTTATTTATTTATTTATTTATTTATTTATTTATTATTTGGGGTAATAACAAAACAGCAAAATCAACAAGCGGAAAATGTGTCAACTGGCCATACATATAATAAGGAATGAGGGCATATTATAACAGAAATAAATCTTCTGCTATTTATTTATTATTCATTCCTATTCATTCATTCATTCGTTAGAATTTCTCAAATGAACAACCATACTGTCTAGAGCACTTCTCGAGTTACCGCTCGGTGTAGCTGCGGTGGAATGCGATCCTTCGATTCCGATGAATTATCCATCGGTCTCGAAGCGTAGTTTCTCCGCTATACTTTCAATTACTGGCCGCTTATAGCGGCGGTGCACCTGGCGTGAAATCGGATCTCATTCGCTTCTAACGGAGGTGGATGTCAATAGAACAGAGTTCTCTTTAAGCGGCACCTCATTACTCGCTGAGCCAGATGCAATTGTACGTGAAACTTGAGACAAGGGCAAGTGGAAAAGTGCTCGCGAACGCACAGCTAACGATCCGTGAGGCTTGAAAAATCATGCATAGCAAACTAATCTGAACCCCTCTTCGGGGGTATTGTCCTTGCTCAGCGGGCTTTTCAGTTCAACACAGTCTGCCGCACGCGTTTGGTGATCTGAGGCTTCGAAGCACCTTCGCCTTCTAACCAGCTGATCATAAGAAAGAGAGGGATCTGTCCTAGTCGGAGGGGGCATGCGATGATTACCTCTACATCTATTCGCTTGGAATGGACCCAGAGCTCCAGCTACTGCTGAATGATACCGTGACACTCGTGCGGATACAGAGAATGTGGTGTCGTATCGTGGGATTTTGGACGCACCTGTCACCTTAGCCTTACTCCCTCCCGACTAGGATTGATCAAGAGATATATGTAGTTACTTTAAGGAAAAGAGTTTCGCCGGAAAGAGACAACTCGAGAAATTAACCTGAAGCAAAGTTGCAAATTTAAAGATCATATCTCTGAGAACGACAAATATTGCACAAATCAATCAAATATTAGACTGTCGCAAAATTAATTTCCGTTTCGAGGTATGTATAAATAAATAAGCTTTCTTTACCCTGAATCTTTCTATGTCAGAGAATCCACACATACCGCTTGGTAGGCCTTTACCTGCTCTTTCAAAAGCATATGTGTATGCCGCTCTAATTTTTCTATCCGAGCTTTTCCAGGGCTCCGTTAAATCATGACCTGCGCGATCGAGTCTTCATGCTTTACGAATTTAAATTGGGATATTCTGCGGCAGAGGCACCCCATAACCTTAGCAGTGTTTTTGGGAAGAACTGATCTTGCGAACGATTGGCGAGGCTCTGCTTCAAAAAATCCGCTTCTGGCGATTTTGATCTCGAAGAAGAATCTGATTGTGGGAGCAGGTCGTCGCAAGACGATGAAGTTTTGCAAACCCGGAAGCAAATCCATGTACGTTATCAGAGAACCTTGGCGTACATCACAGTGCGGTAGCGAGACATTTGGCGAGAATCGGCAAGATGAAGAAGATGTCGAAGTGAGTGCGTCATAAGCTGACCGATGAGCAGCGTCTGGCACGTTTTGACACTTGCTCCTACCTGCTGGTTCGCTTTAAAAATGAGTCGTTTCCAAGCCTTATTATAACTGTAGATGAAGAGTCATTTACGATGAAAAGAAGAGGAGATTTGTCTGGGTAGATATGAAATGCTCCTCCAACATCCCTTCCTAAACCTGACCTTCTCCCTAAAAAAAGTTGTGCTTACTTTGTGGTGGTGTTGTGAAGGCGTAATCCATTACAGCTTTTTGCAACCTGGTCAGGTAGTCACAGCAGCTTCTTACCGCTGTGGTTTAGACCAAATGTATGAGAGGTTGCAAAAATTGTGGCCGGCAGTGGTGAATAGAGGAGAGCGTCTCCTATTGCAGGACAACGCTCACAAATCACTCGGTGAAAAATGACCATTTAGGTATCGAAGTTCTCCCTAACACATCATCTTCTCCCGACCTTTCCCCACTGACTATCACTTTTTCCGAGCTCTTGATTCTCATTTGCATCAGAAACAATTCACTAATTTGGCCAATGTTGAATATGCCTCCTTGATTTCGTTAGTTCCTGCGGTCTCAGTTTTTATAGCAAAGAGGAAGAATTATTACCTGTTAATTGGCAAAAGTGCATGTATTCTGGTGGTTCTTATTTTGATTAATAAAGTTCTTTTTAAGCTGAGTTATAGCTAAGCGGTGCGTTTCGGCGATTAATTTTGCGACAGCCTAATACGTCAGACCACTAACATGGCTAAAAATGGAGATGATTAGAATATGAGGTAGGAAAACAGTAATGACCAAATTTGGCTGTGAAAATCCCTTAAGCCCAGCAAAACAGCAAACCGAGTGATGATTAAAACACTAATGGTTGCGGAAATGCAAATCGTTAAAATAAAGACTGTTATCCGCACCAGTTGGCCATGAAGAGCCAATTAATAGGTTTAGGACCTTCATCTAACACTGGATGCTGGCCACACTCAATATAAAGCATGTAAAGAGGAAAAAACGTTAAGAGTATGACGAGAGATAACGAATTTATCGAGCAGGAGCTGAAATTATGGCCAAAAAAACAAGCGATATGGAAAGACATGAAGTCAATCCCCTAGCAAGAGGAAACAGAATGCCTAAAAAAGAAGACCAAGGGGGAAAGTGCTGAGTTTTGCCGAAAAGAGTTCTCGTTAGAAGGCTGTACTGCAACCATATGTCGTCGCGAAGGTATACGAAGGGTATCGACATCCATTAGGGGTCGGATTCACCAACGAATTACATGACTTTAACAAAGAATTTGCAGCGGAAAACTCAGATAAGGCGGCTTATCGCTCACCATAACGCTTGGTAGAGGATTTCGGATGTAATTTTCTCTGTTAAACTGCTGTAAGTCGTTGATGAGCCCAGCCCCGGGCGGAATCCATTAACCTGAATGCGTATTTGGCCTGTACAAATAACTTTTCGAGGCCATCCGATGACAATTCAGTGTTTTTCCTTTCCAGACAGGTCTGGTAGCAGATCGCCGACCCCGAATGGTATAGTTACGTAGGCTCGATTGGACTGGGTAGGAAATCCGAACCATGATCCTCGAAACGCACGCGACAGCCGGCGCCTCCTCCGACTGCGCTACCATGCCCTAGAGGACAAAACCAAAACATGTCATTTAATCCTTTTGAGGGGTGCGCCTCGCTTTTATCCAAATAACCGATGAAGATCTGGGAAGACTTAGTCGCTTCTGAAATCCTTTTGGGATAGAGCTTACTCATGCAGAAGCAAAGTGCAGAGGTACTTTCAAATTCTTTGGAATTACAGACCTTCACACAATGCCTGAATTACATATTATTTTATTCTGAACGTTCTGTGTACCACAACAGATAACCACGGAGCTTCACCGCCATAAAAGCTGCCCTCAAGTAGCGAAATTGTCGCCAAATCGGGAAGCACCAGCGCAAGTGAAAATCAGGAGAAATTGCTACTGGAGAGGCTCGCAATTGAATAGAGGCACGGAAAATTAGAGAGCGCTGCACCGTCGAGATTTCGAATAATTGGCTTTTGCTGCCGCCCCGGCGGTCGACATCTCTGCTGCGACACTACACCGATGTGCAAGATGAACTGAATCCTACGAATTTGGGGGGGGGGGGTGGACTAAATAGCTGCAGCACATTTGCCTAGCAATTACTCCTGAAAACTGATGGTGATAGTGGAGCTACCGCTGGTTGCGCAACACATTTTGCTCATCCTTCATTCCAATAAGGACAAGAGGGGTCGTGACCATTGCGACTTCTTTTTTAGCGGTTGCTGATGAACATTCCAGAGCTTTTGGTCATTCAGAGCACGATTCAGTGCCATACGGCGCGGAAGAGCAGTTAGAAAGGGCGCCGGCTCATCTATGGTCATGGTTCGGTCCCAATCAGGCCAACCCAACCATTCCATCGTTCTAGGGTTAACGAATTTGTGCAGAACCTGTCTGGGAAGAATGAATCACTGTACTTTACCCAAATGCCCACCGTATTTCTTTGAATAGGTCAATCACGCTTTCAATATGTCTTCACGATATCCAATAGCGGAATGCATGGCGCATACCAAACAGGAGTTAACGTCGTTTTTGTCCTTTATTTGTAGCATTTATTTGTTCCCTCTGTCAATTTAGTTTCGCTTCAAAACAGAAAGGAGAGCATCTGAAGAACAGGTGAAGCTGACAGCTAAAAGTCAAGGAAAAATAAAACTAAAGGAAGGAAAGGCAAGAAAAGAAAAACCAGTGCAAGATTTGTAAAAACAAAAAGGAAAAGGGAAGACGCAAATACTCTGCTATCGCACAAATCGCTCCAAGCAGGTGTGGCGGCTTTTGGAAGTATTATAAACTGCTTGTGAGGTAGTTAAGGACAATGTAACCAGATTATGCTTCGAGTTCGGACTTTTGGGTGAGGTGCCGGCTCTCGTAAATACAGAATGCCTTTAAAAAATGTTGACACCGTTTGAAAATGATAGCTGTGCCCGCAGTAAAGACACTGAAAAGCTCATATGAAAGCTGAGGAACGTAGAAAATTTCTGACATATAAGCGGCATGGAATAACCCATGCACTCGTCTGAAATTCTGCGTTTCACACTCGATTGATTGTGTTTCGCCTGAATACTTGTTATTATTTCTTCACAAAGTGTTCGTTTTGATCGATTTTTGCTTTCTTCAATTTTTAGAGCTTAAAACGCACTATGGATTTCGAAAAATGAAGGTATCCTAAAGAATTCACGAACTATTTTAAAGGTTCTAATACTGCTGCTAGTAAAACTTTTGAAGATGTTTAAGACTCATATTCAAGCATAGGGTAACGAAATTCTTGTGGTTACCCCTTGGCTGCACTAAGCTGTGCTGTGTTTTTAAACGCTTGGAACTTTAAAATCACGTGAAAGACACGAGACACGCAAATTTATTGACTGCACAATTTAAATCTGAGCAGGAGCCCCATTCTCCAAGACGAATTCTGTGGACTGATGAAGCAACATTCAAGCTGGATATAGAGGTTAATCGGCATAATGCAGCTACTGGACGACAGAAAACGTTAAAAGAAGCACAGCACAGGTTAATCTGGCTAAGTAGTAAGGAGGTTGTAACAAACATTCAGCCCATGCACATTCAATCGAGGCTGAAATGCAGGTTTCAAGCGGGAACCTGGCGCAGTCTTGACTGTTTGCCACAGTAATGTAGCTACACTGCGCTTTCATATAGGTCTAAAACATTCTTGAAAGATTCACTAGCAGTGTTAGAACCTGTTGTTCGTGTTAGAACCTTTCAAAGAATACATGAATTCTTTAGGATGCCCTGCATTAAGCCGTAGTGTATTTATATGTTTTTGTCCTTAAAAGAGACACTAATAAATCGATGTGGCCACTTTGTATAGAAGTGATCACAAGTATTTATGCTAGAAACAATCGACTGCAAAATACAAAATTTCAGACGAGCGCATGGCGCATTCCATACCGTTCATAGATCAGAAAATTTCTACTTTCTTAATCTTTCATATGAGCCCATAAATTCTTCAGTCCCTTTAATATGAGCAAAGTTATCACTTTCAAACAGTGTATGCATTTTTTGAGGCACCCTTTATATCGATCGAATCGATTGAAGATTCCTCTGCATCGACCAGGCCCTTGATTCTTACGGGTTTGGTGAATTGGCACTGAAACTATCTTGCTAGAAGATAATGACTTCTTCCACTGCGGTCCACTGCGGTTTTTGTAGGCATAGTGAGCATTCAAACTGCTTCCGCGACAATGCGTAGTAAGAGAAGACGTGGCGCGTATCATAGAAGAACTGAATGACTCGAAACTTTCACGTTTCTAAGCGCTGAGTGGTGAGAAAGCTCCTCCACCAGAGAGGATTTGAAACTTCACCCCTGTACTCTTCCAGGCGAGCATAATTGACGTAGACAGCGGCGTAGGAATTCTCGCCCCATAGTAAGCGATACGGGTTCGAATCCTGGTAGTAAAAGGATTTTGGGAACAGAATAACATGCTCATGTCGCTTATCTCCGTCATGTTTTCGACAGCGTTCCGTTGAAGTTGTCATTGAGTTTTCGTCGGTGCAGCCAAAATTTTGGGTTCCGCCCAGGCCTAGTAGCGCTTCCGCTGTCGCTGAACTGGTAGCAGACTTCTTCAGAAACTACAAAATAATGACTTGTTCGTGTCAAATGCTCACTAAAATCACCTTCACGATATCCCTCACAGGTAGAGTGGTGGCGCAGCAAAGGGATTATTTAACACCGCCCTGCAATCGCTGTTCTTACACACTCCTTTCCAGCTCGATCGAAACGAAGACTGCACCGGGATCTCCGAATATGTTCCAGGCTTGACCGACATCGTGGAAACAGTGTGGTACGGCACCGTGTTTCGGTTCTATATCAGGTGTGCTCTCATTCTTTAACCTTATAGTGAAGATCTGTAGATCAGGGGTGGATGGAATTTCTGTTTTCTGTTTATTGTTTTCTGATTTTCTGGCTATTTTAGGCAATTTTTTTCTGTTCTCTAGAGAAACGGGCGAAATTAGTCAGAAAATAGGAAATGCCGTAGAAATTTTGCCATAAGCATCCGGAAGCCAGAATTTATTCTGCATCGCATCGTCACATTCTACAAAGAAAAATTTCATTAGGCTACTCCAAATTAGAAAAAAGCTGCTTGCAGGACGGCTTTCATTAAAAATCGCGCCATGCACTTGTATGATTTGATTGATTAAAGAGAGGAACTTTTCTTGATTAAAGAGAGGACATCTTAATTAGATACCCCTTCGCAATTAATTAGAAGGTATTTAGCTTGGCTTCAAAACTACCCAAGTTGCGTCGATAACGGTTCAGTTTGACGTGAAATGTGGTTAGAGGGATGGTTATCGGTAAAAAAGCATATTTATACCATTTTCACGACAAATTGGACACTCTTCTGATCAAGCTTTCAAAATCTGACTGGACATTATCAAAATCAAAACGAGCTCATTCCACATTAAACAAGAGACTTTTCAAACAGGTCAGAATAATTTCTTGTTTAAGGAAAATGTTGTATGATTTTCTCTGAAATTTTTTAAAACCTACCTGTCTCAGTCTGCTGATCATCGGATTTTCAGAAACATCATGACCGTCTTCGTGCCGTTTTTCCTCTTAGCGTATCTGAACTACCGCATCGTGCGAACATTGCGGGACCAGCAACGATCGGCGCAGATGTTTCGGCTGTCAAGTGATCACAAGGTACGCAGAGCATTCGAAGTGTTAGTGTTTGTGTCTTCAGTGTAGTCCGCGGCTAAGGCGTCTCTCGTATCTACGCTGTCCTAGTGGGGTGAAGAGCACTTCATTCTTTCTGCCTGAAAACGGAGGCAAATTTCAAAGGAAGCTGTTCAATAAAGACGACACACTGGACCGGTGACGAGATGAACCATCTTTAGGGGAAGCCACATGGTTTGGATCAGGGGTGTGCGGTGACTTGCCGCCGGTAAATATTTTACCGCATATTTTTAACGCGGAAATTCGCCGGCAAATTCCGGTAAATTCGGTAAATCCGTTAATTTTTTAAAAATTTAATATTCCCTCAAAAACAACTAGTTTTAAGCGGCTGTGATGTCTGCTTAATTAAAACTCTATAAAAACATTTCTGGAACAGCCGACGTTCAATCGAATATTGCTATATTTCTTTTGTATCAACATTCTAACCGCTTTTTGAAATTGTCGCAATTACCATCATTTCATTCGATGATAGAATGATTTACACCACATACGACTACTTTTTTCAACTATTAAGCTGTATTTTAGAGCAAATCCAGACACTTGAGGAAAAACTACGAAATATGATACGAAATAACAACAATATAATAGCGAACTTCATTCTTTTCTTATACGGGAAAACAGCTTAAGAGTCCACCAGGACATCAGGTGGACTAGCACAGTACATTCCGATACCTTACATCTTAGACTAAATTTCGGGAACAAGACATTCTCCTTATTCCTCTGGCGACCGGCTATTCTGAGAGCTTCTATATCTCTGGTCCAAATTGTCTCATGTCGTCTGGGGAATCTCAGCGTGAGTTACTATCTCAGTGGAGCGCGTTTTTAACACTGGAGCGCACCATCTCCGCCTCTAATGTGGACATGAATGTTTTAACAAGGTTGAGCACCACGAACGCTAATACCAAGTCGGATAAGATAGAAACAATCACTTCTACATTTAGATTGGTAGTATGTTTTCTTCTCTATTCGATAGAGATAGAAGCATAATTTTGTATGAAAAAAGTCGTAAAATTTTTCGGCAAATTTGGGAATTTACAGAAATTTTTCGTCAAGAGGATTTATCGCGAAAATGCCGGTAAATTCGTTAAACCAGTAAATCGTTAACCGTTAAACGCACACCCCTGGTTTGGACCTACCTCGCTTTTCTAGTGGTGCCTCTCTCCGATTGGAATAGATCTTGTCTGTCTCTGTCGGTACATAGAAAAAAGATGCAGGGGATTGGAGATTTACATTCATAACACGGGACACACGCGAATATGATGACCGTCGTACAGTAAATATCATAGATCGGCCAACCAACTGACATCGATCGGTTTTATTGATTTTTCTTCAAACTAGATACCTCTCACTATGAAGAATTCCACTATACATACAATAAACGACTGAAGCGTCTGTCTATTCGCCTGTCTGTCAGCACATATAGAAGACAATGCAGTGACACGAGTTGCTACGCACTGTTGCGTTCTCGAAATTTTTTCGAATATTCGAATGCCCAGAAAAAAAAAGAAAATCAAGACGGTGTTGTTCTTGATTATTATGGATGTTGTTTTAAAAAATCGCGGACATGTAGTACAGTACCGGACATGCCGCTGCGTCCAACAAGCACAAGCGGCGCAAAAGATGAGAAGCGGCGCAAAAGGGCGCCGGAGAGCGCCGTTTCCCGCTCGCCACGCGCCGCGTCTGAGGCAAGTCGCGTTAGTGCGCGGCGTCCTCGAATTCTGGACGTTAGACTGAATGAAGGAGCTTATCCATGCGTTCGGACGAGCATGGCCTACTGTTTGGAACTAACTCCCTAACTTCCGGCATAGCGCGCTCTGAACAATGCATGTAGGCCGGCAGAATCAATCGAGTGGGAGCGACAACCTGTAGAGCGAGCGACAGCTTGAACAGTGAGCACATGGGAAGTTTTAACGAAAATGCCTAGCCTTCCTACTCAGGCATTGCTCTAGGACTGTCCAGCTTGCATCTGGAGTGCTCCGTGAACAATGCATATAGAATTGAACCTATCAATCGAGTGGGCGCGGAAGCTTGTAAAGTGCGCGTTTAGGGAGTTTTATCAGAAATCCTTAGCCGCCCTACTCAGGAGCTGCTCTAGTACTGTCCAGCTTGCATCTGGAGTGCGCCATGAACAATGCATATAGAATCGAAGCTATCAATCGAGTGGGAGCGGAAGCTTGTAGGGTGAGAGTTTGAGGAGTTTTATCAGAAATCCCTAGCCGAGCTACTCAGGAGCTGCTCTAGTACTGTCCAGCTTGCATATGGAGTGCTCCGTGAACAATGCATATAGAATCGAACCTATCAATCGAGTGGGCGCGGAAGCTTGTAGAGTGAGAGTTTAAGGAGTTTTATCAGAAATCCCTAGCCGCCCTACACAGGAGCTGCTCTAGGACTGTCCAGCTTGCATCTGGAGTGCGCCATGAACAATGCATATAGAATCGAAGCTATCAATCGAGTGGGCGCGGAAGCTTGTAGGGTGAGAGTTTGAGGAGTTTTATTAGAAATCCCTAGCCGAGCTACTCAGGAGCTGCTCTAGTACTGTCCAGCTTGCATCTGGAGTGCTCCGTGAACAATGCATATAGAATCGAACCTATCAATCGAGTGGGAGCGGAAGCTTGTAGGGTGAGAGTTTGAGGAGTTTTATCAGAAATCCCTAGCCGAGCTACTCAGGAGCTGCTCTAGGACTGTCCAGCTTGCATCTGGAGTGCGCCGTGAACAATGCATATAGAATCAAACCTACCAATCGAGTGGGCCGACCGCTCGCAAATTGCACGCGCGGGCGTGTTTGGAGCGCTATAATTCTGTCAAGTGTGAACCCTTCCGGTTGCAGCTTGTGGGGTTTGTAGCCAGTAAAAAGCTCTAGCAGCTCGCCAAAGCACAGCGAAGTAGCCTAAGAACTGACAAAGTTATGGTAGTGCAAAAATGCAGGTCAGGCTTGTGTGACACGATTTTTTCCAAATTCAGTCGACCCCTGCGGAAAGACGCGGAGAGCTAGCATCTTACAATATGCAGGCGAGCAGAACGCTTAAGGTTCTTTACGAAAACGTGCTTACAACTCCCTAGCTTATTAAATTGCCTTAGTACCAGCTGTCGCTTTAGAGCGGCGGACGGCAACAGTAAAGATTCCTCCGCCCTTATTCCTTCCATTTTTGAGTTTTCGGCACTTGCAATGACTTCAACTCGATGAGCTCTATCGAACGGTGTCAATCTCGACCAATTTTGGAGATATCGATTTTTTGACAATTTTGCATCGGGGGTGAGGCCGCAGCGGAGGGCCGATGACGTCACCGAAAACCAATATTTTGGAATCTGGCCAAGTTGGACACCATTCGATAGCGCTTTTGATGGTGAATGGAACGATTTTACGTAGAGTGGCGAGAACTGTGATGTGAGCGAGTAAGAGCGAGGAGAGCATGATCATTGTTGTGATAAATTGTGCGCGCGGCGTCTTCTGAGCGCCTTTCCGGTTGCAGCTTGTGGATTTGGTAGGAAGCAAAATGTTCTAGCAGTGTGCCAAAATACGGTAATGTAGCTTATGATTGGACAAAGTTACGGTGGTGCAAAAATGCAGGTCAGGCTTGTGTGACACGATTTTTTCCAAATTCAGTCGACCCCTGCGGAAAGACGCGGAGAGCTAGCATCTTACAATATGCAGGCGAGCAGAACGCTTAAGGTTCTTTACGAAAACGTGCTTACAACTCCCTAGCTTATTAAATTGCCTTAGTACCAGCTGCCGTTTTAGAGCGGCGGAGGCAACAGTGAAGCTTCTTCCTCCCTTAATCCTTCCGGTTTTGAGTTTTCGACACTCGCAATGACACCGTTATCTTCAACTCGATGAGCTCTATCGAACGGTGTCAATCTCGGCCAGTTTTGGAAAAATCGATTTTTTGACATTCGCGGCGAAGAAGAGGGCGCCGCTCTAGGTCGCGGCAGAGGTCTCCGGACTACTCGCCCCCGTGACGTCAGCCTGGGCGCGCGAACGGAGTTTCGCACGACGTCTGGCGTCTCTCACTGCTAACCGGATTTGTCACTCGCAGCTGCAGCGTCCGTTCCGCCATGCTCCTCTGCACGTGATGGGCACTCACCGCTCTTCAACGGAGCGCGCTTTTACAGCACGGAGTGTGGTGCTCGTGTCTCCATTGGAATTCGTTTCACTCAGTGGTAGTAAACCATCTAGTTGAAGTTGAAGTTGGGTTGGAGATAAAGTGTAAGTTAAGGGAATGGTAGGATCGGATAAAAGAATTTTTATCGATAGCAAATTAACAACAAAAAGGGATCAATATCAAAATCAACAAATATCAAACAACAAGGATCAACAAATATCGAACAGTCCTGGGCAAAAATGGAGACATACATTTACATGGTACATACATACAACGTAAAAGCACATCACAGCACAAAAGCCTAGAATATCGATCAGTTGCTTGATCCTATTTATATTTTTGATGACCTCGCAGTGGTATCCAATTCTGGGCTGACGCACAGAAGTGTGTCGGTAAGTCTGAGAAAATGCCAAATTTGCCTACTATCGTTAAAATCGAAATGCGTTAAAAATGAAAATGCGTTCAATATCGATCAATCATCGATAATGATTATAATCCTTGTGCTTTTCGCTTGAGGTTAACGGTTTAGGATTCGAGGGATGTTTATGGCCTATGGTATTGCAGATGTTCCTGATAATTTATTGAACTATATTCTGTCGACCTATAATAAATGGGTGATAACTAGTAATCTTTTAGAAATAGAGATCTCTTGGACCGCAAACATGTTATCGGTGATTTTAAATAATTCTGATACAGGTGAGTATTCATTTGCTTTATGTCAAATGTGACTAATAACTGAATACAAGTTAGCCTCACTGAGCCGCTTCGCCTCCTACCCTGTGTCTTCATGAGGCGCACACCAGTGAACCAAGTCGCTCACACATGGTGAAATCAGGGTCCTCTGAAACTGCCGAGTGCTATACTACCCATCTTGTATCCAGAACCCTTTGGATGCTTTCAGATAAAAAAACACAACACAATTAGAAATGTGGTTTCATTGTACTATTCAATCGTTTGCAGCCATAATGTTAGGATGTGCTCGGCATTCTAGTTCAAAAAGGATGCGATTTCGTCTTCAAATAATGTGTACTGCGTACTCAATTGTCGTAACTCGGTCGGGAAGATCTTCAGGAGTGTTGGAAGACCTCTAATATGGACGAGACAGGCCTCGAAGGTCCGCAGGTGGACAGAGAGACAGCTTCCGTTCATCCTTAGGCAGCTTGGAGTGTCGTTTGAGAAGCGATGCGTTGTCTGCTTGAAGCATGTGACTCAAGATTACCTCTCTCACTACCAGAAAATCCCCTTCCCTTCCTAAAGTGCATCCTGAAGGCTTCAATGTAGCCTCCCAAACTTTTGCATGCCACCAGCCCTAGTGCGCTGGCCGGTCTCAGCCACTGTAGATTTCGCAAGCCGTCATCGCGCTCGGAGACTCCCTCCTTGCGGCCGCGAGCACGTGATTGACACGTGGACCAAGTCTGGATACCATTCGCGCCCGCGTGCACGCTAACCGTCTGGGATCTCCCCTGCCGCGCTCGCAACCGCGGTCGCGGGGGCTATAGCCCCGCAACCCGCGGCAGAGGGTGACGATGTCATCGAAAACCGATATTTCCGAACCGAGCCAAGTTGGTTAAGATTCGATATAGCTTTTCGTGCTGAATTGAACAGTGCTGCTACGAGTAGCGAATACCGTAATCTGGGCGAGTAAAAGCAGGGAGAACATCGACCGTTATTGTGCTAAATTGCACATGCGGACATGTTCATAGCGCAGTAGCTCCGTCAGGTTCAAGTCGTTTCGGCTGCAACTCGTGGGTCTTATAGGCAGTAAAATGTTCTAGTAGTTTGTCAAAAGACAGTAATGTAGCTTACGATAGGACAAAATTACAGCGCTGCGTAAATGCAGGTTAGCCTTGTGTGACACGATTTTTTCCAAATTCAGTCGACCCCTGCGGAAAGACGCGGAGAGCTAGCATCTTACAAATACGCAGGCGAGCAGAACGCTTAAGGTTCTTTACGAAAACGTGCTCTCATCTCCCTAGCTTATTAAATTGCCTTAGTACCAGCTGCCGTTTTAGAGCGGCGGACTTAGCGGTTGAAGTTTCCTGCCCTCTTACTCACCCATATTTGGGTTTTCGATACCACCAATAACACCATTTGCTTCACCGCGAAAAGCTCTATCGAATGGTAACCAACTTGGTCATATTGGGAAAAATCGATTTTCGATGACGTCATCGTCCCTCTGCAGCGGCCTTGAGTGGCCTTGTCCTCGGTGCGAAACCGCCAAAAAATCGATTTTTCCAAAATCGGTCGTAATTGATACCATTCGATAGTGCTTTTCATGCTGAACAGAAAAGTACCTTTGCGAGTGTTGAATGCTCAAATCTTGGCGAGTAAGAGCGCAAGAAACTCTAACCGCTATCTTTCGACGCTTTGAACTGGCAGCTGTGCCTAAAACAGTTTAGGCAGCTGAGGCGTTCTGAGCACGTTATCGTAAGGTATCTTAGGCGTCCTGTTAGCCCACGCATTTTAAGCGCGTTAGCTAGCTGCGTTTTCCCGCAGTGGTTCACCGAAATCGGAAAAAATGCGTCACACAACCCGCGTCTGCATCTTCGCATCTCTGTAACATTGCCTCTTCTTAAGCTACGCCACATG